>CM034155.1:174699419-175899419 GCA_019776745.2 Taxus chinensis | reverse complement strand
CAGATGCTCAAAAAGAGGAAAAAAAGGTAGAAGATAAAGACGGGAAGGATGAGCGAGAGAGAGTAATGGAGAGGTGAAGCTCTACAAAAATATAATGGAGGATCCTACGGGTTGAGATTAGGAGAACTTTAGGAATAATGGTGTATTTAGAGGTATGTGTCAATGATTATCCTTGTAATGTAAGAGACATAGTTCAGTTCTGATGCATGACTCTGATCTTCACTGTTATATTGGTCTTTCATGGCCTTAATGAATGTAATGTGGTTATTGAACTTGCTAAATATGAATATAGATGGATTCTGGTTCATATCTATCTAAGTATATGGGATTTTTTTGTGTATCTCATGTGGATGGATGTAACCCTTTTTGCATTTCCTTTCTGTTATGGTTTAGATTTTTATTCTATTAGTGCATCTCTTTTCTTATCTGAATGTATGCATTAGTCTAGAGACTCATCCCAAGATCTTAGAATGAATGCAAGGTTCTTTTCCATTATTTTACATTTAATTATCTATCATAGATGGTGTATTCTCACACAACTCACATAAAGGAGGGGCTTAACACCTGCGCATGCCTCGGGTTAGTGCCTAGCACCTGCTAGGTGATATGCCGATGCACATTGGATTCTACTATTATTCTAAGGGTATAAAAATGACTACATCTTGGTTCTATTGCCAGGACATTTTTTCAAAGTTGTTGTGAGAAATGGCATACATCTTCATTCATATGATGCATGATGACAAAGCGTCTGACCTTGTAAAGTGTTTAAGCATGGTTAAAGAGCACAGAGGAAGAGTTTTCTCAAAGATTCAACACTAGACCTAAGTTTTATGTACGTAGGTGGGTAGAAGAGAACATGTACCATGAGTTATATGAGACTTTATTTTTTTGTTTCCCAGTTGAGCTATATGAGTGGCTTTTAACATATGCATCTAGATCAAGATGGTATTAAAGAGTGTGCATATGGACCAAAGATGATTACCAGAGGTTGCAGGATGCAGATTTGACTTGGACATGTGCTGTTGACCATTGGTGGAAGGGAGTGCTGACCAACTATACTTTGGAATACACCATTTCTACGTATTATGCCCCAAAAGTTACTGAGTTGAGTTTCGGAGGGAGCCGAGAGGATCATTTCTATGCGCTATCCCCTAGCTATGAATATCTTGATCATTACCTTGGTTTTAGAGGCATTTCCCATGGCCGGATAAACTTATCTGAGCATTGGGTGAGGAAGCTAGGGTAGAGGAAGATGGTAGAAATTGTGGATGAAAAGGAAAGGGAGGAGAGACGACTCAAGTATAGTGAATCTCATGAAAGGGAGATGGCTAGACAACGCTAGGTTGCAAGTGTGATGGATTTATGGAGGTAGACATTATAGGAAGGAGTGGAGGTCCGTATAGAGAACATGGAACCTGAACAGTCTGTGCTACCCCATCTTGGCAAGCGCAAAAGAGAAGCCCCTTTAACTTCTGATGAGAGTTCATCACATGGAGAGAGGAGAGTTGTTGACATGCATCTAAACCCACCTAGTGATTGACCTCTAGCACTTGGTTTTCCAGATAAAGGGAGAAGTATTGTTAACCCAGCTGGTATCAGTGAGAGTGACTGATCTATGCATAGGAGATATAATTTGTCATTTGGGACCTCTATGGCTACACATACCATTATGGTGTTTGGAGGAATTTTTGGGAAGAGTGTAAACGCGTAAAGTTTGGGCCTCACGTCTGGCAGTGGTATGGATACACAACTGGTAGTGGAGCAATCTCATAGACCATTAGTGCACAATTCAGTGGGACATTAGGGGCACTGGGCGTGACCACTTCAGGACCATTACCAACCATAGGAGGAACTAGTGGGTCTGGAGGATCTGGATGTGGATCTAGTGGATCTAGAGGCATAGAAATTGGTGGATCTAGTGAATCTGGTGGAGGAGGAAACACCAGAGGGAACCAAGGATCTGGATCAGGAGGACAAGGGCCACAACCTCCTCTTTAGGTATTTTTCGAGATGTCTTTGCACTTACCAGATTACCAAGGTATAGAGGATGCTACAGAACATGTGCACAAGTGTGAATTGCTATGGCGTGAAAATGGGATCACTACCCTAGAGCCGAAGGCAATTTAGTTTGTAACCACGTTGTAAGGGCACATGCATAGCTGGTACTAGAAGTATGAGCCCCATCAGATGGTGGTGGATTATAATGCATTGAAGAATGCCTTCCTAGTAGAGTTCCATATCCTCAAGTTTGAACAAAAGAGCATTAGTTCTCTGAAAGAGATCCAACAAGGAATGGTAGAGAGTGTGTGGGAATATGATGCTCGGTTTAAAAATATCCTATCAAAGCTATTATATGACATTCACCCTTCCCAGCATGCTCAATAGTTTGTTGGAGGGTTGATCACATCATTTAGAAGGCATTGTCACAAAATAAATTCATAGACCCGCACGAGGCCTTGGAGCCTACCTTGATACTGGTGTGAGCCCTTTTCTGGAAGCTCAAATTTCTGCAATGGCCAAGCAGTTGGAAAAATTGTCTGCAAACTCAGCAAGTGAGACTCATAGTGGTCTTTGGTACATAAATTTTCAAGTAGAGGGGCATGCCAAGGATAGTTGGCCCCAAAAATTAGTAAGCACCATAGCTGTAGATTACAAAATTTGTCACGGGGATCATGATGCACATAGGTGTCCTCTACTGTAGCGCATATTCTGGAAGAATGTGTCTTGCTATTGCAAGATCTACACCTATACAACCCATGATACTAAGGATTATAGGCTGATTGACCAGATACATGAAGCTATTGATCTTGGTGTGCACTAAACTAGCCTTGTAAGTAGTTACAAGGATGATGATCACCGTTATGAAGGGCACGTAGATGGAGGAGCATGTGGAAGAGGTTTTTATGGAGGATTTCATGGTCACAGTAACCGCGATGGAGGAAGAAGTGAGTTCCCATGAGGAACCTATTATAACTTTGGATCTACAAAGAATTACAAGCGTGAGTGCCCTAATTTGTTACAATGCTCATGGTGTAGAAAGAAACATAAGTACAAGGAGTTCCCTGAGTTGTTTGAGCATATGATCCAACAACACTGGAAAGACAAGGGCGCTAGGATGGTGAGCATAAAGAAGGTTGGCCCATAATATATGCCAAGAGTGGTGCATGAGTCAGGGTTAGACCTTGTTTTGGTGACAACGTGGGTAGAGGTTGCATGCGCCAAGGAAGTACCAAGGAAAATGACCCTAGTTTCAAGAGAGGAAGTGGTACATGGGAAATATATTGACCCCACTGATAAAAAAGAGGTGTATCAAAAAATCATGGATGTGATTCACAGTCTACAAGGATAAATTCAATGTCTGAAGGAGCAGTCCAGGTAGCAGGAGCAAAAGAAGAATGTTGAGGCTCCGTAGAAGGACTTGGATGAGGTCAAATAAGTGTGCAAAATGTTAAGGAAAAATAATATTATTCCCTTGCTAGAAGAATGGCTATAGGAAAAGGTACCATGCACCAGAGCAGAGTGTGAGAGACATGTGTTACATGCAAAACTTTATCCTCATAGCCTTGACTATGACAAGGAGATCACATTGAATGCGGTTGTGGATGGTTGGCTTCTGATTAACATATTGATTGACACATGAGCGGAGGTCAATGCTATCACATTGGATGCATGGCATCAAATGGGGAGGCCCACATTACAACCATATTTGAATGTGTTGTATATGGAAAACAAGACAATTGCAATGCCCATTGGGGTATTGAATGATGTAGTGATCACCATTCAAGGGGCCAAGTTTACTAGAGACTTTGAATTCTTGGCGCTCACCGAGGAAGACAACTTTCTAGCATTAGTTGAGCACCCATGGTGTTATAAGAACAATGCTGACCTGAGGTTTAACAAGGGATACATAAGTTTCGAGAAAAAGGAGGAATGGGTTATCATCCCCTTGATAGATGGGAAATCAGCACCCTACACCGAGCCCTCGCAAGAGGAAGTCCTTGATAGAATATATTTGCTCTCCATCAGAGACCCTGTGATAATTCACCCTGCCGATCGAGTTATCCAATTTGAGGATGCTCAGTCTATAAGTGATACAACTAGCATGTCATGTGAAAATTAGGCACACAAGACTTATAAGCTAATTAGGTGATAGTTAAAAGGATATGTAATAAGGGTGACAAAGGTGTGCTAGTCAAGCACCTAGGGGGCAAGAAGCTGCCAAAACACTCTTGAGGGGCCTACCCTGAGACATTATTTCAGGAAATGGAGGATCAGTGGAGGGATGAGAGTGAAAGAAGAGGGATGGTCAACTACATCTTTCTCGGGACTGCAACACGTTGGTGGGCTACACACCATGAGAATCTCTTGGAATGGTGCGAGATGAGGATCACATTCTCAGTTAGATTCTCCAGAAGCAATGTGCCCACCACCATACTAGACTACCATAGCAAGGAACCAACCTCATTTCATATCCAAGCTTGTGAGAAGGCCTAGATATGAGGTATAGAAACCTTACCACCTTCGTTATGGGTGCATAAGTTGTATTCCACATTGCAAGGTTATGCACACGTATGGTATATCCACGTACAGACACACCGTCAAATAGGAAATTGGTAGGAGTTAACAACTGATCTCACTCAATATTTTGACTATAGAATCCATAAGTGGATAAGGTGTTGCAGGTTGTCAAGTGCCTTACGATGGGGAATAGTGTCATGACAGAGGATAGATTGCTAGAATTACTAGGTGAGCCTAGTTTAGAGGAATGTTTCGATGAAGAGGAATTAGAGGAAATTTAGCTTAAGCATGCTTGCATGAAGAAGGAAAAAGGGAATATGGTTTATGTGATTGATGGTGAAGAGATGGAGCGTTTGGATATTAACCATTCTTTAGGTACGCTTGAAGTCGTAGATAGTGCTAATGAGTGATCACTCGCCTACCATGAGCCCCTGTAAACAAAGAAGGTTAACATTTGTTCGGAAATAAAACCTAAGGAAGCTATCATTGGAGACTATTGGTCGGAGAAGGAAGTTTGAAAAATCATTGATATGTTACACGAGTTCCAGGACTTGTTCCCATGTGAGTACCATGAACTCAAAGGCATATACCATTCCTTGGGGGAGATGAGGATAAAGTTGAAGGAAGGCGCATGCCCAATTTGGAAGAGAAATTATCAGATGAATGCAAATTTGTATGTACGGGTCAAGGAAGAAATAGATAAGATGATAGCATCAGGAATCATTGAGGCCATTGAGGAATCAGAGTGGATAAGCTCCATTGTCATTAATATCAAGAAGGATGGGAAGATATGGATCTATGTTGACTATATGGACCTGAATGTAGTATGTGTCGTTGATCCCTTCCCAACCAATTTTACTGAATAAATCCTAGAGGGAGTAGCTGGGCACGAAGTCTACTCTTTCGCAGATGGGTTCTCAGGGTATCACCAAGTCATGATTGCAAAGGAAGACCAAAAAAAGATAACTTTTGCTAATGAGTGGGGAAGTTTTTCCTATACGGTCATGCCTTTTGGGTTGAAGAATGTGCCTACTATGTTCTCGTGCATTGTTGTACAAGCCTTTTAGGACTTCATCCATAAATTTATTCAAGTCTACCTGGATTATTGGACAGTGTATGGGCTAGTTAAATACCATTGTGGCAACTTGAGGTTGATGTTTGAGAGATGTAGGTAGTTGATGATATCCCTCAACATTAAGAAATGTGTCTTTGCTACCCCATTTGGAACCTTATTGGGGAACATCATATGTAAGGAGTGCTTATTGGTGGATCCCACCAAAGTTGCATTCATTGTGAGATTAGGAGATCCTTCTATTCAAAGTGTAGTACATAGATTCCTTGGGCATACAAGGTACTACAAACAATTCATCAAGGGGTATGCCAAGATCGCCGCGCCCTTGGAGAAATTTCTTAAACATAAGAGTGCCTTTCACTGGGGAGAGCGCAACAGAAGGAATTTGACACTTTAAAGGATAGGCTTGTCAATGCACCCGATTTCCTTCATGGGATAAGCCTTTCCATGTTCATGTTGATGCCCTAGGAAAAACCATTAGAGAATTACTAGCAAAACCTGGTGAGGGGATTATTGATCATCCCTTGTGTTTTGCAAGTAGGAATTTCACACCAATAGAGAAAATTACACCACTACTGAGTGCGAGGCATTGTCCATGATCTACGGGCTATATAAGTTCAGAAAATAACTATTGGCAACACATTTTATATTCTACACGGACCACATAGTGTTGAAGTATTTGGTGAACAAGACCATTATACAAGGGCACATATATCGGTGGGTCCTGCTATTTCAAGAGTTTTAGTTCATAGTGGTGGTGAAAGCAGGGAAGAGAAATTCATGACCTGACCATTTATCAAGGATTGATTCAGGGGAGGATGTGCAAAGCATTGAGGATACCATGCCAGACACGTACCTTTTCAGTTTACGAAATGCCCACTCAGACTTGGAAGATATTACAGTATTTATCAAAATTAGTGTGGCACTAGAAGAGATGAATACTTTAGAGAGAAAACAGTTGGTTATATGTGCCACATCATACATGTTAATTAGTGGTGATTTTTACAAGTTAGGATGTGATGAGGTTTTACGCTGATGCGCATTAGAACATGAGCACCTGGAAATTACTGAGGAGGTGCATGGAGGGAGTGCAAGTGGGCAATATGTAGGGGAAGCCACTGCACACAAGATATTTCTACTTGGATTATGGTGGGAGACCCTTTATAAATATTACAAGGCGGGTGATCATTGTCAGTACCTTGGAAAACTGAGGCATAGATATGAAATGCCTTTACGACCCATTCCAAGTGTAGAACCATTTGAAAAATGGGCTATAGATTTTGTAGGTCCAATTTTGACAGCCACGTGTAGGACTGGTTCATGTTATATCATCACTTGCATAGATTATTTGACAAGATGGGTAGAAGCAACACCAAAAAAGGATTATACATCTGCTACAGTAGCCAAGTTTCTATGGGAAATTATTCTTACAAGATATGGATGTCTGTTGAGCTTGACTAGTGATAGGGGTATGCATTTTCTAAATGAGACCGTCAGTATTGTGTTGGCAGAGTTCATGGTGGCCCATCATAAGACTACCCCTTACCATCCAAAAGAAAATGGAATAGCTGAGGCATTTAATAAGATACTGAGTCACACCCTAACCAAGATTTGTGATGTTGGTAGAAAAGATTGGGATGACAAAGTATCAACCATTCTATGGGCATACAGGTTTGTAACATTCCCATTTTAAGACTTTAGAAAAAAGGAATTTTTTTTACATAATGTTCTCTTTTCTAAATAAAACATCATTTAGAACACACATTCCATGCCAATCAATCTCATAACAGATAACCATATGCAACTGTAATGACTCGGTATGCTACCGATCTCTCATTCCATGACTCAGTTACTAACCGATCTCTCATGTTAACTTAAATTATAGAATAATTTATGTATACTACGTATACTTGGTTCTCCTACCCTATTTAGGGTACCGAGTGATCTGTTTAAAGAACCTATCTGAATATTTGTTACCAATATCCATTTGACATCACGTTGCTTTAAACTAGGTGACATAAGAAAACGTAACAAGCAGCTTACGATACTTTGGCCAAATTTTCAACATACTGTTCATGTTACTATTCCTAGATGGCATACTCGTCATTTTGGAATTCATCCTTCACCTCACTCCTTTGTTATCTAGAATGGTCTTTACTGATTACGGTCAGTCCACTTGCCCAAGGTTTAACCCTAACCCGGGTTAGAAACATAATTTATTATAGGAAGACACTCACGATGAATTAGGGTAAAGGGGCATACTCAGTTGACCTAAGTCACTCGGATGTGCCAAGGTACCCTGAGTCATTAAAAGCTACCACCTATCCTAAACATGCTACTAACTTGACCTAGAGAGAAACTAAGTTCAAGTCTAGATGTGCGTAAATCTAGATGAACAAATACAGAAGGGTGTTTCCACATGTCAACTATAACACTGTATCCTAAAGAAGTCCCAGGAATTCTCGTGGGTACAGTCCTGTAGTCGGCATGTGCCAACATCCGATAGAATTGATTCATCAAGATGTACATACCCCCATAGTGGTCATTAGTCATAATTAAATTCGATTAAGATTAAGATTACAACAACCATGCCTAACCCTAATCCCAACATTCATTAAGTTCTTTACCCATGCTTATCCTGATTAGGTATGGAGAACTTCATTAATCCATGTTTGCATTATTGTTCAATAACGTGGCATAACAAGCAGTTATCCCAAAATAGGACAACAAACATCAATGTTTGATTCCTATTGCAACTTAACTGTCAAAAACAAGTGTGACATCCACCTAGATTCAGCTAATGTTTACTTTATAAACGAAGTTATAAAGATTAAGGAACATAACCACTAATCATCTTATCATTCGTTATTTGGGAGAGGAAGAGTCTTCCCCTACATGGTTAAATGTTAGGTTCCTCATAACCTTTTTATCATTCATTACACATATAGTTTAATTGAATGTCCCATGCATGTTTCATTATTAAACTATAGTTGTGCAGTTAAAGAAGGACATCTTTTACAATTTAACAAGTTCATTATAATAGGGGAGATTATACTATCTCCTTAATCCTACTCAATATCTAATAACATCAATGGTATAAAAATAGATATAAAGAACACTGCAAAGATATCACTATTATGCCCGACATACAAGTTCAAAAGAATTAATATTACAAATTGAAGTCCAACCCAAACCCTTCATTTCATGATTTAAAACGTACATTTACAAGACAATGCAATTCAAACATTCTGCATATCAATCATAATTAAGATCCTAAAAAAACAACACTTTTCTTTTCCAATACATCTCAAGAATGATTCGAACTCTTTACATAAGATCTAGATTTAAATAAACCAATACATCGTGAAAGTTCTTGTCTTCTTTTATCACTTACGATGTCCATCTGCAAAAATTTCTAGCACGGGTCAGTTCAATGAACTGCGCATGATAACCACTAATAATTAAAGTAAAGTGCATTCCACTAATTGTTTCATTAAACAATCCTGCTTTAATGAAACAATTAATATACATCATACAAACAATCATAAGTAACAATATCTAGAAATGAAGTACAATTAAAAGAATCTGAATTCACTTTTAAGAGAAGAGCATAATATAATCTGCAACACCTGCAATTATATCATATGGTTTACTTGATCCGATCAATTACTTTAAAACAATAAACTGTTCTTATCATCCAATTGTTCCATAATTCCTTAAGAATAGTAATACACATCTATCTTTTTTAAGCATCAAAAGAATTTAATTACAACATAGCTCATATTAGGACGATTCATCCTTCCAAATAAACAAAAGAAGAGGCTCAATACCTTCTTATTCCCTATACACAAATCCTATGAGGATAGAACCAAGTTTAGAACACACAACACTGCCTCAGTCCAAGATAACAATATAAGGAATCCATAATTAAAGAGACAACATCTAAACAAGAATTCCCAATTCAATCCAAGAAGATTAGGAAGCAAAACAATCTAACAAAAATCCTTACTAACTTCTATATGTTAGTAGATATAATGAAAAGGTTTGAAACCAGATTGCCCACAAATCTAAGCTATACTTTAGAAACTAATTCACTAAACCAATCCACAAGAAGTTTCCATCTCAGGAGAGAGTCAAATAAAGATAAGTTCCATCAATGAAATTTTATAGTCAACAGAAAAGGGGTCTCAAGTAGAAAATACCCTATCCATATTTCATTTCATTTAAAATATGAAATGAAATCCCTTAACTAATACAAACTTAGAAATTCTTTATCTAGTTCCCAAAAGAGAACCCAAACCGAATGCATAGTCAAAGAATTCTCACTACCAACTTCCATTACAGAACTTACAAACTGATTTCCTATTTCCATTCACAAAGCTCAAGTTCAAATTCAAATCTCAAAATGAAATTCACAGTACCATCTCTAAACAGAATACTGTCCCTAAGAGATCCTATTCAATTCTCTATCTAAAACCCAGAGATTCATTCAAATAACCCAACAAAGAATAGAAATACGCAACAATGCAAGATACAGAAGGGTCAATAAAACTCACAGACCCAAGACTGAATTTCCAAGCATTCAGAATAGAGATACAATATCCCTTCATACTACACTATTATACTAGGCTGATATTCAACATTCTATTAAACCCACAAATCAGATGAAAGATCAAAAGAGAGTAAGAAACTAAACAATTCATTTAAGACAAGTACTATCCAAAACTTCTTCCAACTTGACTAAACAAAATCACCACAAGCCTCTCAAGTTCCATTTAAAAGCTTATGATTGGTAAGAATTTGTTCAACATCAAAGAAAAAAAGGAAATAAATAATACATTCCATAAACCTCTACAGCTGATACGTAGTTCCAATCCATTTATTTCTATGAACAAAACAGTCAAGCTTTCCACAAGACACAGGTTTTCTTAGAGCATAGATGAATAGGATACCCTCTGAATTCACATGCCTTGTCAAGTTGGAGAACACAATGCAGTCTAAAAGGAAGAAGTAATACAACCATTCCTTCTCAGAATAAAAAAAGAGGAGACCTCAAAAGAAGTTATACAGTCTACTTCTGGCTAAACAAAACTCGCAAGACCCCTTCGAGAAGATAGTATTAAATGAGATTACAACTTCTCAAAACCAGAAACCAACCAAACCTAGCTTTCCAACATAAGTCCAGAAAACACAATAATGGAATACCTGTACAGTGTTGAATATGAGCTTTGAACATAAGTTCAAACTTTATAAGGTTCAAACACTGGCTTAGACAAATACAAGATCAAATAAGAGCCTAAGACACACAAAGCCCTAAATACAAGATCAGAATAACACCAATGCTCCATTACGGGTTCAAGAATTTCCAATTCCATAAAGAAGAATAAAAATATAGTTTAGAGCTCAAGTACAGGACAAAACTTGACAAATCAATAGTAAGTTTAGCATTTGCAAGAACTGAATATGAGTACGGTTGTTGAATTCAAAGATTCAATCAAATGTTCCAAACTACACCAAGTTCCCACTCAGTTCAAAACAATCACAAAGTCCCAATAAAAGGTCATAGTAAATCAAGAGGCTTCAATGCAAGATTAGAACAACCCCGAAGCTCCACTATAAACTCAACGAAACACAATATTATAGAAGAGATTTAGAACCATTCAAACAACAAGTCATTTGAATCAACCTTAGTATCGAATGCAAGATACTGAGCTTCGAATACAAGCTACAGAGAATCAAATACAAATTTCATAGCTTCAAGTACAAATTCGCATGAAAACCACTAATAATAAGAATAGAGAAAGTTCCCAAAATTACCATTAACATCAATGGATTTACATTCCAAAACCCTCATAGATTTCATGAAAACATGCAATTAAATAACCAGATACATCATGCAAAAATATATCACAAGTGAGCAGAATTGTTTTAATGAATCATTTAGAAGAAAGAAAGAAATCTTAATGGGTAGAGCCTATCATGCCTGATAGTGCCTTTTCCGATTCAAAGAAGAATTCCATCCGAGTTTCCAAATCCTCTTTTTCTCCAAGCAAGATCAACCAACCATAAATTTTTTCCATGATGCCTCTTATACTTTCCTCGAATCAAAAATAGGTTAGAGAAATAAAAAATAGCCACAAGGTGAAGATCAAACTGCTGGTTTGAAGAACTAGATAGCTCCATGCAAAGCAAAAATCATAAAGCATGCAAAACAAAACAACCCCCAAAAAATCCGCCAGCATGCCTTCCAAGATGGTTTGCTCGCCAAGACCGAGGTGAATTAACGACATTAAATTGTATATTCCCACCTATCTCTCCTTGCCACTACCATCCAAAGTTGGTGAGACCAAATTGAACTTCCACATGCATTTCCAAACTTAGTGATGCCTCCACGTAGGTTCCTCTAAACTTTCATGGAATTACCAAGTCTGGAAATACTCTGCCCTATCAAATTAAAATCACATCTCATTAATAGCTTAGGAACCACTGCTTAGCTCCCACTTACCAATCGACCCATAGGTTCCCTTTCATACCCCATTAGTTGAGGATAGATACAATTTGCTTAGGTTAGATCTTAGGTTAATTTAAAAGTAAAACCTTAGGATATAACCTTCAAACAAATAGATTGCCACCTTAGGTTAGGACATAGCTTAACCAAATAGGTTAGAAATAACTTAGCATCCCTTAGGTTATTTCCCTTCATACTAACTTAGTATTAACAACATAGGTTAGGATGTCATCCCACGTAGAGTGGTGTAGAAAGAGTTAGGAAAATTTACCTAAGTCTTGAATCCCATTAGGATAGCCCTTATTAGATATAGTACACGTTTAACTTCTCTCTTTCTCAAGGATTCTGAAGCAGGTTTTCATTTCCTTAACACTATTAAACGCTCCACAAAGGTCAATCAAGAAGAGTTGAGAAAAACACAACAGAATGCAGGCACGGTCTTTCAAGATAATAAAGAATTTGTAATAAACACAAGTTCAGTCTGTTGTGTCTCTTAACCAATGAATGTCAGTTTACCATTCATTTTGTTTAAGAAGATTTAAAACATTCCTTGGATCACTGAAATTGATCCAAGGATGAGTCAGTCAAAAGAGATAAGTTTACAACTCTAAAAATTTGATTACAACTTATCAACAAGGAGTGAAAATGGATTCTTGAAAGCCATGTCATTTCAGTCCAATGAATCCAAGAGCAGAGATGATTTATCCATAATAAGCATGATTTTCAATCAATAAAGGAAACACACCTCATTTAAGAAAATCACATGCCAATGCTTGTAATGCGAAGATAAATATAACAATTTGTTCAAGGTGTTATAAGGTTAACCTATAAGAGGTTGAACAAGGACACACCATTTCAATTGGTGTTTGGCGCACAGGTTTTCCTACCAATAGAATTCATATGACCATCTCTACATATAGTGCACATAGGAGGATTCACCGATGAACAAGCGCTCAAGGAAAGGATTGAAAAAGTGATGCAGTTAAACGAAAGATAAATCACTTGCCAGGTGGAGTCAGAAGGTTGAAAAATAAAAAAAAGGCATGACATGATCGTCACATCAAAATAATTAGTTTGAGGCTAGGCAGATGGTTCTGTTATATGATTCCAAGTTTCTGTGCCATCCCGGTAAATTAAAATTCCATTGGTTTGGGCCCTATATTATCTCGTATATACTCAATTCAGGTGCATACCAGTTACAAGCACTAGATGGGACGAGGTTGTCAAACCATTTCAATGGGAGTAGGATGAAGCCTTACTATAAATAAGTCTTCTTGGTGTTTGTAAATAAGGCAGTATTTCCAGTTAGCTTAGGATTTCCATTTATTCTTTCTTTTCTTGTGTTTCCCTTTCTCATTGTTTTTCCTTTTCGTTGGTTTTGTTTTGCACCTTGTGCACCTATAACCACATTACTTTATGAAGGTTGTGTATGCACAGAGGACTGTACATATTTTTTGTGGGGTGGAATAGTGCGGAGTAGTGCAAATTTTAAGCTGGTAGTAAAATTTGTGGTGAATGGCCCGGTTGAAGGAGAAAAAGTGCATAAGATTCAGAAAGTGCGTGAAAGAAAGGTGGATGTGAATGGATGGTGCTAGGACAAGGCATTATAGAGACCATGTACAAAGAGGAAAAATGCAGGAACATAAGGTAGGTGAGAGCAAAAATCAGGAAAGAAGACAGAAGAACTACCTTCAGTGCTGTTAACGTGTGTGTAAAAGTCTTCAATTCATTTGGATTTTTACACGCCAGAAGGTTGTAGATTTTTTCGCACAGGATTAGGCACGTGGGTAAAGGCACTTGAGGTTTGGTTTTAATGGAAAAAGCCACATTTAGTGTGAAAGTATGGTGGTAGGCGGTATAACATTTAATGTTGGAAAGAAGGAAAAGCTATAAATATGATTCAGGCACATCATTATATTACCTTGCAATTACTAAGTGAAAGAAGCTCTTGTGAACTAGGGCATCTAGAGAGATTTATGCGAAGAAGAATAAGAGAGATATAAAGTGCATGACTAGGGTAGATCCACAAACTAGAGTGGAAGGAAAGTTAGTTGAAGAGCGTTGTCTTGTGGAAGGATTTTCCTCTCCTCCTTCAATAGTGATCATGATTTCCCCCATTCTTCATTTCTTTCCCCAATTCTTTACTCCATTCTTTATTTAACTCTTCAGAGCTATTATTATTTATTCATTGCAGAGAATTGTTTCCATGGATGGAGAACATGCGTAGTGTGGGGTGATGTTGGGCCTCTAAAATTATTGGCTAAGTTCAAGAAGGTGCATGGGCGTGCAGGGCCTAATTGAAGAAAGGCACGCAAGGTGAAGGCACATAGGACAAGGTTTTAGAAGGGTTTAACACAACCCACGGTGCACGTGCAAGGCAAAGGAAGGGTTCTGGCACTTAGCCGTATTCAACATTTCTGGCAACACATGAGAAAAGCATGACCTGAATGTGCATGCAGAGTGGATAAGGTGCCAGCCTGACAACTTGGCAACCATGAAAGGAATATTCCATTCGATAGAAGGATCTAGAAAGAAATCATTGCAAAGAGTGGAGAGCTTGGATCTGAAGATGCATGCTACCTTGGAGGACCACCTTGGACACTTAGCAATCGATCTGATACCTCAAAAGGTATGGTGATGAAGGAAAAAAGGCTATATATACAAATTCTTGGAAATAGGAAAAAAGGAAGAAGAGAAAGAGGGACAAGGACGAGCGAGAGAGAGAAATGGGGAGGCGAAGCTCTGTAAAAATATAATGGAGGATCCTACAGGTTGGGATTAGGAGAACTTTAGGAATAATGGCGTATTTAGAGGGATGGGTCAGTGATTATCCTTGTAATGTAAGAGGCATAGTCCAGTTTTGATGCATGACTCTGATCTTCACTGTTATATTAGTCTATCATGGCCTTAATGAATGTAAAGTGGTTATTGAACCTGCTAAATATGAATATAGATGGATTGTGGTTCACATCTATCTAAGTATATGGATTTGTTTTGTGTATCTCACGTGTATGGATGTAAAATTTTTTGCATTTCCTTTCTATTATGGTTCAGATCTATATTCTATAAGTGCCTCTCATTTCTTATCTAAATGGATGCATTAGTCTAGAGACTCATCCCAAGCTCTCAGAATGAATGCAAGGTTCTTTTCTATTCTTTTACATTTAAGTATCAGTCATAGATGGTGTATTCTCATACAACTCACATAAAGTAGGGGCTCGGAGACTGCGCATGCCTTGGGTGAGCGCCCAGAGCTAGCTGGGTGATAGGACGATGCGTATAGGATTCTACTATTATTTTAAGGGTATAAAAATGACTACACACTATCTGCAATGATGTCTTCTAGGAATATTCCCTACATGGAATATCCTTTTATTGACCTCCAAGGTTCCAGGCTGGCACCTCCACTCATCATGCCTAGTCGGGTCCTCACATTTTTCCTCAAGTGCCACTAGAATGCCAAATATGGCTAATTTCTTTAAACTCATGTTCTACATTCCACGTGCATCCTTGTTTCTCCTAAACCCTTCTTAAACCCCTTTTTCCTTCATGCTTTTCCCTGAGCACCCTTATTCTCATTGGTCCTACGAGTGCACCTCTTGGTACTTAGTCAATATTTTAGGGTCCAACATCACCCCACACTACACGTGTTGTCCATACTCAGAAACATATTGCTTCTTCAAAGAATAAAGAATAGTGGAACATGGACAATCTAAATAAAGAATGAAAGAATAGAAGAATCTACTACTGCTGTAGGAGGAGTGGGAATTCCTTTTACACGGTTGCCTCAATATTTTCCCATGCATCTACCTCACCCTGCGCCTGCTGAAGTAGGTCACCTACTAGAGTGCTCACCTCATCAAAAATCAATTTTTTTCTCGTAGAATTTAGTGTATCTACAATTCCTTCTAGTTTCTTGCTGAGATCGTCTAGTGCATCCATTCTACGAGTGAGCTGGGGATATAGCTCCTCAAGCTGATTCTTAATCAAACCCTGCAAGGGTTATATTGCTTCCAACTTTTTATCATCCTCAACTAGTATCTTATCATGCTCCTCCCTATTTCCTTTGTTCTTCTCTTGAAACTCCTTCAGATCTACCTCATGCGTAGAAACCAGTATGCTTGCTACCTTGTCTCTGTCAACGTAATTTTTATATACAGCCTCAGCCATTTATGCAGAAGTCTTTATAGCGGCAAGGAGCTTGGAATACCGAGTAACTGTCTCCCTAATATAATATTTTTTCTTCCTCCTTTTTGCATTTCATTGTCTCTTCTTCCAATTCCAATGTGATTAAAATAGGTAACTGCTCGAGTATTCTCCACTCAGCGTTGAATGTGTCAAGCATATACTTATATCATTTTTCTAGGTGCACCTTGTGGGTTGCTTCAAGATTATGACGTCTGAAATAGCCTCTATCTTCTTAAATGGATCTTGCGCAGGGGAAGCCTTTTCCTCCCTGGTAACTCGCAAAAATAAATTGTGCATTTGATCAAATCCATCGGGCTTTAACTCCCTTTCTTTTTCAATAATCTCTTCATTTTTATTTTCAAGCTCTTCCTACCAAGACCCTTATTTTGATCATTTCTCCCGAAGAGCCTCACCTCAACCTCCACCAATACCTTGTTGGAGTGCATTATAAAATTTCTGCATCTGATAGTCTGATTAGGCATTCACTAGAGGGTTTAATCCCTCTGAGATCATACAAAAAATTTCATCAACACTAGCATGGTTAACCTCAAATCCAGGTCTCATCAACATGGGACATTCAGCTTTATGACCAAGACAACGTGGCCATCCTCGTATATAGGTATGCACCCTCTTCATCGAAAGAAGACCAAAAAATGATTTGTTTGAGGCACGGGTACTTTGGAAATGCGTGCACAGTACCCTTCTTTGGATCATTGATGTAGGTCATTCCTTAGTATTCTTGATGCTACTACCATACCCTTATCCACCTGTGCGCGCTGCCTTTAGGAAGCTTACTGCCAGGCTGGATCTCCTCCCATGTTTCCATACTCCTTTTCTAAACTTTCACTTTCCTCCGTCTCCTTTAGTTACTTCTTCAGTCCTGTGATCCACCTCTTGTCCACCAAGTCCTTTATAATGGTCTTGCTACCTCCCTACTCTGTGACATCCTCTATCCATTCCTACAGTCAGGATCAGAGTCTTATGATCCTTCATGTTTACTTCTTAGACTTCCCCCCTTTCCGTGAGCACCTCCTTCATCCTCATCCTTCATCTTCATTTACCTCCTCCTCATAGACTCGTGTACATTGTACACAGATGGCTCTGATCCTCAACGTGATCTGTCAGGGAAATCCTCATTTCTATTGTCAACCTCCATGCCCTTTGTTCTCTTATGAGTCCTCCTTTTTTGTTACTCTAGTGCTTCTTCCTAACTGGTGATTTATAATATAGGAGACTCTTCTTTTTATTCTTCCCTAGGCAATACTCCTTTCTTGCATGAGATTATTGCTTTTGCATGGGGCTTCTCTTGCTATTCTGTGGGGGACTTCTTCCTCCATGACATATGTGCTTGGTTTTACGCTTGACTCCTGTGCGCTTCTATGGTGACTACATTGTATACTGTACTTGGTGCCTTTTCTCTATAGGAGCCTCCTCTCTCTCTCCTCTCTCTCTCTCTCTCTCTCTTCTTTGGTGCGATCTTCTTTCTTACTCTGTGGGGTCTATTCCTAGGATAGAGACATTCCTTTGAATCCTGTTCGCCTTTCTATATTTAGGCCTGATGCCTGGGTATACCTTGTTTTTATCCTCCTAGACGATGTATGCAATGTCACTAGCTTCAACATATGTATGACATGGGAGACATACCTTCTCTGCATAGGCATGCTTCTTTGGATACTATTAATGTTCTGCACAACTCATGGTAATCACTGGTAAAACCAGCTATGCTAAGGTCAAATCATTCACAACCATCTTTTTTTTTGAAGAATTTTCTTTGAATTGATTAACCCTAGACCTGGAAGTATTGTGCTGTGAAGGAGAATGAAAATTTACACGAGATACCCAATAATTCACGCCGATCTTCCAGAGTAAACCTTCCAATACAATTTTTTTGGTACAATGGCGAATGCCATGCCTCATATTGTAGTAAAACAGGTACTGCTTAGGTATTCTCCACTCAATGGTGAATGTGTCACACATCCGCCAACCTATACCATTTTTACTAGGCATGCCTTGTGGGTGGCCATCAAAAAATGTCTACAACGTTCTCATTTCTCAAAAACCCTTACTGGCCAGGGGAAGGGTTCTCACACACCTATTCCCAGCAAACTTTATCTGGCCACTTCTTCGGGTACTCTAATCTCCAAAAAGACTATGGTGAGGAGGAAATTACCAAACATTTTGATATCCTGCACTTCTCCATCGCGCACGACATTGATGATTTCTTCTAAGTACTTCCTGACAAGCCAAATCCTCAGGTTCACCTTTTCTACACACACTTTTCCAAACTCCGCACTTTTGATCCTTCAACTCGAAAGCCATCAAGGTTATAGATGGTCACTTCCAATACCATCTTCCAATACTTATCGCATCACTCTACCCCACACAAAAATAGATGTGCGGTTCCTTTGCGCATAAAATTTTTTTGAATACAATAAGTGGAGACCGGTGCACAAACGCGCACACAACAAACAAAAAGAAAGGGAAAAAACAACGATAGGTAAAAACACAAATAAGGAAAATGCATTAAGGGAAATCCTAGGCTGACTGGAAATACCGCCTTGTTTATAAACACAAGGAAGACTTATTTATAGTAGGGCTTCAACCTCCTCCCATTGAAATGGCCTGGTAATTGTGTTCCATCTAGGAGTTGTAACTAGCAAGCATGCCTTGAATCAAGTATATAAGATACAATGTATGGGCCCATCCAATGGAATTTGATTTGCCTCAGGATGGCGCAGAAAATTGGAATCATACAATAGAACCATGTTCCCAACCTCGAGATTGTTTGTTCTTGATGTGACTATCATGTCAAGCCTTCTAATTGGACCCTTTCTATTTTCTAACTCCAACAAGCAATAGCCCGCCTCTCATCTAACTACATTAACTTATCCAATTATATCCTCAAGCTACTTGTTCATCAACTAATCCTCCTCTACGCATGCTATATGTATTGATGGTAGCATGAATTCAACAGGTAACACTGATTTCCATGCCAAACATGAATTAAAAATGTGTGGCCTTGTTCATTCTTTTATAAGTAGACTGGATATGACCATAACATAATAGAAACTTTATCATCCCAATCCTTTCTTCCCACATCAAAGATCTTGCCTAACGTGTGATTCGTAAATTTTGTTAAATTCCTCAGTAGTCCTATTAGCTTATGGGTGATAGGGGGTAGTCTTGTGTTGGACCACCATGAATTTTGAAAATAAGATCCTAACTTATCACATTTAAGAAATGAGTACCCCTATCACTTGTTAAACTTAGTGGGTATCCATATCTACTGATTATGATTTCCCACAAGAACCTAGCTGTTGTTGCCCACTGTGAAATCCCTTGTAGGTGCTGACTTCTTACCCACCCCATAAGATAATCTATGCATAAAATGATATAGCATGAACCTATCCTTCATGCGTGAAAGGTGTAAATAGGGCCTATGAAGTAAATTTCCCACTTATCAAATGGTTCTACACTGTCAATCAATATTAATGGTATTTCATCTCTTTTCCCTTTTTTACCAAGGCGCTGGAAATGGTCATAGGCCTTACAAAACTCAATACAATCCTTGTAAACGATTTCCCACCAAAAACCTACTAGAAGGATTTTTCTCGCAGTTGCATTCCATGCATAGTTTCATCCTGAAATTCCACCATGTTCTTCCTCCATGATTGCAATGTGTTCATGTTCTAACAGGCACCGACACAAAACCTTATCGCGGCCTAGCTTGTGTAAGTCTCCACTAATTCACATGTAGAGTGTGACGCATATGGCTAACGACTTCCTATCCAAAGTCTTCATTCCCTCTGGTGTCACACCCATTTTGAGAAACATAGCAATATTTTCCAAGTTAGAGGGTGTGCGCCGATATCTAAACAATTACGCATCTAGCATTATATCCTCAATGCTATGTGTGTCCTCCCTTGATTCAATCCTTGATAAATGGTCAATTCCTAAAATACTCTTACCTGGTTCATAATAATCGTAAACTCAAATTATTAAAACAATAGGACCCACAGGCATATGCACCCCTATAAAATGGGCTTATTTACCAAGTAATTCAATTCCATTTGGTCCATGTAGAATGTGTTGCCAATAGATACTACCTGAATTTGTGCAGCGTGTAGATCATTGACAATGCTTCACGCTAAGTAGTAGTATAGTTATGTTCTGGTGGGGTTAGCTTTCTACTAGCAAAACACATGAGGTGGTCAATAACTCCCTCTCCAAGATTTGTTAAGATTTCCCCAATCACCATCCCTAAAGCATCAACATGTACATGGAATGGCGTATCCCAAGAAGGAAAGCATAATATGGGTGTAGTGATAAGCTTATTCTGTAATGTATCAAACGCCATCTACTGCACCTCTCCCCAGTGAAATGCACTTTTGTGTTTTAGTAACTTTTCCAATGGCATAATGATCTTGGCATACCCCCTTATGCCCAAGGAATCCATGTAGTGCACTCTGGTTGGTAGGTTCCCCCAATCCCATAATAACGACAACTTTAGCAAGATCCACCAAAAATCCTTCCTTACATATGATATGCCCCAATAAGGTTCCAAATGGAGTATCAAAAATAAATTTCTTAATGTTGATGGATATCCTCAACTGTCACCATATTTCAAACATAAGCCTCATATTTTCACAATGATCCCTCACTAATCCATATACTGTCAAATCATCAAGGTAGACTTGAAGAAACTTATGGATGAAGTCTTTAAATTCCTACACCACAATGCGTCAAAACACAACAAGTGTGTTCTTTAGTCCAAGAGGCATGACTGTGTAGGAAAAGCTTCCCCATTTAGTGAGGGATGATCCCTCACTAATCCATATACTATCAAATCATCAAGGTAGACTTGAAGAAACTTATGGATGAAGTCTTTAAATTCCTACACCACAATGCGTCAAAACACAACAAGTGTGTTCTTTAGTCCAAGAGGCATGACTTTGTAGGAAAAGCTTCCCCATTTAGTGGAGAAAGTTGTATTTTCTTGGTCCTCCTTTACAATTATAACCTAATGATATCTTGAGAATCTGTCTGTGAAAGAATAGATCTTGCACCCAGCTACTCCTTCCAGGATCTCCTCGGTGAAAGGGGTTGGAAAGGGATCAATGAAAAATACCATATTCAAATACCTGTAATCAACATAGATCCTTATCCTCCCATCCTTTTTAATGTTAATGACCATCGGGCTTATCCATTTTGATTTTTCAATAGCCTTAATGGTTCCTAATGCAATCATATTGTAAATCTCCTCCTTAAATTTGATGCAAATATTTGGATTCATACGACAAGGTCTCTTCCAAATTGAGCATGCTACCTCCTTTAGTTTGATCCACATCTCTCCTAGAGATTGGTGAACTACCTTAATCTGATGGTACCCACGTAGAAATAAATCCTAGAATTCGTGCAATAGATCGATGATCTTCCACACCTCATTTTCTGTCCAGTAATATTCAATAGTATCCTCCTTAGGGTCTTCCTCCGAACCAATGTTAACCTTCTTGGTTTTCAGGGGTTCATGGTACGCAAAAAGTTACTCATCATCACCATCCATAAATTCACATGTACCTATAGTATGGTTAACATCTAAATTATCCATTTTTTCACCATCGATCACATAGACCAATTTTCCTTTCTCTTTCTCCATGCATGCGCGCTCAAGTTGTATCTCCTCTGATTCTTCCTCATCAAAGCTATTTTTTAAGAAAGGTTCACCCAATAATTCAAGTATTCTATCCTTTGTCATAGAACTATTTCCCATACTTAGACAGTTAATAACCTACAACGCTTCACCTACTGATGGATTAGTACTTCGATATTCGAAATATTGAAAGAGGTCAGCCATCAACTCCTGCCAATTTCCTATTTGACGACATATCTCTGAGTGAATGTACCATGCATACGCACAACCTTGTAAGGTGGAGTGAAACTTATGCACCCCTAAATAAGGTGGTAAGGCTTCCACACCTTCCATTCAGGCCTTCTCACATGATTGGACATGAAACGAGGTGGGTTCCTTCCCATGATAATCTTGTATGATAGTAGGTGCATTGCTTTGAAAAAACCTAACAAAGAACGTGATTCTCACTTCGCACCACTCTAGAAGGTTATCGTGATGGGTCACCCACCAACATGTTGCGGTCCTAAGAAAGGTATAACCAAGCATCCTTCTTCTTTAGTTCTCACATATCCACTGGGTCTCCATTTCTTGTAGGAAAACATCAAGGTTAGCTCCCTCAGAATAAATTGGTAACTTATTTCCTCCTAGGAGTTTGATTGAGCGCGCCTTTTTTACTCTTGTCATAGAGCCTCTTATGTACCTTTTTACCAACTCATATGTCCCATGTGCCCAATTGTCACATGCCACACTAGCTGTATCACTTATAGATATAGTTTCTTCCCACTGAATAATGCCCTCTTTTGTTGGTTGCATAACTTTAGGGTCCCGGATAGTGCGCACACAAATTTTGTCTAGGTATTCCTCTCCTAAAGGCTTAATATAGGGTACTGACTTCCCATCTATCAAAGGAATGATAACACATTCCTATTTGTTCTCAAAACCTATATACCCCTTATTGAAACTTAAGTCATCATTGCTCTTATAGCACCAGGAGCACCCACATAACAATGGAAAGTTATCTACCTCCACAAGCACTAAGAATTCGAATTCCCAATGAATTTTTCCCCTTGGATAGTGATAGTCACATATTTAAAAACACCAATGGGCATTGCCTTTGTATTATTAGCCATATACAACACATTTGAAGATGATTGTAATGGTGGGCCTTCCCATTTAATTCTAGGCATCCCGGGTAAGAACATTGAATTTTGTGCCCGTATCAATCAGAATATTTCTTAGCCTCCATCCATCAACAATTGCATTTAAGATAATCTCCTTCATAGTGAAGGCTGTGGGGAGGAAGGTTAGCATGCAAAACCTACCTCTCACACTCCACTCTAGTGCTTGGTACTTTTTCTGTTAACCATTCTCCTAGTAAGGGGATGATATTTTCTTGCCTCAACATCTTGCATACCTCCTTGACATTGTCCATATCCTTCTATGGAGCCTCAATGCTCTTCTTTTGATCGAACTCCTTGGATTTCTCCTTTAAACATTGAATTTCCCCTTGAAGACTCCTGATTATGTCCATGGTCTCTTGATAGAATTCCTTATGATGGGTAGGTTTTGGATACTTCCCATACACCACCTCTTCTCTTGTAATCAGTGGTCTCTACTTTGGTATCTCCCTGACATGTGCAGCCTCAGCTCACATCATCACCAGTACAATTTCTAGTTATGACTCACATGCCACCCTTGGCATTCACTACAAGTCTTCTTTATTAATGCTTACCATCCCGACACCCTTGTATTTTCAGTGTTGTTGGATCATATGTTCAAATAGCTCCAATAAATCCTCATACTTGTGCTTATTTCAACACCAAGAGCATTATAGTAGGCCAGGACATTCATGCTTGTAATGCTCTGTGGACCCACAATTATAACAAGTTTCGTGAGGGAATTCACCTCTTCCTCCTCTGTGATTTCCACGACCTTTAAATCCTTTGTAAAATCCTCTTCTATGAGCTCCTCCATTTGCATGTCCTTCATAGTGACGAACATCCTCCTTGGAATTTTTTATAATGCTGGTCTGGCACACACCAATATCAATGGCATCATGTATTTGGTCAATTAATCTACAATCTTTGGTGTCATGAGTAGTAGAGGTGCAAATATTGTAATAACAAGACACATTCTTATGGATCATGTGTTATAGTAGTGGAAACCTACTTGCATCATGATATCCGTGGAAAATTTCACAATCTACCATCATGGTACATACCAATCTCCAAGGAAAAATGTCCTTTGTTGCCCCCCTACCTCACAATCTGTGCACCATAGGCCACTATGAGTCTCATGTGCCAAGTTTACAGATAGCTTCTCCAGCTATTTTTCCATTGCACCAATATGAGATTCAAGAAAAGGGATAACGCCGGTATCTACGCTTCCTATAGCCTCAGCGTGCAAGGTAGCCTCTAATGCCTTATGTGGGTCTGTGAAAGTATCATGTGACATCTCTCTCCTGAAAGACATTATTAGTCCTCTAACGAACCACTGAGCATGCTGATAAGGATGAATATCATAAGAAAATTTTGATAAGAGAGTCTTAAAATGAAAATCATACTCCCGCACACTCTCTACCATACCTTGTTGAATCTTCATCAGCGCACTAATGCTCTTTTGTTCAAACTCAGGAATATGGAATTCAACTAAGAAGGCATTACGCAATGTGGTGTAATCTACCACTATTTTTTGGGGGTCATACTTCTAGTACCAACTATGCATGTGTCCTTGCAACATTTTTTTAAAATGACTTGCCTTACATTCCAGGGTAGTGATCCCTTTCGCGCACCATAGCAGCTCACATTTGTGTACATTCTCTACAGAATCCTCAACACATTTGTAATATGGTAGATGTAAATACATTTCAAAAAATAATTGCTGAGGTGGTTGAGGCACTTGTCCACTTGATCCAAAACCTTGATTCCATACAATGATGCCTCTACCACTAGATCCATTAGATCCACCAGCATCTATCCCTCCTAACCCACTAGATCCTCCAGATCTTCCAGATCCACTAGGTCTACTAGTTCCTATTCCACCTGACCCATCAGATCCACCTCCCATATCTAGTAAAGGTCCTGAAGTGGTTGTGCCTTGTGTCCCCACTGTCGCGGTGAACTGTGTGCCAATAGTCTGTGATATTGCACTGCTACTAGATGTGTGTCCCACGTCACTTCTAGATGTGATACCTAAGCTTTGTGTACCCATACTTTTCCCAAATGTTCCTCTAGATAATATACCTCTAAACACATGAAATGAATGCGTAACCATAAATGTGCTAAATGAAAATTTATACCACCTAGGTGCTGATCGGTCACTTCCACCAATACTAACTGGGTTAGTAATAATTATCTCTAGATTTGGAAAACTAAGCACTAAGGCTTGGTCACTAGGTGGGTTCAGATGCATGCCGATGGCTCTTCTTTCTCTAAGTGATGAGTTCTCATCAGAATCTGAAGGGGTATCTCTCCCGTGCTTGCCAAGATGATGTAGTATAGACTACTCAGGCTCCACATCCTCCATGTGAACCTCAATTCCTTCCTGCAATGTCTACCTCCATAAATCCATCGCTCATGCAACTTCACATTTTTTATATAACTCCCTCTCTCGAGCTTCATTGTACTTGATTCATCACTCTTCCCTCTCCTTTTTAGCCTCAAGGTCCACCATCTTCCTCCACCCTAGCTTCCTTGCCCAACACTCAGAAGAAGATTAGCCAACCATAGGAAATGTTTCCAAACTCAGTGTAATGATCATGATCTTTATAACTAAAGGGATAACATGAAAGAATGATACTCTTGGCTCTTTTAAGAACTCAAAATCAACAATATCTAGACAGGAATACATAGAAATTGTGTACTCCAATGTGTAACTCCTCAAAACTCTATTCCACCAATGATCAACAACACATGTCCAAGTCAAATCAACATCATGCAACCTCTGATGCAACCTAGAATTTAACATGAATAACCTAGGTGGGCTAGCACATCACTCAGCCTAGACTAAGTGCTCACCCAAAGTGTGCAAAGGTATTAGGCCCCTCCTTAGATTTGCTTGTGAAAGATGTGAATATGATGAAGATATAATGCATTCAGATCCATAAATATCATAAACATTCCATAGAGCATATTCCACATCTAGATCTTAAAGAACCATGAATCAAACAATAAAAATAATGAATCAACCATGTAAGAACTAGTTACAGTCATGTTTAACACCATTATTCACCCAATACACTCCATTTTACTAAACACAGTAGATACAAAAGCTTCTTACAATAAATAGTATCATAAGTTTATGCGCGCATCAGATATGGCAGCATAACTCCACAATAGATCACACTTAGTGTCACTCTCTCTCTCTTACTCTTTAACTACATAGTTCAATACATATTTAAAAGGGTGGGGATTTTCCCTTCACCACTTATGCACCTCCCAAAATAGGTTGTATGCTGAAAATAGTCATGCGCCTTTACAATAATATGCACACATGCAAGTGCACTAATAATAGATCTCTTAAAGTTAACTAGTAGTAGTAATTATATTATTAAATAAAACTCATACATGGTGCTTAGTAGACACTCTTCCAAAAATATCTTTCTGGTGTCGTTCAAGTCTCCATCCAATTGTGTTCTCTATACGCTATCTCAAAAAATAACCCATAATCATGAAAATGGCTAAGTCCCGAATCAGTCAGTGTCTTTCGTGTGCATTTCCTTCCCTATCCTTCCGTGCCTTCAAATGTGCCTTTCTCCCATGCGTGAATATTTTGTGTTTCCTCTCCTTAGTGTCATACTCTTGTCTCATCAACATTACCCTGCATTAAACTATATTTCCATCTCGGAAATGGGGTTTATTTCCAATGGATAAATATAATAACAAATAAGAATGGAATGAATGTAAAGAATCACTACACAAAGAATGGATTTTTATTCTACAACACCCTCTATTTCAATTGGGAGGATTAAATCTAGATATTCTTCCTTAATCTTAGCCTCCAAGGCTTTCCACTCATCCAATGTGTTCCTGGTCTTCTTCGGGACATCTACAACAATGCCCTCCAACTCATCTTGAGTTATTTCTCCCTTTTCATTATGTAGTAGTAAGACAACGTTGGCCATTATTGACATCCTTCCCTCTATAAGATCCATCTTCTACACTATAAGCTTCCCAATCTCATCCAGCCTCTCCTTATGAGGGGTTTGAGCTGTTGTAAGGGATTTACACTTTTTATTTACTAGTGCTAATCTCTCCGCATTCCCTAAAGTCTCATCCTTTATCACCTTTAGGAATTCATTATATTCTAATATAGTCCTGGTCTTGACCACTACTTCTGGAGCTGCACATACGTTCAAATCTTGGTGTGTTTTCTTCATCTCTTCTTGCAAATTTTGGATCAATGCCTCATAAGATGAAATCTTTCGAACCACTAAGGCCCTTGCTCTCTATGCTTCCTATTCAAGGTCCTTTGGCGCTGGCATTCAAATTGGTCCATCCTCAAGCATAAAATCAACTAAGGTACATACATAATGCATAGCTAAAGAAAACCTTTCAGGTACCTTAGATTCCAAGTGCGGTCTTACTTTCAGGACATGATCACCAATTTCTTCCGCCATGCTGATTAAGGCTTTTTTATTTTTATGCTCTAAGTCCTTTTCTCCTTTTAGACACACTATTTTGATAGCTTTGGCCTTATTATCTTCTCGTAGTGCTCTAATAGTGGCATCCTTATATATTTTCCTTTGTGCCACCTCTATAGATACCTTAACTAAGGCATTGCTTACCTACTCATCAGACACGAGAGTGGGCTTTATAGTTATGTGCTTGTTTTGTGGTGCCTTTTTCATTCTTCTTGACACACATGACTGCTCATATACATCAAAATTGGTCTCATCCATGTGAGTTTTCATGGACCAGGATAAGTATTTCCTCGCTTGCGTAACAACCATGTATGGGTCCATCAACTCCCATCCATACAAATCCTTGAGGCCCACTATATTCTGGAATCAGGCGCAGACAATTTTACTTGTGTCGTCAGCATAGCCCATACTCAGTGTAACGTACCCCCCACTTGTTCTCTTTGTTCTTGGCCCCTTAGGAATTTGAGCACCAAGGTTGGAGTTGGATCTGTGATGTTTTGAGCAATATCATGTTCTAGTTCTTCTTCCTCCTTCACTCCTTCCTCTTCATCCTTCATATATTCATCCCTAGGTTCTTACACTTCTTATGGTTGTACAAGGGTTCTAGGCGCACTCTCTACAGACTCCTCTACCTCCTCATTCAGTTTTAACTTTCTCCACTTCTTCGTAGTTGTCTCTTTATGAGGAGAGAGATGTGGTGAAATTCTTATATGATGTGAAGGTCTTGCACCTTGGGATCACGTTCTCATCAATACCCTTTTAAAATGGCACTCTCCATGGATTTCTTCCATGTCCAAGTATTCTTCTTATTCTTGTGCTTGGCGTAGAGTACCTGCGTGCTCAGTCTCTACTCTATATGTGGGCTACCTCCGGCCTCTATGATCTAAGCCACCACTATATTCATGTTCTTCTTCCTCCTCATCCATTGCTATAGTTTCTATGGGCTATGGAGCTGCCACGTTCTCTACTGTATGGTTATCTTTAAGTGGTCCTAGGAGTGTAAACTCATTTTCTACATACTTTTTATTCTCCAACATAGGCTTAAGCTAAAGGTATATGAGTGTGGCTCCACTGTGCCCAAAATCCAAGCTTGCAGGCGTCATGCTTATAACATCTAAAATGAGCCTCTCAATATAGGTAGTCTAAAATGGATACACATATGTATTTCTCAGAGTGTGGTAGTCATAGTCTACCTTGTCTACATTAAAACTCAGGTGGCATGCATCAGTAAATCAGTGAAGTGATGCATGGAAGTAGCGCATAGTGAATACATACAACAATTTTCACCATGGGCTCCATGTCCCATCTCTCATAGAAAATCATGTGATGTAGAAGTCCTAGTACACCACTAACTGTACTACCTTACCCACCACTGAAGGAAGCTCCTTAGGGATGTGCCACTCCTCTTCAAATTCTGGACAAATCTGGTCATACCACATCTCCGCCCTCTACTTAAGTGACCCACTCATTGATCCTCCACATAAATATTGGTCAAACGTATCCGCAAGGGACTTATTTTCCACAGGATACTCCCAGATCTTATTCTTTGGCTCATTGAGCACTCCAATTTCTACAAATACAAGAGAAAGTAAGATAGCACCAAAACTGATCTTATCACCTGCGTGCGCTTCCTCGATAATAGTTTATGTAATGTAGCCTATTATGTTATAGAATACTCCCTGAGACATTTTCCTTGCGATATGGAGCCACATGGTATTCACCTATAACCATATCTCTTGATCATTTAACTTGGTCACCAAATGCGCAGCTACCTGTACCACTGGGTACTTCTTCAATTTATCAATGTCTATTCCATGTGGACCCTTTGTATACCCTAAATCCTTTTTTTTTTTTCAGGATTACTAATTTATCAGTCAGGTCACTGTCAAGGTCTACCCTTGTGCCCTTTAATCCTATCAGTGTCAAAATCATGGCTATTGTAATTCTACCCCTTTGTCTGGAAAAATAGAAGAAGTCCTCATGGACTCTACTCATCATCCACTGGTATAAAGGTTCATATTTTCCAAAATATGGGAGCTTGTATAACTGATAGACTGGTACATGCTTTAACAATTTTTACCCAACATCATCATACACTGGCCTATCCTCTACTGTGTGCTTGTTGGTCTTTGTACTCAACAATACATCCAAATATTTCTTGTTGTCAGATGTGTGGTGGTTTTAATCACTTATTTTTCACCTGTGGATGTGGGAATCCCATTCTGGTCTAATTATCACACCTTCTAGGTATTACATTTCTGATAAATTACTCTCGAGAGTAATTTCAACTTATACTTCTACTTTATTCTTTCCTTTGGCACTTGCGGCAGGTGCTTTCCTTGGTGCCATTTGAAAATCTCACCTTCTGTCTTATGTAGCAAGAAATTCCAAACCCTAGCTTGAATCTGTGTGCCCTAGCTTAAAACCATGTGCCCTAGCTTCTTTTCAATGCCTCTACTTCACTCAAACCTTTCATCAATGGGGATGCAAGCTGCTTCTGTGTAATAATTTTCTCTCCACGTCTAGTTTCACACTCCATGCACCTCAATATGACTTGTTCGGTTTCATCTAACTTAGCTCGCTCAAATACTTGTGATTACAAAAGTAAGAATGAACTTGCATCATGTCTTTATATAGATTTTCAAAAAGTTAGTGCATTTATTGCTCCTTCACCAACCAATAATCCTCTCATTAATTGACCATTTTCACAATCTCCACATGGTACATCTTCACGCCCCATCTATAACCTTATAGCGTGCCTTCCTACCTTTTGGCTACAGAATTCTCTTCAGCACACTTCCATTCACCCAAGTACCTTACCACTGTGCCTTCCCCTGGTAGTCTCGACGGCCACTGCTTACCTTGTGTTATACTGTTCCCTCATTTATCTCCATCTACGGTCATCTTTTTAAAGCAATATCCTTTCTAGCAATTCCTCTCTAAAATTGAATAACACATGTAGTCGTTTGTTCCTTTATGTATACCCAATTGTAAATAACCACCCCACACAAATGATATGTGCAGTCCTCTGGGCATAAAATTTCTTCAAATGGTAATTAGATTTTAGCGTGCAAACATGCTTATTACAAAAAACACCAACTAAATTGACAAAGCATAGTGACGAAGAAGGAAATACATTAAGGAAATGCATAAATGCAACCTAGTCTAAATGGTAATACTACCTTATTATAAACATCAAGAAGACTTATTTAAATTAGGGCTTCAGCCTACTCGTGTTAAAGTAACTAGGTAACCGTATTCCATCAAGTGCGTTGAGCTAGCAAGTGCCTATTTCAAGTATGTGAGTGATAACATACGGTCCCAACCAATGTACTTTAAGCTTTCCTGGATGGCACAGAAACTTAGAATCATAAAGAAGCACCATCTGTCCAATCTCAAACTTTTTGTCCCTAATGTGCCTATCATGCCATGCTTTCTACCTAGCCTTTTCCGAATTCTAACTCCAACATGATATTTCTCGTCGCTCATCCAACTCTATCAACTTTTCAATTTGTTCTTCTAATGCTTATTCGTCAGCTAGACCTCCAGCACGCGTAATACGCAAAGAAGGTAACATGAACTCCATAGGAAGAACTATTTCTGTGTCAAACACTACATGAAATTGTGTGGCCTTGTTCAACCTCTTATATGTTGTTCTATACGCCAAAAGTAGGGCATAAAATTTATCATCCCAATCTTTCCTTCCAACATCACAATTTTTTGTCAATGTCTGGCTCAAAATTTTGTTTAAGGCCTCAGCAGTCCCATTTGCCTGAGGATGATAGGATGTATTCTTATGGTGTGAAATCATAAATTCATCCAATAATATCCTGATTGTCTCATTCAAAAAGTGTGTGCCCCTATCACTTGTCAAACTTAGTGGGCATCCATACCTTTTAAGAACATTTTCCCATAAAAACTTAGCTGATGTAGCTATTGTACAATCCTTGGTAGGTGCTGCTTTTACCCACCTTGTAAGATAATCTATGCACGTGATGATGTAGCACGATCCAGTCCTACGCGTGGCTAGCGAAATAGGACCCATAAAGTCTATAGCCCATTTTTCAAATGGCTTTGCACTAGGGATGGGTCTTAGGGGCATCTCATCTCTTTGCCCAGGTTTACCAAGGCACTGAAAATCATCACAAGCCTTGCAATATGCCTTACAATCCTTATACATGGTCTCCCACCATAATCTAGTGAGTAGAATTTTACATGCAGTTGCATCACCTACAGAGTGCCCAACTGCAATACCACCATGAGCCTCTTCCATGATATCTATGCACTTATGCTCTAGTACACATTGGTGCAATACTTCATCGCGGCGTAGCTTGTATAGGTGATCACTAATCAACATAAAAGGTGTCACACAAATTTCAAGTTGTTTCTTCTATAAGGATTTCATTCCTTCTAGTGCCATACCCACACGTAAAAAAGACAACAATAACCTCTAAGTATGAAGGTGCACAATTTAACTTGTATAACTATGCATTTGGCATTGTATCTTCAATTGTCTATGCATCCTCCCCTAACTGAATCCTTGATAAATGGTCTGGGCTAGAATTACTTCTTCTTGGTTTTACCACAACTGTAAAATCAAATTCTTGGAATAAGAGAACCCATTGACATATGTGCCCCTATAATACGGGATTTTTGACCAAGTATTTCAATGCCATGTAATTGGTATAAAATATAAATGGTGTTGCTAAAAGGTATTGTAGTGCATAGATAATTGAAAAGACTTCACACTTAGTAGTTATATAATTCTGCATGCAAGAGCCAAAATTCTACTAGCAAAACAGATAGGATGATCTATAATACCTTCTCCAAGCTGAAATGACACCACGCCAATGGCTGTGCCAAAAGCATCCACATGTACATGAAACAGTTGGTCCCGTGAGAGAAAACTTAGAATAGGTGTTGTACTAAGTCTCTCCTTTAATTTATTGAATGCGTGCTACTACGGTTCTCCCCAATAAAATGTCCCTTTTCCTTTTAGTAAATCTTCCAAGGGTGTGGAAACCTTAGCATATCCTTTGATGAATTTTCTATAATACCCAGTGCGACCTAAGAATCTGTACACCTCACTTTGACTAGTAGGCTCTTCTAGGCCCATAATAACTGAAACCTTAGCTAGATCCACTAGCAAGGCTTCCTTACAAATGATGTGTCCTAACAGAGTGCCGAAAGGTGTAGAAAACACACCCTTCTTGATGTTTAGAGATATGTTTAATTTTCTACATCTTTTAAACAATAAGCGTAAATTGTCACAATGATCCTTAAAAATTCCATACACCATCCAATCATCCAAGTAAACCAACAAGAAAATGGGAATAAAATTCTGGAATTCTTGAACAACTATTCGAGAAAAAACTACAGGAACATTTTTTAGACCAAAGGGCATCACAGTATATGCAAAAATTCCCCATTCAATGGTGAAAGTTGTTTTTTCTTGATCCTCCTATGTAATCCTGACCTGATGATACCTAGAGAATCCATCTATAAAATAATAGATTTCATTTCCTACAATGCCTTCTAATATGTCCTATGTGAAAGGTGTATGAAAGGGATCTATTACACATGCACCATTCAGTTCTCTGTAATCCACACAAATCCTAATCCAACCATATTTCTTTATACTGATAACCATGGGGCTAACCCACTATGATTCTTCTAGGGGATTGAAGATTCTAGACTTTAGCATCTTGTCAATTTCTTCTTTAACTTTTATGTGTAGTTTAGGGTTCATCCTATAGAGTCTCTTTCAGACCGGGCACACACCTTCCTTAAGCTTGATCTTCATCTCTCCTAATGATTCGTACACCATTTAATTCATGGTATCCTCCAGGAAATAAGTCCTGAAAATATCTTAGTAACTCAATGATTTTTCCCACTTCATAATCAGACCAATAATCCCATATTATGACCTCCTTAGGTTCAGCATTCGTGCCAATATTCACTTTCTTTGTCTTCATAGGTTCATGATATGCACACATATTTTTATCTTTACTATCTAAAACCTTGCACATACTTGCTGAATGATCTATATCTAGATTTTCTACTTATTCATCATCCACTATGTAGACCATCTTTCCTTTTTCTTTCTCAAAGAAAGCGCGCTGAAGTAACATGGTTTCTGTCTTTTCTTCTTCATCAAAGTTTGATCCTGAGTTTGTCTCACCAAATAAATCCTAAATGAGTTCTTCCACCTTTACATTGTCCCCCACAGTTAAATGTTTTATAACCCTTAATGTCTCTTCTACTAGATGTTTATTAGAGAAGTAGTCAAAAGTCTTGACCATTCCTAAAATCAAATCCTACCAATTTCTAGTTTCTCGATGTAGCTTTGCATATACATACCAATTGCGTGTGCAGTCTTGTAAAGTGGAATAGATTTTGTGCACATATAGCAAAGGAGGTAAAGCTTTCTACCCCTCTGTTTAGAGCTTCTCACATTGCTGAATGTGGTGTTGAACAGGTTGATTACCATGACAAGTGCATATTTGAGTAGGTGCATTACTTATAGAAAACCGAGTTGTTAGTGAAATCCTTACTTCATTCCATTCTACAATATTATCCCTGTGAACCACTCACCAGCGTCCTGCTGTCCCACGCAGGGTATATGCTAACATATTTCTTCTCTCAACTTGGTATATCCATTATTCCTCCATGGTGCACAGGAATACCGTAGAGTCTTCTTCTCCAGTGTACTGAGGTACAAGGTTGTTACCTACCCTCCTAATATAACAAGGTCTAATTCTATGTGCAAATGCACTTCTTACTTCGCACCCTACAAACTCATAAGTACCATGAGCCCAATTATCACAAGAAATACTTGTAGTGTCACTAATAGATTGTGCATCTTCTCACTAAAGGATGCCTTCCTTAGATGGCTCAAGGACCTCTGGGTCTCGAACGGTGTGCACATAAATCCTATTCATATCTTACTCACTCAAAGGCTTAACATAAGGCACATATTTCCCATTTGTTAAAGGGATAATAAATCTTTTCTCCTTGTTCTCAAAACTGATATATCCCTTGTTAAACTGAAGATCGACATTATTTGCGTAGCACAAAGGGTGCCCAAGTAGAGCTGGGAAACTGTATGCTTCTGCAAGTAATAAAACCTCAAAATCCCCAGTGAACTTGGCCCCTTGTATAGTAATGGATGTATCTTTTAAAAATCTAATAGGAGTGGCCTTAATTCGATTAGCCATAAACAACACATTAGAAGATGGCTGCAATGGAGGTCTTCCCATTTGTACCCATGCATCTAAAGTAAGTAAATTTACCTTTTCATTTACGTCAATCAATATATTACTCAAGAGCCATCTATTGACAACAACATTCAGAGTGATCTCCTTGTCATAATCTAAGCTATCAGGGGGAATATTTACATGCAGGATCTGTCATCCATTCTCAATACCTACACACAAATTGTTTCCCTTTAGCCAAATCTATAACAATGGAATGATATTCTCCTGGCGTAGAATTTTGCACACCTCCTTATAGTCATCAATATCAGATTGGACTGTCTCTACTACCTTCTTTTGTTCCATCTTATGTGATTGTTCTTTTAAACACTATATTTCACCTTGAATATTTCTGAGTACCTCTATAGTCTCTTGATAAACCTCCTTCTTATGAGAAGGATTTGGGTACCGTGCATGTAAAAAATCCTCCTTAGTGATGGTAGGCTTCTACTATAATGCTTCTTTGGTGCGCGTAACTTCAGCACGTGTAATAATCTTTATAGTTAATACTTCAGGTTCTGGTGTCAACTTTGGCATCCACTGATTTTCCACAGTGTGTTGTATCCTAACCATCCCTGTGCCTTTGTTCTATTGTTTATGTTGATTTATAATATGATCATATAGATCCGAGCATTCGTCATAGCTATGATTATTCTCACAGAAAGAACATGTAATATTCTGGGGACATTTGCACCCATAGTGGTCAGGAGATCTGCATGTAAAGCATGTCCCATGAGGAAACTCGTCTCATCCACCACCACAACCTCAACCTCCGAATCCACCATGGTATCCTTGATCTCTACCACGTCTTCCTCCAAAGTGCCCCTCCTTCTGATCATAGCACGCTTGATTGTGATCTCAATCCTGGTGCTCACCTTTACCCTTAGAGTTATCTGATACTCCTATCTGTCACACACTAATATCTATAACATCATGGATCTAACTAATCAACATGTAGTTTTCTGTATCGTGAGCTGTGGACCAAAAAATCTTACAATCATAGGAGATTTTCTTCCTTATCGTGCGTTGTAATAGTGGGAAACATCTAGCATCATGGTTCAAATGACATATTTCATAGTATAGTAGTAATGAATGCACTGATTTGTGGGGACAACTATCCTTGGTGTGCCCTTCCACTTCACAATCTATACACTGAATCCTAGTGTGCATCTCATGTGCTGAATTTTATAATAGTTTCTCCAACTAATTTGCCATAGATGCAATCTGTGCTTCCAAGAATGGGTTGACTCTAGTGTCAATAGTCCTGACTACCTTGGCGCGCAAATCTGCTTCAAGTTCTTTGTGCAAATTAGTGTATGTCTTATGTGACACCACCCTTCTAAAAGGTATGATCAAACCTCCAACAAACCATTGTGCATGCTGGATTGCGTGAATATCATAAGAAATATTAGATAAAAGTGTTTTGAAATGGGTATCATACTCCCAGACACTCTCAATAGTGCCTTGCGTAATATATTTGAGCGTGCTTATACTCTTTTGTTTAAATTCAGGGATATAGAACTCTTTTAGGAAAGCATATTTTAATGCTGCATAATCTACACAATTTTGATTAGGGTGAAACTTCCTATAGTCATTTCTATACCCTTAGAACAACAGTCTAATCCCATGTATGTCAGCCTATCACCTAGCGGGTGATGGGCACTCACCCGAGGCATGCATGGGTGCCGAGCCCCTCCTTTATGTGAGTTGTGTGAGAATACATCATTTATGACAAAATCTTAGATGTAAGAAGGTAAAGAGCCAGACATTCATTATGAGAGCTTAGGAAGAGTTGTTATATAAATGCATCCCTTCAGATAACAAAATAAATATCAAACAGATAACAAATCTGGTTCATAATATAAATAAAATGCACTAGGGTTTATACCCATGGACAATATGTATTTAAAATAGAGTCATATATTCATGTTGATTAAGTTCAATAAACCCATTACATCCATCAAGGCCATAACATACTAGTGCATTAATACAAACCAAAGTCATGCATCGGAGATCCTAACTATGCTTTCCACATTACAAAATTGATCACATACCCATCCCTCTAGGTGTGCCATCACTCCTACATTCCTTCCATCACATGGAATGTTCCTTTCTTGATTAGCAAGCTGCCAGGATGACACCTTATCCATTCTGCATGCTCAGTCAGGTCACACTTTTCTAATGTGCCACTAGGAATGCCAAATATAGCTAAGTCCCAAAACCCTTTTCTTTTCCTTGCGTGTGCGTCGTGGGTTTTACTAAACCCTTCTAAACCTTGTCCTGTGCACCTTCACCCTACACGCCGTTATTCATATAGGTTCTATGCACCCGCGTGCCTTCTTGTACTTAGCCAATATTCTGAGGCCCAACACTTCTTGTATCAACTGTGTGCATGTCGCTACAATGTAGTTGTAAATTGAGGCACCACATTATCTCACACATGTGCATGTGTTCAAAAACATATTATTTTCCCCTATACTCTAGAAGATAGAGAGACATATCCATGTAAATATTTTGGGGTCGGTGCAGAATCTTCCCACCTGATCTATAACCTCTTGTGTTGCCTCTGCCTCTAGAACCACAAGATCCACCAGAACTAGAACCACCTATACCCCCCAATTCTCCTCCTGTAGTTAGAATTGGACCATAAGATGTACTTTCATGTGTCCCAAAAATAGTACTGAATTGAACCCCTATGGTCTGTGAGGTGTTACCACTCCTAGAAGTGATTCCAAAATTCTACGCTCTCACATTCTGTGTGGATGATGCACCTGAAAAATTACCTCCAAACAACAATGAAAGTGTTTTCCCTGCCATCGATGTGATTTCTATCTAACTTACTCTTGCTTTCCTACTGCCTAAATTAGATTTCTCACTACTTTTTGTACTAGATACTTGAAAACCAAGTGCAAGGGATAGGTTGCCATGTATGTTTAGATGGGCACCCGCAGCTCAGGTTGTCTCTACTAGCACGCTTCCTTGTGAGGCCGAGGAGGGTTCCCTATCATGCTTTCCCAAATGGGGGGTTCCTGATGCTCTGGCTCCATGCCTCGTACATGAGCTACAAATCCTTCATGAGCCATATCTCTCCTCAATGCCATCCACTCTACAATGTCACGTTGCTTCTCTATCTCCCTCTCGCGCACCTCATTATACTTAATCCACCTTTCTTCTCTCTTCCTTTCTACTTCTAAGTCCTTCATATTTCACCAATCCTGCTCTTTCCCCCATGCGTGGTGAGGTTTAGTTAGCCATCAATTTTTCTTCCAAGTTTAGGGTTACCATCAAGATCTTGATTTCCAGTGGAATGCCTTACAAATAAGCTCCCCTAGGATAACGTAAAACCTAAAACTTAGCTATCTGCAGATAAGAATAAGTTGAAATTGAGTACTCCATAATATAAATGTTCAAGACACCATAGAACCAAGTATCCACAGTGAGCGTCCAAATCAAATCAGAATCATAGAGGGCCTAAAATTCTTCATGCATCTAGACAAGTGTGCGATACCTCCAGTTCCGTTTAGACACATAAGCAACCAACCACTTATACAATTCTACTAGAAATATACCAAAGAAGCTCTCATATAAATAGTCATATAGATTCTATTCCATCCATGTGTGTGTGTTAAACTCAGATCCAGTGTTAAACCTTCGTACGTACTCTTCTTCTAGATCTTGTATCCACTCCTCAAAACTTGCTAGAGTCAATCGGTACATCTTCATCATGAACCATCCTGAAAACAAATGAAAAAGAGGTCCTGGAAATGAAACCAATGATGCAGCCTAGAATTTACCATGAATAACCTAGGTACACTGACACATCACCCAGCCTAGACTGTGTGTTCACCCAAAGTACACAAAGGTACCAAGCTCATCCTTAGAGTTTCTTGTGCAGGATGTGAATATGATGAAGATATAATGCATTCAGATCCATATATAGCATAAAAATTCCACAGAACATATTCCACATCTATACCTTAAAGAACAAAAAATCAACGATAAACATAATGAATCAACCATGTAAGAACCAATTATAGTCATGTTTAACACCATTATTCACCCAATACACTCCATTATATTAAACACAATAGATACATAAGTTTCTTATAATAAATAGTATCATAGTTTATGCGCGCATCATATCTGGCAGCATAACTCCACAGTAACTCATACTCAGTGTCCCTCTCTCTCTATTTCATCCTCTTTAACTACACAATTCAATACATATTTATAAGGGTGGGGAATTTCCCTTCACCACTTACACACCTCCCAAAATAGGTCGCATGTTGAAAATAGTCATGTGCCTTTACAATAATATGTACACATGCAAGTGCGCTAATAATAGATCTCTTACAGTTAACTGGAAGTAGTGATTCAATTATTAACTTGAACTCATGCATGGTGCTTAGTAGATGCTCTTCCAAAAATAGCTTTTGCGTGTTGCACAACTCTCCATCCAGTTGTGTGCTCCGTACGCTATCTCCAAAAATATCCCATAATCATGAAAATGTCTAAGTCCCGAATTAGTCCTTGCCTTTCGTGCGTGTTTCCTTCCTTATCCTTCCGCACCTTCAAATTTTCCTTTCTTCACACGCGAATATTCTGTGTTTCCTCTCCTTAGTGTCATACTCTTATCTAATCAACAACCTATGATACTCTTCTTGGGTCCTTCTGCAAGGTCTATAGTACCAAATTAATCTAGATGTATATGCTGAGAGCCATTCATACAACTTCACTAGAAAATAACAGAAGAATGTCTCATACAACTCATGATATAGATGTTCTTCTACCCATTTACGTGCATCAAAATTAGTTCCAGTACTAAATCTTTGAGAAAAATCATCCTCTGTGTTTTTAAGCCATTCTTAGACACTATCCAATGTCAAGTTCTCTATCATCATGCACCATTCTTACAATAGATTTGAAAAGAGGTCCCGGAAATGGAACTAATATGTAGTCATTTATTTACCACCCTTAATACCTTTTCTAACCCCAAGCACATCGGTCTATCACCCAGCAGGCACTGAGCACTCACCTAAGGCATGCTCGGGTGCTGAGATCCTCCTTTATGTGAGATTTGTGAGAAGGTTCTGGCATTAATGGAGGATGATTTTCAGAAATAGAAGTACATTCATTTACTTGAAAAGGTCGAAGATGGAACTAAAAAATCCACACATTAATTCATTACAAAAGCTAAATAACATTGTAAGAAGCATAATAAACTAGATCTAAACCATGATAGTCATATAACATGAGGGTTTAAACCCCTAAGAAAGATATACGAAATGAACCCATATATTTATTGATTCAACATAGTTTTGATAGCCACATTATAGTCAAAAGGGTCATCTCAGACCATATACAATAATAAATGGAGACTTAACTTCTATAAGCTTCTCTGATATCATACCCTAACCATACTTTTCACATTTTATCCCTTGTTACAGATCCCAGTACCCATACACATGCTTATGGAATCCTATATAAAATTTCTAGTACTAAGTACTCTAAACCCTAATACAACTCTCCTGCTCTTCCTCTACATTCTCTATGCATTCTCCCCCTGTCTATCTTTATCTTCTCTGTGTGTCTCCATATATCTATCTCTGTTTTGAGCATCTCTTTATATAATATCATTGATCACTACCATGCCTTTTCTCATGAGTAGATCATGTGCCAAGTTTCAATGTGGTCCTCCATGGGTGAATGATTATCCCTTTACAAACCCTTGATTCTCTGTAACGATGTCTTCTAGGAATATTCCATACATGGAATATCCTTTTCTTGACCTCCAAGGTTTCAGGATGGCACCTTATCATTTCATCATGCCTAGTCAGGTCCTCACGTTTTTCTTCAAGATCTTCTAGAATTCCAAATATGGCTAAGTCCTTTAAACTCGTGTTCTGCCTTCCGTACACCCTAGCTTCTCCTAAAACCTTCTTAAACCCCTTTATCATGCATGCTTTCCCCTGAGTTCCATTATTCTCACTAGTCTTGCATGCGCACCTCTTGTTACTTAGTTAATATTTCAAGGTACAACACTATTGATCAGTCAATACGTAATTCACATCTTCATCTCCTTTTTAATCTTTGGGCTTATCAAACTAGCATTCATACTTCCACGGGATCTATGCCATCTTATCTTGTGAATGGATCTAAAGCGGTTCTTTCCCTCGAAGTTCAAATTACATCCTTTCATGTGTCCCTCCTCAACTTCATATGTGATTAAGATTATCTCTAGGAACATCTAGCACAACTTGAGTTGATATATGAATGTCACCTCATCGCTGTTGAGCATCATCATGTTTATGAAGAAAACATCAAGCATGCTTACAACAAGCACCTCATAGAGTGTGAATTTAATTTTGGTGACCTCATCCTTAAATAAAATAATAATGTTACTACTCTAGAAAGGAGCCAACATGGAAAATTTTCCCCCAACTGGATTGGACCATACATTATCAGACATAATTATGGGTCGGTAGCCTATCATTTGGTCTCCCTCGATGGTAAACCAGAATTCAAGCCACTTAATGCATTGCACTTGTGAACATTTGATTGTTAACATGTCTACCAGTGAGCACTTAGTTGTATCTTTAGATCATCCCTCCATCATTAGCCTCTTCCATCTATCATTGTAATGATTTAGAACTATGTGGTCTACCGTCACTTTCCTAGATATGACCTTAAATATGGGCACCCTAGCTCTTCAGATACAATTTTTTCTTATGGATAGGTTCTCCCTCTTGGTGAGAACTCCAGGATCATTACAACCATCACCCTCTTATTTACCTATTGGAACCATGAAAATGGTCCACTAGTGTCTCTTATATATTCATTGTCCCCTTCTAAGTGGTCTATTTAGCTATCCCAAATCTTCCCCATATTAAAATCCAAATTCATGGATGATTGTATAAAAACTAAAGTTATAAAAAATAGACTAATCCCTTGAAGGATAGTTGTTCATTAAAAAAAATCAAATCAAATCAAGTAAGTACACTGATCCCTTGAAAAAATACTATCATGTGTATCATTATTGCCATCTGTACATATGTATAAAGTAGAGCATACCCTCGAAGGATTTTGTATCATGGTATTGAAGGATTCCTGCATTGATCAACCTTCTATTAACATCATAAGAAAGCTTCCCAAAATTGATCAAATTTATTCCAACAAACTTCTCGCATCGATTATTTTGCTCTCTTTGTCCTTTGACCAACAATATTTCTTTGCATGTCCTTTCTTTCAACATTTCCAACAAGTAATTCCCTTACTTCTGGATTTAGATCTACTATCCCTTGACTTTGATTTTCCATTACTCTTACTCTTGGATCTCTCCTTTTTCCTGACCCTACTTTCTACATTCAAAGTATTTCTAGATGATGATTCATATGTACTCTTCCTGTGAATTTCTTCATTCAAGATTATACCAACACATCATCAAACTTCAAAATATTATTAGCAGATGTTGTATTACTAACAACCATTACCAAGTTATCCCAACTATTAGGAAAATAACATAAGAGTAAAAGTGCTTTTACTTCATCATCAAATGGTATTGCAACCAATTTTAACTGATTTACAATAGGTCAAAAATCATTCAAATGACTAGATGCAGATCCACCTTCATGCATCTTAGAACGAAATAGTTTCTTCATCAAATAAAATTTATTTGAAGCACTAGGTTTTTCATATAAATTATCAAGAGATTTCATTAACTCTATTATAGAAGCCGATTTTATGATATTGGAAGCCACAGATGCTGTCAGACTCAATCTTATAGATCCCAAATCCTTTCTGTCAAGAATCTTCCATTCTTCATCAGTCATCTTCATAGGTATAGAATTATAATCCAATGGTAAATACAAATCTCTTTGATATAGATAATCCTTAATTTGCATCTTCCATAATTGATAATTTTGGCCGTCAAATTTCTCTACCTTGTATTTGTTTTTCTCTGCCATTGTAGTAGCTCCCACTTAATCAGAAAACCCTCATTGAGTAAATCTTTCAACACACAAAACCCTCAAACAAAGGTCTGATACAAGTTGTTGGGGCAAGCACAATGGTTGTACAGATACTATATTAGATCCAAGCATACATGTAAATAAAAGTGGATATTCTACCAGAAGAAATATACAAACCAAGAGACATAAATATCCACCAGATTTAACGTGGTTCACCCAGTGTGGGCTACGTTCATGAAGAAACAAGCCAATCTATTATCTAAAGCTTTGACGAGATATACAATGAAGATTTACAATATTCCACACCTCTCAGATGTACAGTAATTTATTTCTCTCAATATTTTGCTTCATCGCCAAGAATTCTCTCTCTCACCAACTTTTTCAAGTTCTTTCTAATTATTGTTTAATCAAATTCCTTCTAAACCCTAGTTTTATGCTTATATCGTCGTTTATAGACTTAGGGCACTTAGCCATGTAATTACAATAAATAGATATACTTTAATGCTAAAAATATATCTAATTCCCGATATTTAATTTAAAAATCCTTGCATAGGTAACTGATGATGGTTAGCCCTAACCGATGCCAGTTCCTTCCTTCCTTGACTGATGCCGGTCCTAGGTGACCAATGTCGGTTACCCCCTAACTGATGACAATTACAGTATTTTCTAAAAAATTTCTATTGCATGCTAAACTAAAGTAATTGAGCTCCACAACTCAACAATCTCCCACTTGGAGATTAATTAATGTACCATACCTATACAACATCATTCTTGAATCCTTACTTAGCTTCAATTCTTCCTCTTCAAGACTCAAACTTTAAGACCAACAGAAGTGGAGTGTAGTTCCAACTTCTCATTTTCTAATGGTTTCGTTAGCATATCCGCAAGGTTCTTGTTTGTATGAATATTTTCCTGTCCATCCTCCAATACCTGTCGTATGAAGTGATACCTTAACTGAATGTGTTTTTTTCTCAAATGAAACATTGAGTTCTTTGCCAAATGAATTGCACTCTGACTGTCACTGAACAATTTACAATCACCTTACTCCTTTCCCAACTCTTCCATGAACCTACTCATTCATATCATTTCCTTGTTAGCCTCTATAGCTGTAACATACTTTTCCTATGTAGTAGACAAAGCCAAAACCTTATGCAATCTTGAAATCTATCTAACTACCGTCCCACCTACTGTGAAAATATATCTAGTAGTGGTCCTCCTACCATCTAGATCTCCAGCCATATCTGAATCAACATACCCACATAATGAAATATCTGATCCTCCATAGCATAACTTCATGCTAGATGTCCCTTTCAAATACCTAATCATCCATTGGACTGCTTTCCAATGCTCTTTACCTTGATTGGCCATATATCTACTCACAACTCCCATTGCATGTGCAATGTCTGGTCTGGTATAAACCATAACATACATGAGACTCCCAACTACTAAAGCATATGACATTCATGTCATGTATTTTACCTCCTCATGTAATGATGGACACTGATCTTTACTCAATTTTAAGTGTCCAGCCATAGGTGTGCTAACAGGTTTTACATTCTACATATTGAACCTTTCTAACACCTTGTAGATATAATGCTCCTGAGACAAATAAAATTTCTTGTTTTTCCTATCTCTATGTATTTGCATGCTAAGGATTATTTTTACAGCTCCTAAATCCTTCATAGAAAATGTGTGAGCTAGATTTCTCTTAAGCTCACCAATGTCTTGCATACTAGATCCTGTAATAAGCTTATCATCCACATACAACAACAAAATAATATAGCTCCCATTTTCAAGCTTCTTGAAATAAACACAATGGTTAGATTCACATCTCAAGTAACCATGCTCTTATATAAAACTATCAAACCTCATGTACCATTTCCTTAGAGCTTGCTTGAGCCCATATAGAATCTTTTTCAACCTGTACACTAATTTCTCCTTACCCTTGACTTCATACCCAAGTGACTGCTACATATAAATATCTTCATCCAAATCACCATGAAGGAAAGCCTTCTTCACATTTAGTTTCTCTAAATGAAAATTCTCTACTGAAACTAAGCTCAATACATTACGAATAGAAGTCATCTTAACAACAGGAGAAAATATTTCATCAAAGTCAATACCTTATTTTTGTGCAAATCCCTTTACTACAATCCTTGCCTTATATCTTTTATGTCCACCCTCTTCTTCCTTAATCCTGTAAACCTAATTGTTATGCAATGTTCTCTTACGTGCTCACAACTTAACCAAATCCCATGTCTAGTGTTGTTCCAAGGAGTCCATCTCCTCATCCATATCATGCTCCCACTGAACATGAGTCTTATCTTGCATTGCTTTTTCAAAGCTATCTAGCTCACCATTATCAGTCAATAATAAATAAAATAGAGGTGTAAATATTTCTAGAGGTTTACTTACCCTTTGTGACCTTTTCACATGAGTTTGGGGTACCAGAGGCTCAATCTGGACCTCCTAGACACTCCTATCCAAATCTGACAGTGACTGACACTGGTCACCTCTAACCGACTTCAGTTCTACTAACCGATGCCAGTCTGGATCTTCTGTAACCGATACCAATTCGTCTGACCAGTGCTAGTTAGGGGTAAATTGACACCAGTTACTGTGTAACCCTGTCGGTAATTCTTTTAAATCTGAGAGTTCATTTTCATTCACAAACTTCTCAACCGGTTCATCCTTGGGAACCAAAACTTGATCCATGTATATTCTCTTTTCATTTCATTCGACATCATGACTCCTAATAATTTTAGAATTCTCTAAATCCCAAAAATGGAAACCGAAATCACCAGATCCATAACAAATGAAAGTACATCTCTTGGATTTTGCATCCAACTTCTTCCTATTTTCCTTATCAACATGCACAAAATCTTCTGAACCAAAAAATTTAAGAAAAGAAAGATCTACCTCTTTTCCGGACCAAGCTTCCCTTGGTATAGCTCCATCTAGTGAACTTGAAGGCACACAATTAATCAAATAAACCATTATATCAATTGCTTCTGCCCAAAATTGTAAGGGAAATCTAGAATGTATTCTCATACTTCTAACACGTTCCATGATTGTCCTATTCATTCTTTCTGTAACACCATTCTCCTGTGGTGTTCTTGGAACCGTTCTTTCTCTACGTGTTCCATTAATTGAATAATAGTCATTGAAATCCTTGCTACAGTATTCACCACCATTATCAGATCTAAGTAACTTTAACTTAGAATTTGATTCATTCTCAACAAGTTCTTTCTATCTTTTAAAATTCTCAAAAACATCATATTTACGTTTAATACAATAAACTCATACCTTTCTTGTAGCATCATCGATGAAAGTACCATAATACTGAGATCCTCTATGAGAAGCTACTTGAGTTGGTCTCCACACATCTGAGTGTACAAGCTCTAATTTTTGCTCCTTTTTTGTTGCCCTAACTTTGAGAAATCTCACTCTCTTTTACTTTCCAAAGATACAATGCTCACAGAAATCAAGATCTAAATCTTTCAAATATGATAACTTACCCTTAGCCTTTAAGATCTGCATTCCTTTTTAACTCATATGACCCAACCGATTATGCCACATGCATGCATCTGAATCTAAAGTAGATAATGCAGAAAAGGAATCAGTAATATAGTTTGATAGATATAACATTCCTACCTTCTTACCTCTTGCCACAACAAAATCACCCTTGGTGACTTTCTAAGAGTCTCCTATAAAAGTAACCATGTAACCAGATTCACCTAGTTAAACTGCATAAATAAGATTCCTCCTAAGGGTTGGCACATGCCTCACATCTTTCGATACCCATGTATTTCCATTATGCAATTTTAGATGAATTTTCCCTTTACTAGTAATACTGCAAGGTTCATCATCACGTAAATAAACATGCCAAAAATTTCCCTAGACATAATTTCTGAAATAACCCTTATTAGGGGTTACATGGAAAGAATCTCCTGAATCTAAAACCCATGATTCAATTCTATTAACTAAAAAAAGAATAAGAGCATATTACATTACCTCTGTAGCAAGATTTACTTCTTTACCTTTGTTTGGTTTTTGGTTCTCTTTGTTTTTTGACCAACAATCTTTCTTTGCATGTCCTTTCTTTCCACATTTCCAACAAGTAATTCCCTTACCCCTGGATTTAGATCTACTATCCCTAGAATTTGATTTTTCATTACTCTTACTCTTGGATCTCTCCTTCTGCCTACCCTTGCTTTCTACATTCAAAGCATTCCCAAATGATGATTACTATGTACTCTTCCTGGGAATTTTTTCATTCAAGATTATACTAACCACATCATCAAACTTCAAAATATTATTAGCAAATGTTGTATTACTAACAACCATTACCAAGTTTTCCCAACTATCGAGCAAAGAACATAAGAATAAAAGTGCTTTCACTTCATCATCAAATGGTATATCTACTGATTTTAACTTATTTACAATAGATCTGAAATCATTCAAATAACTAGATATAGATCCACCTTCATGCATCTTATAACTAAATAGTTTCTTCATCAAATAAAATTTATTTGAAGCAGTAGGTTTTTCATATAAATTAGCAAGAGATTTCATTAACCCTACCGTAGAAGTCACTTTTGTAATATTGGAAGCCATAGATCCTGCCAGGCTCAATCTTATAGATCCCAAAGCCTTTCTATCAAGAATATTACATTCTTCATCAATCATCTTCATAGGTCTATACTTCTCATCTAATGGTAAGTACAAATATCTTTGATACAATTAATCCTCAATCTACATCTTCCATAATTGATAATTTTGGCCATTAAATTTCTCTACCTTTTATTTCTTTTCTGCCATTTCTGTAGCTCCCACTCAATCAGAAAACCCTCTTTGAGTAAACATGTCAACACAAAAAACCCTCAAACAAAGATCTGATACCAGTTATTGGAGTTAGCACACTAGTTATACAGATAATATATCAGATCCAAGCATACATGTAAATAAAAGTGGATATTCTACCAGAAGAAATACACAAAACAAGAGATATAAATCAACACCAGATTTAACATGGTTCACCCAGTGTGGGCTATGTCCACCAAGAAACAAGCCAATCTATTATTCAAATCTTTCACACGATATAAAATGAATATTTACAATCTTCCACACCTCTCAGATGTATAATAATGTCTTTCTCTCAAGCTTTTTTCTTCTCCAAGAATTTTCTCTCTCACAATAATCATCAACTTTTGCAAGTTCTTAATTCTTAATTCTAAACCCTAGCTTTCATGCTTATATAAGCGTATACAAAAATAGGGCACTTAGCCATACAATTACAATCAATAGATCTGCTTTAACACTAAAAATAGAGATAATTTCTGTGAGTTAGTTAAAACACTCATACACAGATAACCGATGTCAGTCATAAGTGACTGATGTCGGTCCCTCCATAACTGATGTCAGTTAATATGTTTTCCAGAAAGTTTCATATTACATGATAATATGAAGTAATTGAGCTCCATAACTCAACATGACATTATAGTAGGTATTATTTTCATGTCCATGCTCTGTGGTGCCTTCTTCACTCTGCGTGAGACATATGAATCTTTGCACACATCAAAATATGGTTCATCCATATGAGTCTGCATGGACTAGGATAATTGCTTCCTTGTGCGTGTAGTAGCCATATATGGATCCATCAGCTCCCACCCATATAACTCTTTTAGGCCCACAGTTCTCTGAAAATGGGTGTGGACGATTTTTCTCATGTCTTCAGCATAGCCCATATTAGGGATAATAAATTCGTCACTTGTCCTCTCTCTTTTTGTCCTCGCCCCCTTAGAAACCCTGGTGCCAGGGTCTGGTCTTGGCCCTTCTCCTTCCTGAGTAGTAATTGGCACACTGGGTGGCTCGCCCACATCTTCCTCTACTTCTTTCACCCCTTCCTCATCATCTCTCATCTCCTCATCCTAAGGCTCTATTACATCTTCAGGTTGAATCGGGGTTCCTAGTGTGCTCTCCCCTGAATCCTCCTCCTCGTTATCTTTAAACTTCAAATTTCTCCTCTTCTTTTTCTCAAGCATTTATTTTTGAGGGGAAAGTTGAGGTGACCTTAATAAATATTGGGATGTCCATATGCCTTGGGTTCTAGTTCTTTTGAACACCCTCTTGAACTGGTGTTCCTCATGGACTATGTTTACGTCCAAGTCTTCCTCTTCTCCTTGCTGTTGTGGAGGAGTATCTATGCGCTCACTTTCTGCTTTGTCAGTGGGCTACCTCTAGCCTCTGTGGTCCAAGCCTCCACTATCCTCGTTGAGTTCTCCTTCCTCATCTCCCTCTAAGGTCAAGCCAGGATTTTGAGATTCCACATTTTCAACTGTATGGTTTCCTTAAGGCGGGCCTAGGAGCATGAACTTGTTCTCCACGTATTGGCCCTTTTCCAATATAGGATTAAGCTAGATATAAATAAGCCCCACCCCACTATCTTGTTGACAGTTTTCCTTTTAGATATGGACTGTCATAGTCGTAGGAAACCTTAGGTTGTTGAGACATGCGCCCTAAGGTGACCTCCAAATTTTAAAGAAATTGGTTCTTATCTATGGGGTGAGGTGAGGGTCAGAAAATTGAAGCACTAGGTTTTTCATATAAATTAGCAAGAGATTTCATTAACTCTACCATAGAAGCTACTTCTGTAATATTGGAAGCCACAGATGCTGTTAGGCTCAATCTTATAGATCCCAAATCATTTTTGTCAAGAATATTCCATTCTTCATCAGTCATCTTCGTAGGTATAGAATTAAAATCCAACGGTAAATACAAATATCTTTGATATATATAATCCTCAATCTGCATCTTCCATAATTGATAATTTCGGCCGTCAAATTTCTCTACCTTGTATTTTTTTTCTTCTGCCATTGCTATAGCTCCCACTCAATCAGAAAACCCTTTGTGAGTAAATTTGTCAACACACAAAACCCTCAAAAAAATCTTTGATACAAGTTGTTGGAGTTAGCACAATGGTTGTACAGACAATATAACAGATCTAAGCATACATGCAAATAAAAGTGGATATTCTACCAAAATAAATATACAAACCAAGAGACATAAATCAACACCATATTTAACGTGGTTCACCCAGTGTGGGCTACGTACACCAAGAAACAAGCCAATCTATTATCCAAAGCTTTAACAAGATATACAATGAATATTTGCAATCTTCCACACCTCTCAGATGTACAATACTTTCTTTCTCTCAAGATTTTTCTTCATCACCAAGAATTTTCTCTCTCACCAAATTTTGCAAGTTCTTAATAATTATTTTTAATCACATTCATTCTAAACCATATCTTTATGCTTATATAGTCATTTATAGAATTAGGTCACTTAGCCATGCAATTACAATCAATAGATATACTTTAATGCTAAAAATAAATCTAATTCTCAAGAGTTAATTAAAACATCCTCGCACAGGTAACCATTGTCGGTTAAACCTAATCGATACCGATTCCTTCCTTGCCTAACTGATGCCGGTCCAAGGTGACCGATTCCGGTTACCCCCTAGCCGATGATGGTTATTGTATTTTCTAGCAAGTTTCCATTGCATGTTAAATTGAAGTAATTGAGCTCCAAAACTCAACATCACCTTTATGCTACCCACCCATAAATTTTCCTACCCTTACCAGTACCCATCATTCATCATATTCATTTTCAAATTTATTTTTCCCAACCTCACACAATATCCTTGCATATATCAAATCCAAAGAAAACATGTAATTTTCATTAATATAAAACATACTTTCACCATCATCATCAAATATAAAGTAAAACATGTCCAAATCATATCATCATCATCATCACATAATATCATCATAAATTAAATAATCAACATCACACAATACACACATGTTAAATCATGACAAAATCATGTATCATACACACACACACACATGATAAAGTGTATTGGTACATCATCGACCTTTAAGGGCCCTGTCTCAAGGTAGATATACTATCAAAATCAATAAAGTTAACATCTGAGAGCCTAAATTCTTTCCCATGTGAAGAAATTCCCTCTGTCAATCTATTAGCCTCGTCACCTCTTCCCTGGAATGCTCCTCGATGTGGCTAAGCCACACTTGCTATACTCTAAGATGGCCCAGATCCACCTTATGCTTGCCTCTTCACATACTCCCAATATCGTAGTGTCTGTAGTAGCTTCTTGATCAAAATCCCTTCACAATACTTAGCCTATATAGCTAAAGTTTTGTATCGATCGATGGAGATCATGTGAGGAGGTTCCATATCTCCTCCTCCTTTTGATGATGCATGTCCACCACTTATAGCCTTGACATATATGATCATTACTAAATCTCCAAAATGGTCTCTATATGCCTCCCTATGTATGTGGTACCGGTTCCTATTCAAAGTGACTCGGTCCCTTTCCTGCGTGATAACATATCTTTGTTGTAAATTTGTATCCCTCTCCACATGCATTTTCTCTAGATTCGAACATAATCATGCCACCTCTACGGCCTCCCCTCTATCTCCATCTCTATCACCTCCTAGAGCTTCCTCTACCTCTACCTCCATCTCCTCCTCCTAATCTCCTCTCTCCCCAATCACCTGAGTTGCCCAAGCCGCAGTCATCTAATTAGCGAATCCCACTCCCAATCCTATGTCATCATCATTATCCCAAGGTGTTGCTACCTCACCCAATGGATTTTCCATCTCAAGAACTGATAACTCCCTATCGATTTCCTCTTTTGTATATAGGATGTGATCTCTCAATATAGTCTGAACAACACCAAAATGTTTTCATACTCTATCAAACTAGATGGTTTCTATCATCTCTAGTCACCTACCCTATAGCCACCTGATCCTTCGTATACCCACTAACTCTGCATCCACCCCATGTCATGAAGGAAAATATTTGTAGGTATGTCATCTGATTTGATCCACGTCAAGCTCTATAAGCCTATACACATACCAATCCACACCCCTCTCTCCCCTCTCTCTATGAGAATGATCATATCTCCATATCAAGAACCCCACCATGAGCTCTATGTGGTCCCTAATGACCCCTGGTAGCCCTAGTGTCTGGATAACTACAATATTATTGTAGGCTCAACAGTATAGCTATAACGCCTCTAGCATGACTGTTACCTATGATGACTTCTACTTTAGAAGGTACAAATGTTGGTAGGTGATTTTGTCTTAAGTTGGTTTAATTCATCTATGGAGAAGGTAAATTCCGTCGTGCTTTTTCTTAATTAAAAATGAAGCAATATATCTCTGTTATGCATGATAAAATTCACTGCACGAGATTATGAATTTGAGTTTCAATTTTCTTAATTTATGCAGAATCAAACAGCATTACCTTGGATCAATTCCACTGATCTAAGGTATGCTTATAATTTACATGTCTTGTTGACATGATGTATAATTTAGACAGATGGAAGAGTTCTGGATTTGGAGTGTGTGAGGGCTATAAACGACCCTCTTTATGGATCTCTACTTCATATTTAATCTAGTAACAATTCTGGTTATTCTTTTCTATTATTTTTAGGATGAGATGTCATTGGAGGACTTTGGACCTAATATAACTATGTTATAAAACTAATGACTCTACCCTAAGGGTTAAACCTAACCTAAGCTATTATGTTTTATACTAATTGGGATGTAAAAGAATTAGGAGGAACCTAGACTAACACGATGGACCTACCTATGGACCTATGTTGATTTCCTAAACTAATGTTAACCTAATTTAAAGTATGTCTAACCTAAGGGGGGCCTATGGAATGACATGGAAATTGGGTGGTCGGTGGCATCGGTTTCTAGATATTAAATGGGATTTAATGCAGTCTTATCTCTTCCTACTTCCAACTTTGGCATGGGCATTGGAAAAGTTTGGGAAGACTAAGTTGACATCTCTGCCAAGCTTAGTTTTATGCAAAATTTAAATTTAGTCTTTTCCAAATATGGAGATGGTGGTGGCATGAAATTAGGAGGGAAATGACAGTCCTTTGCATTTAATGTTTTTAAACTTGGCAAAAATTATCTAGGAAGATGCATGCGGGGTTTAGTTGTTTTGATCTTTTGTTGCTTTGAGCTTGGGCTCTGCATGATGATGTTTAGTTCTTCAAACCTCCAGTTCGATTCTTGCATGACTATTATTCTTGCATAGCTTAGAGATATTAATGGACATTGTGAAAACTATAAGAAGATGGGAGAAGTGTTGAAATTTGGTTGACATTTCATGGAGAGGAAGAAGCTATTAAAGTTTTTCTTGGAGATTTTCTGCAAATCAGTGAAGGAGAATCTCTTTCAGGCATGATAGGCTCTACCCATTAAGTTTTTTTGCTTTTACTAAAATGATTCATTAAAAGAAATATGCTTTCTTGGGAACAATTTGGTTTTTGCATGGTTGTTTAGATCATCTCTGCATGTGTTTTTATTTGGTGGTGTTGTTTTATGTGAATTCTATCTCGACTTCACTGGTATGAGGAAAGTGTGATCTGGTTTCCTTTTCCTTGATTTTAATTTTTGGGTTATGCTTTACTTCTTCTTGAGCCTGAGATGAAGTTGAAACTATTTTTACTCTTGTTGATCTATGTTAAACTTGTAAGTAACTCAATTTCTTAAATTTGGGGAACTTGTTTAATGAGATCTTGTATCACCTCTACGAGAACACTTCATAGTATAAAATGTTGAATAAATTGACTATTGTTTGATCTTGTATGAATATTTATGGGGATTAAACTTCTACAACCCTGAATTTAGAATATTCTTCTGGGTTATGATGGAATGATCAAAATAGAGAATGTTTATGATTTCTTATCACTTATGTGTTGTGATTCTGGGTTTTATTTTTTTAATCTCCCAATTACAGTCGTCTGCTCTAATGGTTATTGAGGAAAGTTAATTTTTTGGGTTTTCTTGGAAAGTGTTAACATTCATGACGTGTTAGTTCTTTCGGCTTTTATATTAAGCCTGCAAATTATACTTCTACTCTTTCATGAAATTGTTCAGTCCCTAAACCTGACTATTGTATCCCATGAGGGAAATGTACTCAGTTTCTACTCTGTTGTGTTTTTGGGTAACTAATGAAAGTTAGAGCATTTGATGCTAAGAAGGAAAAACTCCCTTGGTATTGGTTTACTATTTTTCAGTTATTGTTGTCTATTTGATCTTCTGGGTAGTTTAATGGACATTGTTTATAGTTAGTCTATTTCTTGGCCTTGGGCAATCAAATTCGTTTTCAATTCTTTTATGAACTAAGACTATGTATCATTGTTGAGAAGGAATGCGTACTCGAGATTAGATATATCTTTATGCACACATATTTTCTTAAAGGATATGAGTTTTATGAGTATGTTGCAAACTCATCCTTCTTTTATCTTTTTTTGTTCCTTTCCTAGTACTTGGGGAAAATAATTGCTTGTTGTCTTGGCGGATATTGAACTATCAATATCGTATCCTTGAATATTGATTCTTTCTTTTCCTGGTTTTCTATACATTTAATTTGATCCTTGATTAGTTCTCTGTTTAGGATTTTGGTTTGGGATAGTATAGACTGAGTTGGTCAATAATTGTTCATAGCTATCTTTTGGTCTCTTTCTAATCGTGCTTAGAACTATGAGGAAGTAATTTATCTCTTTCTCTCTCTGTCTCTCTCTCTCTCTCCTTTAATCTTCTTTCTGTTTCTAACTAGATAAAGGTGTTGTCCTTCTTGGATCTATTCCATTAGTAAAACTTCTGGATCTATTTTGTTATTAAAACTTCTGGAACTGTTTGATAAGATTGAGTTTAGGATGTGCTAGGGCAGTATAGTTGAAGCAGTGTATGATTGGATGGATTATTGCTTTTGGTTGTAATATTTTAAGTAAATCTTTGTGCTTAATAGAAAATATCTGGATGGATGATTGAGTTAAAGCTGATTGTTAAACCCTTCCATTCTACTCTTTTGACTTTACGTTGGTATTGTTGTATCTCTTTGGGGATTGTGTGTGTAGTCTCAATTGCATGCTAATTTAATCTTACCCTTTGATGAGATTTGTTTAATTGATGGACTTAAACTTAAATTGGGTTCTAATTCTGAATTAGAGTATTAGGATACTTAAATCAGTAACACATTTAAGTTATGTGAATTGGTTCATCCTAAACTTATTCTTATGTTTTTAATTTGATTATTGGCATCTCATATTTTAGGATGAATTTAGGTGAATGATAAGTCGAGATGGAAGTACTATTATTTTATCCACTGCTGAATTATACATAAAAGATAGTTAGGATAGTTATCTCCTTATGTTAAATAGGTTTAAATGATAAGGGAAACATGTAAATTAATGTTTGGAAATAATATTTGGATTGTGAGGAAGGTTACTTATCTGAATTATTGTTTTAATTCTTTTTATGGAAGACAATAGTATGGAAGGTTGAAGTTGTTTATATCATGACCTATTCTTACTTTTTTTATGGTTTATCACTTCTTCTCTCTCTTTTATCTAAGTATGGTAGCTCCTTTTGGCTATGTCTTTCTAAATTTCTCAGGAATGTTTCATAACAACATAGTTCTCTTTATGAAACAGTTAGATAAAAGCACATCGTTTTAATGTTTAGTGCTTATCATGCTCAGTTCAATGAATTGACTCGTGCTAGCAATTTTACAGATGGACTTCGTAAGTGATGAAAGGAGAAAATATATTTAGGAAGTTACATTTGTTTATCAAGAGACTGGATCTTTTTATGATGAAATATGGTTCATTACTGAAATGTACTTAATGGAAAAAAAGGTGTACTTGAAATTGATGTTGTTATTGCCGATTGTAGGAATGTCTAAAATGTTGGACTTATAAATGTATGAATCCCCTTGATGAATAAAAGATATGTGAAAATTTGTCTGTACTTGATGTATTTCCTTTTTGTATTCAATGAGTGGAAATGTTAATTATTCCTCTATTATTCAGAAAATAACATACTATTGTGATTTGGAATAGAATAGTTAGAGATCAGAGGTGCTAGATGTACTACTCTCTCTAGTGAAAATGCAACTTATAAAGTTGACAATCTTACATTGATATCCTAGTATATCACCATGTCTCTATTTAAATCAAAACTTATAGGTGTGCTTTCTCTTGAAGAATTCCTTAACCAGAATAGGAATGTAAGAAATGATAATAAATGGGATTAGAATTCATTCCATGAATTCTAATATAAAAATAATTTGTTTAGAACTTATATGAGCTAGGGCTTGAATACGTGAGTAAGCAAACAACACTATCATGTGTGCTGGATCATAAAACAAAAATCAAAATGTTAATGGTATAAAAACATAACTTATAAAATGGTTAGGGAGAAAATATATCTACATACATACTTCTATTAAAGTTTTAACTTGGAACCCTAATGGTTAATGAACCTAGTTGTTTAATAGGGTTACTACAATTAACCCTTAATTTGGAAATTAAATAAGCCATTAACTTTTATCTAAGGTATTATCGTCTAGATGAGGAAAAATCATACGGATGTTGACACATGCCAACTGCAGTTCAATACCTTCATAAAGACTAGGGTCTTTATGAGGATCCTATTACAGTTGACATGTTACAACACCCTTCAGATTTTATTCATCTTGATTTACATAAATTCTGACTTGATCACAGTTTTACCCTAGGTAGAGTTAGGGGCATGAACTAGTGTCAGGGTCAACCCATGATGAATTAGGATAACTAGACACACACAATCGACTTAAGTCGATTGAGTATGTCTATGTACCATTAATCACCATAGGTAGACCTCCACACTAGGCTATGTTGCTAACCTTGTCTAAGGTTAAAATTGAATAAGTGGACTGACAGTAGTCAGTAGGACCTTTCTAGATAACAAATTGAATGAGATGAAGAACTTATTCCATTTGACGAGTATGCCGTCTAGGAATATAAACATGAACAATATGTTTAAAATCTTTGGCCAAAGTATCACAAGTTACTGGTTATGTTGTTTTATGTCACCTAGTTTAAGAAGCGGGATTTAGTATGAATATCGGTAACAAATATTCAAATAGGCCTCTTAAATAGAACACTTGCTACTTCGAAAAGGGTAAAGGAACCAAGTATACGTAGTATACACATCATAAAGTTAACATGAGGTATCATTATGATACCGAGCCATGAAATGAGAGATTGCTGTCTCATCGAGTCATTTACAATTGCATATGGTTTCTGTTATGAGATAGATTGGCTTGGAATGTGTGTTCTAAATTATGTGAATTTAGAACAGGGAACATTAATAAAAAAATTATAAAAAAAAATCCCTTGTTTCTAAGTCTTAAAATGGGAATGTTACAATAGTAGGAAGCCTACATCTAATCCCGACCTCCTCCATGCTCTATACATGGCTAACTCATGGTACACTTTTGATATCAAAGCGGTGCCAAATGAAAACATTGTCTGATGCTCAAAAATCTCTGTTACAACACCTAATAAATCCCATGGAAAACTATCTTCTCCTAAGTCAGGTAATGCATTACACAACACTACCATCGTGACTAGACAAATCAATTAGCTCCATGGTACCCCAACCTCATACCTTAGCTCATATGAAAAATTCCCTGAAGATAATTTTATGTAGGGCACATTAGCTCCAAAAATAAGTGTCAATATTGTAAGCCTGATGTCAGGTATGAAGGGGACTATCTACTCCCCATGTACAGGAAACCTAAGGATGCATTATACATCCTCCAAGGTGATAGTCATCTCACCTGTCCTAAACTAGAAGTGTTTGTCTACTTGTCCCATCTCTCAAACAAAGCTATCATTAACCCCACATCCCATGGGATCTGCTGATAATGACTAAATCCTCCTAACCCCATGACCAAAAATTGATCCCACTCAGCATCAGCCACATCCCCTCTAATATGATCAAATAATGTCAGGACTCTATCTCTCTAATATAATGTCTCTTGCTCCTAAAATAACCATTCAACCAGATAAAAATTAGATCTTTTTATCATCAAACATCACTTAAAATCAAAATCATTAATCAACTTTTCCAATCAAGTCCAGTCGACGCCGACCCATATTGAGTCGACGTGTCCAAGGGTTGATCGAAACACCTTAAGGCCAAGTCGATGGAAACCCATCCGAATCACCGCCGAATGCCCTTTGCATCATCCTTTTTTCCAAAAAAATGCAAAATAAATAAATAATTTAAACATAAAATAAATTAAACATGTGTGGGTTTCATTACTCACCATCATGCACACCGTCTAAAATTTCTTAGATGCTCCTCTGGCCTTCATCTTGCAATCTTATTTTTTTAGCTCTCTATTCTGGATCATCAATTGCATGTGTGAAAATGAGAATTTTTGGCCTTATATAAACCATCGATAGTAGGTCATCGTTGGCCCCCTTTGGTCACCGTCAATTGGTCTTAATCATAATCGATGTACCTTGAAAACCCTTGTTTTGGCTTGCCCTCCTCTTTTTTGTTTCCTTTGCTAAGGCCTCATCTAATTTACTCTCTAGGTCCACCTTTGTGGCCTCATTTATACCACCTTGGGGCATTTTATTTCAACATTTTATTTATCCATGTCTGCTCTCAAATTCCACCTCTGTGGCCATATTTATTCTCCCTTGGGACATTTTGTATAATCAATTTTACGTACTTTTCCTTTTTGGCCATTTTTGTTCCCTTTATTGGGGCATAATTACTTCCATCCTCGTCCATTGCTGATGCATACCTTTTTAATCGATTCCTCATGTATGAAATATTTTACAATTAGCTGCACAAAGTTTGATGTCTACATATGACCCAATTGTCCTCATGGCTCACATCCATTTGTGAGGTTTCTCATTGGATTCCCTCCATTTTGTAGTGATTTTTTACCACTCACTGGTCCATAGCAAATTTCCATCATCTCCATTAAGACCATCCTTTGTTCCCTACCGACGTGATATCAAAATCACCACCATAAGTTCTATTGTTGTTTAAATCCTTCTTGCTTGAGGCATCTTTCCTCGATTTATTGTTTTACCCATCTTTATTCTCCCATCCCCTTCACCATTTACCTCTTTCAAAATTTTCATTGATCCCCATTTGTGTGATCTATCCCTCATTTGGGGGGGAGCTTATCATCAATCTTCCGTTAGTCTTCATCCTACTCTTTATCTCTCATTGTTTTTATCTCATGGCTTACTAGCACAAACCACTCGACAAAAGGGAGCAAATGTATACACCAAAATTTGGTATTTATACCCTTGATTACTCGCGTGCTCCTATTTCACCATGGTCCTATCTAGACCCATTTAAATTTAATTCATTTATTTTATTTTAAATTCCCATCTATTAGCCTAACACTTTTAATTCATAATTAATCTTCATTAATTACCTTGATTGATCTCCATTAGCTAATTATCTTTAATTAGCTTTCTTTTTAGGATGATTTTATCCCTAACCACCTGAATCCACATCCCTATGTTTTTATAGCTTTTTATGTAGCCCATCTTTATCTCCCACCTACCTATGACACTTCCTTAGGAAACCCTTACCCGCTTACATGCTTTACAGAACTTATCCCAATCCCTAAAATCCCCATATCTCAAATAAATCAATCATCCATCACTCTAAGGAATGGTTTTTTACAGTCAGTGGCGACCTAGCTAGTTCGTCGTGAACCGTATAGGACTAATTTCACCCCCTTCCAAAACAAGACACAACCTAAGATTTCTTATGTTGTGCAAACTTATCTTTGATGTTATTTTCATGCTATCATATGCTATTATTAGTATTATTATTATCTGTTAGAATATAACATCTTGTAGGTTCGGCTATTGTCAAAATTTCATCCTTATCATGTTCTTCAAGTTATTATACTTACATGTTTCTCATTCAGCTCATCCACCTTTAGATTTTTTTTTCTACTATCCAGGTCACCATCGACCCAGTTCTATGTCATCATATTTCTAGCTTTCAAACCCTCTTCAGTGTGTGTTTCCACTTAGTCATTGTTTCCAATTCTCAAATCTTCCATCTTGGTTCTCTGTCACCCCAAATTGTTTTATCTGCACTCCAGATGCCACCAACCTAACCCAGTTTCTATCAACCTGAGTCCTATTTTTTATCCAATCTATCCTAATCCATGTTTTCTTCCATCCTCTTTGTTTTTCTGTCTCAAATATTCCTCTGCAGGTTACCTTGAGTGTTCTCAGACCTCCGTGATCACCTTATTTGTACTCAGATCCTTCTAGATATGCATTTCTAGCTTGTTTTCTAGCTTCATCCACTCAGGTCGTTGTCAACCCAATTAGGTATAATTTACTTTGTTTTAGTTTATATAAGATCAATACTTTTAATCCATTTCTAGATTATATCCTGTATTAGTTTCTACATGTTATCTAGTTATCTATCATTTGTTTCATTATCTCTTATCAAACATGGGTTGACATCTGTGTAAGGAAGTTAGTGCTTCTTGGAACTTACTTCATTAGGTGTAGACACAAAAATATGCACTTTAGAAATTATTTAGTCACAGTCTCATACTACTATTTATAAGGTTTTTGAGTGAAGAAAGTACTAATCACCCCCTGTCCTCTGGCCATCTTGTTTTGTTTTACTCCACCATTACTATTGAGAAGATAGAATGTTTCTCTAAGGAGAAGACACACGAAGGATGCGTACGTGGGAACAAGCTGCATTTGAAGGCACGAAAAGATAGAAAAGAAAATGCGTGCCTGAACACTTGGGATCAGGACTTAGCCATTTTTGTGGATAAGGACTATTTTTGGAGATAAATTACGGAGCACACATAGAGATGAAGACTTGCGCTCCACGCAATGATATTTTTAGAACAAGCGGTAGATAAGCACCACGAATAGTTTAAGCTAATAATAGGATTTCTACTCGGGGTTAACTCTAGGAAATCTATTATTAGAGGACTTGCATATTGTGTATACTATTGTAAAGATGCATGGTTATTATTAGCATGTGACCTATTTTGAGAAGTGCATGGGTGGAAAAGGGAAATTCCCCACCCCTATAAATATGTATTAATTTGTGTATTTTAGTGTGATGAATTATTTTAGAGTTGTGTTGATGGTTTTGACGCGCACATGACTCATGGAGATACTGATATAGTGTAAGAAGCTTCTATGTTTTACAGTATTTAATGCAATGGAGTATATTTGTTGGACAATGGTATTAGACATAACTAAATTTGGCTCTTGTATGGTTAATCTTATCATAGTTATTTTTTAGTTTTTCTTTCATATAATCTAAGATCTAGATCTAGTTTATGTACTGTGGGTTTTTTACTACTAGTTGTGAATCTAAATATGTTTAAACACCATCATGCTAACATTATGTACAAGCAAATCTAAATAGGGACCTAGTGCCTTTGCACACTTCAGGTGAGTGCTCAATGTAGGATAAGTGATGTGCTAATGCGCCTAGGTTATTCACAGTAAATTCTAGGTTGCATCATTGGTTCTGTTACTGAGACCATGTTTTTAGTTGTTTTCAAGATATTTCATGATGAAGACGTACCAGTTGACCTTATCAAGTTTTGAGGAGTGGATAGTAGATCTGGAAGAATACTACACTTGGAGATTCATCATTGGATCTGAGTTTGACGCGCGCACGTGGGTGGAGCATAACTTTTATTCCTATTTTTATGAGAGTTTCTTTGTCATATTTTTGATAGAGTTGTATGAGTGGCTAGTTGCTTATGCATCTAAAATGAATTGGAGGTTTCACATACTTGTCTGGATGTAAGAAGAATTTCAGGCCCTCTATGATGTTGATCTAATTTGGATGTGCGATGTGGACACTTGGTTATTTGGTGTTCTGAATAGCTATATTTTAGAGTACTAAATTTCCACATATTATTTCCTGGAGGTAGCCGAGTTTCAATTTTTACGTTATCCTAGGGGAGCCTATCTACAAGGTATTCCACTGGCGATCAAAATCTTGATGGTAACCTTGAATTTGGAAGAGAATCTGATGGATAGCTTAACCCCACCACACACAGGGGTAGGAGAAGGTTTGGTGAAAGATGGGGGACCTAGTGGCAGAGAGGAAAAGAGAAAAAAGGTGGCTCAAGTGCAATGAAGCGCGTGAGAGGGATTTAGAGAAGCAACACGAGGTTGCAGAATGGATGGTTTTGTGGAGAGAGATGGCTCGCAAAGGATTTATAACTCACGTAGAGGACATGGAGCTAGAGCATTTGGAAATCCCTAATTTGAGAAAGCATGAAAGGGAACCCTCCTCCACCTATTATGAGAGTGTGTCAGTAGAGATGACATGGGCCGCAGGTGCACATCCGAATCTACATGGCGACCTAGCCCTTGCAATTGGTTTTCTAGTTTTTATACAACTAGTAGTCAACAAGCTAGTTTGGGCAGTATAATAACAGGAGTGAATCAAATAGAAATTACATATATGGTTGGGAATATTTCTTCCTTGTTATTTAGAGATACCTTTTTAGGCATGTTGTTGGTGCAGAAATCAAGGCAAAGAATTTTGAACTCACCTCTGGGAATGATACCACCTCACAAATTGTATGAGTTCAGTTTAGTACCACTGTTGGGACATAGGGTAGTACATCCTCTGGTTCACTTCTTGCTACAGATGGAGGATCAGAGGGCATAGGTGGCTCCGGTTCTAGTGGATCTAGTGGGTCTAGAGGCAGAGGTAATATAGGAGGTTCTGGATCCTCACAAACCCCAAAATACTTACATGGAGATGTCTCTTTGATTTCTGGAGTATAGGGGAATAGCAGATGGTTTTGAGCATGTGCATATGTATGAGATACTGTGGCACAAAAAAGGGATCATGAATTATGATTGCAAGGAAAGTCAATTTGTAACTACGTTCCAGGGATGCATGCATAGTTGGTACAGGAAGTTTCACCCCAATCAGACTTGCGTGTATTATAAAGTGTTACGGTATGCTTTCATTAAGGAATTTTATACCCATGAGTTTGAGCATAAAATTATAAGTGTGCTTGATGTCACCTAGAATTTACTAGTAAAATCCTAGGTGCGCTGGCATATCACTCAGCCTAGACTGAGCACTCACCTGAAGCACACAAAGGTACCAAAACCCTCTTTAGGGTTGCTCTTGCAAGATGTTAGCATGATGAATACTTAAGACATTCAGATCCATAATCAATACAACATCCTATAGAGCATGTTTAGGTCTAGATATAAAGAATAACATGTTTAAACAATATCCATAATAAAACCAACCATGCCATAACCAATTATACTCAGGATTAATTCTCTGATTCAGCCAATATAATCCATTATATTAAACATGATAAATACATAGAAGCTTATTAAAATAGATAATACCATAGCTTATGCGTGCCTTAGATTTGGCAGCATAACTTCATAGTAAATCATTTCTCCCACACTCTATACTAAGCATACCATTACATATTTATATGGGTGGGGACTTTCCCTTCACTACTTGCATAATTCCAAAAATAGGTCACATGCTGAAAATAGTAGTGCACCTTTACAATAATATCAACACATGCAAGTATGATAATAGAAGGCCTCTTCTAGTTAACTAGCAGTAGTAAATCTATTCTTATCCTGCACCCATGGAAAGTGCTTCATAGCCGGTCCTCCAAAAAAAGCCAATGTGTTTTGTGCAAGTATTTACTTAATTTATGTGCTCAGCACGCTATCTCCAAAAAAATCCCGTACATGTGAAAATGGCTAAGTCCCAAATCCACCCTTATATTTCATGCGCGTGTTCTCTCCTATCCTTCTACACCTTTGGTTGCACCCTGTTCTTTCATGCAAACCTTCTATGTGAATTCTGATAAGTACCATACTTTGACTGACCAACAACGCTCAAGGATATCAAGTAGGGAACTACTAAGAGTATTCGGGAATATGATGTCCATTTCAAAACCCTTTTGTCTAAACTTTCTTATGATATCTAGGCAAGACAACATGTATAGTGGTTTTTCAGAGGCTTGATCACACCTTTCAGGAGAGAACTATCACTTAAGACATATATGGATCTATGCAAAGCTCTTAAAGCATCGTTACGTGCTAAGGCATTCAGAAGTATAGACACTAGAGTGAGCCCATTCCTGGAATCTCATATTGCATCTATGGCAAAGCAATTATAAAAACTATCATCCAATTCAGTGCACAAGATGTGCACTAGGATTTGGTGTATAGACTGTGAAGTTGAGGGGCACACTAAGGATAGGTGTCCCCACAGGTCAGTGTGTTAATTATTACTAGACTACAAGATATGTCATTTAGACCATGATGCAAGCCACTGCCCATTTTTACAAAGCATGATAAGGAAGAAAATATCTTTCTACTATAAGATTTGTCATTCCATGACTCACAATATTGAATATTGTAGGTTGATTGATCAGATCCATGATGCCATTGATATTGGTTTATGATAGAAAAGAGTATCAGATAACTCTAAAGGTAAAATTGAGCACCATGATCATGATAACACTCAAGGGCACTAAAATCAAAACAAAGGGCACTTTAAAGGAGGTCTTCATAGAGGTTGATGATACCATGGTGGATTCACGGGCCAAGGCCATGGGGGTGGAGGAGGTGAGTTTCCTCATGGAACATGTTATACGTGCAGATCTCTTGACCATTACAGGCATGAATCCCCTCATAATATTACTTGTTCTTTTGTGGGAAGAATCATAACTATGAGGATTTCCCAAACTTATTTTAACATCTTAGCAAGCAGCATAAACAAGAGAACAAGGGCACAGGGATGGTTAGAATACAATGTGCCATGGAAAACCAATGGATGCACCAAAGTTTACACTGAAACCTAAGGTAGTACCTATGAAAATTACTACACGCGTTGAAGTTGTGCCTGCCAAAGAAGTGTTGTAACAAAATCCTACCATTACCAAGTAAGATTTATTGCATACAAGATACCCTGATCCTACACATCAGAAGGAGGTTTATTAGGAAACCATGGAGGTGCTCAGAAATCTTCAAGGTGAGATATAGTGTTTAAAGGAATAATCATAGAAGTTGGAACAAAATAATGTAGCGGAGACGGTCCAGCCAGATGTTGAATATTTGAAAGAGGTATGTAAGATGTTTTTCCATGAGAATATTACTCCATTACTAGGGAATTGGTTAAAGGGAAACACTCTACACACAGGTATTGAGAATGGACAGTAGATCCTACATGCTAATCTCTAACCTCATAGATTGGATTATGACAAAGAGATCACTCTGAATGTTGTTGTGGATGGGTGGATTTTGAGCAATATATTGATTGACACATGCACGGAAGTTAATGTGCTTACTTTAGATGCATGGGTACAGATGGGAAAACCTCCATTACATCCATCCTCTAATGTATTGTTTATGAAAAATTGAACTAAGGCCACTCCAATAGGGGTTTTGAAGGATGCATCCATTAATATACAAGGGGCCAAGTTTATTGGGGACTTTGAGGTTTTAGCAGTAGAAAAAATTAGACAACTTCCCAGCTTTACTTGGGTGCCTTTGGTGTTATGTAAATAATGTTGATCTACTTTTCAACAAGGTGTATGTAAGCTTTGAGAAAAAGGAAGACCGAGTTGTTATCCCTTTGATATATGGGAAAGCTACACCTTATGTTGAACCTTTGAGTGAGGAAGACCTGAACAAAATGTATGTGTGTTCCATTTGAGATATGGAAGTACTTGAGCTATCTAAGGAAGGAATCATCTAGTGGGAAGAAGCATATTCTATTAGTGATACTACAAGTATTGTTTATGATTAATGGGCACATGGAACTTATGATATGGTTGGGTGCAAAGTAAGAAGTGCATATGCATGAGGAGGAAAACCTCATTGTATTAGGAGAATAAGTAACAACTTTGTACCCTGATACACTGGAGAAGGATACCCTGCGGTATTCCTGCGCGCCATGGAGGAACAGTGGAAGGATCAAGTGGACATAAGAAATATGTTAGTTTATACCCTACATGGGATAGCACTGTAGTGGTGGATGGTTCATAGGGATAATCTCATAGAATGCAATGAAGTGAGAATTGCTCTAATAACCCATTTTCTCAAGAGAAATGTGCCTACTCAAATCTGTACATATCATGGTAATCATCATGTTCAAAACCATGCTTAGTAGTGTAACAAACTCTAAACATAGGGGTAGGAAGCTTTACCACCTTCAGTGTGAGTGCACAAACTTTATTTCACCTTGTGAGGCTGCACGTGTGCTTGGTATGTTTATGTGGTGCTACATAGGGAGAATCAAAATTGGCAAGACTTAACTACATGAATGATCCAGAATTTGACTACTTCTCCACTAAACCTCTGGTGAAAGAGGCATTACAAACCATGGAGTGATTGACTATGGGGGATAGTTCAAATTTTGAAGAATTCATTCAGGATTCATTTGGTGAGGTAGACCTAAGAGTGCATTTTGATGAATTAGATGAGACCGATGCCAAATTACTTGTAGAACGTTTACCTTGAGAAGGAGAAAGGAAAGATGGTCTACATATTGGATGATGAAGAATTATAAAATTTGGACATAGATCATTCAGAGGGTATGCACAAAGTTTTATACATTGTGGATAAGAAGGCATGCACCTATAATGAACCTATGAAGACCATGAAAGTGAACATTGGCACGGATGCTGAAGATTATTGGTTTGATTATGAAGTGGCTAAGATAATTGAGTTACTATGCGATTTCCAAGACTTATTTTCTAGGGGATACCATGAGTTAAAATGAGTGCATGAGTCTTTGGGTGAGATGAGGATTAATTTAAAGGAATGTGCACACCCAACTAGGAAGATACCTTACAGGATGAACCCTAAACTATACGTAAAGTTAAAGAATAAATTGACAAGATGTTGAAATATGGCATAATTAATCTCCTAAATGAATCATAGTGGGTCAGCCTCATGGTAATCAATATAAATAAATATGGTAGGATAAGAATTTTTGTGGACTACATGGAGTTGAATGTTGCATGTGTGATTGATCCTTTTCCTACACCTTTCACCAAGGAAATATTAGAAGGCATTGCAGGGTGCGAAATTTACTCTTTTACAAATGGATTCTCTGGATATCACCAGGTAAGAATTTCAAAGGAGGATCAAGAGAAAACAACTTTCACCATTGAATGGGGAATTTTTGCATACATGATGATGCCCTTTTTACTAAACAATGCATGTGTAGTATTTTCACACATTATGGTTCAAGTATTCCAAGATTTTTTTCACAAATTCTTACACATTTACTTGGATGATTGGACAGTATATGGGCCTTTCAAGGATCATTAAGACAGCTTGAAATTAATGTTTAAGAGGTGCAGACATTTAAGCATCTCTTTAAACATCAAGAAGTGTGTATTTTCTACACCCTTTGGAACTTTGTTAGGGCATATCATCTGTAACGAGGGTTTGTTAGTAGATCCAGCCAAGGTTGCAGTTATCTTAGGCCTGAAGGAACCTACCAGTCAAAGTGAGGTGCATGGATTATTAGGCCACACAGGGTATTACAAAAAATTTATCAAAGGATATACGAAGATTTTTACACCCTTGGAGGAATTACTAAAAGGAAAATGGACATTCTATTGGGGAGAACCGCAACAACGCGCATTTGAAGCATTGAAGGAGAGGCTTACTATGGCACCTATTCTTCTCTTTCCCTCATGGAACCAACCTTTTCACGTACATGTGGACACCTCTGGCATGGCCATTGGTGGATTATTAGCTCAACCTGATGAATTAATTATAGATCATCCTAAGTGTTTTACTCATAGAAAGTTGACTCATGCATAACAAAATTTTACAACTACAAAGCATGAGGCCTTTTCAATGATCTATGCACCGCATAAGTTTAGATAGTACTTGCTAGCAACACCTTTTGTGTTTTATATAGATCACATGGCATTGAAATACTTGGTAAATAAGCCTAATTTACAGGGGTGCATATGTCGATGGGTTCTTTTAGTCCAAGAGTTTGACTTTATAGTCATGGTAAAGCCCGGTAAAAGTAATTTTGACCTAGACCACTTACCAAGAAATCAATCAGAAGAGGAGGCGTAGACAATTAAAGATACAATTCCAAATGAAAATTTGTATAGGTTGAACCACACACCTTTGGAATTGGAGGATATTTTGGACTTTTTACGTACATGTATGGCACCAGAAGGAATGAAACTATTAGAAAAGAAACAACTTGCAATTTGTGACACACATTTCATGTTGATCAGTGGTGGCCTATACAAACTAGGATGAGATGAAGTATTGTTTCGATGTGTACTGGAGCATGAGCATGTGGAAATCATATAATCTCATGGTAGTATTGCAAGTGGAAACTATGTAGGTGACATCACCACGTGAAAAATTCTACTCACTTCTATATGGTGGGAAACCTTACACAAGGATTGCAAGGAGTATTGTAAGGTGTGTGATCATTGTCAGTGCCTTGGAAAACCTAGGTAAAGAGGTGAAATGCCTTTAAGGCTTATTACTAGTGTAGAACCGTTTGAAAAATGGGCAATAGACTTTATGGGTACTGTTTCCCCAACTACACATAGAACTGGATCATGTTACATCATCACTTGTATAGATTATATTACAAGGTGGGTAGAATCAGCACCTACAAAGGATTACACATCAGCTACAGTAGAAAGGTTCTTATGGGAAAATATTCTTGCCAGGTATGGATGTCCATTGAGTTTGACAAGTGATAGGGTCACACATTTCTTGAATGAGACGATCAGGATATTATTAGATGAATTTATGGTCGCATACCACAAGACCACACCCTATCACCCTTAAGCAAATGGTACTATTGAGGCCTTCAATAAGATATTGAGCCAGACCTTAACAAAAAATGTTATGTTAGAAGGAAAGATTGGGATGATAAATTTTATGTTGTACTTTGGGCATATAGAACAACCTACAAAAGGTTGAATAAGGACACACTCTTTCATTTGGTGTTTGGCATAGAAGTAATTCTTCCAATAGAATTTATGTTACCTTATTTGCGTATTGCATGCACTGGATGTCTAGCTGATGAGAAAGCATTGGAAGAATGAAATGAAAAGTTAATACAACTGGATGAGAGACACACCATAGCATGTTGGATTTAGAAGAAGGAAAATGCCAAACAAAAGGCATGGCATGAAAAACATATCAAGGAAAATAATTTTGAGGTTGGGAAAAAGGTGCTTCTTTAAGATTCAAATTTTGTGTGCCATGCAGGAAATATTTAGGTGCATTAGCTGGGACCATATGTTATTACTCACATACTTAAGTCAGGTGCTTTCCAGTTAGAGGCGCTTGATGGAACATGGTTACCCAATTACTTCAACGGGAGTAGGATGAAGCCCTACTATAAATAATCCTTCTTGGTGTTTGTAATAAAAAAGTATTTCTATTTAGTATAGATGTCCCTTACTGTATTTCATTTAATGTGTTTCCTTCTTTGTTTTCTATGCTTTATTAATTTAGTTTAGTGTTTTGTGTAATAAGCATGTTTGCACGCCATAAGATCATTCCAATCTGAAGTGTTTTTATGCACATAGGACTGCACATACCCTTGGTATGGAGTGGTTGTCATTAAAACATGGGTACACATAAAAAAATAATATTACAGGTGATTTCTCTTGTTAACAATTACAGATACTATGAAAAGGTGTTGCTAGAAAGAAAATTTCTCCGAAGGAAGACCATATCTAGAAACGAATGAATGAATAGTATAATGTGAGGTAGGTTCCGGCCATAAAAAATACTAGAGGAAGGAACATTGGTGAGGTACTTTGGCACATAAAAGCATGCAGAAGGAGGTCTATAGCCAGAAGGTAGGAATACGTGCTATAAGGTTATAGCTATGATGCGTAGGTGTATTACATGGAAATTTAGAAAATGGTCAATTAATGAGAGGAACGGTGATAGGTAAAGGAGAAATGAATGTGTTAACTTTTTGTAACTCTATATAAGACATGATGTGGGTTCATTTATACCTTTATGATCACAAGTATTCGAGTGAGATAGTTGCAACCAAACTGAGTGAAATGTGTTGAGGTGCAGAGAGCTATGAAACTAGAAAAGGAGAGAAGATTTGTGCACAAAATTGGCTTACATCCCCATTTGAGAAGGGTTTGAGCAAAGTAGAAGCATTGAGAAGAAGCTAGGGCACTCAGTTTTGAGCTAGGGCACAAGAGATTTCTCGACAGATGAAAAAGGTGTAACTCTTATTATGGCACCGTGGAAAGCACCTAGAGTAGGAAAAAAAGGGAAGAAGAAGGTGGAAAATAAGTTTGAGGATTCTCCCGAGAGAAAATTTTCAGAAATGCAGTATCCAAAATAAGTAATTATCAGACAGGATTTGGATTCCCATATCCTTAGGTCCAAGGTGTGTGACTACAAACATCACACCACCGATAACAAGGAGAAATTGGAGGCATTACTGAATAGAAATACCAACAAGTGAATGGTTGATGACATGCCAATGTATGATGATGCTAGAGATAAGTTGCAGAAGAAGGTAGGGGTATACAAGTTGTACGAACTCCCGTAATTTGGAAAACTAGAAAATCTATACCTGTGGCTGATGAGAAAATTCTATGAGGAATTCTTCTACTTTGTTTGGTGATAGGTAAGGATCACAGTGCCCTTAATTGCTATGTTGACAAGATTAAAGGGCATAGGGAAAGAGGTTAGTAGTGATCTAACTGATAAGGTAGCTATCATGGCCACTAGTAAAGAGTTGGGGAATATGAAGGGTCCACGTGGGATGGATATCTACAAGCTGAGAAAGTACCCTATCATATAGGTGGCTGTGCATTTACTCACCAAGCTAAATGATTAGGAAAGGTTCTCACAATTGAACACCATGTGGCTACACATTGCTAAGAACATTTTATAAGGATAATTTTACAACTTAGTTGGGTACATAGCAGATACAATTATTGAGGAAGCATGCACAGGTGAGAAGATAAGTTTTGGTGCTATCTTTTTATCACTTGTGTTTGTAAAAATTGGAGTGCCCGATGGGACAAACAATAAAATATAGGAATACCTTGTGGAAAATAAGTTCCTCGTAGAGAGGTTTGAAAATAATCTATGTGAAGGATCAATGAGTGGTCCGTTCAAGCAAATGGTGAAATTATGGTATGACCAACTTCCTACGGCCTTCGAGGAGGAATGGCACATTCCAAAGGAGTTACCCTCAGAGGTGGGAAAGGTTGTGTAATTCACAGTATATAACCATTTTTACATCACGTTGTTTGCAATGAAGGATGGGATATGGAGTCCCTGGTAAAAACTACCATATGTCTTCATAGCATGATTCTTTTGGGAAGTAGCACATAGGTTTTCAAACATGCATTGGTTAAGCTACAACACAGTTAAGGTAGACTATGACTACCATACATGAAGGAAAAGTTATGTTTATCCAGGTCGATTTGACTACATTAAGAGGATTATTTCTTATGTCATAAGTATGAAACCAGTAATTTTGGCTATTGGGGACAGTGAGGCCATGCTTATCTACCTCTAGCTTAATCCTAGATTGGAAAAAGGCCAATATGTGGAAAATGAGTTCATGCTCCTAGGCCCACCTAAAGGAAAGCATACATTTGAAAATATGGCAGCTCCAAATCCTACCTCGACCTTAGAGGAAAAAGAGGAAGAAGAACTCCACGAGGATAGTGGAGGCTTGGACCATAGAGGCCGGAGGGAGCCCAATGATAAATTAGAAAGTGAGCACACAAATACTCCTCCACAACCGTAAGGAGAAGAGAAAGACTTGGATGTAAACATAGTCCATGAGAAACGCTAGTTCAAGAAGGTGTTTAGAAGAACTAGAACTCAAGGCACATGAGCATCTCAACCTTTAGGAAGGCCACCTCGACTCTCCCCTCAAAAAACATTTTTTATCTAATTTCCGTTGCCCACTAAGATTAGATACCAAGCAAATTCCTACTGAATTGGGGTTCCTATGGTTTTGAATCCCATAAGGAGTCAAGCCTTCGGAAATCTAGAAAAAATACTTAGCCAAATCAATGATTAAATCTTAGTCAGTAAAATCCAAATCAAAAGAAAGCAACGATCTCACAGAACAGTGTCAAGTGTCAACTTGGCATGAGTTCCAGAAAGAAAAAGGAGCAGAATCCTCAAATCTGCAGGACTTACACATGGATTGAAATATAGGTAATGCATTCAAGGAAAAAGTATTCATATTAATATATGGAAGGCTCATTACTTACCCAAAGGAAAGTGGCCCAATCACAAATAACGTCAGCTGTCATCCCAACGCACTTCTAGAAGCTACAACAGAAGGAGAGACCCTAGAGAATCACTTGACCCCCATGTGGATTTCATAATAAATTGACTCCGAGTTCAAGGGAGATTGCTAAAGATTGGTGATAATCCAAAAAAAATGAAAGGGAATTTATGAATCCTATCTAAAACTTTTAAATGTTCATATATTTTAAAAAGATCAAAGGCAAAGGGTCATTCGGCTGGTCTTTTCAGGGATGAAGTTAATTCATAGTTCCGTACGAAGAGTGCGAACCTGGGAATACTTAATTTGTTCACCAACATTCAAAGGGTCATTCTCATAGAATGAAATAAATTGGATCCACTTGAATCATGAGCAAAAGACCCAATCCATAAGCAATTAAAAGATCTAATTATAATTATTTGGAAGAATAAGTCCGCTCTAAGGGAATCGGTTGCAAGATAGTTAAGAGATGCATTAAATAGGCATGGATCTCACTCTTTAGATAATGGGAAAGTGTGACAAAGATCTCAAAAAAATATTTCTATCACTTCACACCATTTATCATAATTGAAAAATCATTTTGAAAAGAGTTCGAGAAGGGTCTCTCACCTTCTTCTCCTCATATATATTGAAATCAACGGTTTCCTATAAGAAAGAGAACAAATCAAGATTTAATTTTCTTTCTTCTGTCTCAGTTGTTCTTTTGTAAAAGGTAGGGGGCTAGAGCTCTAGCCTTATTTCTAAGCTTTGTAATGGCATTATGCCTCTTATCTATTGTAATACTATGCACATTGTTTGGATTAATATATTATGCCATGTGATGTAATTTTTCTATCCTTTGCGTAATTTGTATTATCTCTGATAGCCTTTATTTTGACGTGGATAAATGTGCATGTTTTTATGATATTTCTATCTTTAGAATTTTTTCTTAAGTAGTTTGGAGTAGCATTCTATGTGATTTACCTCTGGTCTGTGGTGTATCTTTTCCATACTTTTTATTGCTCACCTTTTCTCTATTCTAGGAAGTTGCGTTATATGTTAACTCCTTCACTTTTGTGCGTATCGCTGCCATTAAGTTTTAAAATTTTATTTCATTTTCTATGACCCTCACCTCATATCACAGAGAAGATCCAACTTCTTTAAAATTTGAAGGTCACCTTAGGGCACGCATCCCACTAACCTAAGGTTTTTTATGACTCTGACGATTCATCCAGAAGGATCACTATCAACACTTTTCCTAGCACGCCTGGTGGGACAACTCAGAGCGGTATTTTATCATTACATCAATTTGGTTTTTCTTAGTAAAGCTCAAGATTTGATGGAGATATTTTTAGAACACATCTGGCAACTCTACATGGTCCAAACAAATCATTACAGAAGCTTGTAGACTTTCCTTTCATCCATCTCCACTCATCTTTCTTTCCATGTCTTCCATTTCTCTTCATCCTATGAAGTTGAGAAATCATGACTTCATTACCACTATGGGATCCACATTTTCAATGGTATCCTCAGTATTAAATGAATGGCATGTCTTCCACAAGCTAGTAGAATAACCAGTTTTAAAGTCACCATGGTGACCCAAATGAGAAAAGTCAAAACCTATTTAACTATGAAACCAATCAAGGACATGAACATACATTTGATGACTACGAACAATTGGAATAGGCTGGTCTTATTGAGAAGATACCACAAATAAAGACAGACATGGTTCAATCTCGAGCTATCGCACAAATGGACACATTTAGAACAAGATGTAGCGTACCTTTTCCATGGTTTAGCCCTGTTGCTATACATTTTAGCTCATAGGATAAGCTTAGTGTTTTAGAAGAAACACTTCCTCCACTTCTACAGTGGATCGAGGGTATCGAAATACATGAGAAAATCAAGAGACAACCTTGTCGATAAGAGAGTCAATCAATGACTCTTTATTCATCTCCCATCCCACCTCAGGCTTCATGATACCATACCACTCCAAATTCTAAGTCCTCCTCTCCATCTCCAAGCCATCCATTCCACCCAGCCCCTTTCTTCAAGAATTTATACCCCTTGCACCAATAAGTAACGGATCCAAATCAAAAAGAAGAGGAGCATATGGTAAGAAGTGATACAAACTCAGGAGGTTTGTATCATGAGTTGAGCATATAAAAAGCTACATACGTTGCCTCTATTTGTCCTCCCCACAAAGTAGATCCCCTAGAAGAGTTTAAGCCAATGGGCTTCATATTGTAAGATGAAGCTACACATGATGGAAAATTTGCAGACTCAAAAGCCATCATACAAGAGGGGGAGATTTTTATATAGGAGGAAGAAGATACGCCGGATTGCTTATTAGATTTGGGGGGATGCCTTGATGAAGAAGAGCCCATGGAAATTACAATCTTTTCTAATTCATCAACCCCATAACAAAGACATCCTACTACTCATGACAGCTCCCATAGAGCTAATCCAAGGGCTCTAGAAATAAGTATCATTGAAATCTTTTTTCTTTCAATCAAAGAGCCTAGATTTTTCAGTGAAGTTTCTAAAAATAAGGAAGGAGGAGATAAGAATGACACCATTCAAGGAATCCTACAAAAGAGCCCCGTTCCAAAAGATGTAATCCAGAACAACGGTAAGGGACAGAAGGTAAAACCAGCCCCCGCTAGAGGATGGTCCTCATCAAGACTGAGGAAGACGTCAATGCTAGTTAGGCTCACTTCAGGGCATGAGGATAATTTTCAAGGCCCCAAGGGTCAGCTATAACACCTCTAACCAAAAGATGAACATCTCAAGGAGGTATTCATTTTTTTTGCTGATGCCACGGGTGGAAGAGTGAAAGATAATTTTTCACTCTTATTATAGGCCATACCTATTGCTAAATTAATTATATAGCCACATTTTATAAGGAAGGGAAGTTATTTCTCCATGCATGTTTCAGGTTTTGTTTATCTTTTCCAAGACTAGTTAGCTTAGGAGTAGGAGTATATTTCTTTCAATAAAATAAGTGTGTATGCACAATCTGCATGACTCATTTGAGGCATGTATGTTTTGTCTCTTTATATAGGCCCACATTTTTATTACTCCATTAAAAGGCACTAGATTCCCCAAGGAGAGCTTAGCGTAGCAGGAGAAGTCATAGTTGTTTGTGGCAGTTGTAGTCTTCACTCCAAGAAAATACAGAGCAACTAAAATCAGTCAAAGGAGTGACGTTGTGGATTCTTCAACTTTCTATTCTCACAAAATCAAGTTGTAGAGTTTTCCTTATGAGAGTAAGAAAACATAAGGATTAACTAGTAGCTGCAGAGGCTCAGCAACCCTTCAAATACTATGGACTAGGTTTTGATTAGCTCACAACATGGCCTTAGACCCAATAGATAACATGAGATTGTGGGTCCTATCCATTTAGTAGGCTAACTGTCCCCATGATTCGCCAAACTATTATCTAATTTTTTTTGCCCACTAAGATTAGATAACAAGCAAATTCCTTCTGAATTGAGGTTTCTATGGTTTTAAATCCCACAAAGAGTCAAGCCTTTGGCAATATAGAAAGAAGACTTAGCCAAATCAATGATTAAAGCTAAGTCAGTACAAGCCAAATCAAAAGGAAGCAATGATCTCGCAGACAGTGCCAAGTGTCAACTTGGCGTGAGTTCCAGAAAGCAAAAGGAGAAGAATCCTCAAAGCCCCACAGGACTTACACGTGGATTCAACTGTAAGTAACCCATCCAAGGAAAAATTCTCATATTAATATGTGGCAGGCTCATTCCTTACCCAAAGTAAAGTGGTCCGATCGCAAATAATGTCAGGTGTCAGCCCAACACACTTCTAGAAGCTACAACAGAAGGAGAGACCCTAGAGAAGCACTTGACCGCCACGTGGATTTCATAATAAATCGGCTACAAGTTTAAGGGAGATTGCTAAAGATTGGTGATAATCCAAAAAAAATGTAAGGGAAATTATGAATCCTATCTAAAAAGTTTAAATGTTCAGATATTTTAAAAATACCAAAGGCAAAGGGTCATTCGGCTGGTCTTTTTCAAGGATGAAGTTAATGCATAGTTCTGTACAAAGAGTGCAAACCTGGGAATACTTAATTTTTTCACATGAATTCAAAGGGTCATTATCATAGAATGACATAAATAGGCTCCACTTGAATCATGACCACAAGACCCAATCCATAATAAATTAAAAGATCCAAATATGTAATAATGATTTGGAAGAATAAGTCCACTCCAAGGGAGTCTCTTGCAAGATAGTTAAGAGATGCATTAAATAGGCATGGCTCTCACTCTATATAAAATGGGAAAGTGTGACAAATATCTCAAAAAATCTATTTATATTCCTTCGCACCATTTATCGTAATTGAAAAGGCATTTTGAAAAGAGTTCGAGAAGGGTCTCTCTCCTCCTCCTCCTATATATTGAAATTAAAGATTTCCTACAAAAAAGAGAACAAATCGGGAGTTAGTTTTCTTTCTTCGGTCTCAGTTCTTCTTCTATAAAAGGTAGGGGGTTGGAGCTCTAGCCTTCTTTCTTAGCTTTGTAATGGCAATCTGCCTCTTATCTATTTTAATATTGTGCACAATTTTTGGAGTAATATAATATGCCATGTGGTGCGTTTTGTTCATCCTTTGCATATCTTTTTTATCTCTGATTGCCTTTATTTTCACATAGAAAATTTGTATGTCTATAGTGTTATTACTATCTTAAAAGTTTTTCTTAAGTAGTTTGAGGTAGTGTTCTATGTGATCTTCTCTAGCCTGTGGTGAATTTCATCCAACCTTTTCAGTCGTTCACTATTTTCTCTTCTCAAACAGTTGCATTATTGATTGATTTCTTGAAAGTTTTGTTTTGTGTAACACCTTCTGTTAGATTTTTATGCTTTGTTTCAATTTTCTGACCCTCACCTCACCCCATAGATAAGAACCAGTTTCTTTAAAATTTGGAGGTCACCTTAGGACACATGTCTCAACAACCTAAGGTTTCCTATGACTCTGACAGTCCATATCTGAAAGGAAAAATGTCAACAGGAAAGTGGGGCGGCACTTATCTATATCTAGCTTAATCCTAGATTGGAAAAGGGCCAATACGTGGAGAACAAGTTCATGCTCCTAGGTCCACCTTAAGGAAACCATATAGTTGAAAATGTGGAATCTCAAAAGCCTGCCTTGACCTTAGAGGAAGATGAGGAAGGAGAAATCAACGAGGATAGTGGAGGCTTGGACCACAGAGTCTAGAGGTAGCCCACTGACAAAGCAGAAAGTGAGCGCATAGATACTCCTCCACAACAGCAAGGAGAAGAGGAAGACTTGGACATAAACATAGTCCATGAGGAACACCAGTTCAAGAGGGTGTTGAAAATAACTAGAACCCAAGGCATAGGGACATCCCAATATTTATTAAGGTCACCTCAACTTTCCCCTCAAAAATAAATGATCGAGAAAAAGAAGAGGAAAAATTTGAAGTTTAAAGATAACGAGGAGGATTCAGGGGAGAGCACACTAGGAACCTCGGTTCAACCTGAAGATGTAATAGAGCCTTGGGATGAGGAGATGAGAGATGATGAGGAAGGGGTTAAAGAAGTAGAGGAAGATGTGGGCGAGCCACCTAGTGCGCCCATTACTACTCAGGAAGGAGAAGGGCCAAGACCAAACCCTAGCACCGGGGTTTCTAAGGGGGTGAGGAAAAAAAGAGATGAAAAGTGATGAATTTGTTATCCCTAATATGGGTTATGCTGAAGACATGAGAAAAATCATCCGCACCCATTTTCAGAGAACTGTGGGCCTAAAAGAGTTATATGGGTGGGAGGTGATGGATCCAGATATGGCTACTACACACACAAGGAAGCAATTATCCTAGTCCATGCAGACTCATATGGATGAACCAGAGTTTGATGTGTGCGAAGAGTCTTATGTCACACGTAGAGTGAAGAAGGCACCACAGAGCATGGACATGACAATAAAACCTACTATAATGTCATGTTGAGTTGTGGAGCTCAATTACTTCATACTATCATGTAATATGAAACTTTCTAGAAAACATAGTAACTGACATCGGTTATAAAGGGACCAACATCAGTCACCTATGACTGGCATCGGTTAGGTCTAACCATCGTTGATTACCTGTGTATGAGTGTTTTAACTAACTCACATAAATTATCTCTATTTTTAGTGTTAAAGTAGATCTATTGATTGTAATTGCATGGCTAAGTGCCCTACATTTGTATACTCCTATATAAGCATGAAAGATAGGGTTTAGAAGTAAGAATTAAGAAGAACTTGTAAAAGTTGATGATTATTGTGAGAGAGAAAATTCTACGAGAAGAAGAAAAAAGCTTGAGAGAAAGACATTATTGTACATCTGAGAGGTGTGGAAGATTGTAAATCTTCATTTTATATCTTGTGAAAGATTTGGAAATAGATTGGCTTGTTTCTTGGTGGACATAGCCCACACTAGGTGAACCACGTTAAATTTGGTGTTGATTTATATATCTTATTTTGTGTATTTCTTCTGGTAGAATATCTACTTTTATTTACATGTATGCTTGGATCTGATATATTATCTATACAACTGGTGTGCTAACTCCAATAACTGGTATCAGATCTTTGTTTGAGGGTTTTTTGTGTTGACATGTTTACTCAAAGAGGGTTTTCTGATTGAGTGGGAGCTACAGAAATGGTAGAAAAAAAATACAAGGTAGAGAAATTTAACGGCCAAAATTATCAATTATGGAAGATGTAGATTGAGGATTAAATGTATCAAAGATATTTGTACTTACCATTGGATGAGAATTCTAGACCTATGAAGATGACTGATGAAGAATGTAATATTCTTGATAGAAAGGCTCTGGGATCTATAAGATTGAGCTTGGCAGTATTTGTGGCTTCCAATATTACAGACGTGACTTCTATGGTAGGGTTAATGAAATCTCTTGCTAATTTATATGAAAAACTTACTGCTTCAAATAAATTTTATTTGATGAAAAACTATTTAGTTCTAAGATGCATGAAGGTGGATCTATATCTAGTTATCTGAATGATTTCAGATCTATTATAAATCAGTTAAAATCGGTACATATACCATTTGAACATGAAGTGAAAGCACTTTTATTCTTATGTTCTTTACCCAATAGTTGTGATAACTTGGTAATGGTTGTTAGTAATACAACATTTGCTAATAATATTTTGAAGTTCTATGATGTGGTTAGTATAATATTGAATGAAGAAATTCCCAAGAAGAGTACATAGAAATCATCATTTGGTAATGCTTTGAATGTAGAAAGAAAGGGTAGGCAGAAGGAGAGATCCAAGAGTAAGAGTAATGAAAAATCAAAGTCTAGGGATAGTATATCTAAATCCAGGGGTAAGGGAATTACTTGTTGGAAATGTGGAAAGAAAGGACATGCAAAGAAATATTGTTGGTCAAAGGATAAAGAGAACCAACAAACAGAAAAAGTTAAGGAAGAAAATCTTGTTGTAGTAGAGGTAATCCAAGATGCTCTTATTCTTTCTTTAGATAATAGAATTGAATCATGGGTTTTAGATTCAGGAGCTTCTTTCCATGCAACCTCTAATAAGGGTTATTTTAGAAATTATGTCCAAGGGGATTTTGGGCATGTTTATTTGGGTGATGATGAACCTTGCAGTATTACTGGTAAAGGGGAAGTTCATCTAAAATTTCAGAATGGAAATACATGGGTTTTGAAAGATGTGAGGCATGTGCCAAGCCTTGGGAGGAATCTTATTTCTGCAAGGCAACTAGGTGAAGCTGGTTGCATGATTATTTTTAAAGGACACTCTTAGAAAGTCACCAAGGGTGATTTTGTTGTGGCAAGAGGTAAAAAGGTAGGAACATTATATTTATCTACTTGTGTTAATGATTCCTTTTTTTAATTATCTACTTCAGATTCAAATGCGTGTATGTGGCATAATCGATTGGGCGATATGAGTAAAAAAGGCATACAAATCTTAAAGGCTAAGGGTAAGTTATCAGAATTGAAAGATTTAGATCTTGATTTATGTGAGCATTGTGTTTTTGGAAAGTAAAAGAGTGAGATTTCTCAAATTTGGGGAAACTAAGAAGGAGCAAAAGTTGGAAATTTTACACTCAGCTGTGTGGGGACTAGCTCAGGTAGTTTCTCATGGAGGATTCCAGTATTATGATACTTTCATTGATGATGCTACAAGAAATGTATGTGTTTATTGTATTAAACATAAATCTGATTTTTTTGAAACTTTTAAAATATGGAAATCCCTTGTTGAGAATGAATCAAATTCAAAATTATAGTGCCTTAGATCTGACAATGGTGGTGAATACTATAGAAATGATTTCAATGATTATTTTTTAGTGAATGGGATACATAGAGAAAATATGGTTCCAAGAACACCACAAGAGAATGATTTTGTAGAGAGAATGAACAGGACAATCATGGAATGTGCTAGAAGTATGAGGATACATTCTGGATTGCCCTTACAGTTTTGGGTAGAAGCAGTTGATACAACAGTTTATTTGATTAACTGTGGGCATTCAAGTTCACTAGATGGAGGAATACCAAAGGAAGCTTAGACCAGAAAATAGGTAGATATTTCTTTTCTTAAAGTTTTTAGTTTAGAAGATTTTGTGCATATTGATAAGGAAAATAGGAAAAAGTTGGATGCAAAATCCAAAAAATAAATTTTCATTGGTTATGGATATAGTGATTTCAGATTCCGTTTTTAGGATTTAGAGAATTCTAAAATTATTACGAGTTGTGATATTGAATGGAATGAAACGAAAATGTATAGGGATCAAATTTTGGTACCCAAGGATGAAGCAATTGAGAATTTTGTGAATGAAAATGAACTCTCATATTTAAAAGTAATATCGATAGGGTTACATAGTAATCGGTTTCAGTTGACCCCTGACCAACATTGATTAGAAGAACCGGTATCCATTACAGAAGATCCAAACCGGCATCGGTTAGCAGAACTGACGTCGGTTATAAGTGACCAGCGTTGATCACTGACAGATTTGGATACAAATGTCCAAGAGGCCCAAAATGAACCTATGGTACCCCAAACTCTTGTGAGAATGTCATAAAGGGTAAGTAAACCTCTAGAAATATTTACACCTCTATTTTATTTATTATTGTTTGATAATTGTGAAACAAAGAGTTTTGAAGAAGTAATGCAGAATGATACCCACGTGCAGTGGGAGCATGGCATGGATGAGGAGATGGATTCCTTAGAACTGAACCAATCTTGGGATTTGGTTAAGTTATTAGCAGGTAAGAGGACATTGTAGAACAAGTGGATTTACAGAATCAAGGAAGAGGAGGGTGGATAGAAAAGGTACAAGGCAAGGCTTATAGTAAAGGGATTTGCACAGAAATTGGGTATTGATTTTGTTGAAATATTTTCTCATGTTGTTAAGATGACTTCTATTCATACTGTATTGAGTTTAGTTGTAGTAGAGTATTTGCATTTATAGAAACTAGATGTAAAGACGGTTTTCCTTCATGGTGATTTAGATGAAGAGATTTACATGTAACAACCGCTTGGGTATGAAGTCAAGGGTAAAGAGAAATTAGTGTCTAGGTTAAAAAAGAGCCTATATGGGTTCAAGAAAGCTCTAAGGAAATGGTACATGAGGTTTGATAGTTTTATGCATGAACATGGTTACTTGAGATGCGAATTTGACCATTGTGTTTATTTTAAGAAGCTTGGAAATGGGAGCTATATTATTTTGTTAATGTATGTGGATGATATGTTTATTGCAAGATTTAGTATGCAAGACATTGGTGAGATTAATAGAAAGTTAGCTCACAAATTTTCTATGAAGGATTTAGGATATGCAAAAAGAATCCTTGGCATGCAAATACATAGAAACGGGAAGAATAATAAATTGTATTTGTCTCAAGAGGATTATATCTATAGGGTGTTAGAAAGGTTCAAGATGCAGAATGTAAAACCTGTTAGTACACCTGTAGCTGGACACTTCAAATTGAGAAAAGATCAGTTTCCTTCTGTCACAAGAGGAGGTCAAATTCATGACACGAGCTGCCATATGCTTCAGTAGTTGGAAGTCTCATGTATGCTATAGTTTGTACCAAGACCAAACATTACACAGGCAGTGGGAGTTGTGAGTAGATATATGGCTAATCCAGGTAAAAAACATCAGGAAAGCAGTCCAATGGATACTCAATTATTTGAAAGGGACATCTAGCACATGCAGCTATACTTTGGAGGTTTGGACATTTCATTACGTGGCTATGCTGATTCAGATATGGCTAGAGATCTGGATGGTAGGAGGAGCACTATTGGATATATTTTTAGAGTAGGTGGAACGGTAGTTAGTTGGATTTCATTATTGTAGAAGCTTGTGGATTTGTCTAATACAGAGGCAGAGTATGTATGTAACTACAGAGGCTAACAAGGAGATGATATGGATGAGTAGGTTCTTGGAAGAGTTGGGAAAGGAGAAATAGTAATTGTAAACTGTTCAATGACAATCGAGAGTGTAATTTACTTGGAAAATAAATCAGCATTTCATTCAAGAATGAAACACATTCAGTTGAGATATCACTTAATATGACAGGTATTGGAGGGTGGACAGTTGAATCTAGAAAATATTCATACAAGTCAAGGACCCTATGCGGATATGCTAATGAAGCCACTAGCAAAAGGATAAGTTGGAGCTACACTCCACTTCTGGTTGGTCTTCGAGTTTGAGGCTCGAGGAGGAAGAAAAAAATCTTAGGAAGGATCCAAGAATGGCGTTGTATAGGTATAGTGTGCAGTAATTAATCTCCAAGTGGAATATTATTGAGTTGTGGAGCTAAATTACTCATGTTTTAGCATGTAATATGAGAACTTGCTGGAAGTTGATAGTAACTGGCATCGGTTATGGAGGGACCGTTATCAGTCACCTATAACCAAAATCGGTGAGGGTAAAGTTAGAATCCTTCGATTAGTTAGGAATAATCAGCATCGGTTACTTGTGCGACGAGTGTTTTATTTAACTTTTGGGATTTATTTCTATTTATAAATATTAGAATCAGATTTAATGAATGTACAATTGCATGAATAAGTTCCCTAAAGTCTGTAAACACCTATTTACAGCATGAAATATAGGGTTTATAAGTGGGGGATTGAGAATAACTTACAAGATTTGATGATTATTGTGAGAGAGAATCTGTGAGTAAGAGAAATATTGGAGAAGAAGCAGAATCTTGAGTGAAAGAAAGTACTGAACATATGAGAAGTGTAGAAGATTGTAAATATTCATTGTATATCTTGTCAAAGCTTTGGATAATAGATAAGCTTATTTCTTGGTGTACGTAGCCCACACTGGGTTGAACCACATTAAATCTCATGTTGATTTATGTATCTTGTTTTATATAATTCTTCTGGTATAATATCCGCTTTTATTTGCATGTATGCTTAGATATGATATATTGTTTGTACAACCGGTATGCTAACCCCAACACCTTGAGAAATTTTCTTGAGTGGTTGTGCAAGCACCATGTTGATAATCTTCAAGATCCTCATTAGAGAACCTATATTTGTTTAATAATGTCATCCTTTTCTTTAGAGATTATTATTGGAGACATCTTATTTTATAGATGGCCGAAGAGATTGTTGAGGAAATTCTGCATGCACAACCACAATATAAGGTTCATGTAAGTGGAAATTTTCCATCGACCCTACAGTATATACATTGAGGTAGTCCACTCCACATTGGATCGAAGGGAACTAATGCACATGGCCCAATAGTTTCAGGATGCAAAAATAACTTCAAAGAGGTAGAAGGATGCCACAAGTACCTCTTTAGAGAGTCAAGATGAGGGTTGTGAGTAAGATATTAGGGAGATGTTGCACTACTATGGACCCAATACATGAAGGAAGATTATCCAGATAAGAAACACTATTGGTGCAACATTATATGTTGAGGATCCTGATTATTATGTATTAAGACACAGATGTTTAGCAGATCAAAATGAGGTCGCTCTGCATAATAAATGAATGTACAAATACAAAATTTGGGTAGGGATAGATGCAGACTAGGTACTATTGGCACATATAGCCATGAGTAACCACTGTAGGACTGCTCAAGACCCAAATTATGAGTCATCGATCAAGGTAGGTATAGGAACATTGATTATCCATGGAGGATGGATGTAATGGTAGCTATAGTTTCAGGGATGGGTGGCATAGTATTTAATTACTGAATAGTAAGAGCAAAGAGGAAAATCTTATGACAATGGATTAGTTCAATGAAGTTCTTGGAGATTATTCACGCAAAGGCCAATTCAGGGAACTCTATAATTGTAAATGACAGTAGCAAGATGATATTACAGTAATGTGTAACTCTCATGAATTGAGCACTTCCTATTTAAGTGAGTGACTACGTGGGATGCTCTATTTTTTTCCTTAAATAAATATTACTTTCTTCCTATTTGTTTATTCTATTAGACCTTATTATTTAATTCCTTTGAGTTATAAGGAGTAAAAATTCATATCTAACTGAGGGTGGGAAATTATGATATATATCAGTGTAAGATAATCCTTAAGCATAGTTCATTTTAATATTACCTATGTATCAAAGGAGCCTATGATACAAAATGACGCATGAGAGGGGGTGTAGAAGAATTTTCAGATGTACAAGGTTGACAGAACTACACCCTTATGCTCTTCACGTCCCATTGAGAGACAGAGTAATTGGGACACATCCAATTTTACATTAGTATGTAAATTAGTAAATATTTCTTATGGAGTTGTTATATTATGCAAGGATAATAACAAGGATGAATTCATAGTGAAGGAGTTTAACCGAGTTTGGGAGAGATATTCGTGGAGGTGTAGTTGTACCTAGTCATACATATATATCTATATATATATATATATGATATATATATATATAATATATATATAATGAGAATAAGTTTAAATTAAATTGTATTCGTAATAATTTTGTGTGTTGGATCTCTACAAGTCTCCTCCGCTATTTTGAGAAGTGCATGGGTGGTGAAGGGCAAGTCCCCACCCTTATAAATATGTATTGATTTTCATAGTTTAGTGTGATGAATTATTGTAGAGTTGTGCTGCTGGTTTTGACACGCACATGACTCATGGAGATACTCGTATAGTGTAAGAAGCTTCTATGTTTTACAATATTTTATGCAATGGAGTATATTGGTTGGATAATGACATTAGACATAACTGAATTTGGCTCTTATATGGTTAATCTTATCATAGTTATTTTTTAGTTCATCTTTCATATAATCTAAGATCTAGATCTGGTTTATACATTGTGGGTTGTTTACTACTAGTTGTGAATCTAAATATGTTTAAACACCATCATGCTATCATTCTATACAAGCAACTCTAAAGAGGGACGTAGTACCTTTGCGCAATTTGGGTGAGTACCTCAACATAGGTTGAGTGATGTGTCAATGCACTTGGGTTATTCACAATAAATTCTAGGTTACATTAATTACCAACCTCTTGCACCCATATGCTCAATCAACCTCTATCTTCATGCATTATTTTATCCTCAACTGGGGAACCCAGATTAGTGATGGGGCGCCCGTGGGTGCCCTGGTCCCACCAGGGGCACCCCAGTCCTTTTTTACACTTTCTCACCACTTTTTGGGCTTGTTCTAGCCTTTTGAGATCTTTATATTTCTTGTGGTCAGCCATTTCGAGGTTAATTATGAAATTAAATCAAGAGAACCCTATAAATATAAAGTTACAAGACCATAATGAGGGACCTATCATCATTTACTACTATCATCCATCTAGAGTTGCATCCATCTATTGCATTAGAGATCACTTGCATCCACATATGTCCATCAAAAATCACAATGATAGGACATTTGCATAACACTTCATAGGAAGAGGGATTCTATTCTATTTCATGCACACATTCTATTACATTTTCTACACATAATTATTATTTGCTACTTCACAAAGTGAGACTAGAAAAAGAGCAACCTAGGGCATGTTCACACACACTTTCACATAGAACTACATCAGGTCTAAGATGTAGTGTAGCGCTCAGTTAGTAATTACACCATTGTGGACATTGCGTTCAGTTTGACCCCTTCATATGCATTTTTGGGTTTGATGCTTGTTTTGGGGTCTTATAGGCTTTACATCATCTTGGAATACAAGTGACATCTGAAGTAGGATGACAAATCTGATATGACACAAAACGAAGGTTCTGAACCACCTCCCAACCCTATAAATATCAGTTTTAGAGCTTTACACAGACCAAGGCACCCATATTTTAGACCATAGAGCCCACGGGCTCCCCAGTCCCTCTCCAGGCACTCTAGTATAGCTAGATACTACAATTTCATCCTTTTTGGGGCTTCTACATAGTCGTTCCTGCTTCTAGATTTTTTGGTCACCTCTACGACAGTGTTGTACAAGTGCCTTCTATTCAGTTGAGTTATTTCCTCTTACATATTAGGGTTAACAATTCCTTTTACATAGTTACTTATATCATTTTACATACTTCTTTACTGCATTTGTTTACTTTATTGCAGATGTTCACGGCTTAGATTAACTATCCCCATATATTATATATTAGTTAATTTTAGTTAATCATTTTGGTGAACCCAACTCGATCATTCACGTTTCTAGATTCTTCATTCATTCGCATCCTAGGATTAAGTCATTATGACTATCTCAATCAATGATTATTTCCTTGGAAATCCTAATTTAATATATATTTTCCAACATTTCCTTGTCACTACTTGCATTTGTGCTGATATGAATCCCGATTTGGTTTATCAAGCATTTGTTGATGAATTTTATTCACACCTACTTATCAAGTCTAGCCTTCCTACTGATGTTCACACTTTTGATAATGACCCGCCTCTAGATATCATATCTTGCATTCATAGTGTAGCTATTAAGTGCACTTTGATTGATAATGGATCTAAGCTTAACTAGTGTCCTATGTTATTCCTTAAAGTTTTAAGTCTTTTCACTCGTGAATTTAGTCCATCTAGTGTTTCACTATGTTTTTATGATGGTTCTATCTATCCATGCCTTGGTAACATTACATTACCTATCAATGTTGGTCTAAAAAATTTCCACACTACCTTGTTTGTTGTTGACTTCCCAGTCTCCTATAGCTGCCTCCTTAGTAGACCATGGCTTCATGACATGCAAGTTGTTGCTTTTACCATGTATAGTTGTGTAAAATTCTTACATGAAAACATTGATTACACCATCTTTTGTGAGCATGATCCATTCCAATATTGTGATCGGGATCCTAATACTGGTCTTCATACTCCACGCATAGATGTTACAGATGATCCACAACCTATTGAAGAACCACCTCACTTACCGCCACTTGACAGTTCCATTTATGTGATAGATGCAGTTTCTCCTCCCCCGCCTATCACTACTACTATTATGATTCCTTATCACGGGCTTGTCCAATCTATAGATGTCACTCTATCACGTACACCATCACATATATCACCTCCATTAGCATGCCCACTATTCACTTGCAAAATTTTCATGAATAAGTCATATTGGGAACATAATCTATTTGATCCTACCTATGGTGACACCATATGTAAACATGAGGGTTTAGCTCTCCTAGGTTTTACTTTTGAGGATCTCTATCCTACACCACACGCTCCTAATTTTTATTATGGCTTTGTTTGCATTATTGTTGCTTATGGATTACATGTTTTTCATCTCACAGTATATCTATCACACACTCTTCACTCTTCTCCACTCATATTAGGGAAATCATGGCTTGATTACATTGGAGGCACTCTTGATCCTGATCATATAGACATATATTTCCCCATGCCCTTTGGTTAGGTCTTTATCTGCAATAATTATTTTCCTATTTCACCAAATATCACTTGGTATATGCATGGTTGTCCACTTCCTCCATTTAATGATGAGGAATGTGCCATGGGAATGTATACCTTACACCTAAATGGTTCATTACATGATCAACCAGACACTATTTCTTACCAAGTAACTAATGCTTATCCATATGAATTTGAGCCTGAATCTTATGATCTCCTAGACAACATTACATGATCAATCCTTCATCTTCCACACCTGGGGGGCATAGCATCAAACATACCTTCCCACCTTGTTTCATCATAACTAAATTTATAATTGTTACATTTTCATGCATTCATAAGGCGTACTTATCATACATTCTAGTTGTACTAGAAACCTATCATACATTTATTTTTCTATCTCTGATCACAACTAGAAAAATATGTGATAGATATATTTATCATTGTTACATTTTCATGCATTCACAACCAGAAACCTATATCCATTCACTTGGGGGGCACGCAGATCCTATCATTCCATTTTGATTCCATTCCATCCATCCACAACATACTGTAGATTATGGTTGTTTTTATTCTTGCTTACTTTTTCTTGTTCATGGCCACTTTATTACACATGCTAGTTCGATTACGTATATGTCATTTATATATATACTCCACACATGCATGTTCACATATTTTTTTTAGTTGTGATAAAATATATAGGTTTCTTACACGCAACATGGATGTTAGCATTCTACCCTTCCTACATTGGTCACTGGGGGCAACCACAATCATCTCTCACAAGTCTTATTGTTTCACTTTGTAATTAGCAGTTTACATTACTTGCTTATACATGCTTTTGACATACTAGTTATCTTTCTAACATGCTAATGGATGCTTCATGTGTAGCATTTTTTATGCAAGGATTATTTTTTCCATACTTGTTTGTTACATTTTTTGTTATTATTTTCTCTTATCTGCGGTCCTTTCCCTATGTTTGGTGTGACACTTGTTTTTTGTTTGCGGCCATGATGACCTTGCATGTCTTATGACATGATGAGTGATTTCCCATGTTTGCAGCCCACTTTTTGTGGCTTACTTTGTCTTCTTGCATGTTTACATTACTAATTTATTTGGTAGATTACACATATTTTTCATATGCATGCATGTTTGTTTACACTTGTCTTTGGCTAGCCTTCTTGTTTGTGCATACCTTGGTTTTTACCAAGCACTTTCTATGGTTACAATGTACATGTGGTTGGTCCTCTTTGAGGGCCACATTCTTTTATCAGTAACGTTGCATGTGCCCCTAAAGAGGGGGGCATAATTTGGGGGTTTTTACATAGTAACACATAGATTCTACACTGGTTCGGTTCAGTTATTTATAGCAAGTGGGTTCAGACCAGTCTATGAACCCCATACATAGGGGTGTTTATAGGACATGGTGTCCTTAACATTTTGGGAAGCAGTTAAAATATTGGAGGTCACAGTGGGTGTGTCTCTCTACACTACTTTTACTAGTGGCATCAGATCACCCAGAAAATAAGGACATGCATAGATCTCTACACACATTTAGGTAAGCAGTTAGAGCTTGGAGGATAAAATGGAATTCCTCCCTACACTTCTTTGGCCTTTGGCGTGAGATTGTAAGGAAAACTCACAGTACAAGATATCCTTCTCCACTCTCTTTCTTAACATGGATTAGGTGCACATGTTCCGTTTACACGTTTTCATTTGCATATGTTACATTCACATGCTTTTTTACATTCATATACATGCATCTTTTATGTTACGTTTTTACACATACATACATACATATCTGACTACTTGATCATTTTCTTCTTGCAGGTTCGGCCATATGAGAAACAAATAGTCAAATGGGGGCAACAAAAAATGTCAACAACAAAACTTTACAACAACACACACCACACTAACCATGAAGGTACATCACACTCTGCAACAACTACACACACGTTCCAACCTAGGTCCACTCTCATCACTTTTTATTGTGCATTTTTCATCTTTAGTTTCCACACGCATCCATATTTTTTTCATTCCACACTTTGTCTATTCCTTCAACATGTTTCAACTACACTCTTCATGGACATCAGGTATGCATCTCTATCCACTTTAGGTTATTGAGATTTTCTCTTACCAACATAAAGTGGGGGAAAATGTAGACACAAAATTATACACTTTAGACAATATTTAGTTTGGGTATCATACTCTATTTAGAATGTTTTTGAGTGAAGAAAGTAATCATTAACACCCATCCTTTTGCCATCTTTTTTTGTTTTACTTCTCCATTACCGACCTCTAGCACCCATATTCCTAGTTAGCCTCTGTCATCTTGCATTATTTTATCCTTGACTGGGGTTCCTGTGGGTGCCCTGGTCCCACTTGGGGTACCTCAGTCCTTTTTACACTTTCCCACCACTTTTTGGGCTCTTTTTAGTTGTTTGATATCTTGATCTTTCTTGTGGTCAGCCATTTCAAGGTTATTACAAAATTAGATCGAGATAACCTTATAAATATAAAGTTATGAGACCATAATGAGGGACCTATCATCATTTAATACTATCATCCATCTAGATTTGCATCCATCTATTGCATTAGAGATCACTTGCATCCATATAGCTCTATCACAAAGCACAAGGATAAGACATTTGTATCACACTTCATAGGGGGAGGGATTCTATTCTATCTCATGCCCACATTCTATTACATTTTATACACAGTTATTACTTGCTACTTCACAAAGTGAGACTGACACAAGATCAACCTAGAGCATGTTCACACACACTTGCACATAGAACTACATCAGGTCTTAGATGTAGTCCAACACTCAATTAGTAAGTCCACTGTTATGGAAGCTGAGATCAATCTGACCCCTTCATATGCATTTTTTCATTTTTAGAGTTTTATGCTTGTTTTTGGGTCTTGCAAGTCTTTACATCATCTTGGAATATCAAAGAAATCTTAAGTAGCATAATGAATTTGATATGACACACAACAAAGGTTTTGAACCACCTCTCAGCCATGCAGATATTAGTTTTAGAGATTTTACACAGACCAGGGTGCACAGATTTAAGACCAAAGCACCCGAAGGCGTCTCGTCCCTCTCCAGGTGCTTTTGTCCAACTAGATACTCTAGTTCCATCCTTTTCAAGGCTTCTGCACAGTCACTCCTTCTTCAATATTTTTAGGTCACCTTTGCGACACTATTTTGTGAGCATCTTCTATTTAGCTGTCTTCTTTCCTCTTCCCTCTTACATATTAGGGTTAGCATTTCTTTTTGCATAGTTATTTAGATAATTTTACCTACTTCAATACTACATTTACTTAATTTATTATAGTTATTCATGCCTTATATTAACTATCCTCATATACTATATATTAGTAAATTTTAGTTAATCCTCCGAAAGCCCCCTCATCTACCATCTAATCCATTTTCCTCTTAGTTACCTTTGCTTTGTAGGTTTATCATATTTGCATTGAGGTCATTCACTTTTCACCCACCCATTTTCATCCATCATATATTGAGGTACCTTTAACGCTCACATTTTGAAGTTATTTAATTTTCTTTAGTATTAGTTCATTAATTTGAAAAGGAAACAAATTTGATCAACAGACAGCTGAGGAAAGTTTGACTCCTCATTCTGCATCTTTCTTTTTTTGGGATTTGATGTATATTTAAGGGTTTTACTGGTTCACCTTTCCTTATAGGTTTTTAGTGAACTTGGTGATCTTGAGGTGAATATGTAGCAACAAAAAGTGAGTACTAGTGAAAAATTTCAACCTTAAAAAGTTGGGATTATGAGATTTTCCATAGACCTAGGCGCCCATTTCCAGTCTATGGCGCCCATGCCCCATTTTGGGCTCCCCTGTCTAGCTTTTTCATCTATATTTTCATTCTTCTAAGCTTTGATGCAATGGTGATTCCTTCATATTTTTCCATTTTCCAACTATGTGCATCTATTAGATATTTTTGAATAAGCTAAGTCCTTTTTCCTCTTTATAATTAGGGTTTCATTATTTATTGCTTAGTTGTTTGGGTGTCTTTTGTTGTACTTAATTATATTTATTTCTACCATAACATTCAAATTAGGCTTCATAATTTACATTTTAGTTTAATCATTTTGGTGAACCCATAGCTTAGAACTCCTTTCCCTAGGATATACTAAAACCCTAATGGCGAAGGATAACACTTCTCCTCCTATACTAGTCATGCCTCATGTGAGTGTCAATCTTATCTATGATGAAGCATCCATATCAGAACTTACTTATCTATATCAAGATGTTATTCTTCTAGATGATACTTAAATCCAAATTTTAGCTAATGAATGTAATGTACCTATTAGCTTTGAGCATTATGCTATTAGCATTGTTTCTGATATGAAAATATTTACTCATTGTACACCTTGTTATTCAATAAGACACACTCCACCTTCTATAGTTTCTAATGAAAACTTAGATGATGCTATCATTAATTTTATGCTTAATCTTGATGAAAATAAACATGTGCATGATATTGTTTCTCATACTAGTTAGAATGATTATAAATTTGCATTTCATACTCCTTGTACATATTTGATAGTGTTTCTAATGATGCATCACATGCTAGCTCTCCTCCTCTTTCATTGTATGTTGATGATACACTTAATGAAATCCTTACATATGAATCTTTGTCTGATATTGATTATACATATACTAGTAATGATTCTACTTATTTTCATGCTACTGAATGTGAATTTTCTAGTCTGTATGCATCTCCTCCTGAGATTTTCTCAAGTCACATGCATGATTCATCTCCTTCTATCAATTCATCTACTTCTATCACCGCATTCCCTAATGTTGTTTTTTATGTTAGTACTACTAATGTTATCAGCACTCCATGTTATTTACTGCCTATTACTTCTTTGGCACCCATATCTAGTATTCCCTTAGTATCAACATTTTTTTTTCTCCTCTTGACACTCTTATGATCACTCATAATGGAAATTTGCAACCACTCAATGCACCATTACCATCTTCTACCATTTATCCATACGATATCTTACCACTCATGCATGTTGTTGGCCATTTGCAATCTCAAATCCAATCTCTCACACTGGAAAGTGAATCCTATTATGCTTCTATTGATAATAATTATTTACATGGCAATCCTATTCCAAAAAAGCTTCACAATTCAACATTCCCTAAGGATTTCATTATGCCTACATTTTCATCTTTTGATGGTACTAGAAATCCATATTTACATCTTAAGCATTATCATTTAGCGATGGATTCCTACTCTAATGATTGATTATTGCTAAAGGATTTCTATCATAGTATTACTAATGTCATTCTCTAATGGTACCAACACTTACCTTTTGGATCTATTAGTACCTATTGTGAGATGGAAGAGGCCTTCCTCCAACACTTTATACTTAACAATGGTCCTAGAGTCACATAAGATAGACTACCTCGCTAACATCAAGGAAAGAAAAGACCTATTGTTGATTACATTTTACATTTCAACACTTACATGCATCAATTATTTTTCCATCCCATTGATTTAGAAAATCAATTCATTTTTTGTCATGACTTGATTCTCTTCTTAAAAAAATGTTTACAATATGATACATGCGAGTCATTCACCCTTATATGTTATAAGGTCATCGATTTATAAAAGATCTCATTATTACACATGTCATAAATCCTCCTCCTAGTTCTCATATAGTTATATCATCTAGTTCTTATCCTCTTCTATCTATTCAGTGGCCTCCTAGGTCACCATCTCTTCCACATCATAATAAAAATAAATCTTCTCCATTGCATAAACATCTTATATCCCCTCCACTAGACCCATTACACTTTTTACGTGATGTTAGGTCTCATGATGTGTTTCGTAATTTGCTTGATAAATGCATGATTGGATTTCCCTCTAATTATCCTCATCCACCTCATCGTTTGCAACGATAACGTGATACACCATATTACAACTAGCATCACATCACTGGACATTGTGATAATGAATGTTATGCCTTTCATGATCAATTACAACAATTTGAAGACAAGGGTGTCATTGTCTTTGGATATCACTCTTGTGAGTGGTCTATGACTACAATTCTGCATAGACATGCCTCTAGATCAGTTCATTTATCTTTTTCACATACTCCTAAGGTCATCACTCATCTGCTACAGTAGGTTACTATTCATACATGTTCTCCATCTCATCTATCCCTCACTACACCATCTCATCCGCCACATTATGTTCCTTCTACACATTAGCTTCCTAAGCAGTCGACAATTACACTTCACATCATTGCATCACCTAACACTTAGTTTGGTTCATACACTCATGATACTTAAGATCCACATTCATCCACCATTCCATGGCCACTTGGTCTTTGGTAGGTGATTCCATTTCCTCACCTCTCAATGATGCACTCATGTTCTCATGGTTCTTACATGACTGTTGATGGATCTATTACAATAAGAACCTCAATACATATCTTGCGCTACATGCTTTATCGATCTATCTCTCTGGTGTACATAATAAAAACACTTCTCTATGACGCAATCTTACTTTACGGTTCATTCTTGACTATCGAGGGGGCATAAACAAATAAAACTCATTGCATACAACTTCATTCACACTCACTCGGGGGAACACAACTCCTATCATTCACACTGCATTCCATTATGTATCATCCACAACATGCTACATATCTTGGTTGTACTTAGTCTTGCTTACATTTACTTGTTACATGCACACTTTATTACACATTTTATATCGATATCTTGTATGTCATTATCTTTCCATGCACACATGTATGTTCACTTGCTTTCTAGTTATGGTCGAAGATTATACAAATCCATTACATGCAGCATGGATGCTTGATGCAGTACTTATTACCAGTCCCATAATGGCTCTTGAGGGGATCCACTTTCATACATTACAAGTGTAATTGTTTCATTTTGTTGCATAGAAAGTTACTATATAGGATTATACATGCTTTGACATATTTTTGATCTTTTTGAAGGCCTATTTACTTCCATGGTTGTTTGTTACATTGTTTTCTCTTATCTGACATTGTTTGCCATTGTTTGCAAGCTATGCTATATCTTTTGCTTGTTATCTTATTTCTTGTGGCCACTACGGCCTTAATTACCTTGTGAAATTGTTATCCAATTTTTCACTATGGGGCAAAATTAGACAACAGGAGCCAATTGAACCTGAAGACATGAAAATGTCTTTATGAAACATCCTGGCGCATTTCGAAAAAAAATCATCAAATTTGATAATGTATGTTTTAGGGGTCTTTCTAGGTCTCCATGACCCTCTAGTTTCAAGAGTAAGCCCAAATAATCTAAATTAGGGTAAAAAAGCATTTTTGAGGGTTAGGTGGGTGATGAGATGAAAATAGCTCACCGAGCAACTCAGCGGGATAATGTGTGTTGAAAGGTAACATTGAGCTCTATTATAGCTCATACATGCTTGCTTAAAAGTGTAGGGTGAAGTAATACAAAAATTTTGATACATTGAGTTGAAATTCCTCACAAAGGTCATTGAAGGTGCCCCCGGGAAATGAAATAGCTCAGGCTACACAACTATGGGGCAAGGGTGAAGTGTTAGCTCACTACATTGAGTCGACAACACATTGAATTAGAGCTCGACTAGTGTATGGATCCGGGTTATAGTGCAAAATGGTGAGACACGAAGGTTGAGATAAATCATATCACCATTTCACGGTTTGGATAAGGGCTCATTGATCTCATTTGTTAGAAAAGGTGAGCTCATAATAGAACTCAAAAACAGAGTGTGCTAGAGGAGGCTGAGTCGTGGAGTCTCAATGCTACAAGCTCATGAAAGAACTCAAGCTGAGGTATTTGGCATGACTCGAAGAAGAGAAATTGAGAGAGCTCAGTCGGATGGAGCTCACTACAACGAGTGGAATGTGAAAATCTGACTAGTTTGGCTAAGAGAAAACCATCAATTGCATGGAATTTATCTGAGGTGCATTCTGGGTTTAAGGATGGCACGGAGGCGATTCATCACACATGGGAGTAGTTCATTCTAGGATAGATAATTTCATAGGGTGAGATCGACATTGTTGAGTCGAGAAAGGACATAATTAACAAGTGGTTCAACATCGAGCCCATGATTTACGTGACAGTGTGGAGATGTGTAGAGGAAATATTATCGCAGATCTCGACCCTGATAATCCATGCTATCTTTTATTTAGTGAAATAAGATGGGAAGGATTTTTGAAAGGGTGATTCTACATCCATGGCTTACAAAGATGATGAATATCCTGAGTCGAATGTGGAAATGGATTTCGTGCTCATACTCTGAGCATATATCATCAGGTGAGCTGTTAGAATGACTCAGAAAGGTAAGAATGGACGGCCCGGCATGACGACAAGTTAAATTCATGGTAAGTGATGAGTTCGGCCAAGATCCAGACTTCCAGGGCTTGCGAAGGACTCGGTGGTGTGAAGTAGTAAGGTGCTCAGTACGAGCCGAGAGTATCCCGGATATATATGGATCAAAGGATGTTGTAAGCGGCAAGTTGGATGATAGGAATCAAACACCGAGCTAATTGACAATTTGTGATCAAACACGCAGAGGAGAAATTTTGGTTCGAGCTCATCAATAGAGCCATCAAGATGGCAGCGAGCGACTTGGGAAAAATAGTTTGGCTCAGGTTGGCGAGCCAATGAGCCATTGGGAGGAATAGCTCGATGTGTCTATCACAAGCTCAGAGGCTCTGCATGGAACGAGTTACTCAGTGGCAAAGATCCAAATTGCTACTATACAGGGATGGATCACGCACGTTCGTGATGGAGGGCAGCAAAATTGAACCGGTGACCTCCTCCAAACAACTCAGGCCACTTACCAATGCGCCACAGCTAAATTTAGTATATGGGCGTCAAAAAATTAAGTTTATCATTGACTGCAAACGTGCGTGATCTTTAGGCTGATCCTACAGGGATTGTGTGGACGTTGAGCATGTTTGGAGTTTGCAGAGCTGGACTCAAGAAGAAAAAATGCCAAGAAAAAGGTAAGGGTTCATGAAAATTCCGAACGAGCATGGGAGTTATGGAGATTGTGATCTAATTCACCAAATTGGTACATTGGTAAGACAACATGTCATGGAGTGGATTCCCGCACCGAAGGATAAGCGTATAGATGGAGGTAATTCATCGCGGAGAAGAGGAGATCGGGGGCCAACTCGCCAAGTTAGTGTGTTGGCAAGATGGTGTCCAAATTCTGTAAGGGAGGAAATGGATGTTGGGCTCTGTGGATACCCTGTCCAAGCCGATACGCTGGGATTGTGTAATTTTCGGGCCCATAGGGTAATGTGGCGAGGTGAGACCTGAGTATGGGAGTTTCAGAGATCTGTGATATGTCAGAAATTTTGGGTAGATGGATCGAGTTATTCCAGGCTCCAATGTCCAAAGTGCCAAGGTTAGTTGTTCATTTCCGAGTTGCTTGGTCAACTATCAACTATATAGTAGGATGGTTTCTGAGGTGGGCGGGCACATCCCACAAATTAAGCGCCGAACTGAGTCATCAAGTGATGCGCTGTGAGAAATCGTTCAAAGGATATAGTTCAAATAATAGGAACTTGTCATCAAATAACATGGAGCCGCTCATTTCAGATATACTCCCTTCAATGTAATACTTGGTGGAGAATTCTATGAGGGATAACGTGTTCATTACTACCATCTCTGAGATGCCAACGAAAAGCTCACCAACCGACATAATGTTGAGTTACATGGGGCGAGGTGTCATGGTGAAAGCGTCTGGTTAGCCGAGTCGACACTAAGACCCGGTCAAAATGGTGAGAGGTGGGAGTATGTGCCGAGTTAGATAAGAACTTAGCTAACCATGGATAAGAATAGGTGTGGAGCTCGCCAATGTGAGGTGGGAGTTTCAATGAAGAGTCGTTGAGTTTTAAATGGGTTGGCCATAATCCAATACAAAGGTGGTTGTGTGCAATGTAGCAAAAAGGGCTCGCTAACCAGCTCGCCGAGTTGGCCGTTGAGCAAGTTGGCCAATCAACCATTTAAACCCCTTCAAAACACAATCAAGTCCCGGCAAAATCAAATTTCATTTTTATTAAAATATTTTAATAAAATAATATTTTTTATTATTAAAATATTTTATTAAAAATATTATTTTAAGTAATAGTGGATAAGTTCAAATTTTGAATTTATTAGACATGATGGAATGTTACTAAGTGGTGCAATTAGTGATGTAATTAATGTAGGCCATCATGTGCCTTTATTCATTCCCTAGAATTCAGGCTTTCTCCATCCTTTCTCTTCAAACTAGATTTTCTATAAATGTAAAGGAGAAGCTCATTCCAAAGGGTTAGACAATGGAGCAATTAGACATCTTTTCCAGATTCCTCTCTCTTTCTACAAGTTTTTTGGATTGGAGAACTTTCAAGCCTCTCTTCCAATATTGTAATGGAAACCATTGCCTCTTCTGAATGTAATGATGCATTGTGCACATGATTGAAGTAATAAAGGTGTGTGTTTTGTGACTATTATTGGTCCTTTCATCATTCTATCTACTTTGTTGTGCTTTTTTCATTCTTGCAGGTACATTGTGTGAAATTCAAGTTTCCATTTCATATTCTGGGAGTTTTGTGCTTATCTAGTAGTGAAGTCTTGTATGTGGTTGGGTTGTGGTGTTCATTCATCCTTCTCAATTTCATCCTTTTTCACTAGAATAAATAAAACTTGCTTGTCTAATTAGGTTCAACAAGGGAATGCGTGTTTCATAGACTGTGGTATTTTGTTTACCCTCTCTATGTTGCAGTAGGTGAATTTGGCCTATGTTTTATATGTTCACCCTTTTCAAATCAACCCTTCTCAGTTTTGAAGATCAAAAAATTGTCTAGCAACACCCTTTCTTGGTGCATCACCACTTCTAGGATAGGTTTTATTTCTTGCAAATCTCTCTCCCTTAACCCCATGAAAATGTTAGTATAGGACTAATTAATTATTTTTATTGCATTGAAAATCGTGTTGTGTTTAGTTTAGGAAGAGGAATCCGACCTTCTCCAGAGGTTCACCTCGATCCCAAGTCCCACAGCGTGAGAGGTGATCCCATGTTACCTAATCACACCAAATTCCCTATCCATCACTTGGCCATTTGAAGGGTGTAGTGATTTGGTGATAACAGACATTGTGAGTGTTGTCCCTTGTTTGCAACCCACTTTTCATGCTTTACATTTTCTTCTTGCATAGTATATTACACATTGTGTACTTACATACATTTTACATGTGTCTTTGTCATTTCCTGTACTAACACTTGTTTTCCTAGCCACTTTTTTGTGTGTGCCTTGGTTTCTACCAAGCACATTCCCTTCCCCTGCAGGGCAGAGTATCAAAAAAATGGTCGGTCCTCCTTTGAGCCGCATAATCCTTTAGCGACGTCGCATGCACCCTAAACAAGGGCAGAATATTTTGGGTGAATCAATCACCCCATACAGTGTTATACACAACACAACATGGTATTGATACAACACAATTATCAATAGTGGACAGGACTCAAAATCAAACTTGGGTCCTTAGCACAACGACCCTTCCTAGATGTCTGTAATAAGGGGAAAATTACACAAAAATTAGTAGTTCAACACAGTTTATGAAAATCCATACAGTGGCTTTTACAGCGCACACGGTCCTTATTACTTACATTTTTTGCATACCATGTGCAGTGGTGTTCTACATTGCGGGAAGCGGTTAAAGGTTGGAGGATTACACCAGAATATTCTCCCTACAATACTTCCTTTTCATTTGCATGAGATCACCTAGAAAAATCATTTGTCTACAATAGCTTTGGGATCTTGTTTACACTCTTTCTTCATAACAAATCAGGTGCACATGTTCCTTTTTTACATTTTCAGTGTTTTTACATACTTCTTTCATATACTTGTTATACTTATACAGGTGTATTTGACTACTTGTTCATCTTCTCTTTTACAGGTCTTTCTGTATGGGAACTAGTAGTCAACATCACTCAACGTTAGTTAACAACATCACAAACATCGGCACCGACATCGACAGTAAACATGCTTGCGACATCTACAACATGTGTTTCCACCCTAGGTTTGTCATTTCATCACTTTGTTATCCATTTTGCCTCCTGGGAAAAATGGACAATGGGGAGTGTAGGGCCTAGGCACTGAAATAGGACCTCACAAATGAAATATGGGTTTGTAGACATTTATCATGTTTTCAGGAGCATTCAGGAAAATTTCAGGAGGTTCAAATCATTAGAGGATTTTTTCCTCTTCTGGGTTTTGACCCTTATGGTTCAACTTAAAAGAGAGAGAAGTGGGACCCATAGGCCCACATCTAATCGAAACAGTCAAAAGAGCATAAATAGCCTCAGGACACCCTATTGGACACCCCTTAGTCTCCACATTCAAGGAAATTCGTAAAAAATCCAAAGAAAATTTAAAAACAACTTTTCATGAAGGACCATAATAGGCACCGATTCAAAAACAACTCGGTGAACTACTCAGCGAGCCGCGTCATAGGAAATGCATGGCTCAGGAATGATCAAGGTTGAGGTAAATTTCCTATGAGACAGGGGGTCAAAAAATGAATGATAGGAGCTCGGTGAGCTCTCCTAGCTCACGAAGTTGGAGAAAATTGACAAAGTGAGCTCCATTGACTCTCACAGTGCACAAGACACATTTGAGCTCGCAAATCATGGAGAATCCTGTACGGAGACTAGCTTAACCAAGCTCAAATGAATAAACTCGAGCTAGGAAATGGTGAACCGAGTCATAAGCACCTTGGGCCCACATATGGGAGTCATCTCATAGGCATGAGGGGTTGGTTTGTGGTTCATTAAAACCAAGTCATACAGCTTGACGACCAAGTAAAGGCGTCACAATGGTGAAAGGGAGCTCATATTTGAGGTATGACATGCATTGGAAAAGGGAGGCTCGAGGTTGAGCCATTTCGTAGAGCTTGGACTCGAAGGTGCCATGTAAGGAAAAATATTGCCATGGAAATAGAAGTATTAGCCTAAGCACGGGGAAGGAGTGCAGAGAACGTTGAAAGCAAGATTGATCATCCAAGGAAAAATGATGGAATAACTCGTATGGAAATCATGGCGCTCATGTAGAATATGGTAGGACCACCAAGGGAAAGGGAGATGTCAACCCATCAAGTTAGCATTACAACATGAGTGGTTCGTAAAGAAGGAGACCTCGGTGAGCTAAATTGAGTCAGTCATGGTGATAGGGGGAGCCGAGTTAAGGCTCAACATGAAATGAAATGCAGATGTAAATCCAAATAAAGCACGAGGAGCATGGTCATGGAAGGAACGTTCAATGATTCACAAGGAAAGGGTGCAGTATCGAGCTAGAAGCCCACATAATAATTTCATGATCAGATCACAGAAGCTCGTTTAGGTGGAGCTGAAACCACATTCAAATCCTAGCTCGATTCTAGGCTTATCAGATGGATCTCGCCTCAGTGGCAAGGAATCGAGTAAGCTGATCTCGATGGAAGACTCATAGGTATCCCAGAGGTTGCAAGTTGAGGGGAAGACGAATGGATCATTTTCGAGCTTCATGGGGTGAATGTTAATAATAGATTTGGAGAACGGCGAGGAATTTTATAGACAAGGTCAAATTTGGAGTTCAAGACATGGCTCAAAGTTGGTGGAAAATTAGGGTGAAGAAACCCAATATCTGAACTCCAAAATTAGGAGTTCGGAGTTTTAGAAGTGCGTAGGTTTCACGAAAGCTAGTGGATAATGCCATGTAGAGTGAGCTTGGAGTTTTGAACTCTGAAGTCCAAATTGCAGACTTCAAAGATTTCGCATTTCAGACAATTTCGTGACTCGGTGTGTAAATAGTATCGGGTGAGCTCGGGACGAAAGCCAAAAATCCTAAAATGCCAATGTTTGAATCGCCATGTCATTGGGAATTGTGCCAGGGAGGTAGGTGAATTGGTTGATCTAGGTGTCGAAAGTGGGTCATGGGAGTTAGGTGATGGGGTGACTTCGGAGGGCTCATCGATGAATGCAAAGTGAAAGTAGTGGGGAGATTGCCAAATGAGCTTGGTGCCACGAGTTCGGAGGTCTACACATGGATAGTTTTAGAATAGCGGTGGTCTAGTAGATAACCACATGGAAATTTAGGGAGGTCCCGAGGTTATCGGTATAGCCAAAGGAAGAGTTAGATTTCGGGGTGAGTGTAATGTATTAACCCATGGTGGTTGCAAAAGAGGGTTGAACTAATAGATGTAGAGACTCGATTGAGCTAATCGTATAGGAATTATACCCATGTGAAGCACAGGAAAGGCCGAGGGGCTCGATAATACTAAGACGAAGCCCTCCCAACCAATGGGATGGTGGGGTTGGAAAACCAAGAGGAGCTCAATAATAAACAATGCACACCTGTTGACTCACAAAAACAAACGTAGATCTAAAGGAATAATATAAGTGGGGAGCCAAGTAGGTTAAGTGATGTAACAATGAAAACACACCAAACTCAACACAGAGTTCACTGAGTAGCTTGGTGAGCTTCTTATCGAGCTAGCTCACCATCTAACCTTGCAAAGGACCAATATGCATAAAGAAACCCCTCATTCAAATTTTTATGAGGGCTTTGACTAAGTATATGCACAACTGATTTTGGAAGGATTCTTGATGCACGAACCAATAGTTTTTCTATAGAATATTTAAGGGAACAACACTTGATTGTACTGAGGGAGAATCACAACAATACTAATAAGTTAACATGCAGATTAAAATTAAGTAGAAAATACTGAATTTGCAGTAGGGTAAGGTGATTAATCAGGGAATTTGCATTCACAAGATTAATATGAACATACACAAGATTACAAAATAGCTTGGAAAGGCAAAAAATACTTCACACTCAGAGGGCAAAACTAGAAAAATTTGCTTTAGTACTCATATATCCAAAAAGTCTTCTAGTAGTCCAGAGGTCCCTTGTAATGCCTCCTCTTATTATAAAAAATAATAATAATAAATAAAATAAGTAAATAAATTAAAATGAATAAATAAATAAATAAAAAAGATCCCGTGATATCTATGGGGCGAATTAGGGCATGGGGGTCTGAGCTCCATGTTTTATTTATTGTCTTTTTGTTGTTTTTTTTTGTTTTGTTCTTTGGCTTTGTTGTGGAGGTGAGCGCCACCGCCATGGGAGAGAGTGGGTGCTTTGGCAGTTGTTGTAGTCGCAGATGCTGAAGGGAGGTCTATTTTTTTGGAAACACCCACGCATGGCATACCGCCCCCCTACACCGCTTCACCTCCTTCCACGTAGTCACGGCTTAGCATGGTTGGGGGATTTGTATGGTGGGCGACTGATGTGGGTTACTAATGCTCCACCAATGAAAGAACGAGATAGCTCCTCATGGACATGGTCACGGCTGTGTGCTGGAAATGTGGGGGCGTTTCCTCAAGAGACAGTCACACTGTTTCACCTTGTAACAAACAAGTCCCCAGCTTATGCAAAAATGTGGGAGATTTGGAGCAGGGTACGCACATCCATCAAAGCATAGTGGAAATATGATTTTTCCTCCTAGTTTCTCTCAGTCTGTGCCAAAATGGCGGTTCAGCCCTTTTTTTTGTTTTAGTTGCACGTGCCCTGGCAGATATATATGTAAAATGTGGAAGCATGTGAACTGTTCGACAATGCCTGAAAGAGACGTGTTTTAAGGACTGTAATGTTGGCAAGATGTGCAAAAAAAAAAAAAGAGTTTGTTAAAAAGGCCTTGGAAGCTTTCAAGAAAATGCACTTAGTATGTGTAAAGCTAGAATCCAAAACCTTTTCTGATATCTTCCCAGCTTGTGTCAAAATGGGAGCTTTAGAACAGCGCATGGACTTCCATCAGGCAGAAAAGAGAGAAAAAATTTATCATATGTGGTAGTTTCTCTGTGTCTTGGGCGCGGGTTTTTTTTGTAATTGTCCAATGAAAGAACGAGTCAGCTTCTAATGGAATAGTTTTATTGCAGCGTACAGAAGACATGGACCTCCTCGTGAGGCAGTCACGATGTTTCTTCATTTGTAGCAGGGCACCAACCAAATTAGTTGCGTATGCCAGCATACTTCTAGCGTGTGCCAAGATGGAAGCTTGGGAGAAGGGTATGAGCAATAGAATCTGGTTTTCATTTGTAGGATTTCGTTCTTGCAAGTGACATAGTGGATATGCGTAAAAATGTGGAAGTGTATTCAAGGCATGTGAAGTGTTTGGCTAAATGCCTTCAAAGATCTTGGTCTAATGGTTGCAAGATTTGAGGCTACGCACAAAAGGAGGGAGATATCATCCTATCCAAACAACAACAATAAGAAACCCTTTGATCATGCTCAGCAAGTGGTGGGTCGAATCCAGAAGACATGTATGTTAAATTCTCGTGTTTTAGTGCTCTTTTGCAACTAAATAGAATTATAAATTATTAGAAATTTTAATACAATTAGATGTCGCTTCAACTCATTGCAAAACAATATAGTGTCGTGTCGCAACTCTCGAAGCCATTATAACTCGCCTACTTTAAACCACGAACTATCACCCTCGCTTCGAGATGATCTAGAAAAATCTTACTCTTTTGATCGCTTCAATATCGTTTTATCAACCAGACAAATTTGACTCTCCATTGATTAAGTCAACCTTCTTCCTGCTTAAAATAGTTTAATTTTGCAATTTTCGGAGACTCACTAAGTACCCTTCGCAACTCTGGAAACGAGATGTGAAGTTTCATTCGGGTACCTTGGTATACAAGGAGTCTTCTTGATTTTTTGTTTGACCCGAAATGATCATATGACATCCTTTTGACACCCTTATAAGAGCCCTATAACACTGGTTTACAACAATAGAGAGTTGTTAAAACTAGAAAGTTGGCTTTCGTTTTGGATCGTCATTTGAAACCTGGAAAGAGAAATCACTTCCCGTCTTCACAAACCTCTAGCAATTATACTAGACAAATGCATGGAACATTCAGTATAGGAAAGAAAACTTTTCGGGATAGTTTGGCGAAGCCATTTTGTAGGCCTCCAGTCGCAGTTTGACAAGGTCAAATTGGTCCAGTTTCGTCTTGTCGCTCCAGAAAACTTGTCGCCATTTGAAAATGGTTAACTAGTTCTCAGCCCCGTTGATTCTGATGAACTCTCCTTATGTAGGGGAACTAGTAGGAGATGTCTCATTGCATGCTTCCCCTTTGAACGTCAGTTATGGATGCAGGTTTTCTGGGCCCTTGAGTTAACTTTTTTCATTTTACAACTAGGTGAACTACGACCAGTGGTCCCGGAAAACAAACCACCAAACGCCAACCGTGTGCTCCTTTTCAATTCCATCAGTTGCAATGAGCTCTTGGTATATCTAGGGACACATAGAAAGATAGTTGTGGCATGCATGCTCATCGGAAGATAACCTTTGGAATCAGTTTCTTAGCCTCCGAGCCCGTTTTGTATGTTTTATAGCTAGTGAGAAAATGTAAAAGTGGAAAGTTGCGGACCCTCGTAGGGTTGCCAAATCACCCTGGAAACTTTTAACACACGTATATAACTGTTTAACACACTATAATGAAACTTGTTGTGTGTATTGGAACTTTAGACAAAATGATATTTTCTCTCTCTTCCTTTCTCTCTCTCTCTCCTGAGTTTATAAAATGAAGAAAAACAAAATGCAATGATTACATGTTTCTAAACTTTTTTTTATTTCAATGGCATATTATAATTATTGTCAGATGTAAATGGGAACTGAAAAATGATAATTATGATTGTTTTAGGGTGGATGCCATGCCAGCGATTTATCGTTGATATCATGCTCACATGGGTTTTGCAGGATGGAAGTTCGACGACGCAAAAGGCGATGTGTAATTTTAATTATTGTAATTGTAATTTTTATAGGTCATTGTAAAATGAATAACTGCCCAATGTAGTCTCTTGTTACAGAAAATTTATAATTGGAATTTGTTAATATGTAGGAGATGCTAGTTTTAGGGATAACTTAGGAAATGTACATCTAATCACCGATTCAGTTTGATTCTTGATTTTGTATAGCCAAAAAAAAAGGGATTTGATTTATATATAGTAAATTGAAATTGAAGTTAATATATTGTAGCACTTTCTCGGTTTTCAATAGACGATTAAATTAATTACTGGATTACCTTCTTACCTTGCAAACACAATAAAGAGTGTTAATGGGAACACTCAACTCTAATAAAATATTCGTGTATAGTTTGTCTGTATGTGTGACCCCTTTTTACCATATAAGAAAATTAAAACCGTAGAACGACCTTAAACATTGCACTCGATAATGATAAAACCCCTAGTTAGAGTTATCGTCATAGTCATTAGGTTTAATGACATTGTCATGAACCCATAGTTTAGGAATGACATGGTCCAACTTTATCCAGAGTATGCGGTTTCCTTCTAGTTTTGGTAATCATGAGAAGAATGTACTCTCTTCAGGTCCGACACCAAGCTGAGAGTTGAAGACCGCCTTAGGAGTCACCTTATGAATCCTTGTTCGAAGGATCGACTAAGCGGTGCTACCTTGGGTTCTATCAAAATAACATCTTGGTATTCTCTTGAGTGTGGTTTAGTTATTTTATCCGCTTGCCTTAGAATCACATGTAGTTGAGGCGTAGATCGTTAGGTGTGTATTGGAATTAAACTAAACCCTAGTGGTTTTTGTATGTTAACTTGTGGGTAGAAAACTATATTTTAACTCCTTGTATGCGAAATTGAGTTGAAAGATGTTGATTCTAGAGAATCTTAGAAATTGTAATCTTGTTCCTTAATCCCTTGCTATGTCATTTATGGCAATAAGGAATAAAAAATATTCCTTATGCGGAATCGTGAAGTGTAGAGACATGGGATCTTCGTGTGCATAGATCACTTGTGTTCATGTGTAGTTATTATGCTCCTAGCCTTGTACTTCTTTAAGATGTCAGACAAGTGCTTCGTATCTCTTTTGTTTCGAGACGATGCTAAGAATGAGACCTTAGCGCGATATAAGAGCATATCATATAATGCTGCACATGAGATTGGAGATTAGGACTAAGGTCAATTTTGGAGACCTTATAACTTAAATAAACTTATTCATGTGTTACAAAGAATATAAATTACCTTGGTGTGACCAAACGTCGAGAAAACAAAAGATATTCATATAAAAAAAATCAAATTGGAATTCAACAAATTATTGAACTATAATAATAATGGTAGCGAAATAACTATTCCATGATCGATGGATGTTCTTGGGAAAAAAAAAACTATTTCAATCTATGTCTTCCTTAATCCCAAGATTTCATCCTGACATCACGTTAGGTTCACTTGTGTAACAAGGTTAAATTCTAAACTTGGAATAAGCGTTTTGGGAAGCCTAATCTTAACATAAGAATGAGAGAGTTAGGATTTTGTATAAAATTTGAAATATGGAAAATACCTATGTAAGTTATGAAGATTTGTCATAAGGGTAAAGAGCAAATTGAATGGTTGAACACTAAGTGAACTGTGAAATGAATTTTCAAAACATGTAGGTGGAAAAAGGGAGAAAATCATGCTCACCTAATAATGATCTTGGAAAGCTAGCTGTAACTAAAATACTTTTAAAGTAATGATATGTCGTGGGTTCGCCGTTCCTAAAGTCACGTTTCCAGTGGTGGGGTCCTTGCTAGTTTTCTTTCGTCGGGAAAAGTGTGGCATCGATGTGCCGATGTCATCTGCATGTATCTATGTGAGTCGATGACTTATGTAATTTTCACATGTGCATTGAGTCCTGTACTTGGAGCCCATGTTGTGTTATGTGTAGTAAGCTTTGTAAGTCAAAAAAAAAATATCCTAGTATTTTACTGTTGTATTTGGGTGTGAAAAATGTGGGCACTACATCCCTTGTGCTTTGCAAAGGCACACAATATATAGTAAAAATAAAGTTCACCCTCCCCCTAAAAATAGTCTAAGGCTTGTACTCGCCTATGCATCTTATTTTTATCCTTTATTTAATAATAGATAAAGGTATAAAAATAGAGCATGCAATTACAAATAAGCATTATTAGCCTTACTTACATTATAGTCAAACTGAAGTTGACTGTTCTATTTTTAAGAAAAGAAGGATGAATAATTTGCTAAAAATAAGGTTGCTTGCTAGGCAAGTCTCTTTCCATGAACATGCAACTCTGTCATCTTCTCTATTTTGTCCTGTTGTGAAGGCATGCAAAAATACAACTCCCTGTATATGAGCAAAATAATTACAATACTTGAAAAAATAATTCCTCCTGTGGGGACCACCTGCTATGTGCACATGTTCTGATATTGACATCTCCTTTGGCCATGGCATATCATAACATTCACCTTTTCAGTGATCATGATATATGATTTGGTCACCCCCTTAAAAAATATTTGAAGCATGTGCTTGGGTTAGACTTGACAGTCATTTGTAATAATTTGTTTAGTGGACACGTGGGTTGTCCCCTTCCATGGTGACTCACCTCTTAGTGGCTTGGGTAGCGACATCAACTCTGGTCAAGTTAATCATAACCCTGATGGTTTATTTTGAAATTTTGTGCCTTTTTCTCTGTCATTGATCTTTGTACCATGTCTGATCGTAAACCATCGATTTTTGTATTGTGATTATGGCTTTGGTTGGCATTTATTGTGGGCGGTGGCATCCTGACTGTAGTTAACATTGGTTGTTGCAATGATTTGAGGACATTGATCCTGTGTCCTTGGGATTTTAAAACCATTGATCTCTGAGTTTGGGTTAACCCACTTCTTGGGTTCAGGCGGTAAAGGGAACTTGACCCTAAAGCATATTCATTTGGATTTTTGGCTGTATGGGAAAATCCCTAGAAAATTTTCCTCCCGATGCCATTACTCTGTTCTGGTTAGAGCTTGGATTTCACTGTATTTTGGAGCTCCTTCTCTGTATGAGATTCTTTGTCATTTTTGTTTCATGGTTTCTGTGCAGTGGTCGAAGTGTGGGCCGTCATTATCATTTTTTAAAGCTCGGCTCTATCCTTTTATCCTCTGTATATTTTTGACAGTTGATGTTTCATTTCTTGGCCGCCATAGTCGTTTATAGGTGAGATCATTTATGTTGCATACATACACTTCTATTTTCTTTTCTTCTTCAAATGTGTCACTGAACTTTTGGAAATATTTGTCGGTTCTGTGATTTGTTTCTCCTAATTGACTTCTGAGTTTGAAACTTCACGTGGGCCTATGGACCTCTCGCTTCATCATCCGGTTGCTCGAAATTTATGACCATTTGATTATCAATGGTGAGTTGTTATTTGGCCCAATCTGCACCATGAATTATAGATCTATACTTTCTGAGCTCTGGGTATCTGTAGATATGTGACCTTTGAGAAAATTTGATTTACTTTGTGCTTTCCTTTGTTTTACTGTGGCTGACATAGAGTAATTTCTTATTTCTAGATATTAGTACTTTCAGCTTCTTCTCTGTATGAGTTCTTTGTGCTAGGACAACTGTTATCTCACCATTTGTTGAGAATATTGTAGAAGATGGTTACGATTTTCTACAAATATAGTTCTGTACATTTCTTCAGGTCCATTCTGAAATTCTTGGCTTGGTTTTCGTATTCTGGAGAATCCATCTGTTACAATTCATTGTTTCAGGATCAACTTGATTTTCTGAAATTTTGTAGCACTTTTGAGAATACTTCCTTAAAAATTTCAACATTGTCATCAATTGAACATTGAAATTCTCCATGAGATGAGTGCTTGAAATTTCATTATTTTCTTAAAATCAGATCTACTAAATGCTTCACTGTAGCAATATCCTTGAATTTTCTGAAAATAATGTATATTGTTTTCTGAACCTATGCATAACATATTATTTCTGGAACTATGTTTAAAACTCCTGCATGTTGGATCAATTCAAGCCTTGCTAAAAAAATGTAGTTCCATCTTATTTTGTGCTTCAATGCTACACTTGAGCTTCACCTGTAGCTGTATCTGTTATTTGATCAATTGACTTCTATTTTTGTAACTACAAATCATGTGTTCAATTTGGTCTCTGAAGCTATTATCATATTTTACAGACTTATTTGTATCTCAGTGTTGTATAATAATCCGATGGACAGATTATTTCTTCTAAATTTGAAATTTTATCCTTGCCCGTAGCAACTAACTTTGAGTTTATTCTTTACCCGTAGCAAATAACTTTAACTATAGCAACTAACTTTGAAAATTTGAAATTATATATGTTGTCGTAGCAACTAAAAATTGCCTGTAGCAACTAGTTTAACCTGTAGCAACTAAATTTTCCTGTAGCTACTGACTTTGCCTGTAGCAACTAACTTTGCCTATAGCAACTAGCTTTGCCTGTAGCAACTAGCTTTGAGATTATGAAATTATATCTGTTACAAACTGAAATATGTGCTTCTATTGCTAGTCTTTCTTCTATATTGTAACTTCTTCAATTTCAAAAAAGTTATTGGATCTTGAGCTACATTCTTCCTTTTATTACGTGCACTTATCACTTGTCTATTTTTCTCTCTGGATGCAACCTGTACCTGCACACTTAGGAAAATAGTTAGAAAATAATTAGGCTTTTTGGCCTCTCTTATGTCTGTATTTTCTTCTTTCTTTTCTCTTTCTACTTTCTGAGTGAATAAAGCATGCATGCAGTTTTCTCTTTAAGTAGAATACATCTCCTATTAGGAGAAGTTTCATATACACGAAGTAGGATAGTGTAGGAATATGAATTGATCCCTGAGCTCGTAACTGACAGTTAATTCTTTTCTTCTTTTCAGGTACAATGGCTTCTACCATGGAAATGAAGATGCCTCAATCGAAGAAAAAAAACCTCAAGGAAATGATGGGTTCACTCATACTCCTTTGCTTTCTCTTTCATGCCCATGTACCTTTATTTTCAAGTAGTTGTACTTTAATTTTCAGTTACATCCCATGGCTTGTGTGGGAAATATTTGAATCTCCTTGTGAATAAAACATTGAATTCTGAAAATGAGTTGTGTATTTTTGAAAGCTGAGGTTTCACTTCTTGTGCATTATAGCTTTTCTATATGGATTGTATAAAGAACTAAATAACTGGGTAACATAATTGAATGTCTTAATCATGAAGGAAAGAACATTGATAGGAACATGTAACATTCAATAATGAACTCTGATTTTCTGTAATCTGCATTTCTATTTACCACTTTAAAACTAAGCACTTCACCTAATTTGTAATTTGTCATCTTCATCAAGACAACACAGTTATCCTTTAGGGCTTTGTGTTCTTTTGCTGAAGATGACATGAAATTTGCAGACTATGTGATCTATTCTGTTTTGAGACATCACACATAACTGCAGATTTCATTTAATCTTGTAACTAATTCAGCAGTAACAAATAACATTGAAACTTCCTTTAGCTTAGGTATTGTTGGTGTCGAAACGCAGCACCCCTGGGACTCTGCAACACGATGGGTTGAAAGTCTCAGTGCGATTGCACAACATGGAGCTTTTCCCAAGTGTGGGACCTTGCGAAATCGGAAAAGCTCTCCGGATGAAGGCCGGCTCTTATTCCTCTGTTCAGATGCATGAATAAATGTAGAGGATTTATCCAAAAAACCTAATCTAACTTGCCAAGGAGACAGGGTAGAGAATGCATAAAAATAAAACCTAAACTATGGAGGTGATGCACCGAGGAATGTTGGACACCCGTTTTGCAAAGTTAAACACAGAACACATAAATGCAATACAACACCATGCACAGATAGCCAAAATGCAATGAAAGATCAAAAAATGACAGCAATGAATATATGAAAGGGTTTAGAATCAATCACAAACATACATATATTGCTCAAAGGTTGATACAGTATATTGCAGTGGCCAAGAGGCAAAAAAGGGCATTACAATCCATGTGGGAGGCTTCAAAACTCCACAAATTTTCTTGCAAGAAGGAGAGAAGGGAGGGTGCAAAGCAGAAATGCCCAACATTTACAAAGAGCCTCTCTTTACCAATATATTGGAAGAAAAAGAGGGAGAAGAGAAGAATTCGGAGCTTCCCCAACCACCTCCAAAACTGCACCTAACTTTCACAAACCATGGTGGTAGGTAAAAAAAAACTCAACAAACTCGAAACATGGCGAACTGTATTTTATATTTTTGAAGAACTTTTTCTCACCCAATTAAAGATATCCAGTCGTAGTTGGGTAGAGGATGCCGAGAGCTTTCCGAAAAGTCCAACCTTTCGAAAATCTGAGCTCGCTGTGAAAAGTTATGGCGATCTGAATATTTCCCACGTCAGGGTCTGTTTCCAGTCGGGTTCGGGTTTCTCCTTTGCATCTGCATCGGGTTTGGAGGATGCCTCGACATGTGTTTGATGCCTGTGTTTTCCTGAAACCCACTTCCGCCGCTATTTCCAAGTTTTTCCTTTGTTTCGGGTTCGGAGATGTAGCTTGCATATGCATCAGGTTTGGGAGGTGGCGCAACATGTTTTTGCCCTGTGCTTCTGCGCCATGTTTCTCCGCCTCCGAAACCCGATTTCCCTTTGCGTTGGGTTTGCGGAACCCTCGAGCATCAGGACATCCTTTGCGATCTGCATGCTTCATGTTTCATGTTTCCCGAAACCCGAAACCCGATTTGCCTTTGATGTCGGGTTTTCCACCCCTTGCGACATGTTCTTTGATGTCGGGTTTTCTAAACCCGCCGACATGCTGCTTTACCATGTTCTCCTGACGTGCTTCCCCGACGCTGAGACCCGATTTCTTTGATGTCAGGTTTTAGAGACCCCCCGACATGTTCCTGCGCCACCGAAACCCGATTCCTTTTGCGTCGGGTTTTGGAGACCCGACGACATCTTTTCTTTATGTTTTTCCACTATGTTTCTCCGCCTTGCTTTTCCGCCTCTGAGACCCGATTTGCCTTGGGTGTCTATATTTACTCGGGGGGGTAAATATATACAACAGGTATACTTCACCCAAAAATTTTCAACATATCGACGAAGTTTTGAGTTGCCCATTTTTGCACAAGTGTAAAAATTGTCAATAGTAGGTTCAACCCCGCAACCATTTTTGGGCTTTAAGGTGTGCATATAACTGTTCATTTCATTTCATCAAGACTCTTTGTGCTCTTGGTGGAATCACTACCTTTGGAAGTATGTGCAAAGCACAACTGGCAAATCCATTTGGTCAAAAACCCACTCTCTGAGTAGAAGACTTTCTCTCTGGGTAAGTGCACCAAGATGGTGGACAATTAAGTGGACATAAAAACCTGAAATTCAGGTACCACAAGTGCGGTTTATAAATCGCACTTGCACAACTGTTTTTATAGGCTTGGTGACTTCTAAACCTAAAACCTCGCTTGTGGTTTGCAAACCACGATCGCAGTTTAAAAATGTGATCACGGTCCTCTGAGCCAAAAAAATAGACCCGTGACTCCTCATTTTCCCTCATTTTTCCTTTCCAACCATGATTTCTCCTAGACCTTTGGCACTCGTAATTTAAATACCCCCTAAAAATTACTCTTCGAACTTGTGGATTGTGATAGTTTTAACCATGCCACCAAGACAAAGAGGTAAGCCCTCGATTTTGATAAAAAAATTTGTATTTTAGGTTATTTTTTGTGATTTTCATGGGTTTTCCAATTTTTTGTTTATGTATACAATTTTTTTGTTTTGTCAGTTGCTCGGCAAGCTCGTAATCTTGCAAACCCTCCAAACAATCCTCAAAAACCCTCCAAATATTCCATAAAACCCTCCTCCAAACATAGATCCACCTCTTGTGGCTCTTTCTGTCCCCATGAAGCCAACAGGAACACAAGCTAATATCATTGGAAAAATCCAACAAAATAAAATTACCATTGAGAACCTTATTCAGAATATAAGACCAAATCATGCCACAAATCCAGCCTGCATGACTTTAGCCAACACATTGCAAACATTGATTGGTGAAGTTGACTTCACAACCAACCAAATATACAGATGGAATACCTTTAGAGGTGATTGTAGGCAGTGGTATGCAAATAAATTATCCCATGTAGCCGTAAAAGATTTTAAAAAAATGGAAAAAGACCACATTTGTGCATTATTTATTGACCCAAGAACCAATGCCCCCCTGCAGTTACTTTCAAATGGTTCCCAATCCATTAGTGCCACAATGACCGAATCAAGAACAATTTTTGGGACCAATGGTGGATGGTTTTTGATTATCCACCATGCAACAACAATGAGGTTCCCCTCTATTTTTTGAAGAAATTATATTCCGAGTTCATGCTTAATGAGGTCCCAAACTATTTTGACTTTTCTGGTTTTTATGGGTGAGGTGGTGGCTCTGCATAGAGTAGACCTGGTGCATGCGTAGGTCAACCAAAGATCCCCCATGCCGCAAAACCCCCATTGTCTTCAGTTATCCCTCCTACAGTGAAGGAGGTTGTAGATATTGACACACTACATGCATTGAGGGAGCTCACTGACACTCTGACCCTGCATAGTGAGTAGATTACATCTGGTGATGTTGGTGGAGGTACTAGTTCTAGCGCACCACACCACTGTGGATCATGTGGTGTAGTATGCACTATGGAGCGAGACATCATTTGCTGGATCACATGATTTCTTTTCTCTAGATGAGATGATGGCGGATGTTTTTGGAACTGGTGCAATGGATCCTGGTCTTTCACAGGTAAATGTCAAATATATATTTAATATATATATACAATAGTTTAATTCATGTTTGAGATTTTAATATATATGTATTTCATTATACGTTATGTACATACATGTAAAAACTAATTTTTTATTTTATTTTAAATAGCAAGAGCCGGTGAAGGAAACATCCGGCGTCGACATGCTAGCTACTGCAGCTGGGCATGTTACAAACATAAGTTTCAAGTTGTACTTAAATTTCAAATTTCATTTGATTGTGCACTTTTATTATTATAATGTTTCACCTGTACATGTACATATTAATATATGTTTGTCTTTTATATGTGCAGGAGCCTGGCGGGTCATCATCTGCTTTGGGAAATGAGGCTATTGACATGCCTCACGTGACTTTTACGCAGGTTAGTTTCTCTTTACACTTTCTAGTTCTAATTGTGGAAGTTCATGTGGATTATGCTTTAGCTCTGTTATGTGGTAGTCATGTAGATTAATATTGATTTGTACATGTTTTTTGTATAGCTTATGACTGCCAGAGAGACTCCTCCATTTATGTAGACTGTGGAGGCTACTGTAGATATTGCCATAGCATCTGCAGATCCACTAACTGAGGTATAATTTTTCAAATTTGTTAAATTTATTTAGGAATTATTTCTTATTACTTAAATCTACAATATCAAATTTTGTACATGAAATATTTAATTTGAAATTTAATTATTTGTATGTAGCTTACCTCTCATGAGTCTACCGTTGTCCCTGCCATGCGTCAATGACAAATTGATAGGGATCATGACATTGCGGTAAGATTTCACATGCATTTTAACTAAATTCTAAGTTTCTAAATTTTGAATGTATTTTAAAAATATGGGTGTTAAAATCTTGTTGTTTATGAATGTGCAGGTTAGGTTGCAGGCCTGCTTAGAGACGCCTAGGACCACACAGATGAAATCTGTAGTGGCATCTCCCTCCACTACATCCCTGGGTCATGGACATGCTACTTCTAGCAGGGCGAAGAGAGGGAAGATGTTTCATGATTAGATTCATAGGACATGGATGTACATACATATATACACACACACACACACACATATATATATATATAGATATATATATGGGCCAACTGGTCCTAGTTCATGATTCTTCATAGGACATTGTATATAGCCTTATGCAGCCACATGTGGTCTTATATGTATGACAAACTTGGTTCAAGATGTACATATGTTATGAACTTATATTTTCAGAGACGTGCGTTCAACACACTTAGTTTGATACATTATATATCTGGATGTGTTGGTTTTCATAACGATATTACTTCTATGTTTGATTTGAATTCATTGCACATGATATCCTTCTATGTATGTATATTCTATGTATATTAATTCTATATGTATGTTTGATTTAAAATATTCTATGTATATTAATTCTACTTAAGTAACTGGACCTATCAGTTGGATTTCAAGATTTTAGGAAAATTCAAAATATGGGAGTTTCACTACAATTTTTTCAACTACTGAGGTAGAATATGTAGTGATGGAAAAACTATCATAGTTGTATTACACTTGTAACTGGAGGTAATTTGGGTAAAAAAATTATTTGGGTAAAAATTTTATTGGATGAGTTTTGAAGATATCAATAGAAGATGAAGGTATTGTGTGACAATCAAAGTGCTATTTAATTATCCAAGAATCTAGCTTATCACAATAAGACAAAGCATATTTTAGTTAAGTATAATTTGGTTATCTTCTATTCATTTGCAGAAAATGCGATGAGTTGGTCATGTAATATATAAAGTGGATTGGTTATCAAGGTGGATATTATAAGATATGTGACAACAAAGTTAAATTTTAGATCCCTTTACGAATTTTTTATTATCTCACTTTCCAAATGGGTGTGGGGGGGCTTCCCCCCACTCATGTCATAGTCTAGGGGGGAAATAACGAATTCAACTGATATCTATTTTTAGAAAGAAATTTGTAGTTGTAATTGTTGAAAAACTATTTGTAATTATTTTTGAAAAAGTTGTAATTGTTGGTTGTAATTTTTGAAAAAGAACCGAATACGCAGACAAACTGATCTGAGTGGCAAGGTGAATAATAGAGGAGGAGGCATTTCAATGCACGAAAACTTCATTGCTTCTGGGCTACCTTGTTCGAGCGGAAAGTCCCTCAAGAGCCCTGAGACCAAAAAATTATTCAACTTCGACAGGTGACTACATAGACTTTGTGGCACCTAGAGACATCTCATCTGATCCTACACCTTGGCGTAGGGACACTCTACAATAGCCTGTCTCAGTTTTTTCCTTCTCCAAACGGTGCTCTCGCTGCCCTATTGTTTGCAAACGCGCCAAATAGTGTAGTTCAAGACAGTGTAAGGCTGTCAAACGGTATATTGTGTAAACGGTGGGTCGTGGCACCAAACCGACTATGCAAAAAATGTCTAGGTGGCTAGGTGAAAACTAGAGGAGGTGTCATTTTGGTGCACAACAACGTTCGTTGCTTCCGGGCTACCTCGTTCGGGCGGAGTCCCTCAAGAGCCCTGAGACCAAAAAATTATTCAACTTCGATGGGTGACTATGCAAACTCTGTGGCACCTAGAGATGTCTCGTCTGATCCTACACCTCGGTGTAGGGACACTCTACAATAGCCTATCTCAGTTTTTTCCTTCTCCAAACGGTGCTCTCGCTGCCCTATTGTTTGCAAACGCGCCGAATAGTGTAGTTCAAGACAGTGTAAGGCTGTCAAACGGTATATTGTGTAAACGGTGGGTCATGGCACCGAACCGACTGTGTGGACACATCTAGGTGGCCAGTTGAATGCTAGAGGAGGCATCATTTTAGTGTGCAACAATTTCATTGCTTCCAGGCTACCTCGTTCGAGCGGAGTCCCTCAAGAGCCCTGAGACCAAAAAATCATTCAACTTTGACGGGTGACTACGCAGACTCCATGGCACCTAGAGACATCTCGTCTAATCCTACACCTCGATGTAGGGACACTCTACAATATCCTGTCTCAGTTTTTTCCTTCTCCAAATGGTGCTCTTGCTATCCTATTGTTTACAAATGCGCCGAATAGCGTAGTTCGAGACAATATAAGGTTGTCAAACGATTTATTGTATAAACGGTGGGTCATGGCACTGAACCGAATACGCAGAAACATTTGGGTGGCAAGGTGAATGCTAGAGGAGGTTTCATTTTTTCATGCGCAACAACGTCGTTGCTTCCGGGCTACCTCATTCGGCAGAGTCCCTCAAGAGCCCTGAGACCAAAAAATTGTTCAACTTCGATGACACTACGCAGACTCCATGGCACCTAGAGATCTCGTTTGATCCTACACCTCAGCGTAGGGACACTCTACAATAGCCTGTCTCAGTTTTTTCCTTCTCCAAACGGTGCTCTCACTGCCTATTGTTTGCAAACATGCTCGTTTGAGACAGTGAAGGTTGTCAAACGGTACATTGTGTACACATTGGGTCGTGGCACCAAACCGAACTATAGTTTGGGTGGCCAGGTGAATGCTAGAGGAGGTGTCATTTCAATGCGCAACAACATCGTTGCTTCCGGGCTACCTCGTTCGGGTGGAGTCCCTCAAGAGCCCTGAGACCAAAAAATTGTTCAACTTCGACGGGTGACTACGTAGACTCCGTGGCACCTAGAGATGTCTTGTCTGATCCTACACCTCAGTGTAGGGACACTCTACAATAGTATATCTCAATTTTTTCCTTCTTCAAACGGTGCTCTTGTTGCCCTATTGTTTGCAAACGCGCCGAATAGTGTAGTTTGAGACAGTGTAAGGTTGTCAAACGGTATATTTTGTAAACGGTGGGTCATGGCACCAAACTGACTACACAGACACATCTGGGTGGCCAAGTGAACACTAGAGGAGGTGTCGTTTTGGTGCGCAACAATGTCATTGCTTCCGGGCTACCTCGTTCGGGCGGAGTCCCTCAAGAGCCCTGAGACCAAAAAATTGTTCAACTTCAACGGGTGACTACGCAGACTCCGTGGCACCTAGAGATGTCTCATTTGATCCTACACCTTGGCATAGGACACTCTACAATATCTTATCTTGGTTTTTTCCTTCTTCAAATGGTGCTCTCGCTGCCCTATTGTTTGCAAACGCACCAAATAGTGTAGTTCGAGACAGTGTAAGGTTGTCAAATGGTATATTGTGTAAACGGTGGGTCGTGGCACCAAACCAACTACATGGACACATTTGGGTGGCTAGGTGAATGCTAGAGGAGGCATCATTTCAGTGTGCGACAACGTCGTTGCTTCCGGGCTACCTCATTTGGGCGGAGTCCCTCAAGAGCCCTGAGACCAAAAAATCATTCAACTTCGACGGGTGACTACGCAGACTCCGTGGCACCTAGAGATGTCTCGTCTGATCCTACACCTTAGTGTAGGGACACTCTACAATAGCCTATCTCAGTTTTTTCCTTCTCCAAACGGTGCTCTCGCTGCCCTATTGTTTGCAAACGTGCCGAATAGTGTAGTTTGAGACAGTGTAAGGCTGTCAAACAGTATATTGTGTAAACGGTGGGTCGTGGCAACAAACTTAATACGTGGATACATCCAGGTGGCTAGGTGAATGCTAGAGGAACTGTCATTTTGGTGTGTAACAACGTCGTTGCTTCTGGGCTACCTCATTCGGGTGGAGTCCCTCAAGAGCCCTGAGACCAAAAAATCGGTTCAACTTCAACGGGTGACTACACAGACTCCGTGGCACCTAGAGACATCTCGTCTAATCCTACACCTCGGTGTAGGGACACTCTATAATAGCCTGTCTCAGTTTTTTCCTTCTCCAAACGGTGCTCTCGCTGCCCTATTGTTTGCAAATGCACCGAATAGTGTAGTTTGAGATAGTGTAAGGCTGTCAAACGGTATATTGTGTAAACGGTGGGTTGTGGCACCAAACCGACTATGTAGACACATCTAGGTGGAGAGGTGAATGCTAGAAGAGGCGTCATTTTTGGTGCATGACAATGTTGTTGCTTCCAGGCTACCTCATTCCCGTGGAGTCCCTTTAGAGCCCTGAGACCAAAAAATTGTTCAACTTCAACGGGTGACTACGCAGACTCTGTGGCACCTAGAGATGTCTCATCTGATCCTAAACCTTGGCGTAGGGACACTCTATAATAGCTTATCTCAATTTTTTCCTTCTTCAAATGGTGCTCTCGCTGCCCTATTGTTTGCAAACGTGCTGAATAGTGTAGTTCGAGACAGTGTAAGGTTGTCAAACGATATATTTTGTAAACGGTGGGTCATGGCACCAAACCAACTACGTGGACATGTCCAGGTGGCCAGGTGAATGCTAGAGGAGGCATCGTTTTGGTGCGTGACAACGTCATTGCTTCCGGGCTACCTCATTCGGGCGGAGTCCCTTAAGAGCCCTGAGACCAAAAAATTGTTCAACTTCGATGGGTGACTACACAGACTCGATGGCACCTAGAGACATCTCATTTAATCCTACACCTTGGTGTAGGGACACTCTACAATAGCCTATCTCAGTTTTTTCCTTCTCCAATTGGTGCTCTCGTTGCCCTATTGTTTGCAAACGATGCCGAATAGTCTAGTTCGAGACTCAAGATGCCCTATATTTTGTAAACGGTGGGTCATGGCACCAAAATACTACTAAATCTAGGTGGCCAGTTCTAGAGGATTGTAACAACATCGTTGGGGCGTAAGTCCCTACCTCGTTCGGGCGAAGCCCTGAAGACGAAAAAATTGTTCAACTTCGACGGGTGACTACGTAGACTCCGTGGCACCTAGAGATGTCTCGTCTGAATCCTACACCTTGGCGTAGGGACACTCTACAATATCCTGTCTCAGTTTTTTCCTTCTATCAATGCTCTCGCTGCCCTCTTTGCAAACGTTTGTGTAGTTTGAGACAAAGGCTGTCAAACGGTATATTTTGTAAACTGGGTCATGGCACCGAACCGATTACTACATTGACACTGTTCTTGGCCAGGTGAACCTATTGTTTGGTGCACAAAAATGTCGTTGCTTCAGGGCAACCTCGTTCAGGCGGAGTTTACAAGAGAGCCCATGAGACCACAAAAATCATTCAACTTCGACAGGTGACTACGCAGACTCCATCTACAAATCCTACACCTCGGTGTAGGGACCCTCTACAATAATTTGTCTAGTTTTTTCCTTCTCCAATCAGTGTTCTCGTTGCCCTATTGTTTGAAAACGCACCAAATAGTGTAGCTCGAGATAGTGTAAGGCTGTCAAATGGTATATTTTGTAAACAGTGGGTTGTGGCACCGGACCGACTGCGCACACACGTAGGGATGGTCTTGTAAACACTTGGGGAGGCATTGTTTTGGTTCTCTAAGCTCCAGGTCCTTCTGGGCTACCTCCTCCAGAGCCAAGAACCCCCTCCATAGGTACATAAATCATTGTTAATTACTTCTCTTTTCTTGTAAAACAATGAAAGCTTCTCTTAGCTTCGAGAATTTATAATTCTCTACTAACAGTGCCAACCACATGAAGGTGGAAGCTTTTCTGGCACCACTAACCTGCATATAAAAGTCTTAGTCAAAGAAATTTAAGTTTCAAATCAAAACCATACTAGATATATACAAAATACACAAATTTAATAAAATATATGAACTTAAATTTATCTAACTAACAAATTTATATATACCAAAGAAATTATATATACTAGACATGAGCATTGTAAATTCATTACAATGAACCATCAGGATCAGATCTACTCTGAATAGCGGACAGGATTGCTTCATGATCTGACTCTCAAACCTTCCAAAGAATCTTGTTATTAGGCCTTCCTCGATATCTATACAACTGAATATTTGTCGCTAGAACTAGATGTGAATATAAGAGTATTTTCCTGTGTGTCTCAAAGTCTTCAAACACCCAAACAGAGGAGTTTTTTAATGGATATCACCGAAGCCAAGTTCCAGTAACTACCACTGACCCTGTAGGGTACTCAATATCTTCGCCATCTATAATAGGAGAAGTCAACTTCTTTCTTTCCTTGATGCAATGACATAAGAAATAGTCTATTCCTTCTTCATTGTCTTCTGTCGCAATAACTGCAAACACATGTCCTACAAAAAAAGGTTTCAACTCAAATTTAAATTGTACATATTAAAATTTCAATGGACATAACTCAATACAAAAATTGTAAATAACCATAAATACCTTGTCACACCAAAATCAAAATTTCATCAAAGTCCTTGGATGTTGCAACTTCATCTGCAGAAACAAGTCGTAATGCTTGTGGAGATTGATAACTAGCAAGCGGAGTTAGAGGCCTACAAATCCATCCATCGACCCATTCTTGTGAATCACACTCAGTTGTGACAAATTCGATACAAGATGCACAAAAACATGTCAACTTTCTTGTCCATGTGGCCCACGAAGTAGCATCTGAGCTACAAAATGAGTGCATATCACTGGACCCAGTGAGTGTCATACAATCCTCGTAGTTAGCAATTTGTTGTTCCTCTATCAACCAAAAATATCTGTGAACCGTGGAAATTTCTTGAGAACCTCGGGCCATGTTGTCAATACACCATTCCACTATGCTCTTTGCATCTTTCAATTTAGCACCATCTTTGTACTTCAACTCTTCTCTTGCAAGAGCTCTTTTCACACATGCCCCTGCACCGTCATGCTCTCCTTTTCCATGTCCAGCCTCAGTGAAACTCCAAATATGTTGCACACCCATCTTGACGTGCATCCTGCTCATCCAATAAAACATTCATGCATTCTTAAACTGAGACGTGTAATTATCTGACCATATATAATGTTGTTTGAAGTGGATGTCCCTATCAGACAAGTTTCCATAAAATAACTGGAAACACCCTTGCACAAATTCAGTAGAATGAGTACGATCATCACTGATATAAAAATGGTACTCTCTTAAAAAAATTTGATCATTCTCTGTACTATCAGGAGAATGTATAAATGCTATATGCACAAAAATGGCAACTTGTACTGAGTTGTAATATTGTGATTGAACCTCCATTTGTGGTTGCAATGTATAATTCTCTGTAAAATCTACCACTGAAACAATAGTACCAATAGGAAATGTGTCTTTGCATATCTTGAACTGTTCATCCAACCATCGAGCTCTGTGTGTATGCCTAGCATACTCATAAACAATTTCATCCTTAAATTTTCTCATAAATTGAAAAATAGGCATATGTTCTGTAACTAGCTCACACCGTTTAGACTCTTTTCCATCTTTCAACTGGTATGCAACTGATTTATATTTATCAAACTCAACTAAATTATTTCCTATTGCACCTTCAATTTTCTCATGGATGCAACTTTCCAATTTAGGTAATCCACCACATGTACCACAACTTCCATCTAAACAATCCTGACTATAAAAAAATTGTCCCAACTTCTTTTTCACAAAATATTGTAGGAATGAAATCCCTGGAAGATATTGGTGGAACTTGAACACCACATTCTGATAACATAGTTTCAGAATGCAAAATAGAATGAATACATAAAAATTTAGCATAATGCATAGCAAATTCAACATGTTGCCTACAACAACAAGTGGTGCGAGCGTGGTTGATTTTCACATAGAATGGTTTTAACATTTCAAAAAAATGTTGACTAATTTTAATTTCCAGATGCTCTTGTTCAAACTTACGAAAAAATTGAGTTTGAGTCATATCTAAGAAATGCTTTGGATGTGGTTCATGATTAATAGAACCAACTCTCTGTTTTACAACATCTCTTGTATTAGGTGAAACTCTAGTGTTATCATGCCAAAATTGAATAACAACTTCTCTTATAGCATCAGTATTATATTTTTCCTTACGCGGTGCTCTAGCAGAAAATGCCCAAAAATCGGTGTTATTGAGTGATTGAAGGATATTACATCTTTCAATTGCTTTCATTAGAGTTTTTCGATTAACTTGCAACATTCGACTTGTTTGCATAATCAAACATTGTTTTTTTATTGATTCACTTACAACACTAGTAGCAAGTACATGACGCACAATATTACTATCCCTAGTGCATCTCTTGACACCAACAGTGTGATATGCATCATGAAGGTTTTCAACAATTGTAGAGGTTTGACCACGTATATTAGATGTTGTCAATCCTAAGGTGTTTAATGTAGGTCTCATTTTATTCAATTTCATCAAACTAACCAACAACTGACATCTTTGGGAATCATTTAAAATTTCAAAATGATTATCCCAAATTTCAGTGGCTTTTCTTCTGATTTTCCGTTCAGAAAGTTTGTCACACATTGGTTTCAAAATGTTTTCATCAATTTCAATAAAATAATTAGGTTTCTTATGGAAAATCCTAGGAGGTGTTTTTGTCAAATTTTGCTTGTCTACAGTTTCAACCTGAATTTCTTTATTCACATTTTCATTGTCTCCTTCAATTTCAACATTTGCTACATCACGAGTATTTAATTCTTCTTCAACATTGACAGTAAAAACATCTTCATCACGAGTATTTAATTCAACTTCAACATTGACAGTAGAAACATTACCTGGTTCCTCATTGCTTACAATAGTAGGGGTTGAAGATGAACCTCTTCTTGATTCATGAAGATTCCGCATTCGCTCAACATTTTGAAATCTGTTTGCCTCTAATTCATTTGGTGTTTTTTACTTAATGACTTCCTTTTTTGACTTCGTTTCTTGTCTCCCATGATGTTTTACTTCTGGTGATAAGAAAAACATGTAGAAAATGATAGAATTTTGTAGTAATTCATACGGTAAAGTCAAACAGTAAAAATCACATGGTAATTAGAACATTGGGATGCGTATAAATATGATTTATAAACCGCGATCACGCTTTATAAACCGCGATCGTGATTTATAAAGCGTGATCGTGGTTTATAAAGCACGATCGCGGTTCTTGTTTAAAAACCCATGATCGTGGTTTATAAACCGCGATCATGCTTCTTTCTGTATCATCAAATCTGACCCTAAGGCTCGGGAAATCTTTGTTTTGCCCCAACCAAAGCTATGAAAGGTCATTATGAAGTGTAAAGGGTCAAAAAACTTCAAATTTTCTCTTCCATAGACTTGAACCATGCTAAAAAACTAAAAACATTTCACAAAAATGGTGCCATCACGTAGGGGAGACTGTTAGCTTCGTAGAAATATTGATTTTAAAGTGAATAGAATAAGATAAATATCATTTTATAATTTTTTACTAACAATAGGTCTTTAAGACATTTTTTCCCGTGAATGTTCATGTCTACGTTTAAGACTACAACTTTTGTTTCGCTTATCAAAATGTGATAAAACTTATACCATCCCAAGCATGGAGAAATTCTATACACGTTAAAAAAATATTTGATTTCGATATTTTTTGATATAGTTATGGCGGGCAAACGGAAAGCGCTCCGTTTTCTAAATCTTTTTAGACCACTTTCACGGAAAAAATCATTAAAAAAAATATTACTCAAAAAAATACAAAATAAAATCCATCCCAAGATAGACAACTACATCTAACTTTTCACCAAAGGAAAAAAAAAATAACAAGATTTGGTCATCCAAATCGCGGGCAAACGGACTACAATCTTATAGGTTTTTTCAAAAACAAAAACCAAGTCATATAATTTTAAGTGTTTAATATAGCTAAACTTGTCCGTTTTTTAAAAAAAAATAGTATTTTAGAAACTAGATTCCGGATGCTACGATTCATATTTATATAAATTTTTCTAATTTTGAGTGCACGTATTGCTAATAATCCCTACAAGTTGAGATTTTGTTGTTTTTTTCAATATGACATCCACTTATGACCCCTTTTTTGTCCACCAACTTGGTGCACACCGAACTACACATATTTTCAAGATTAGGGGTATGCCAATTTCAGAGGATATCCTACACCTATGGATAATGAGTTGCAGATGAAAATCCTAAGAATAGAAGAAACCACAGTACAAACGACGGCTATATATCAGCTGAAGGTATTAGGAATCAGTTTCATGGCACCTTTCCCATGGAATGGACCTATACCATTTCACTTTATCCCACAACAGAAGCTTGAATTCATAGTTGAGATACTACCAAAATTTGAAACATGGATCAAGGATGTGAAGGCATACAAATCCAATGTTTGTTCATCTTGTCAATTGGAGACACTAGCATTTCCATCTTACTTCCCTCTCCCTATTCCATAATCATTGCCATCTCAACCTGAGCTTCAATTTACAAGTTCTTTTCCTGATGCCCCTATTGTGGATTCCACTTCTTCATCTTTCACTCTTTCTTCCCATTTGGATTTTTCCACCCTTTTCCCTTCCAAACCTAAGTCCCCTCCAAAGAAACAAGAAAATGACCCTTCTCCCCTTCCACCACCAAAAACATAAGTATCATTGGAGACACCACCCACCACTCTTCTCATAATCTTGGACCCATGTCACAAAGAAAATCAAGGAACTGGTCATGGGGAGTAGCAAAAATAAAAGCCAAGAAAAGAGGAAATGATTAATAAACTGGTAAGCTTGGCCTTAAGATTCTGGATTGAAAAAATTCCCTTGATGGTTAAAACTACAGAGGAATTTCAGGTCTAGCCATAGGTGGTGAAAATTGAGCTTGGAACGGAAGTAGAACATGAAAATAGAAGAGGATCAACAATCGGAATGCTCAGAATGTAGCATCCACGAGGGCACTTTTCTTTTAGAAATTACTGATCAACTATTTGCTACAAATTCAAAGGAGAAAGAAAGAGTAGCCCCAAACCCAAAAGAAGAGGAGCATGATCCCATTAAGGAGGATAAAAAAATTACCTTAGAGGTACTAAATGCAGAACAGGCCACCTAGGAGGTTCCCAATTCTTCTCCCACTTCATCCTCAATGATTTCTAATTTCGAGGACAAGTTTAAAATCTCAAACTTCTTGTTTAAGGATGAAGAAAACCATAGTGAGCAAGTTGAAAATATTGAAAACAATATGGGGGAGGTTGAACTTGTGGTACAACAAGACAACAAAGAGGTAGATTATCTGTCAGATTTGGAGGAGTGTTTCGATGGAGAAGAGCCTAGAGATCACCACATTTTCTCATCTTTCAAGCACAAGAGCCTATTTCTGAGGAAGAGCACATTCAAAAACATCATGTTTCTCACAAGGATCCTCTTGAAATAGGATTGGAGATATTGAATCTTCCAAGTAACATGTTGGAAAAGGAGGAGGAATTCTAAGTGAGCAACCTAGTGAGAAACAATATACAACTACTTGCAGCAAGCCACCAATGGTTCCATTAAGTCCTACGGGAAGTCACAGTGAGCCACATGTTATGGAGGTGTTCCATGTTTCCAAGAAGGGAAAAGAGCACAAGAATTTCATAATTTCCATACCGTTCTCCAAGGTGCAACATCAGTTTTCTGTAAATGTGTAAAATAAAAATAAAGTTATAGAAAATCACATTTTCGAGAAAAGTCTACATGAAGACTTTCTTATTGAGATTGGAGCTCAGAATAGCGGACACATATGACAGAACAAGCCATGTCCCATCATGTATCTAGCTTAGTTTGAGATAGAATCAAATTTTCCACAACTAGTCATGTTCATCTCCAAACATGAGGATGAGCCTTACAGTGCCAAGGATCAGCCACATTAGCTGCAATCCCTCAAGGAGCCCCATGTACATCATTTTGAGGAGGTATTTTTTTATTTCGAGTTGATACCTTGATGATATGGGTAGAAATTTTTTGCTATGAAAATTTTTCACTCATGTGCATAGCCATGTTTAGTGTCAAATTATCTGCATGGTTGTAGGTTGTAAGGAAGGGGAGTTATTTCACGTTTCTAGTTGCAAGGTTTGTTTGAAGTCTTCTCTCTTTGTGGTTCGTGTAGGGTAGGAGTAGGTTTGTTTATAGCATCACAAGTTCTATGAACACTCTACATGTCTCATGTGAGCATGTATGATTTATTATTTTGTACATAATTTTTGGTTTGATATTGCTCCAGCATAGTACACATTGTTTTAGTAAGCCTCTCACATGTAGGAGAAGCTCATAATTACAGGGAATATTTACATCTCTCAAATTAAAAAAAATATAGAGCAACTAAAATAAGATTATGGAAAAATTCCTATAAGTATCTGTCTTATTCTCTAAGGATCAATCAAGTTTGAGCTTCTAGCTTCTCCGTTGAATCAGAAAGTAACCTTCAGCAGCATGTCACAAGTGGAACATTTAGAAGAAAAGGAAAATTAAAAATTAATAGAGTTTCATGATGTCCAAACTCAGTGAGTGTCTTAATAAAAATTCGGTGATGTTTCATGCATGTCGAGCAATTATGGGTTTTAGTGTGCTACATATTTGCTGGTATTAGAATTTAGGTCAAGTTGCAAAGAAATAAAAAGAAAGAAAATTTCAAATCAAAACAATTTTCCACTCACATGAGCTTTGAGATTTTCTTATGAAAATTAGAAAATGCAAGCAGTAGTGGATCAGGTGTAGGGTCAACAATTTCAAGTGGTTCTAGGACAAATTCAGAAGGTCAAAGAAGTTACATGTTATCACTTATGACTCCATGCCTGATGGAGACTTCAGGCTAATGGTAAATAGCATCTAGCATAAATATGCCCCCACGAGTCATAAAATTATTATCCATTTTTTCCCCTAGGCAAAATGGACAACGTGGAGTGTAGGGCCTAGGCATTGAAACATGACCTCAAATTAAAATAGGGGTTTTCAAACATTTATCATGTTTTCGGGAGCATCCAGGAAAATTTCATGAGGTTCAAATCATTTGAGGAATTTTTTCCTCTTATGGGTTTTGACCCTTAAGGTTCAACTTAAAAGAGAGAGAAGCAGGCTCCGCAGGCCCACATCCAGCCGAAACATGAAAAAGAGTATAAATAGCCTCGGGACACCCTACTAACAACCCATTAGTCTCCAAAATCAAGGAAATTTGTAAAAACTCTGAAGAAAATAAAAAAAACTTTTCCCGAAGGGCCTTAATAGGCACCGAGTCAAAAGCAGCTCGATGAACTACTCGGTGAGCCGAGTCATAGGAAATGCATGACTCATGAATGATCAAGGTCGAGATAACTTGGCTATGAGAAAGGGGGTCAAGAAAATGAATGATAGGAGCTTGACAAGCTCTCCTAGCTCACTGAGTTAGAGAAAATCCACATAATGAACTCCATCGACCCTCATAGCACGCAAGCCACATTAGAGCTCGCCAAGCATGGGGAAGATCGTAGGGAGATTGGCTCAACCAAGCTCAAATGAATCAACTTGGGCCAGGAAATGGTGAGCCGATTCATAAGCACCTTGAGCCCATTGATGGGAGTCAACTCATAGGCATGAGGGATCAATACATGGGTCATTGGAATCAAATCATACAGCTCGGTGACCAAGTAGGAAGTTCATAATGGTGAAAGGGAGTTTAGATTGGAGGTATGACATGCATTGGTAAAGGGAGGCTCAAGGTCGAGCTATTTTACAGAGCTCATACTTGAAGGCACCATGTAAGGAAAAATATCACCATGGAAATTGAAGTTTCGACTTGAGCACGGGGAAGGAGTGCAGAGAACATTGAAATCAAGCTTGATCGGCCAAGGAAAAATGATAGGATAACTCGTGGGGAAGTAATGCCACTCACACAGAATATGGTAGGGCCATCAAGGGAAAGGGAGATGTCAACCCATCGAGTCGACATTATAACATGAATGGTTCGTAAAGAGGGATGCCTCCATGAGCTAAATCAATTCGACTATGGTGGTAGGGGAGCCGAGTTAAGGATCAACATGAAATGACAAGCATATGTAAATTCAAATTGAGCACAAGGAGAGTGGCCATAGAAGGAATGTTTAACAATTCACAAGGAAAGGTCACAGTATCGAACTAGAAGCCCGTAAAATAATTACACGATGACATCGCAGAAGCTCATTTGGGTGGATCTAAGACCGCATTCAAAGCCTAGCTTGATTTTGGGCTTATCAGATGGAACTTATTGGATCTGATTTTGTAAATGATAGAGGAAATCTAACACAAGTCTGACAATGCAAAAAATGTGGAATGCCCGTATTGCCTTTGCATTTCACATCTGACAAATAGACCAACAAAAATTGACAATGCGAAGCAAGACGGAGAAAAATGATTGGCTCAAGATTCGTAACAACAAAATTTTGCAAAAAACAAATACTGACACAATGAAGCCACTACGACCTTTATGATTGGATCGAGCTTCACAAAAAATAGATCAAGAAAAACAATAAAGGTTTTACTATCAGGGAGATTTAGAATTACATAATTAACTATATTCCAAAGGAAACTTTGGGGTCCTCTCCTTAATCAAATAAAATGAAATCACATGGCACAAATTCCATGAGTCAGTGAGGACCGATTTCACAATTTTGTCACTTTTTTTAGGAAAAGAAAACAACGGGCCTAAAACGCGCAGGATAAACCAAAAAACAAAGAAATTTGAAGTCTGCCCCTAAAAATAAATAAGGCCGAAAAATTTAAAAAAATATTTTAAATAATACCCACAACTATAACGGCTATATAAAAAAAGTGTGAAATATTTAAAATAGGTGCAGACGATTGCGAAGATCAAGAACAGGGAACCAGGGTCATAGAAACACATCTATACACACAAACAAGATCTAATCAACAAAATGACCAATATTCATATAATTTTTGGGTGAAAACTGGATTTTTTCACCTGATTAGCTTGGAGATGACTGCAGAACAATTAGAGCTTTTTAGACCTGTAAATAAACTTCAAGCTTCTTCACTCTAGCAAATTAAAAGCTTATAGATCAATCTTCGTAATCGCCAGCTTTGATACCATGTCAGGATTTATAAGTAAATGTATAATAAACTAATTATAAATTCATAATATAAATTTCCGAAGATTATAGATTACGATGTGAATATTACAGAATGTAATAACAAGAGTTGAAAGAAAATAACATAAAAGTAAGGAGATGGTAACACCAAATTTATAGTGGGAAAACCTAAAGGCAAAAACCCCGTTGTAATAAAACACAACATGAATTAATAATTTCATATACATCTTTTACCCAGCACTTCCATTTCACTCCTTAGTCTCACCATATATTTCAGAGCTAATTTTTCATAGTTGTTCAATACTATGGAATACAATACAATTCCTACTCATTAATGATTTTACCAATCTAATATATCTCTTGATATCAGTTTGGTACAAATGTAAACGTTGTTCAAAACCAATTCTGAGAGGGATCTCCCTAATCAATATAGGGTGGGTGAATTGTTAGCGCTGCTTCACTCTTAAATGTGCAATACAATCATAATAAATTTTGATGAATAAACTTTAAAATAATATGGGGTGTAAAGAAGTGGTAGATATCCCTCTTGACATTAGCACCCCAAGACTATTAACTGATATCTTAGAAGGATACTATCCTCTATTTTGACTGTAGGCCCTGGAAACCCTAGGTTGATCTACTGTAGGAATTATTTCCATCTAGATATGTGACCTTAACACTCGTATCCCCTTTAAATAAGTCAATTGTGTGTTAGTCCATGTGTGTCTCATATTTGTTTCCTCATACCCTTGTAGAACGGAAGACTTAAGAATGCAATATGTTGAGACACATTCTTGGCCCGCCATACAAAAAACAACAATTTCAATTTCCACTTTTATCCCAATTTTGAGTTTGGAAAAGTGGCACATATGGAGAGGTGGTGGGGCCCACTCAACTCATGTTTAAGTGGTCTCACACCCCTTAGAAACAACGTTAAAAATAATCAATCACCACTAACACATGTGAGGACCATCATGACCCTAAACTAACTTAAAACAAGGGTAAGACAAAATAATACAAAATGGGTCAAGAAGAAACCACTAAGGGTGTATGAAATAATCACGTCATAAACACAAGACCAAACAAAAATCAAGTAAAGGTGAGGTTTCATCCCAGACGACCACTTGTGCAAATTGGAGGTGAAAACTCTTAGTCCCAAGCTCTCCTGTGTGAGCCTGTAACTTACACACTTGATTCACACATGATTATACCCATTTGATACAATAAAATAAGTAAAATGATACCACATACATCAATAAATAGATAAATTGTGGTTATCAACTATAATTAAGGAAAAACTAGTATCTTAATGAGGTAATTATCCATAATGATGTACATCCATAGTGATTCAAAACATATGATCCTTCAAATTTATTGCATGATAACATCCAAATCATCATCACCATAGCTAATAACCAAAATATACAACATAATTAACATACATCCACCATAGTTCAAGTAAAACTAACTGCATAACATTCTACTAGTGTCCATAACCACATAAGTGCAATAAAACTAGTAATATAATTCACAATACTAGATTGGCACTACGTGCCTCAAACGCCACATGTAACACAAAATAATCCATGATAAAATCATGTAATATTCGAATAGTATTGTATCAATGTCTATAGTCTAGGAGCTTCAATGATCTCATGTAGTCAAGTGCAATTGTTCTCCTGTCAAGAAAGGTAATAACTCTTAAATTTGAAATCTTAAAAAATAGTGGATCAACTTGCCAAATTTTTCACTTCAAATTCCATGTGTTGAACCTCATGTTCCCTAGTCAAAATGTTTTTTTTTTGTTGGACATGTTTAGTATGCCAGTCTGCAACACTCTTGGAGAGGAAAAAATACCATTAGATGAATTTTTTTTATTAGAGGTAAAAAAGGGTTGAGGGGACCCTACCCCAAACATCGAACACTCTCAATGAGAGAAAAAAACAACATTAAAATAACATCAAAAAACCATAATATAACTGTTCATAGTAATACGAGCTCTCCGGAGCCCATAAAGCGAAACTTAAATTGCACTAATTATCTCCCTTCTTGCAAATTATTGACATATCGTCAAAAAGTGCTCATATTCTCTCTTATCATCATTAATTAATTACAATACGCTAATTAGTTAAGTCACCTATCCAACAAACACCCTAATTAACGACCTTCCATTAATTAATCACCCCTTCTATCTAGACTAATTAATTATTATCAATTAATTAGCTTTCCCTTTCATTTAACCAATAAATCAATATTTAATTGATTTAATCCCCTTCTAATAGCCTAAATCGTACTAATATTCCTCTAATTAGCTTCTATAAGCTTACATCTACCTATTAATTAATCACCTTTGATTAATTAAAACACCCCCCAACTCCCATGACTTGCTAAGTATAAATTAAACCCTTCTAAAGTAAGGTTACCTTTTATAAAGCAACCTTATCCATTCCTAATCTTGTTTTACCTTTTATCCCACATGCAAAGGGATGAAGTGTTTCCTTTATCCATTGGGCTATATAAGGAGCCCTCCTTCTACCTTTATACCTACACCTAAACTTCTTGAGAAGACAAAAGCAAAGCATATAGAAAAATAGACTAAAAGCTTTCCTTTGTTTTCTTGAGAGTTCACCACTTGGAGAGTTAAGCCTCTTTTCTAGCCAAAAGTGCTTAGGTCATATGGGAGGTGTCAAAAAGGGTCTTGTAGCCCAACTTTGATAAGCCCCCATTCCTAGGTTCTTGGAATATCAAGAGAAACCTATTTGATTATCCATGGAGCTTACATAGGTTCATTCATTTATTTGTTGTTAATTAAGAGAATAGAGGATTTAGACAATTAGCATGTTAGTTTCAAAGTTCTAATATGATAAATGTTAGTGTCTAACCTTGTTTAATTCTTATCTTGATGGTGCTTTGGAATTTGCTTTAAAATTTGTTAATTAAGACTACTAGGTGTTAGTTTTTAATTTCATTAACTTAGCTTAAAGCAGCAAAACATGCACACATTTGGCACGCCCGGTGGGACCTAGTCCCTTGGCATTTTAGTTTAAATTTCATTGTTTTGGCTAACTTTTGATATGCACATGTAGTAATTAATGTCCATTTTTTGGAATTTTTGCTAATTTTATATGTGTAAGTTCTTGTTCATAGCCATCATTTTAATGGGTTGTTGCCATTTTTAAACTAACTTGCTAAAATTTGAAGTATTGTGAGATTTCTTGTGTTTTTTTGCCATATTTTGGTTATAGGGGTAGCACAGGCACACTACCAGGAGTACATTCATGTTTATGGTGGCGCAGGCACCTCTTGGTGGCGCAGGCACACTGTCAGAACCTGAATCTCTGTTTATTGACCTTGGCACAAGCGCACTAATCCCGACGTACATACCCTAACCAGCATGTAGATGCACTAACCTAGGTGCAGACAACATTTCATACTATACCTTCACTGCAACGTGCAAAACCTATTCAGATCAGTGCATACACCCTAACCTGAGGCGCACACGTTGTTTTGGTGGCGCAAACACATTTCTGGTGGTGCAAGCGTTCTGTCAGAATCTGAGACTGTTTTACAAAGATGTGGCACACACTTTTCTGGTAGCGCACACACTTTTCTGGTGGTGCACACACTTTTCTGGTAGCGCAAGCACTCTGTGTGAATTGAATCCTATTTTTATCAAAGGTAGCGCATACATCCTTCTGGTGGCACACACGCCTCTCGGGTGGCACAGGTACATGAAAAGCACAGAGTGGAGCATATGTTCTTTTGGTGCCACACACGCTTCTCGGGTGGCATACATGCCCTAAAACCCACAGAGTGGCAGATACGCCCTAACCCGCAAGACACTAAAACAAGGGCACAGGTGTCTTTTTGTTTTCTTGAAGTTAATGTGTTGAGGTGCTAACATTCTTGCAGGTTTTATCTAATTAAATACTCATCTTTGCAGGGTGTTTTTACATGCTTTTACTTGATTAGATAAACTTTACATGTTTACTTATAGGAATAAGATCACGTATGCTCTTCCCTCACATCCCTTGGGGTGATCTTGGGAATCAGAAATGATTCTTAGGTCCTTTTGATGCTTTGAGGTTGTTAGGAATATTTGAATTGGAATTGGTTAACTTGGTGTGTTTGAATTAAAGTGTTTTTCCATTTGATATCTTTTTGGATTTTGGAAACATCACGTATGCTCTTCTCTTGCATCCTTGGATGATCTAGAGAATCAGAAATGATGTTTACTCTTTTGATGGAAAACTACTAAAATCGTCATACAGGACCAAAACACCATGCTTGTCAAAGAAAGGAGGAATCAAAAATGAAGTCAAAAACTACTAATACAGTTGTTATACAGGTTGCCAAAAGGTGTTCAAGCAAACCACACCTAATTAAACAAGATAAAAAGAACAACATATTCAAAACACTGTATTGCAGGTTTCGGAAAAGGGTATGTCCCTCTCCGCTCAACTGGAACATAACCCCTTTGGCATAACACCTTAAGCTACAACAATGGGGGTGGTTCCAGGAACCCCAAAGTAGTCCATGCAAGAGGGAACCTTGTGGATGAAATGGGAAGTGCTCCGCACTACCTACTTGACTAGTGATTCCTTTGTGAGATAGCATTACCGGTTGTCCATATGGTGACCCCAGTGATAGTACACGTAGACGCACTAGTTTCCTACTATTCTTGAAGGGGGTAAAGTAAAACCGAGATACTCCCAAGATAGTCAGTGTAACTTTTTGGGTAAATCATGCTCGCTTAAGATAGCTTTGTAACACCTAGGGCAAGAGAACCACCTAGGAAGATATTCTTTGGCCAGGAGCCCACTTTGACCATTCTAAAATAGTGTTGAGTTGTGAACCATCTTTTCATCACGAAACATGTGACACATTACTTTCACTTAGTTTTTCACTTGCCTTAAGGCGAGGTGAAACTCTGCTGAAGTGAAGCCAACATTTTTCATCCCCATTTTGATCTACTTCCTTCACATTCTTTTGACACTTTGTTGATCAAAAGAAGGGTGACTACCTCTGTGTTACCAATCAATTGTTTCTGCCACTTTTTTGTCTGTTTACACCCATCCATGTTTGCAGCTGGGTAAGTTAAACGTCTAAAGTGTGTGGAGGTGTATTCATATCATTGGTGGCCTTTGTGATCTTGATACCCATGTCAAGATCGTCGTTGTAGTTAGGTGTGGTTCATCATCTTGGACTTCCTTAGAAAGGTTACCTTGTTTGTATCGTATCACTACAATTTTGGTATTTACGTCTTGTTTCTTGTAAACTCGACCTAAATATCTATATTGTAAGGTTACACTGCACACATTTTAACTATTCCTAGTTATACTTTGAGCTTTTAGTTCGATTCTATTATTACCTTGATTTTGAAGAGTGCTACGTGTTACCACTTGTGTGTGTTATATCAATAGCATCTTGATATCAATACCTTACTTTCTCGCAAAGTTTGGTTAACATATCTTGGTGATATTGTTGTGTCACTCACAAATTGTAACTGGCACTTTTTGGGATATAGGTCTTAATCGAATTTGAGCTCGCTTCTAGTATATCTTGTTAGGAGGTCACATTAACTTTTTGTATTTACTTACATCTTGTTCATTCTCTTGAACTTGGCATAAGTGAGAACATCTTGTTAATTATCTTGCGACACTAAACTACTTTTTGAGACATAGTCTAGGAAGTACTTCATTTGATAGGCTTAGATACCAAACATTTGTGTCACTGGTGATTTATCACTCTATCACATTGGTATTCTCACATTGTTATTCATTCATATTCTTGGCAATTTATCTTGCATTTCACTTAGGTGTGGTCACAAATTTTTGAACACATTTACAACTTACCTTAGTGAAACTATCACAAATCATGGCTCCCAAAACATGATTAGGACTCAAGAAACAAACATACGAGGAACAACAAGTGCAAGCTTGGGAAGCCTCAAACAGACAAGGGTCAAACCCTTTCATTGGACATGATCTAGGGCCTCTATTTTCTATGGAAAAAGAGATAGAAGATATGGTTGATCATAGTGGTGATGAATTGGAATCCCCACACGTAGAGTTTGAATTTGACCCTACTTTATTAGATGAGTTTCTTTTTAGAAATAAGGATAGGGTGCTAGCACGGGTTGTAGAATTAGGGGCCAAAATGCCCACTGAAAATGAAACAATCCCACCTGCGAACAACGCTAATGAGGAAGAATGACCCCTTATCAACATGGAGGATATTTTGACACATGGACATGCTTCTACCTCCAACGTAGGAAATGATAAGTAGTGGGACATAGAATACCCTTTATCAAAGTGCCACATAAAAATAGGACAGGACATGAGAATGTGAAGAACCTCCACAATACGAAGAAGAGGAGGAACCCTTAGAAGAAGAAACCACAATTCAACAACAAATTAGTACCCTAAGCTGAACAATTAGCTTTGCTGACCTCTCATGTACAAAAGGAAGCAAGAAAAAATGTTCAAAAGCCAAGGCCTAAGGTTAAGATCAGTGAACTCCATAGAGAAAATCAAGGAGAAGATGATACGGGGTATCATCAAGTATATATCCCCGCTTCTCCCACTAAAGAAAAATTGCTCACACAAGAGGTATAGTCTATGAAAGAAACACTCACAAGCCTTCAAGAGAGCAATATAGGGAGCATTAGAAAGTATCAATATGAAGAATTATGTCCCTATCCTTTTGACAAGACTATGACCCTTCAACCTTTTCCTAAGAAATTCGACATGCCAAAATTCAACAAATATAAAGGGAAGGGAGATCCACGGGATCATGTCAAATATTTCTATATGGCATGTCAAGAGGTGTCCTATAGTGATAATTATCTCATAAGACTTTTTCCCAAGAGTCTAGGAGGTCAAGCCTTGGAGTGGTTTACACGTTTACCTCGGGGATCAATTTTCACTTGGCCAGAATTGGTAGAAAGGTTTGTGTGTCACTTCTCATACAATATAGAGAGTGATGTCACCATGGTGTATTTATGCAGCGCCAAACAATGCCCTAATGAGACTTTCTCTAGATTCCTACAACGGTGGAGAGGGATAGCTAGCTGCTTCCCTTGTGCTTTCCCTGAAAAATAGCTGGTAAGTATTTTTGTGCCCAACCTAAATCCGGACATAGCCTTCCACCTCCAAATGCATTGTGTTCACACTTTTGAGGAGGTCATTGAAAAATGGGTTCAAATAGAGAAAGCTCTCATTTCCAAAGGAACTCTCAAGTCCCAATCTAGAGATAATCAAAATGTTAAACCCACGGAGAAGCCGAAGGTTTTTAACAAAAACAAAAACGTGGTAGGAGATGGGATCACTGATTCCAAACATGTACAAATGGTCCAAACTGGTCAACCTTTTAAACTGACCAAAGGACCAATTCAACCACCACCAAAACAAAGAATGTTCACCCCTCTTAATGAACCTTTTTCAGTTATACTAAAACAATTAGATGCGGCTCACATGGTGACATATCCTACGACACAACCATTTGATGACAATGCTCCAAAACCTTCATGGTACAAGGAGCATGAATATTGTGAAATGCATCGTGTCAAAGGACATAAGACAGAAAAATGTCTGTGACTTCGTCATTATATCCAAGACCTCATCGAAAATGGGGAGATATAGGTAGATAACCCTAGAAAAACACAGACACCCAATGAAAAAAATGGGGATATATAAAGAGCCATTCCCCAATCATGATAAATCAGAAAATTCAAATCCGGATCAGGGAGAGTCATCCCAAGGTTATAAAGCAGTGAATTATTTATACACCAAAAAATACAACAATCATTATGATTCACTTATTGGATGTATTCTCTCTCCTACTAACCATGTCAACACCATCTGAATCAAGGGAAAGGATTGTGTCGTGGTAACAAGGCATGCCCGCCTCGTGATTCTGGAATCTTCTCCATCAACCCCACAAACTAGTAAATACAACCTCTTAGAGTAACTTGAGAAGACGTCTGCTAAGATTTCAATCTTAGATCTTCTTAAGATATTTAATGTACACAAAGACATTCTATACCAAACTCTTCAGGGGTCAGGAGTGCCATTAGAGGTAGATCCTACACATCTCCAAGCCACAGTAGCAAACATCATACCAAATGAACATATTGCCTTCAATCATAGGGAGATCCCTACTGAAAATCCAACGCATAATCTTCCTTTGTATATTGAGGTAGTGGTTACCCACAGGAAGATCAAATGGGTGCTTGTGGATAACGGATCAGGGTTGAACATCTACACACTAAAGTTGGTTAAACAGCTAGGACATACTGAGGTAGATCTTGAGTCAAACATCATCACTATCACCACTTACGAAAATGTGGAAAGGGAGTCAGCGGGCATAATCACATTACCCATGGAGGTGGGTCCCACTTGCCATCAAACAAAGTTTCATGTCCTGGACTTGGAACTTCCATATAATATGCTTCTAGGCTGACCATGGATTCATGCCATGCAGGTCATGCCATCGACGTTCCATCAGTGCATTAAATTGAAGCATGAGGGACACACCATTACAATACAAGGAGATTCAGAGCCCTTTTCTCACTATAAAGCTCTCAATAGTTTTACACGTAAGGGCACATATGCATGTCCCTCCACCGATATAGTTATCCCTCTCTAATTTGAGGCCATGGAATCTCAGATAGATTTGGATTCTCTCAGTTCTTGTGCCCATGGTGCGTCTACATCAACCTCTCCTTTTGATTCATGGGAGATGAAAATCCTTGAATATGGTTGTGGAGAATATAATGTGTAGCAAGCCCTCTTGGTTTCAGACCTCTCATTATCACCCAAGGCTAGAGGTCGACCCAACTATCACTTCAGAAGACCTAGAAATGAACACACTATTGGGTCATTCTTACCTGGAGGCTTGTTGGCTGAAGAAAAATTGTTAGATCCACCTACAACTTGGGTCCCAGAGGATACTCAGCCAACCTGTTATCAAACCCCTGAATATGAGAAATCTAGTAAAATGATGTACTCCATGGGCTACAAGGGCCTAGGATGTGGAAGAAATGAACAAGGACAGAGAGAACCAGTGCCTCTTCCACATTTTAAAATAGAAAGATACAACATTGGAATTCACCCTTATGGAGCACACCCCAATGATCAAGATGCTACTTGTTCTGAATGTGAGGATAGCTCTGACTATCTAGACAGTGATACGGATTCCCATTGTAGCCAATATGAGGATCTTGCCTCCATGAACCTATTCATGAACAACGCTGTCCTAACCATAACCCCTACGGAACCAACCCTTGACCTTGTTTACCCTTCCCTTGTTGAATGGGACCAACAACATCACATGTCACTAGATCTATTTGAGAATGATGAAGCTATCACAGAGTTCATGGGAATTCAGGATACAATTCCCATTGGAGACCACAAAAAGGGCTTCTATATTGACTTGGATACCTGTGCTTACTTTGGCAAGGAGGATGAGCTTTGTGGTCAGCAAAACTTAAGAAAAAGTGAGGGCAAAAGTTCCAATGTAAAGCCTTGGAAAAAATCAAAGTCCAAGTCACACAGTGAAAACCTCTTTGAGGCACTGGCCATGATAAACAAGTAAAAAAATCAAGGGACAATAAAAGTGACCACGCCAAGGATGAAAATCTTGTGGAGACATCCTTGGACGAAGATCTCAACCTTCCTCCTGATCCTACGCGTATGGAGGACTTGTCAAAATTACTAGTTGAGGAGACTATTCATGTGAATTTTGGTACAGAAGAGGACCCAAAGATCATCAAATTGGGAGCATCACTCTCAACACAGGAACATAATACATGTCACCATGTTGCTACGAGAGTTTATAGATGTGTTCGTATGGTCTTACAAAGACATGCCAAGCTTAGATCCAACTTTGGTCATGCACAACCTAGTTGTGCATGCAGATGCTAAGCCTATTAAACAGAAGCTCAGAAAGATGCACCCAAGGGTAGCCTTACTGGTTAAAGAGGAATTAGAAAGATTACTTGCAACAAGATTCATTTGGCCTATTGATTACTCTGAATGGATATCCAACATCGTCCCTATCCAGAAAAAGCCTGTCGGGATCAGAATCTACATGGATTTTAGAGACATTAATAAGGCTTTCCCTAAGGATGATTTTCCACTGCCAAATATTGATATGATTGTGGATTCAACAGTAGGATATGAGATGCTATCTCTCATGGATGGATTTTCAGGATACAACCAAATCAAGATAGTTGAAGAAGATCAGCACAAAATGGCTTTCACGACTCCTTGGGGTACCTTCTGTTATTAGGTGATGCCATTTGGTCTCAAAAATGCAGGAGCTACTTATCAGTGGGAAATGACAGTAATTTTTCATGATATGATTCATGATATCATGGAGGACTATGTGGATGACATCCTTGGAAAGTCTAAGACAAGAGAAGATCACCCTGTCATTTTACGGCGTATCTTTGAGTGCCTACGAGAGTATAAGGTCCGGCTGAATCCGAAGAAGTGTGTATTCGGTGTGCTATTAGGAAAATTGCTAGGTTTCATAGTATCAAGAAGGGGAATTGAAGTAGACCCTGCTAAAGTGTCTACCATTACTGAAATGCCTCCCCCTAAGAACATTAAGCAATTGCGTAGCTTGCAGGGAAAAATACAAGCTATTCACCGCTTCATCTCCCAGCTTGCCGATAAGTGCCATTCATTCACCCACCTACTTAAGAAGGATGTCCTTCATCTGGGGACCAGAGCAACAACAAGCCTTTTCTTTTCTTAAGCAATACTTGGCCAATCCACCTGTCCTCATGCCTCCAACTCCTGGGTGAACCACTATTGCTTTATATCTCTGCTACACAATTTGCTATTGGTGCATTGCTCACCCAATATGACCTTGGTCACAAAGAAAAAGTGGTGTACTATCTCAGTCACACTCTCATTGCTTATGAGCTCAACTATCCCCAAATTGAAAAGGCTTGTTTGGATGTTGTTTTTACTTTTCAAAAAAATTGCCATTATCTATTGAATAGCAATTCCAAGCTTACATCCAAAGTTGACCCACTCAAGTACTTGTTGTCTAAACCCACCCTCATAGGTAGAATGGCTAATTGGATCATTCTACTAAGTGAGTTTGACATAGAATTTGTGCATCAGAAGTCGGTTAAAGGACAAGTACTCGTTGACTAGGTAGAAGAAGTGCCTTTGCAAGGCACTGAACCTTTGAATCTGGAGCTGCCAGATGCCTCATTGCTATACATTGAAGAATCTGTCGTGTGGCAAATACATTTTGATGGGTCCTTTACTTTTCATGGTTCAGGTGCAGGGGTGGTCCTCATTACTCCTTCTGGCGACCCTATACCACAGAATTTTCACTTGGGTTTTCCTTGCACAAACAATATCATAGAAGTATGAGGAAATTATCGCAAGGATGAAGCTCCTCATCAAGTGGAACATTCATCATGTAAAGGTTGTGGGTGATTCTAAGTTAATTATTAAGCAAGTTAATGATGAATACAAGGTTAAAGATGAAAAGCTTATACCTTACAAAAATATAGTAGAAACTCTGAAAGAGTACTTAGTGCTGCATTACATTTGAACTAATTCCACGAGTGCAGAACAGATCAGTAGATGCTATGGCAACAGTGGGTTCTATGCTTTTGTATTCTACCAAGGAATAATGACATGTTATTCTTTGTGGAAAAATTTACATCATCTTGCGTACGACATGTTAGAATCTTGTCTGGCTTGTGATTTTGTTGGTCTAAATTCCCCATGGTACAAGCCCATATTTACCTATCTCAAGGACAACACGTTCCCTCCCAACATTTCCCATTCCGAAAAACAAAGCTTGATTCACCAAATAGCTCGTTACACCCTTTTAGGAGGTACGCTTTATCGTCGTGGCTACGATGGGAATCTATTACGTTGTCTCGATATGATGGAGTCGATCCAAGTGATCAAAGAAGTACATGAAGGGGTGTGTGGAGCACATACTAATGGAATGGTTTTGGCCAAGAAATTGTTAAGAGTAGGCTACTATTGGCCTACCATGGAAACTAATTGTTGTAATTATGTCAGGAAGTGTGTACTTTGCCAGAAGTATGGAAACTTCATCCATGCTCCATCGCAACCATTGCAACCTATCACTACCCCATGGCCATTTTCTAAATGGGGACTTGACTTGATAGAGAAACTAACCCCCACTTCATCTAATGGCCATACCCACATCATCATGGCTACTGAATACTTTACAAAGTGGGTGGAGGTCGTTCCTTTAACCTATGTAACGGGAGCTCAGATTTCCAAATTTATTATGAATCATATCATTTGCCGATATGGCATTCCTGCAGCCATTATTACTGATAATGGAAATTCATTCAAGAATAAAATAGGTGAAAGGGTCTTTATCAACAGTTCCAAATCCGGTTAAAATGGTCTACACCATATTATCCCCAAGGTAATGGACAGGCCGAAGCCACAAACAAGACTTTGGTGAGAATAATGGAAAAGATGGTCAGTAAAATAGGTTGTAATTGGCACTTACAAATCCACCCAAATCTTTGGGCTTACAGAACCTCCATTTCGTACTCCTATGGGTGCGACACCATATTCTCTAGTATTTGGGACAGAATCTATCATCCCACTAGAAATTGAACTTCCTTCCCTAAGAATCTCTCTTAGGGATTATCTAGATAAAGATGAAGATTACCGGGTGGCTAGACTAGTTGAATTAGAGCTCCTAGATGAGAAGCACATTCATGCCCTTAATCACCTCAAAGTGTATCAGAACAGAGTCTCCAGAAATTACAATAAGAGAATCATACCTCGCCAGTTTGAGGTTGGTGATTTGGTCATGAAGGAGAATCAGTTCAATACAAGGGCAGAACGAGAAAAGAAAGGAAAGTTCGAAACCACATTGGTTAGGACCCTATGTTATTGTGGCCAAGTACAACACAGGGGCATACAAACTTGCTCACCCCAATGGTGATGAGCTCTGTGAGCCCATGAATTCCATGCATCTTAAGCAGTTCTATGCTTAAACATGGCACAAAATCAGAAAAGCAAAAAAATAAAAAACATGGTAAAATGATCAAAAATACAAAAAAAATCAAAAAGAGAAAACAGGTCATCCACAAGTGAAAACCATGCAATTGTGGCACTTTGGATAGGTCCTTGGGTGAAAACCAGTTTCCGGCACCTTGGGAGGATTCGTTGTTCACAAGCATCTTACATCTGGAGGGTACTTTTACTTGGCCTAGCCCTAGTTCTACCTTTGAGATTCCCTATGAGCCCAATCCTATCAAGCCTTGATCTGGCTTTGTCTTCTTTTATTCATCTGTGAGGGGCATGGTCTTTCGCTATTACCCATCTTACGCTGGGGGAAATTCAACACGACTTCACCTTCTTGTTCATAAGCGCGTGGCCTCTGCTCTTGTATATTCCCCATCTAACACTGGGGGCATCCACGCTTTCTTGGTTACTTGTGCATAACTCTAGAAAACCATTAGAAAAAAACATAAAAACAATAGAAAATTGTTTCAAGGATGTAAAAACAATAGAAAATTGTTTCAAAAATGCAAAAACAATAGAAAATTGTTTCGCAAAAACCAAAACAATAGAAAAACACAAAAACAATAGAAAATTGTTACACAAAACAACATTTACAAAAACATTTACTTATGTTTACTTGCATTGTCTTGTTTCTTGCTTTGCTTGTATAGTTGCTTCATGTTTATGCTTTTAGGTTGTTTGTTGCTTGGGCATACTTTTTTAGGATTCATATTTTCTTGGTTAGATTAGATTTATTCTTGTTTGTGCATATTGAGGTATGTTCTTGCATGCTAGTGAATCATGGTGCATTATTATGTTAATTCATTGTGTTCTTTATTAGCATTTGATTGTGTTTATTGCATGTGCATTGTTTTGTTATCACATCATCACATTACCATCATTATCATCACATCTAACATCATCTATACATCATATATCAAGAAAAAGCTAAGTATACATCATACATGAATGCTAAGCTAATCATCACATATTGTATCATCAAATGGGGGCAAGAGGGATCATAAAATATCAAAATCTATCCCCCCCGCACCCTTATCATCATATCATCCCATCCACTAAGTATGACACATCACATAAACAAACACATTTGATATATTCTACAAGATCCATCATCTAGAAATCAAAACACATGTGATTCATCAACAAAATCATGAATACATATACATGTCAAAATCAAATCATCTAACATCATAAACACAACTATCTATCCATGAGAAATAATAAACAAATGTCCATCTCATATACACATATGTCATGTCAAAAATGTCCATATAATACATGTGTGGTATATCTGTATCAAAAATGGATATACATCATGGTAGTACATCAAAAATGCCTTCATCTAAGGTGTACAATAAGGATGATACATCTATCAAAGAATTCCTTCATCAGAGGCATGTATCAAAACTGCTATACATCAAAAATGCCTTCATCTGAGGTATACAATAAAATGATGATCAACTCACTGATCATAGAAATTCCTTCATCAGAGGCATGTGACAAAACTACTATACATCAAAAAAAGCCTTCATCAGAGGCATGTATCAAAAGAATGCTACATGTATCAAGGAAGAATAGCCTTCATCAAGAGGCATGTATGTGTGAACATGTAAAACATCAGGGCTGACTATCAAGCCCTCTCAGAGGCATGGAAAACTACTATAGAAATACGATATACGTAGAGCTCTACTCTCCTTCATCAAGGTGGCAGCAAGGCTAACTCGAGCATGAGCATCATGACATGGCTCTCCTCCCTGGTCGTGGCTGCTCCACTGAGGCCTAAGGCCCTCTCAGATCTAGTGCCCCTGCTCGACTGCTGGCTATAAGAAGGTGCTCACTGCTCAGCCAGGAACTGCCTCAAAATATAAAGACCTGTAATATGAGGCTTTGCCCTCTACTGTGGCTAGATCTATGTGTGTCTGGGTAGTCACCATTGTACCCTCTATGTGTCGGTAGGATGTTATCTCTACTGAGGCTCGGGCAAGCTCGGCCTGGCCCACTATGCGCTCTGCCCTGAGCCTATCTCACTCTAATATCACAGGCTACAGCTGGGCCTGCGTCTACTAATATAGGCTCGTCACATGGGCCATCTGGGAGGCCATCTATTGAATCTGCTGAAAGTGCACAACACTGTCACCTCCTGGGCCAGCCTGGGCCCGAGCCTGATCTTTCTCTGCTAATAAAGTCATAATCTAAGTCCCGAGCCTGATCTCGCTTGGCTGTCGTTGTCACACACCAGGCTCAGGCCTCGTCTCTCTCTACTCTAATCCCGATCTCTCTTGGCTAGAGCCTACTGTAACTACTACTGCAAAGTGGTTGTGTGTGCCACTGGCTGTGCCACTAAGGACTGGTCCTTGTGGTGCCCTCTAGACGACTGAGCCTAATCTAGGAATCTAGCTCTAGGAACCTGTGTTGGTGCATGTCTTGGACCTTGTGGCCTTGGTCCCTGTACTTGTGATGGCACCCTACTCATCTTGAGGTAATCCATTGAATGGATCCTCTAGATCACAACCTGCCACACCCTCTCTCCACTTAGCACCATGCCAAATCTCTATAGGCGGTTGAACAGCCTGCTACCCAAGGCCTCCTCCGGGATAGTAATATGTTGAGAGTAACACAGTGGCGTACCAGGTCCCATAATCTGCTATAATAGCTGGGTCACTTGACTTGTTGTGTTGGGTTCCATGCCTGTGGGACCACTTGTAAGAAACTCACCCAGGCTCCGAGCCACCAGTATGTGAGGCCCCATAGTATGCCTCTCATGAGTCTCAGATGGGCATACCATATGTCATGGCTGTGGAATACCTTGTACTATACCAAGCTACCACTGGCACCTGTCAACTATGTACAACTCTATGATGTAGTTGTGACTGCTAAGGATAAAGTGCTCTACTAAGCACACACTAAGCTCTACGACATCCTTTGGCCACTGGATATGTCTATAGGGTCTCCATATGATGTCTATCTCTAGCAGCTCATTGAAACTCTCACCTGTATCTATATAGGCTATGCCTAGGTGGCCATCGTACATCACCACCTACTGATACCCACACCATGTAAGATGGCTCCTCTGGATCTCAAACATGCAAAGTCCCCATAGGGCATCCAATAGCAATGTTGTCCCATAACCAAATCTGTAACAATAAGGCTGGCCCCACGGTCTTCCGACTGTGGTAAGTGATCAAGTGTAAATCCTAGTAGAAGTGCACTAGTATGCACTGCCCCCAACAATAATCGCTCAACACTGAAAAATGCCATGGATTAATGGTAGTATCCATCTCGGGAAAGATGTCCCCAGTATTATCAGTGAGAAAAAACCCACTAATAAGTGACATGATGTACAGGGGCCCCCGATGCAGTGTCAGGTCAGAAATACACTCGTGTAATGCAATAGACCATACCATCATGCAATATGTCATCTATGTCAAAAAAGTCACTACAAGCTTCTCTAATCTTCCCTATATCAGAGTTTTGACTCAATTAAATTACCCATGATTGGCACGCATAGAATCTACCAAACATCATCTAGGGTCACAGTCATCTCCCCAGTCGGAAGTCTTAAGCACTGACTCTTGCTATGCCATCACTCGGCTGGTGCAGTCAGTAAACCATGGTCCAAAGTGATGAATAGCATCCAAGACATAGGGCCTAGCCCCACAACATATGAGAATTATGGCCATAGCACATGCTGGTCTCACCGACGCATGGTCCCCTCTAACTCAAAAATCTGGGAATGACGCTCACATGTCTACAATACTGGCACTCCTCTCTCTAAGATATGAATCCACTCGTCAGTTATTAACATTTCTTCTGAAAATATATCTATCATTTTAGGGTTACCCCAAAAAATCCTAAATTTTCTTCTAAGTGTCACCCTTTTGGCATTTTTCTATCTATCCTCTATCGCTAGCCTGGGACTGCCTACGTGCCCTTTCGGGCATGTGCACCTCCCTTTTGGCACGTGCGCGTGCACGCAATGGTCTTCGGGCACTTGCGCCATCATTTGTGCACATGCTTGTGCACCCTTTTGGGTGTGTGTGCCACTCATTTAGGCACTTGTATCATCGCTTGTGTGCCTACGCATGCTTGTGTGCATGCATCCCCTCTATGTGTGCACTCCCCCTTTGGTGTGTGTGACTCCCTTTCTGGTGCATGCCTATCAAGTGCACATGTGTAGTGACATGTGTGCATACGTGCATGGGTGTGTGGAGTGTGTGCCTACGCATGCACGCGTATGTTTTAAGACGCATGCGCCCCCAAAGAGATGCATGTGCCCCTAGACTTGAGACCTACACCTACGTGCATGCATTCCGATGTCACTCCCTAACCCTAATTACTCATATTTAAGACATTAATGACAAAATTTTATAGAGCAAGGTTCGAGTACTCATAAAGGCACCGTCGTCGGCATGTCTGATGGTACCCTCGGAATGTGTCTGCTTACCTCAATCGGTCTCATGCGACCACCATCGTCCTCATTGCTATCAGAGCCTCACAGTAAAATCTCAATAGTGGTCAGTCAAAGTGAATTGGTCACGATGATTTACCCTCCCCAAGGTGGCATATGTCAACTTGTTTTTCACCGTACCGTGAAGGCATGGAGGCTCGTTTCAACCGCCATGTTTTCTCCTCTATTCACCGTTGAATAATTATTTTTATTAAATAATTATTTTTCTCTTATTTTTCATCGTATTGGGGCATTTTTTTGCTGTTTAATACCCCTTTCTTCCCCCTAGGGCAATTTTGTTGTTCTTCATGTGATTTTTCTTCTTATTCACATTCTCATAAATAATTATTTTATTAATTTTTTCCACTGCACAAGGACCATTATTTGTCACTTGTTTCTTCTTTCTTCCACCTAGGGAACCTTCTGTTGATGCCTAGGCCCTTCATTCTATTTCTTCTAGTTTCTTCTATTGTCCACCGTATTTTATAAAATAGAAAACAAAAACAATATATATATCTCACGTCGAAAATCTAAAAAAAAAGGACGGGGCAATATTTTTCACTAAATCCTTAAAAGTAAAAAAGACCTACAAACATAGGTAATGAATTTATTGTGGCTGAAACTTGTGTCTTATGCATGGTATCCTCTCCGTATCCTACTGGTCTGTTTCACATCTTCCCTGATTAATATGACTTGAGGATCGCTAGACTCACAACCATTCACAAAGCTAGCTGCTTTCTTCGTCTGTACTCTGGGGCATGTTTGTTTCCTGGTGTTGTTTCCTTGCGCACAACACTTTTTACTTGGATCCTAGTGTCCATTATCATTTCCCCTTGCATATATCCTTGCTTAGGACATCATTTTTAACCCTTGTCGTCAATCACGAACGTGTGGACCTCTTCAGCCTTGATAATAAAACATTTGTATAATTGTCTTGACCATTGTTGGGTTGGATATGTGCGTTCGTACTTGTTTTCCCTGTTAAATGAGCTTGTTTTCTTCTCGTATTACATTGCATTGTTCTATGTTATGTGGAGTTGGTATTTTTTAGCAATGGAAAATTGTTCATAGTATGGCTTTTCATGTCATTCTACCTTTGTCGTATGCTTATATTTTTCATAAATACCGATGACGTAGCTCTTATGGCAATACGATGACATCAAAATTGTTCCAATAAACATCAGCTAAAATCTAATCTCTTCCCTCCACTCCTCCATATTTCTTCTGCATCACGTTTCTCTCACCCCTAATCTTCCGTCTTACTAGGGCATCCTGTCCCTTCCCATTCGTCTATCTATTTCTCACCCTTTTCGATCGTCAATTGTCTTCCTTCATCACCCCATCAACACTCGAGGGGACATCTCTCCCTCCTACTAATTTTTCTTTTATCCTTTCAAAATTTCATTTGTCTACTATCTTTGAAGTGGCATCACTTACACAACCCTAAAGAGGGGCAAATGTAGACACCCATAATTACGCCTGAGCAATTTAAATACTTAAATTGTGCTAATTATATCCCTTCTTGCAAATTGGTGACATATACTAAAAAATCACTTGTATTCTCTCTTATCATCTTTAATTAATTACACTATGCTAATTAATTAAGTCACATATCCAACAAATAACCTAATTAACGACCTTCCGTTAATAGATCACCCGTTCTATCTAAACTAATTAATTATTATTAATTAATTAGCTTTCCCTTTCATTTAACCAATAAATCAATATTTAATTGATTTAATGCCCTTCTAATAGCCTAAATCGTACTAATATTCCTCTAATTAGCTTCCATAAGCTTACATCTACCTATTAATTAATCACCTTTGATTAATTAAAACACCACCCAACTCCCATGACTTGCTAATTATAAATTAAACCCTTCCAAAGTAAGGTTACCTTTTATAAAGCAACCTTATGCATTCCTAATCTTGTTTTACCTATTCTCCCACATGCAAAGGGATGAAGTGTTTCCTTTATCCATTAGGAAATATAAGGAGCCCTCCTTCTACCTTTATACCTACCCCAAAACTTCTTGAGAAGACAAAATCAAACCATTTAGTAAAATAGACTAAAAATTTTCCTTTGTTTTCTTGAGAGTTCACCACTTGGAGAGTTAAGCCTCTTTTCTAATAAAAAGTTCTTAGGTCATATGGGAGGTGTCAAAAGGGTCTTGTAGCCCAACTTTGATAAGCCCCCCATCCCTAGGTTCTTGGAATATCATAGATCAACCTATTTGATTATCATGGAGCTTACATAGGTTCATTCATTTATTTGTTGTTAATTAAGAGAATAGAGGATTTAGACATTTAGCATGTTAGTTTCAAAGCTTTAAATATGATAAATGTTAGTGTCTAACCTTGCTTAATTATTAATCTTGATGGTGCTTTGTACTTTTTTTAAAACTTTGTTAATTAGGGCTACTAGGTGTTAGTCTCTATTTTCCATTAACTTAGTTTAAAGTAAAAAACTATGCACACAAAAGTAACATCTAGTAATAGAGACAGTGAAAAAACAAAACAACCCATCCCAGGTCATTTGTAGGATTTTTCAAGCCCCTCCAACACCTTATCCCATTCTTTTTCCAAAGCTTCAATATTAACCGCCAATGATCCCATGTTGAAACCATCTAGGGTAGCCTTTCTCTTCCTGCCCTGACTATCCACGGAATAATAGGTGTTGGTGAGCTACCCCAGAGTCTAAAGGTGTTAGAGGGTCGATTTCACCATCACAATGCTCCATTCCATATAACTATGGAGAATAGCCTTAACCTGATCCATCTATTTGGTTATGGCACCAAAGTTGGCCTTTAAAACCTCAATCTCTCTACCCTGCCCAAAGCTGACCACAACCTCCACCTACTCTTTCATCTTATGCCAGTCATTGAATAAAAACTAGATCGAGCTCTTAGTGAGCCACATATCACCCTTGAGTTCCTCTGTATCATCCGCCATCCTTGCCAAGTGGTTTTCCCCTTTGATCGGACCAATGTGACCCATTTCCTCAAAGTTTTGTTCCAGTTAAGCATTAATAGGTGTCGAGACATCTTGTTTGTTGGACTCTCCCTTGGTGTTCGATGGGGAGCAAGGGGCCTACTTTGATTTCATGTCCTTAAGATTTTGGGTCCTAACCACCTCCACCTCATCCTGGTCATCATCCGAGTCCCCATCCTGGGAGTCAAAATCATCTCTCGATTCCTTCTCCTCTAAGTGCCAACCAATGCCATCCGCATAAGCTTCTAGATCCAACTTAAGGGATCCAATTTTATCAATGTCTAGTGCTGCCCTTTTGTCCAGGGAAACGATAAAGCCTTGATGGAGAGGGACAAAAATTCTTCTTGTTTTGAACTGCAAAATAGAGGCACACATGGAACGATACAGGAAGTAGGGGAAACTAAAATCTTGGCCACACCTAAAATGATTTAGCATAGGGAGGTGGTAGGCATAAATACACTTGTGATGGCCCTTAAGGGTTAAAAATTGAATGAGAGAGAGAGCCACCTCATCATATGAATTAGGTAAAGACAATCTAAGGTAACCAACAAAATGGGAGGTGAGATTCTCATTACCTTTGAGAAAAAGATTCAATTCTTCAGATGCTTCCTTCTTGGGCTTGTAGACCTCCCTCCCCACTGCTAGAATGCCCATCACTTTTTCCACTGAATCCACCATAATCTCCATCCTCATCCCCTTCATTTTAACCATAGCTTCTTTTTTGGTCATTTTCCAGGCACTAGAAAAATCCTTGCTAAGATTTTCATAATGCCCTTCAAATATTTTCAAAAAGGGGGTAAAGCCCTTGTTATCAAACAGATCCATAACTTCAGGCATGACCCCTTCAAGATTAGCAAGTTCAGTTCTGACAAGATCACCCCCCATTTGGCTGAACAACAAAAACCTCTTCACAAACAAACCCAAAATCTAGAACGCCAAAAGATTACTTGCACGCCAAGAACTAAATTTTCTATAGACACAAGAGACAATAAGAACTCTCCAATTAGATGAGTATTTTTTGCATCGAGTATGAAAGCAATTTAAGTGAATTTTTATTCTAGGCCTCATTCGGGAAATGTAATGATCAAATTTCCAAGACAAACATTTTCTCATTGTTTATGTTGTCAAAAATTGTACAAGCATCCACTAAACTACTGTACTAGACATACATGTTGATAACCTCATTTAACAGGCAAATCCCTTACCAATGATGAGAATGTGGATTTTATTTAAATTATAAAATTGAGTGGGGTAAATTTTGTGGAGGAAATGGACCAATGATGCATCCAACAGATATGCCTTTGATGAAGATTCAAGCTTATGACTCAATCAACATGATGTCGTGAAACTAAGATTTATATTAATGGTGGATGACATTGGCATTATATGATTATAATTGAAGCATTGAAAATGTACATTATTATACAATCTACTTAAAACCAAAATGACAATGAATACTTCCACCTCTAAAAACTAGCAATCACACGCAAGCAGTACAGTGTGAACATCGAAAGGGATCAAGTGGAGGAGTGAAGAGTGGAGGAGATGTGAAGGGCAGAAATTAAAGGCAATAAATTTGTCAGTGGAATTTGATAAAGGAGAAGGTGAAGTGGAGGAACAGATGGATGGAACCATAAAATGAGATAGGGAAGCTTGCATAGAGAGAAGCTTGAAAATGTCCTTTTTAACCTTCTGATCAAGTTGTTGAGTTGTGGAGCTCAATTAATTCAGTTTAGCATGCAATGTGAAACTTGTTGGAAAACATAGTAACCATCATTAGTTAGGGGGAACCGGCATCGATAACCCAGGACCGGAATTGGTCAGGCAAGGAGCAATCGGCATCAGTTAGGGCTAACTGACATTGGTCACCTGTGTGAGGATGTTTTAATTAACTCTCAGGAATTAGATCTATTTTTAGAATTAAAGTATATCTATTGATTGTAATTACATGGCTATGTGCCCTAAGTCTATAAACAAATTTATAAGCATAAAATCTAGGGTTTAGAAGTAATTATTAACAAGAATTAAGAAAAACTTGCAAAATTTGGTAAGAGAGAGAATTATTGGACGAGAAGCAAAAGCTTGAGAGAAAGAAATTATTTTACATCTGAGAGGTGTGGAAGATTGTAAATCTTCAATTGTATATCTTTTCAAAGCTTTGGATAATAGATTGGCTTGTTACTTGGTGGACGTAGCCCACATTGGGTGAACCACGTTAAATCTAGTGTTGATTTATATCTCTTGTTTTGTCTATTTCTTCTAGTAGAATATCCACTTTTATTTGCATGTATGCTTAGATCTGATATATTATTTGTACAACCGGTGTGCTAACCCTAACAAATGGCATCATAGCTTTGTTTGAGGGCTTTTTGTGTTGATAGATTTACTCATAGAGGGTTTTTTGATTGAGTGGGAGCTACAACAATGGCAGAAGAAAATAAATACAATGTAGAGAAATTTGACGACCGAAATTATCAATTATAGAAGATGCAGATTGAGGATTATGTGTATCAAAGATATTTGTACTTACCATTGGATTATAATTCTATACCTACGAAGGTGACTGATGAAGAATGGAAAATTCTTGATAGAAAGGATTTGGGATCTATAACATTGAGCCTGGCAGCATATGTGGCTTCCAATATTACAAAAGTGACTTCTATGGTAGGGTTAATGAAATCTCTTGCTAATTTATATGAAAAACCTACTGCTTCAAATAAATTTTATTTGATGAAGAAACTATTTAGTTCTAAGATGCATGAAGGTGAATTGACATCTAGTTATTTGAATGATTTCATATCTATTGTAAATATGTTAAAATCAGTAGATATACCATTTGATGATGAAGTGAAAGAACTTTTATTCTTATGTTCTTTTCCCGATAGTTGGGATAACTTGGTAATGGTCATTAGTAACACAACATCTGCTAATAATATTTTGAAGTTTGATGATGTGGTTAGTATAATCTTGAATGAAGAAATTCCCAGGAAGAGCATAGATGAATCATCATCTGGGAATGCTTTGAATGTAGAAAGCAAGGGTAGGCAGAAGGAGAGATCTAAGATTAAGAGTAATGGAAAATCAAACTCTAGGGATAATAGATCTAAATCTAAGGGTAAGGGAATTACTTGTTGGAAATGTGGAAAGAAAGGACACGTAAAAAAATATTGTTGGTCAAAGTATAAAGAGAACCAATAAATAGAATAAGGTAAAGAAGAAAATCTTGCTACAATAGAGGTAATCCAAGATGCTCTTATTATTTATTTAGATAATAGAATTGAATCATAGGTTTTAGATTGAATAGATTCTTTCCATGCAACCCCTAATAAGGGTTATTTTAGAAATTATGTCGAGGGGAATTTTGGGCATGTTTATTTGGGTGATGATGAACCTTGCAATATTACTGGTAAAAGGGAAGTTCATCTAAAATTTCAGAATGGAAATACATGGGTTTTGAAATATGTGAGGCATGTCCCAAGCCTCAAGAGGAATCTTATTCTTGTAAGGCAACTAGGTGAAGTTGGTTGCATGGTTACTTTTACAAGAGACTCTTGGAAAGTCACCAAGGGTGTTTTTGTTGTGGCAAGAGGTAAGAAGGTAGGAACGTTATATTTATCTACTTGTATTACTGATTCATTTTCTACATTATCTACTTCAGATTCAGATGCATGCATGTGGCATAACCGGTTGGGCCATATGAGTCAAAAGGGAATGTAGATCTTAAAGGCTAAGGGTAAGTTATTAGATTTGAAATATTTAGATCTTGATTTATGTGAGCATTGTGTCTTTGGAAAGTAAAAGAAAGGGAGATTTCTCAAAGTTGGGGCAACTAAGAAGGAACATAAATTGGAGCTTGTACACTTAGATGTATGGGGACCAACTCAGGTAGCTTCTCATGGAGGATCCCATTATTATGTTACTTTCATTGATGATGCTACAAGAAAGGTATGGGTTTATTGTATTAAACATAAATCTGATGTTTTTGAGACTTTTAAAAGATGGAAATCCCTTGTTGAGAATGAATCAAATTCTAAGTTAAAGTGTCTTAGATCTGAAAATGGTGGTGAATATTATAGCAAGGCTTTCAATGATTATTGTTTAGTGAATTGGATACGTAGAGAAATAACGGTTCTAAGAACACCACAAGAGAATGGTGTTAGAGAAAGAATGAACACGACAATCATGGAACATGTTAGAAGTATGAGGATACATTCGGGACTGCCCTTACAGTTTTGGGAAAAAACAGTTGATACAGTGGTTTATTTGATTAACCGCGGGCCTTCAAGTTCACTAGATGGAGGAATATCAGAGGAAGCTTGGACCAGAAAAGAGGTAGATCTTTATTTTCTTAAAGTTTTTGGTTCAGAAGCTTTTATGCATGTTGATAGGAAAAATAGGAAAAATTTGGATGCAAAATCTAAGAGGTGCACTTTCATTGGTTATGGATCTTGTGATTTTAGTTTTTGCTTTTAGGATTTAGAGAATTATAAAATTATTAGGAGTTGTAATGTTGAATGGAATGAAAAGAGAATGTACAGGGATAAATTTTTGGTACCCAAGGATGAACCGGTTGAGAAGTTTGTGAATAAAAATGAACTCTTGGATTTAAAAGTAATACCTACAAGCTTACACAGTAACTGGTGTCGGTTTACCCCTAATTGACATCAGTCAGATGAATCAGTCTCGCTTACAAAAGAGCCAAACCGACATCAATTAGTAGAACTAGAATCAGTTACAGGTGACTGGCATCAATCATTATCAGATTTGGATACAAATGTCCAAGAGGTCTATCTTGGGCCTCCGGTACCCCAAACACATGTGAGAAGGTCACAAAGGGTAATTAAACTTCCACAAAGATTTACACCTTCTCTATTTTATTTATTATTGACTGATAATGGTGAACCAGAAAGTTTTGAAGAAGTAATGCAGGATATGACCCACGTCCAGTTGGAGCATGGCATGGATGACGAGATGGACTCCTTAAAATAGAACCAAACTTGGGATTTGGTTAAATTCCCAGGAGGTAAGAGGACATTTCAGAATAAGTGGGTTTAGAGGATTAAGGAAGAAGATGGTGGACAGAAAATATATAAGGAAAAGCTTGTAGTAAAAGGATTTACACAGAAAGAAGGTATTGACTTTGGTGAACTATTTTCTCTTGTTGTTAAAATGAATTATATTCGTACTATATTGAGTTTAGTTGCAGTAGAATATTTACATTTAGAGAAACTAGATGTGAATACGGATTTCCTTCATGGTGATTTGGATGAAGAGATTTATATTCAGCAGTCGATTGGGTATGAAGTCAAGGCTAAGGAGAAATTAGTGTGCAAGTTGAAAAAGAGCCTATATGGGCTCAAGCAAGCTCGAAGGAAATGGTACATGAGGTTTGATAGTTTTATGCATGAGCATAGTTACTTGAGATGTGAATCAAAAGATTGTGTTTATTTCAAGAAACTTGAAAATGGGAGCTATATCATTTTGTTATTATATGTGGATGATATGCTTATTGTAGGATCTAGTATGCAGGACATTGGTGAGATTAAGGGAAAGCTTGCTCACACATTTTCTATGAAGGATTTAGGAGCTGCAAAAAGAATCCTTAGCATGTAAATACACAAAGACATGACAAATAAGAAATTGTATTTGTCTCAGGAGGATTATATCTATAGGGTGTTAGAAAGGTTCAAGATGCAGAATGTAAAACCTGTTAGTACACCTATGGCTGAACACTTCAAATTAAGAAAAGATAAGTGTCCATCATCATATGAGGAGGTCAAATACATGACACGAGTGTCATATGCTTCAGCAGTTGGGAGTCTCATGTATGCTATGGTTTGTACAAGACCAGACATTGCACAGGTAGTGGGAGTTGTGAGTAGATATATGGTCAATCAAGGTAAAGAGCATTGAAAAGTAGTCCAATGGATGCTTAGGTATTTGAAAGGGACATCTAGTATGAAGTTATGCTATGGAGAATCAGATATTTTATTATGTGGCTATATTGATTTGGATATGGCTGGAGATCTGGATGGTAAGAGGAGCACTACTGGATATATTTTCATAATAGGTGGGATAGCAGTTAGCTAGATTTCAAAATTGTAGAAGGATAAGGCTTTGTCTACTACAGCGGCAGAGTATGTTGCAGCTACAGAGGCTAACAAGGAAATGATATGAATGAGTAGGTTCATGGAAGAGTTGGGAAAGGAGTAAGGTGATTGTAAAATGTTCAGTGTCAATCATATTGTAATTCATTTGGTAAAGAACTCAGTGTTTCATTTGAGAATAAAACACATTTAGTTGAGGTATCACTTCATACGGCAGGTATCAGAGGATGGATAGTTGAATCTGGAAAAGATTCATACGAACAAGAACCTTGTGGATATGATAATGAAGCCATTAGCAAAGGAGAAGTTGGAGCTACACTCCACTTCTATTGGTCTTCAAGTTTGAGACTTGAAGAGAAAGAAACAAAGCTAAGGAAGAATCCAAAAATGACGTTGTACATGTATGGTGTAGTAATTAATCTCCAAGTGGGAGATTGTTGAGTTGTGGAGCTCAATTACTTTAGTTTAGCATGCAATGTGAAACTTTTTGGAAAACACAGTAACTGTCATCAGTTAGGGGCAACAGAATCAGTCACCTAGGACCGGCATCGGTCAGGCAAGTAGGAACTGACATTGGTAAGGGCTAAATGACATCAGTTACCTGTGCAAGGATGTTTTAATTAACTCTCAGGAATTAGATCGATTTTTTAGCATTAAAGTATATCTATTGATTGTAATTGCATAGATAAGTGCCCTAAGTATATAAATGGCTTTATAAGCATAAAAGTGAGGGTTTAGAAGTAATTATTAACAAGAATTAAGAAGAAATTGCAAAATTTTATAAGAGAGAGAATTCTTGGAGGAGAAGCAAAATCTTGAGAGAAAGAAAGAACTGTACATCTAAGATGTGTGGAATATTATAAATCTTCAATTGTATATCTTGTCAAAGCTTTGGATAATAGATTGGATTGTTTCTTGGTGGATGTTGTTTCACCATTTTCTTTACATTTTGGAATGTGACAAAACAAATAATGTTATGGGCTAAGGAGGAATACCTGTTGTGTTGGTCAGTTGGAGGTTGATGCGTATGTTCTGAATTTTTGATCTAATGTTGACTGTGAGATCTTCCTTTTGGCTGGGAGGAACTACCTGAAATAGAAAACAAGACCACCAAAGAAGAGTTAAATAATATATGACAGTGGACTGCCTAGTGTATGCTAGATCCAGGAAGTGTGATACTCCCTAGAAGGTTGTCAATCCATTATTTTTATAAAACAAATATGAAATAATTGAAATGTGTACATAAACAAATTTATTGCTAGGATTCTTATTTGGGTACCTCAGATCACTATCAAATTCGATCCAATTAAATACTAAAGACTATACGGGTCAAGGTCTTTGGGTCAGGTTGCAGGTTGTTCAAGTGGTCTGCAAGTCACGGATAGGGTCTTAGCGGGGTTGGGTAAGGTGTTTAGGTTGTTTTGGTAGGTAAGTGGTTGTTGGTTTACACAGTGTTGGAAGACACAGAGACCGATTTCGGTTGGGCATGAGCAATCATGGTTAGGCAGAACTGATGACAGTCATGGGTAACCTGTGTCGGTAGAGGTGGGCTGATAAAACTCAAAAATATCTGGTTGTAGAGGTTGATCTGAGGTTAAACGGAGATAAAAATGGGGGTGGAGAGGTCTGTAGGAATCTTAGTTATACTCAAAGATGTGTAACACTTAGATATATGTGATTTAATGGTGTGGGTGGACGAATGATTATGTTTACAGACAAGTAAAAGGTAGGGGAGTGAGTGTGCAAGTGGAAACTAATAACAACAATAGAAGAACCTAATAGACTGAAGTAGAAATAGATGATGTAGGTAAAAAGTGTACTTACTATGGTGCAGGTTCAAATGGCTATATGGTGATGATGGTTGATCAGAGGAATGATGTTTGGTACCGTGGCTGTACTTCCCAAAATGTTACCTTGAGTGCAATACCTCTAGATCTGTCCTGGTGCTGGCTATGGATGTCTGTAGGTGTGAAAAGACTCTGGTTCTGCTTGCATGTAGCTCTCTTCTCTTCTCCTTGATTCCAGAATGTGCCAATCTTTTCCACAAGGTTCCTCAAGTGAATAAATGGTAACCGATGATGGTTCCTGGTTGACTGGCATCAGTTTAGGGATGACTGGCATCGGTTAAGGTGGGATTCCCTAGGTTTGCTAAAAATAACAGATCTTGCAATCATTTGGGCCAGGTCTATCCATTTATTCATGGATCAGAATGGATATTATGTTTTTATGAGTGAGAAGATGATTAAAGGAATAATAGGCCTTGATTTTTAGGGTTGAACCAAGGCTTATTCATTTATGGAAACATTCTATGAATAGGTCTATGGTGAGGTGTCTAGGTGAGGTGTGCATCCATTTAATTAAATTAACTAAGTTAAATTAATAAATGGGGTGAGGATGCGTCTTAATTTAATTGTAAATAATTAAATTAATATTAATGTGGGGGATAAGGGTCATGGTTAGGTGAATTTAATTGTAAATGGTTTAAGTTGGTTATTCGAAAGGGGACCAAGGGGAGTGTGACCCAATTTTGGTGTCTACATTTTTCCCCTTTTTGTCATGTGGCTTGTATTGGTAAGCGACGCTAACAAAAATAGGAAATGGTTGTGTCGAGTGTAAGTGAGGGTGGTGTTTCCCCAAGCATGGGTGAAGGTAACCCCCCTCAAACTAGGAACCAATGAGGTGAGAGACGGAAGTGGTGAGTGGTTTGATAAAATGAGGAGGTGGGAAAATGAAGATCAGTGGGCGCATTGGGTAAAGGTAAAAGGTAAAATTGGGTAAACAGGTAAATGGGCCAGGGTCGAAGGTAGTGGCAGTTGAACGTACACACACATTGGAAACTACGGCATGGTACCAGGTTGAGAAGCTTTCAAACTCTATGTCAGCTAAGGTCGATAGGTTTATCCAAACAAGGTTGAAGTGATTCTGGTATCCAAGGTATAAGATATGGTGCGGAAACACAAAAAAGGTCAGGTGTAAGAATGTTTAGGTATGTTCTGGTACACCAAATTTCAAGTCATGATAAACATCATGACAATAGGAAAGGTAAGGTCAGTAGGCCGAACAACATGGGTAACCATGTCGCAAGGTATAGCGAGCACGAAGGATCAAAGGTCACAAAAAGTGGTTCAGGTCAAGCTATATAGGTAACGACATGGCTAAGTCCAAGGTATAGGTAAAATAACAACTCGTAAGATGTAGTAAAGGTAATGTAGGGGTAGGTTGGGTTTGTACGTATGGTTCAATGGGTGTCCGGGATGATAAAAAGGTACGTGGGCATGAATGGTTGCAGGAAAAAGGAAGTGTAGAAAGACCAAATAGGGATAAGGGTGGACCAATGTCAGTTATAGGGTGACTGACGTCAGTTGGCTAGGGCACAAATAGGACTGGTTTCGGTCAGGTCGGGGTGGGTTTATAAAACAAAAATTTTGTATTTTATAGAATCATTGTTGTGGTATACCGTTGGAGAAAATGACAGAGCTTTTGAATTTTGGTTATTTTTGAGAGGAAAGTACAAAGGATGGTACCCAACTGAGGTGGAGAGATCCAGTTGGTGAGAGGAGCTAGGTAAATGGGTCCATGAGATCGGTGTGGAGAATTTGATTGGGTGGAGGTGAGGAGAGAATTTGGTGATGGTAGAGGTAGGAGAGGGGTCAAGTGGGCCACCAGCACTGGAGCCATAGTCATGCCTCCACAGAGATGGCATCATGACAAGGTAAGATTTGATCTCATTCTTTATTGGTTAGGTGAATTTGTTGGTAAAAAGTGGGTTTGGGTAGAAGTGGGTTTGGGGGGATTAAATTTGAAGTTGGAAGAAAATGGGTGAAATAGGAAGGGTAGGAAGTGGAATGTAGGTTAAAGAGGGGTGGGGATGAATTTAGGTGATATTAGGGTAGGAATGGGTGGGTAGGTAGGGTAGAATGTTGAATTTTTAGAGAAATAGGGAAGGGTTTGGCAGATTTGATGCCGCGACAGTGACCGATGTCGGTCAAGGATCGACTGACGTCAGTGGAAATTAGCCGACATCAGTCATGGATGGGGTGACTGATGCTAGTTTTGGGAGACCAATACCAACTAAGAAGAACCAATGTCAGTCACCATTGGGATAAAAATGGGCCAGGAGATGAGTAAGGGTGGGTGGGTGGGATAGGAAGCTTTTGTTGAATGAAAATAGGTAGGGTAATAGTCATAGATGGGGGGTCAAGGGTGAATGTGAGTATGGTCAATGTTTAATAATGTTATGGTTTGTTGGATGCAGGTGATGGACCAGTTGCAGATGTGGGATAGGGTACCTCCCCTACTATTAGCAGTATGAGGGAGCACGACAGTCAAGGAGTGGTGACATGTTGCAGATGTGGTCCTTATTGGGGTTAGACGCTATCGACACATGGTCTGGGAGCCACGTTTGATGGTCACCCTCATCAATAGATGGGATTTGGCGACCAACACTTTTTGTTTACCGACAGGTGAGATGATCGTCACCTTAGAGGATGTGTATAATATTCTATAGCTATCGATAGTAAGCATGCAGGTGTATTCGATTTCCTCATAGGTATCTAAGGAATTGATGTTGACAGTGTTCGGTGAGGGGCTGGTGGAGTTGAGATTCCATAGCACCAACATGAGTTATGGAGATATGTACCGGGCCCATCCAAAGGAGATGAGGTTGGTAGTTCTGATGATGGAGGCAGTGTGTTATTTTACACTACCATATGTGGAGGGTGGGAGATTCCCATGGGAATTGATGGGGGTTCTGTATGATATGATGGAGGATAGGACCCGGTTTGCATGGGCACCATCATTCTTGGTGTAGATGTATAGATATTTATGGGCATATGGGTGATTACGGTGGTTTAACTTATGTTGTACCTTCCTTTTGCATTGTTGTGAATACGAGCACATCGTGTGTGTGCATCTAGTGTGCATGCCTCAACTTGATGCATTCAATGCGGGCATGGTTCGAGAGGGCTACAGGTGATGGGCACCTAATGTTGGAGAGCACCGAGCTGTCAGGGCTACACCCAATGTAGCACATTACAGGAATGTACTAGAGGGTTTTTCTATTGTGGACATCATTTGGAGGCCGTATGTTGGCTTCCCTTCATATAGGAAGATGGCCATGGAGTTAAATGGATTACAGCTTGTGAGCTGGATAAAGGGTCTTCATGTTGGCGAGAACGAGATGATCCTCATTGACAGGGTCAGGCAAGAGTTGGGATTACCCCGGGATGTACCTCTACCATTTCCACAATATATGAGGGATGACATGGAGAGGCTTATGCTTCTACCATAGCCGATGGTGCCTATAGGGTAGGAGGATCATGTGGTAGACCAGCGGATCAATGATGCCAGAGTAACAGATAGGTATAGACAGTGGTGGGTAGAACAACTATGAGTAGTACCACCAAGGCGAGGGTAACTAGACTTGGCTGCCATCAGAGTTTAGAGAGATGCCCTTCAAGGGCGAGTGGAGACTCTGGTTACCCAGTTGGGGATAGTGTAGGGACAACTGACGAAGTCAAAGGCATAGGTGTCCACATTGTAGGCACAGGTAGCAACCCTACAGGCCCAGGTAGCACAGGGACAGGTACTTGCACAAGGTGAAGATGGATATGGGGTATAGGTAGCCACCCTATAGGCATAGGTTACGAGTTTTTATGGGAAGCTGGCCACTGCATAGGTATAGATTGTGGCCCTTTGAGCCCATGTACAGGCACAGGGATCTACATAGGCTCAGGGATAGGATCCCATTTTATAGACAAGGGCGAGACAGGGTCCCTTGGTATAGGTGCAGGCACAAGGATAAGGTACCTTATTACAAGTAGCAGTGGGACAGGGTCACAGGAGATAGGTATAGGGGCCGAGACCGATGGCACCTCCATATACTGTATCAATGGCTAGGTTCCGGGATGCCTTAGGTGAGGCATGATACTATCAGGACCACTTGATGATCATAGGGATATACATGCCATCTTATGTCGAGTATAGAACACAATAGGCTTTGAGTGAGAGGACCATGTCCCGCAGTCACAGTGTAGAGAGTACAGGGGTCTAGCGATCCCAGAGATAGGACCAGGGTGAGGCCACTAGTGTATTGAGGCTAGCTCTAGGTGAGGGGTCATCAGAGGTTAGACCGAGGCCTATGGTGGGTGGGGAGATGTTAGTGGGATGCCACACAGGAGCAGTGGAGGAAGAGAAGACCAGTGAGATAGGCATGGAGGATATCTGACGGGGAGATGCCTGATAGTTGCGTGTACCTCCATTTTTTTGTATATTTTGAGATATACTGACCTGCGCACCGAAGAGAGTGAGAATGTACATGATATTTTTTGAGATGTTTGATAATATACAGGCTGGCGTACTGAAGATGGTGAGGATGTATTTGAGTGATTTGAGATGTTTGTATTTATTTGTATCTATGTACATATGTATGTATACACATACTTTCTAATTTATAGATGATGATATTTATAGTATGGATGGTGTACTTGTTTTTAATTTCCGTTATTATGTTTTTACATGATGGAAACTAGGTAAATTAGGCATGATTGATTCAAAGTTGTGTAGGCATGGCAGAGTGACGTTAAATAGGCATGATTGAGTCAGGTCAATTTAGGCATGATTGAGTTAGGTTGATTTAGGCATGGTGGAGTCAGGTTGATTTAAGCATGGTGGAGTTAGGTTAGTTTAGGCATGATTGAGCTAGGTTGATTTAAGTTTGATTTAATGTCGAAGTTGTTGGTAACATGGGGGACAAATGGTGATGTATATGTAGGTTATGGTTTTAATTTCCAAATATGTGCTATAATGGAAATGTGAAAATGATAAATGAATGATTTGATGATGTGGTAAAAAAATGTGTATTAATTGATGCTTGTTTGGTTTAATTTCCAGTTATTAATATAAAAAGGAAACTAATGTAGAATGTGAATAGGAAAGTGAAAGGGGGAATTGGTTAGGGTAAAGAGTTACCGAGCTAACCTCCAAGGGCCCCATGCCCTCGAAGTGCTACCTACATAGCCATGGCAAAAAGGGGCCTCAGGCTGATGTAATTCTTCCATAAGTTAGGGAAGATTATGATGAAGTATAGGAATGGGTTGGTAGGTGTTTGGCATGATTTAATGTAGGTCATAGGCATGATTGGGTGTAGGTCATAGGCTTGGTTGAATTGTTTTAAATATAGGTGTCGATGATATGGTCCTGTGTAAGATAATCAATAAGTAATGAGGAAGGAAAATGGTAAGAAGTGGTAACAGAGACGCTTAATTGATAAGAACCCTAGTGAGTCTACCATACCCAAGATGGGCTTATGAACGTAAGACCCTAAAGTCATTGCATAATGGACCATTCTAAGGGTGAAGAAAGTCACATAATCATTAAATGTCATGGTTGCAATAAGTCCCTTGAGTAAAGAGGAAATTAGGATGAAAAGGCAATGAGGTGAGAGTGGGCAGTTGAGCATAACCTAGTGTATGGTAGCATGTTTACTTGGCAAGAAACCCATGATCAAAATAGGCAATTTCATGACAAAAAAATTTCATTTTCTTCTTTTATGTTTGTTTTCGATATACTGATCGATGCGGGAAGTCTATATGGGATGATTATATTGTCTCCTTGAGGTCTTCACGAAGTTGATCGATGTGGGAAGCTTCTGGATATTTTCATTTTATTTTTACAGTGACTTGGTATAGCTATCCTTCAAGGGATCAGTCTATTTATAGTGGCGAAAATAGAGTGAAGAGATGTCCCTTTGTGAGGGAGTCATCTTTTTTCTGGAAGTTTGACTTAAGGATTTGAATCCCCTTTTATTTTCAGACGTTGAAGTCATGGAAAAGACTATAGAGGAAGAGTAGGCTCTTGTTCGAAGGAAAAAACCATAGTACACAGGGGTTAACTATGAAAGGGGTGGTTTCGAGTGATGAATGAAGATGGGATTCCATCTTAAAGAAGATGAAAATTATCCATGAGAATCATGATATGAGTAGAGCCATGGTACTCATATTGAAGATAAGGTTGAAAGGTGACAGGTAATCACATGATTCTTGTTTAGTCGTGGATCCTCAAAAACGGGTAATATGGAAGGTGAACAACGCTCAAGGGACGAGTGATCAACTGACAGAAAGTAATATAGGATTTGATGTCAACAATAAAATGGCTGAAGATGCAAGGCGTTGAGTGACTCAGGTTTGGGTTTACTTTCGAGTGAAGACAAAAGATAAGCACCTAATCCATAGGCATGGGTAACAATATAGGGTCCAAGCCAATTAGGAGAAAAATTTTCCCACTTACTTTTCTCTTCTTTGGTTACATGTTGATTTTATTTCAGGACGAGGTTTTCGACCTGAAATGTTTGTTTGTGAACACGTTTTTCGTAGGCACGTTTGATACGTTTTTGGTATATTTGAGATGGTCAAGAGCATTAAGATGATGTTCATCTAATAACTCAAGTTTCATTAAACGATCTTGGTGAAAGTCATCGTCATTGAGCATGTCTTGTAGTTAGATGTGAAGAGATGAAATCTAGACTTTGAGAGGTAAGACAGCCTCAGTACCATAGACCAGAGAAAAATGTGTGGTAGTAGTTGAAGTGTGAATACTAGTGCGATAAGCCCACAAGGTGAAAGGAATGTGTGAATGCCAATCCTTTCCAGTATCGTAAACTACTTTCATAAGAATTTTGTTCAAGGTTTTATTAGTCGATTCTGCTTGGCCATTGGTTTGTGGGTAATAAGGGGATGAGAAACTAAGTTGGATGCCAAAAGCATCACATAGCTCACGTAGGGTTTTATTTTTGAATTACTTTCCATTATCAGTGATGAGGCAGTGAGGAACACCAAAGCGAATAATGTTGTGGTGGTTGATGAATTCACATATTTTCTCGAATTTTATAGAAATGAGGGGAATGGCCTCTACCCATTTAGTGTAATATTTAGTAGTGGTTATGATCCATTGGTGGCATTGTGAAGAATGGGGATTGATCTCTCAGACAAGATCCAAGCTCCATTGAGAGAAGGGCCAAAGATCTTGTGTGACCTGTAAGGCATGACTAGGTGTTTGATGGAGATTAACATGTTACTAGTATTTCACACAACGTTTGACATAGTAAAAACAATTGTGGTTTATGGTTGGCCAATAATAGCCAAGGCAAAGAATGCATTTTGCAATAGCTAAACCACTAAAGTGACCACTACAAATTTCATCGTGGACTTCCTTAATGGTGTAGGGAATTTCAGAACTTGTAAGGCATCGTAAGAGAATATCGTCGAAGCCGCACTTATAAAGGAGACCACCCATGATGACATAACAAGAGAGACTTTTTAAAAAGGCTTGTTTTCCATTATGAGTGAGATCATAGGGTAAAATGGAAAGGGAAAGATAGTCGGAAAATTTCTTATACCAAAGGTCGCGTGGGTCAGGTGTAACGATTCTGACGGAGTAGACCTCACGAGGTAAATAAGAGGGTGATTATAGCCTTTATATTGTGAAAAATATTTTAGAGTCAGTGGACGAAGCAGGTATCTGAGAAGCCAAGTAGGCCATTGTATTTTCCAACTTATTGGTAGAACGTGGGGTGGTTTGAAGTTCGTAATAGTCAAATATAGTCAAAAGTATATCTACGTGATGTTAATACTTTTGAAGTATCTCACTACAACACTGGTATATAGCATTGACTTGGTTTACGACCAAATGGTTATCACTAAAGATATTGATGGACTTAACATCTAAGGCATTAGCAGCCTGGAGGCCCAATACGAGTGCTTCGTATTTGGAAATATTGTTTGTACAATCAAAAGTGAGTTTGAAATATAAAGGCATAGGTTCACCATCAAGAGGAACGAGGATGACACCAGCCCCACCTCCACGCTGACACTTATAGCCATCGAAGAAGAGTGTCATTTGGTAAGCGGGTTCGTCTAAGGAGAGGGTAGTTATGGATTTGTGTGGGAAATCGAAGTTAGAGAGTTGATTCCTAGAAATAGGCTCGTCGTCTAGTTGGTCAGCGATAGATTGGCCCTTGATGGACTTTTGATGAATTAATTTGAGGTCAAGGTCGGCAAGAAGCATAAGCCAACATGCGACACGTTGATGTTGATAGGGTTTGGCATACATATAGTGTAAGGGGTTAGTATTAGTAATAACGAATGTTTTGTGGTTGAGTAGGTAATGGCAGAGTTTGGTGGTGATGAAAACTAAGGCTAGGTAGAGTTTTTCAGCGTGGGTATATCTAGTTTCATAGTCCAGAAGGGTACTACTTATGTAATAAACTGCTTGCTCTCTGTGCTTCTCATCGTGATGAGCGAGCATGGCACCTAAAGAATGGTCAGTGGCAGAAATATATAGGTAAAATGGCTGGTCATCCTTAGGAGGAATGAGCACTGGTGGTTGAAGGAGGTATTGTTTTAAGGCTTCAAAGTCTTTATGGCATTCATCATCCCATTTGAATGAAACATATTTCTTGAGAAGATGATGAAATGGTTGACAACGGTCAAAAATCTGTGAGATAAAATGACGAATGGATTGCAACTTACCTTGTACACTTTGAAGTTGGCAAAACTTAGTGGCTAGAGGCATTTCTAGAATAGCCTTTACTTTAGCAGGATCAACTTCTATGCCACGGAAAGAAATGATGAAACCAAGGAGTTTTCCTGAAAGTACTACAAAGACGCATTTCTTTAGTTGAAGATGAACATAATACTTGATGAGGTGGTCAAACATGACCTTAACGACAGTCAGGGGTTCGGCTCGATGTTTGAATTTGGCAAGAAGATAGTCTACGTAATCTTCCAATATGTGATATAGGATGTCATGGATGATGTAAGTCATGACTCGTTGGTATGTAGCGCCAGCATTTTTAAGGCCAAAAGGCATGACTCGATAGCAAAAATTCCCCTAAGGGGTAATGAAGGTAGTCTTGTGTTGATCTTCTAGAGCAAGTAATATTTGATTATAACCCGAGAAACTGTCCATAATTGATAGTATTCCATGGCCGGTGGTGAGATCAACTAGTTGGTTAATGCCTGGTAGAGGAAAGTCATCTTTGGGAAAAGCTACGTTGAGGTCATGGAAGTCCATGTAAATGTGGATTCCCCCTATCACCTTTGTGATAGGAACGATGTTAGGGATCCATTCAATTAAAGTAACTAAGTTAAATTAATAAATGGGGTGAGGATGGGTATTAATTTAATTGTAAATAATTAAATTAATATTAATGTGGGGGATAAGTGTCATGGTTAGGTGAATGTGTTTAAGTTGGTTATTTGAAAGGGGACTGTACGTACCCAAAATTGTAGGGTATTGTACCACCGAAATGATATTACACATACCCCAATGATGATATAGGTCACCTCGCAAGGTATTCGGGATCCAAAGAAGCTCACAAAGTATATGTTAGAATCCCAAATGCTTTATCTAAGTTCCTTGTGCTTCACTTTATCCTCTACCTTTCTTTTCTAGTCATTTTGGCCTTTAGTGATGAAACCGCCGCCCTAGCAAGGCGGCGGTCCTTCACATGTTTTCCAACATGTTCTTTTGATCACGACTTACTTAATTTTTAAACTTTCACCAGCTTTTCTCAACTGCCTTGGCTTGTATTAATGTTTTATGTCCCCTGGAATAGTGTTTCTTCATTTTTTAATGGTAAAAGAGTTCTAATAGGAATTACCTTTGGGTGAATGTGAAATATATAAATAGCCAGCTTGTTTTCAAGCAAAAGGCCCCTCAACTTCTCATTTCCATTGTTTAGTCTATCAATTTCTTGTTTAGAGCTCATTTTGTTTTCATGTTTGCATCCATGTTAGTTTTCCTTTGCTGTTGGAATCCATTTGATCTTCTTGCTTCAGTCTTGTTCATTGTTGTTCATAAAAATTAGTTTAGAGCATAGTAGTGTCATTTGTAGATTGAATCCACTAGAGTTGTAGGTTGTGTTCTTCACATAAGGTAGATTCTAGAATCTCTTGGTACACTTGTGTTGTATTCCCACAATAAATCCCACTAAGAATTGCATATGCCAAGCTCTGTAACTTGCACTATCCCTCTCCTACTCGCATTGTATTTGGTCTATATCCAAAGCTGCCAATGTTCAAAATACCTTTTTCTATTGATGCTAGCATATAAACACTCTTCTGTATTCACGTCAATACAAAGGAATGAGGAGATCATTCTAAGGGGAAAAAATCATACACTACTGGATTCACCACTATTTTGTAAATTCCAGGTTTTATTTGTCAAATTTCTAGTTAAAACATATCAAAGAGAGTAGTGAAATATTTCATTTTCGTTAAGTTTCATTTTCGATATTACTAGGGAAGTTGTGGGGATTGGTAGTTTCTAAGAAACTATGATTCATTCCTCACTTCTGAGGTAGGATTGAGAATCTTTCAATTAAGTTAATCAGCTATCTAGTTATTTAGGATAAACTCACAACTGCACAGGCAAGTAGCTACACTGGGATATTTTGCTTGTTTTAATTTTGTTATTATATTAGTTGTCATTTTCTGAATATATTAGATTAGTTTCTCTTTCAATTCTATTCAAAATTCTATCAAAAATACAAAAATAGAGGAATATATATATGTTGTAGATATATTTTACATAGTTAGTTTATTTCATTTCAATTAGGGTTATATTGATCTTGTATGATAATCACGGGACCTAGGGAGCCCAGGGAATACGTTTTTGAGCCAATCATGCCTCAGCCAAATATTGTTGCAGCAACAACTGACATAGACCAAAATCTCATAATTCAGGTCTTCCGAACAACCATAGACCTACAAGAAATTAGCACATAGTTAAGAAGATTAAACATAGAAGACGATAAAGCACACACGTTCTGGTCAAATCAGCCAAAGTATAGACTACCTTGATAGATATCCGTATGACTGTAGAAGGACTTGAAAGAGAGAAAACATTCAGTTGTGATCCACTAGTCCCACAGCCAGATGTAGGAGACCTCCTCGTTGATATAGACACTAGCTTACATATCCAAGTTGCTAGAACACCTGTTAGGTACTCCGAGAAAATCATACAACTTCTAGTTCTAAACGTAGAGGCCGAAAAGACATACGATTACTAGATACATGGAATTAGGGATTGATTCTTCACATGACTATAGGAGGTCCACAGCAACCAAAAACTTATGGTTGTGATCTACACGTCCCACAACCCAATGGGCCTACAAATCAATCAAATATTGACTTTGGTTTGTGAACATTAGTGTTTAGGTCCTCTCCACTTCCACTAGACATCATCACACAACTATCATTATTAAAATTAGCAGCTAATCAAGCTAAAGATTTCTAGACTAGACCAGAGAATCATCCATAAACACCAAAGATCCACTACACATTTAGCCATTCCATTTTCATGACCTTGTTAGAAGATATATATGAAGCACCCACAGGTCATCTTCCACGTATCCCACAACCCATAGATCAGATCACGGCAGAGCTCGATATTGATTGGAGCCTTCAAGTAGCTATCCTCATCGAATGATCTATCACACTGGTTTAGGTTAGGATGACCTTCTTTGCCTTAGATTCACAGATCCCATTATTGCGTGTTGAAGACATAAGATTACCTAACTAGCTTATCTACACCCTGCATGTATTCCATCCCCACCGGTTGTCTCGGCACGACCTTGGGAGGTTAGGTGTGAATAAGAGTTACTTGTAGATTCTCATGCTTGCATGTCACTTTTCCATTGTACAAAATTGGTGAACCCGACATGAATCGAACACCCAACCTTCTGATTGAGAGTCAGATTTCTACTTGTTCTTCCAATTAGTTTACTTTTCATCTTTTCCACCTCATTATCCTTCACATCAGCTTCACCAACAAAATTGGTGAACCCGACGTGAATCAAACACGCAACCTTCTGATTCGGAGTCATATTTCTACTTGTTCTTCCAATTAGTTTACTTTTCATCCTTTCCACCTCATTAGCCTTCACATCATCTTCACCAACAAAATTGGTGAACCCGACGTCAAACAAACAACTACTTCATCTTCTCTACTTCTTTAGCCTCCACATCAGCTTCACTAACAAAATTGGTGAACCTGACGTGGCTCAAACTAATTTTCCTCTTTCTGTTCTTTCATCCACCTTCACTCTTTCCCATTATTCTATGGGTATTTATATACCCCTCGAATATGTCGGGATACGATGCATATGGCAAACCTCTCCTAGGTCTTGAAGCATACAACGATCAACTAAATAGACAACCATCACCCTCGATCTCAGCATGGGGTTACAACTATTCAACTAACCAATTATCAACACAAACTCCACCTCAAAGGATTAGATACAGTTCTTCTTTCCAAATAGAGGAGTTGGATCAGCTCACTCAAACGCAACAACCAGAGCCTTCAGGCTCGAACAATATGACACTCACTGGAGAATCTGATTCATCTCCTTAGGTGTTTCTTAGACCACAAATTAGTAGACAGTCAGATCCATATATGTTGTTAGATGACGAATACTTAGCACGTTATGCTAGGAGTGGACAATGCTCTCAAAATATGTATCCATCTATAGTAGTTTTGCAAACACAACCTGAGGTCTCGTTCTAAGAAAACACCCCCATTCCTCCACCTATGGGAAATGTCCTTGGTGAAACTTGGCAAGGCACCGATCAATTCATAGCAGGATACCATATGCCTATACAACCACAAGATATACAACAAATGCCACTAAGGAAAAATACTGTGTCTTCACTAAACGAGGTCATCTTAGCCTTAGTTGAGAAGGTTAGGGGGTTGGAACTTGCTCAAGCAAGTCAAAATTTACAGTTCATGCAAGCAGGAACTTCCAATCCTCCACATCATCCCAACCAAGTAGACCTCCTCACAAGAATAGGTGCGTTGGGTATGCCCCCTCAGTACTTACATCAGACGCCAACTAGAACCACGTTTTCTAATGCCGCTCCAGTTGAAAATATAATACCCCCCGATTTAGTACAAAACAATCCATTCCTAAGCAATGCTCCTCCATACTTAAACATGTATTCCAAATAACCACAGGGAGATATGTTCTCTTCTCCTGGCATGTTCACTCAACCATAGGGATTCCCTTATGCCCCTACAAATACATATGTTATGCCATATCAACAACCCATTCCACCTCCACTCCCATAGCAAGCACCATCAATGGTCGAAACCTATGTGATAGGGACTTACTCAGAATACTTGAAAGAACCCCTAGACTTCACTATACAAAGCATCATGCTTCCAAGACCTCTCCCCGATCTACCCAAGTATAATGGAGAGGGAGACCCGAATGCACATATTAAGGCCTATGCCGCAACCATTCGAGAACTTCTCCCTTGGGATGGAGTTGTTGCTAAAATATTCCCCAAAACTTTAGATGGTATCACCCTCGATTGGTATTACAGAACACCTGAAGCCTCAATACATTCATTTAAACAACTCATTTCAGAGTTCATCAAGGCGTTCAACATGAACAAATTGTTGAGAATAAGAATCAGGGAATTCTTGCATATTAAACAAGAACACAATGAATATGTTGCTCATTTCATCCAACAATGGTGTACAGTCCTCTATTCTTTAGCAAGCGCTCCAAACATGGATCAGATGGAGCTATGTGATTTATTCCTTCATTCTCTTAGCAGAGAGATAAAGGAAGAAGTCCAAAAGTTCTCACTAAGAACTTATGATGAGGTGCTCGAGAGCACTCTCCGAATAGATCAAGCTGCAATAGATAGTGGTCACAAGACATATGGAACAAATGGGAGGTTAATCATCCCTAACCAAAACACTACGACTTATCCTACTATCACAAATGCCAATCAAGGACCTAAAATCCTTAACAAAAACCGTGGAGTGACAACAGATGGAGTGACCAACCAAACTAAAAAATCAAACGTTGTAAATGTTCCACCACTAGTTAACAATCAACAAAACAACAATTTTACCCCAACAATCAACGCAGTGGATTTCAATCATCCCCAATGATGACAAAAAAAACAGCAACAAAAACAACAATGGCAGATCCAAACACAGGGTCCAAGTCAAAACTCAACTAGATATCAAAACCAAAACCAAAGACAGCAAATGCAAAACTTTAATCCTAATAGTCAACAGTTTAATCAGAGTTTTGGACCACAACACATGCCAAAACAACAACCTAGGAATTATAATCCCAACTCGTATTTTGGTTTCCAAAAAATTCAAGGCCATGACACTAGGACTTCCCATGATTACAACAAGTTTATGCAACATTTTCCAGAAGAACAAAGACAACTCTTCATAAATATGTTCTTAACAGATTTTGTGACACCTATGACAAATACTTTCGCAGGGGCAGTTTCCCCTCAAAACACACCTCTCAAGATCTTTAATGATCCACTCCCAAATCACAATAACAACAAATTAGATCCAAATGGGACGAACAAAGGTGTAATGACAGGAAATAACGATCATGAAGCCTCAACTTCACTAAACCCACCTATCGCACTGCAATTAGGAAATCAGCCACGAACCAAGATAATTGGTCTAGTGGAGTTAGATACTAAGCTGCACGTAGAATCCATAACAAGAACACGAGAATATTTGTCGCAACCAAATCCAATCTATCCACTAGAACCAGATAACATTCAACAAACGTTGGTAAAACCCGTGGGTGCTTATGATTTAATTAATGACTTAACAAAGACCTTCTCTCACATCTCCTTTTTGGATTTGTTGAAAAACTCTCCTGCCCATAGGGATACTCTTTTAGAAGCACTATGTCTAGGTCATTTAATTAATATCACTCCATGTCTTGAAACACAAGTAAACCATATAGACTTCGATATCTGCCCTTCAGGGCAGCCAGATAGGGATACCGAGTTTATATTCGACATAAACAAAATGCCAACAGATGCTGAAATTGCATGTAGAGGTGATCCAGCCTTGTATTTATAGGTGTGAGTTTACAATAATTACGTTAAACATGCAATGGTTGACGATGGGGCAGCAGTTAACATTGTCCCTTTCTCTTTCCTTCAAAAGCTAGGATATGGAGAAACAAACTGTTCCACAACAAGAAATATGCTAAGAGGTTATGATAGCCTTAAGGCTACTTCAATTAGGACTATAATATTACTAGTCACCTTAGGATCTAAGACAATCCTCACCAATTTTTATATCATAGATCGGGAAACCAACTATAATATGATCCTCGGTCGACCATGGATACATCGCATGAAAGCAATCCCTTCTACGTTATTCCAAGAAATAATATTCTTACACCTAAGAAAGATATTCATAGCAAAAGGTGACCCAAAACCATTTGACATACACCTAGCAGACCTGAAGAAAAGACCAAGTGTTCACTCTGAGTTTGAACTCCCAACAAACTAACTTAACAAACCAATCGACTCAAAACCGGAAGAAAAATTAATACCTACAACAAAACTAGAAATTATGAACCTAGTCAAGGGCATCCCAGCCCTCAAGGATGAAGATAACATTGTAGAAACAGTGTCATTAGGAACTACTGAAAAAATTGTCGAGTTACTGGAACAAGATCTACCAATTTTCCTACCATTCGATTCCACAAGTATGGGATGTACCCTAGGAGTTGGTTCTCTTCCGGCAGAGGAAATTTACATGGTAGAAGTAACCGAAATAGAAGAAAGAGACGTAAAGAATGTCCCAGCATCCATCTTTCTTAGTAAATATTGGACTCTCCACTTCGATGGATCTAGATGCTGCTATGGAGCCGGGGCAGGTGTGATCTTCACTTCCCCTGAGGGAAAGATCCTACCTTTTGCTTTTAAGTTAAACTTTGAATGCACAAACAATGGCACTGAGTACAAAGCTCTCCTCCTTGGCATCATCATAGCCAAAAGGATCAGTGTTAATAACATCAGAGTGTTAGGAGACTCACAATTAGTTGCAAACCAAGTCTCTGAAGTATATGAGACTAGATTCGAGCACTTACAACTCTATAAAACAGCGGTATTAGATCTAAGCAAAGGATTTGACTTCATATCAATCGAAGAAATCCCACAAGAGTAGAACCTTCTCGTAGACTCGATAGCAACCTCAGCTTCCCGTTTCACTCCAAACAGTGAGTTGAGGATACAAATTTCACGATATCACTTCGTACCAAACCATTAGTGTGTAAAATACCAAAAAACTCACTCATGACTCATGAAGAAGCTAAGGATGATTTTTCTATCATAGATCACTTTGAAGATGATATGGTCACTCTTAAATATCTAAAAGCCTATGCAGAGCTACACATTGCTCACCGCATAGTTGATCTTTCCCTAATACCACACTCCTCTTCCTACTTTGGAAATCCCATGGTGGAGCTCCCCCCACAAAAGAATCATGATATTTATGAGATAGAAAATGGAGAAGACTTGGAACTACCTCCAACCCCGCCTGAATTTAAAGAAGGTAACACATCCTTAATCGAAGGAACGATTGATGTAAACATCGGAACGGAGGAAGAACCAAAGATCTTGAAACTCAGATCTTCGCTAACTCCATAAGAAATAGAAATACACACTCAAATTCTCAAAGAACATCAAAAGTCTTTTACATTTAATTATAAAGAAATGACAAGAATTGCACCACACATCGTACTACATAATCTTGTCACCAAACCAGATGCAATTCCAATTAAAAAAAAATCAATACCAATGAAACCAAAATTAGCTCTCATGGTAAATGAAGAAGTGATGAAGCTTCTCCAAGTACAATTCATCAAACCAGTTGATTATTCACAATGGGTATTTACTATCATCCCCGTTCTCAACAAGAATGGGAAAATACACATTTACATAGATTTTCGGGATATTAACAAAGCTTGTCCCAAGGATGATTTCCCATTACCATCCATTGATGTCATCGTTGACGCAATAGTTGGATTTGAGATTTTATCTCTCATGGATGGGTTCTTGGGATATAATCAAATCGAAATATCCGAACAAGACCAAGCCAAAACCACATTTATAACTCCCTAGAGAACTTATTGTTATGTTGTCATGTCATTTGGTCTTAAGAACGCCGGTGCTATGTATCAGCGGGCAATGACTTATATATTCCATGATCTTATCCATAAAATTATGGAATCATATGTGGATGACTTGTTGGCCAAGGCCAAGAAGCACTGTGATCACCCGGAAGTGCTCCGCATCATCCTCTCACGTTTGATTGAATATGGAGTCACATTAAACCCAGAGAAGTGCGTTTTTGGTGTAACAGGAGGTAAACTTCTAGGATACATTATATCTTCACGAGGGATTGATGTTGATCTGGCCAAAATACGGGCTATTCTCGAAATGATTCCACCTTCAGACGAGTCTAGAATCAGGTCATTTCTCATAAAATTCGGTGCAATCCAAAAGTTCATCCCAGATTTAAGGTTTACCATTCATCCAATCAATAATCTACTCAAGAAAGATTATAGTGTCAATTGGACTGAAGATTTCAATGAAGCATTCGAAGCAGTTAGCACTTCTTGTTGTCACCACCCATGCTAATGCCTCCCAAGCCAGACTGCCCTTTGATTCTATACTCTCGAGCCACTCATGTCTCGTTGGCCTACATGCTGCCTCAAGAAGATGATGATCAACGAGAATGCATGATCTATTTCATTAGCCAAACGTTGCTCGATTATGAAATGCATTATACACAGGAAGAAAGAGAATGCCTTGCCATAGTCTTCACCACAAAATGCTTAAGACATTACATGTTAAATCAAGAAACAAGGGTCATTATGAAGACAAACCATTTACGGACATTCCTCATGCAAGGGTCCTTGTCTAAAAAGGTTGGATGTTTCATAACCCTAATGGGAGAATTTGAGTTAACATTTGTAAACCAAAAATCCATTAAAGGACAAATCATTGCAGACTGGTTAGCTGACAATCCACTAGATGGAGGTGAGTAGGTAGATCTAGACTTTCCCGATGAATGTGTATACTTTGTCGAAACCAGACCCCCCATCTCTACATGTTCCTGGTATACTGATATTATCAATTTTATCATGGACCATATGTATCTAGAAGGTGCCACGCCACAACAAAGAAGGCATTTACGCATTATCATAGCTAAATATGTTGTTTTAGACCAGGTACTCTATTGTAGAGCCTTTGATGGCATGCTTCTAAGATGCGTCGACGTAGAAGAATCCAAGAGGATTCTTCATGAATCCCATAGTGGGATATGTGGGGGCCACTTCGGTGGTCATGCCATCGCTCACAAAATACATCAGATGGGCTATTTTTGACCCACTCTCGAGCATGATGCAGTGGAATTTGTATGCAAGTGCCACAAATGTCAATAATTCTCTCACGAGATTCACATGCCAGCACAATCCCTGCAACCAATAGTGACTCCGTGGCCCTTCTCCACTTGGGGTCTAGACTTGATAGGTAAATTCTCTCCCTCATCAATCAATGGCCATAACTTTATAATCACATCCATGGAATATTTTACCAAATGGGTGAATGTCATGCCTCTCACCACTGTACCAGGTTCGTTGATTACCAAATTCATTTTAAACCAAATTATCTGCAGGTATGGTGTCCCACAAGTCACTATCTCAGATAATGGCACGTCCTTTAAGAATGATGAGGTTCATGAGTTATGTAGCAAGTTCAAGATAAACCATCACACGGTCTCTCTTTATTACCCCCAAGCCAATGGGCAGGCCGAAGCAACAAACAAAACATTGAAAGCTATTCTCCTTAAAATAGTCGAGGAGAATAAACGATATTGGCATTTAAAACTATATCCGGCCTTGTGGGCCCATCAAACCTCAATAAGAACACTAATAGGAGAAACTCCTTTCTCGCTGGTATTCGGAGCAGAAGTAGTTCTCCCACTTGAGGTTGAAATACCCAGTCTCTGCATCTCATTACAAGGGATTCTGGATTAAGAAGCTTACAGGGAGGCATGCCTCTCTCAAATAGAAAGCCTTGATGAGGCCAGGCTAAATGCTAAATAGCGGCATAGAGCCTATGCTGACCGGATGTGCCGGCAGTATAATAAAAAGGTCTGCGATCGAGAAATATATGAAGGAGATCTAGTTGTAAGCCTAGACAGCTGGATCGATAAGAAAACCGGTGAAGGAATAAAGTTCCAACCCAAATGGCTGGGCCCATATCGAGTCATGAAAGACTACGGGAATGGTGTGTATCTCTTATGCATGCTGGAGGGTGAGGAATTCAATGAATCAGTCAATTCCTTGCATCTTAAATGATTTTACGCATGAAGCATCAACACTATTTGTATAATTATATCTACATTACATGTTCATTTAGTTAGGTTCATTTTGTTCACTCATTTCATAAAATTTGGTGATCAAGGGACTTATTATTAAGCAATTCATTACAAACTTCTAATGGTATTGGTAGGAGCGTTCAAATCATACTTCTTCATTTTCATAATGTCATTAATTGTTTCAGAATCATTTCATCAACTAAAGCAAGATATGACAAAGTCTTAACAGTAGCCATACCAAGGCCTGCATGCTTGTTCTCACTTTTGGTTTCTTCCTAGGATAGGTGTCTTTCCTATGGTCTATTCTAGAAGCTTCATGGTGCCACATCTATCTTGTGTATATATCTCGTTGGAAATAAGAACATTCTGACATTTTGCTCAAGTAAGTAAGTCAAATGTAGATCAAACAGAAAATTTTACTTTTACACATTTCCTTGCCCTACCAACCTTTGGTGTTGAGCTTGCATCTCTTACTAGTGACGTAGGGTTGGGAAAGGATGGGAATGCCTTTACTCACCTATGCCTTGTCCATGGTGATAAGCCCATGCTTCCTACTAGTAGCATGGGGCAAGGTGTAGGGGGTCCGCTTGACAGTAAACGTTGAAATTCATAAGCAAATAGTTCAAACAAATATTTGAAATCTTGAGTCAAAAACAAATGAATCAGATGTCCAAAATTCCAAGAAGAGAGTTCAAAACCCTAAAAACTAGATTTTGTCAACTAAGTGGCCACCTATGGATCTAAGTCTAGATAAACTGCAAAGCAAGTTGCATTCTAAACTATGGAGTCACTTGAGTAAGATAGGTTTGTAGCATCCTAATTTGGTTCCACCAAATATTTGTCTATCTCCCATCATTACCATTTCAATACACCTCATAGCTTGTGCCTTTTCTAGTTCTCGATGGTGAGCCCTCACATCTTACTAGTTGCATGGAGTTAGGAGTGGGGCAAGTTCATCTGCTCATCATACCAGTTCATCATCACATTTTGTCAAAACAATATGAAGTACCAGAAAATTGCTTATAGAAGCTGAAAATTCAAAATCACATGGTGTCCACATCATCATACATCAGCATCACGAAAATACAAAAAGCAAACATTTGTGATATTTGTTCTCCATTGCATACATTCTGAAAAGCATATAAAAACAAAAAAATTATAAACATCTTGTATACGTGTGAAAATGAATCACAAAACTCTAGGTACAAAGAGATCTAGATCAAAAAAGAGATGTATATATATACAATCAGGTGTCATGTACAATGCCATCATGCACTAGGCATGGTCAAAATGCTCAATGAGCCCGAAAAGTACAAAAATGGTCGTATAAACAACCCAACAAAGGTCACTACAAAAAGAGCCAAGTGGCCTCTCAATCCCCATGGGATCCCTCCGAAGGCACATGATCATGTCTAGGACTCCAACTACGCTAGCACTCTGAGTGCACTGAGGGCTCGCGGTCCCAAACAGTAGTTGTAGCCTTGCTATGAGAGCGGCTCCTCCTCATCAAGTGCTCTGCAGCCCTATACCTGGCTACCTTGGCACGGAGGGTAGTCACCATCTTAGCCACATGCCAGATGGGGGAAAAAACATTGGTATGCCTACCGGCTACTGAAGGCTCCCCTACATCCATGGATAGCTTGGCATGAGTCCTCTCCATGGGGAGCATCAAGGTGTCAGTACATACCCGGCGAATCAAGTCTCGCCACTCATCAAAAGTCTCTGCAAGCAAAGGAGAAAAACAAATTATAAAATAATCAAAAGGTAAAACCAAGAATAAACAAAAATAGAGATAGCAACTAAGGAAATTCTAGCTAAAATAAACATCAAAAGAAGAGTGACAACTCACTCAGATCTCCGGGCCTCCAAGAAGGATCTCTAGGATCCGCACCTACCACAGATGCCACCACTAACTAGTGTCCCCCTCCTACGCCTGGGACAACATGGTGTCCTACCATGGACTTGTCCTCTCCCCCTAGGTCCTGAGAAGGCAACTCATCTTAGACTAGAGTCACCCTCTCCATGCTCTGCTTTTCCCTCTCGGTCTGTAAGATCTCCTGAGTGTCATGCCACTTAGGATCACTATCCTCTTCTCCACCTGACTCATTGATCTCCATGTCCTCGGTCTCCTCCTTCGTCTCTCCCCCTATGAACTCCTCAGACTTGGAGTCTATATCAATGGGGTCATCACTGCCATGGGCAGAAGTGGAAATCTGAAGTAAGGTGTCTGAGGAGCATTGACTCTCTGTCGAGCACATACCACCCTCCTAGCTACAATAGGGATGCCAGGAGTAACAACAGTCCAACCCCAGCCTCTAGGACCTGCCCTAGCCTCCTAAATTGATCTAAACACTAGCACCACTGGGGGAATCATATCAATGTAAGCAAGGCCAAACTGCTGAGGCACTCAAACAAAGGGGTGTGTCTCTACCTTCCCTGTCCTGTCCACAAGCTGCCTTGTAGTAGAGCAGGAAATCAAAGTAAATGTCTCCTTACCCCACAACCCCACCATGGCCTGATAAGGTGTGGCCTCCATATCCTTAGTGGTCAATGAAGTAACCGGCTGGTGGCATGCTCTGAGAACTATCATCCCTGTCCACATCGCTGCCCTCACGGCCCCGGGATCCTCCACCTCTACGCCTCTCTCATAAGGGGTGATGCACTCATAGACCAAGCTCATAACTAGGGTCAGATGACTTAGCGACTATCCCTATAAATGAACCACCCTATACAAATCATGATAGGTGGTCCCAAGTATATTGGATCCCCAGGCATAAATCAACCATGTGCCTCAATTTGTTCGACGATGGGAGCCCAACAGTAGAGAAAAGTATCCCCTCCCTTGTCTCCGAACAATCTTGAAGCAAGGATGCCTATAATAGCATGACAGATCAGAGGGATGGGCAAGCCAAGAATAGAACGGACCTTCACCCCCTTCTTCGAACCAGTGGAGACAACCGCGTCTCCCATATAGGTGGCCCACTGAGTCACCTGAGTTCTGGTTACTGCTTTATCAAATGAAAGTCTCCTCCCAATAATCGGGACTCCCAAAATGTGGTAGACATCCTCTAGGGTGATAGTCCACTCACCCCTAACACCTGTAAAATGGAAAGTGTTCCGATCTGCATCCCAATAAGAAAATAAGTCACATAGTATGTGACTGGCAGGTGCAACATGGGGGACTCGTGCAATCCTCAATATACCTGCCCTCTTGAGAGTATCCTCCTCAACCTGAGAGAGTGCATCTAACACTACTGGAAGCAAATCACTCTCCCTCTCTCGGCTCTATCTAATGTACTCTTCTTTCTTCTACAAAACACACAAAAACACGCAAAAAGAAGCAAGTTAGCATCAAGATTGCATTAGAAAAATCATTAAAGCAAGTAGGAATGCTAAAAATGTAAAAATGAATTCAAACTCATGTTGTTTTAGCATTCTGGAGAGAAGCACCACCCTGAGCAGGGCGGCAGTTCCATAACCGCTGCCTTAAAAGGTGACGGTCCTATAATCACCACCCTGTTCAGGGTGGCAGTCCTGTCACACGATTAAAAATGGGTCGCATGCCCTAAAATTCTTAAAAATACAAAAATTTGACCATTTTAGCTAAAACAAAAACCTACCCATTAGGCGCCCCCCCTAAGAGACACATTTAAAACTGACATTTCTAAAAATGACCCCCCAAAGACAAAGATTTCGACATTTTAACATTTTGGGTGCAAAAAAGTTAAAACAAGAAAAACTAACATGAGATCTCGCAGGTTGATGTTCCACTCGCGGAGGCATAATCGCTATCTCGATATGAACATTTTGACTATACTTTTATTGAAAACCATCACCATGGGTCCCAGAGCTCAAAAACTATCAAATCGACATGCGCAAATGAATAGGAAAATAACCCCAATTTATATATATATGGTGTTTTGACTCATTTTGAATGCCCCTTTCATAGGTTTAGAGCACCGACGGAGGTAAGTTCTCATCCCCGCATAAATGGTAAGTCCTCATTTCGTACTAATTTAGTATTTATTTTTTTGATTTATTCTATCTATCTACACTTGAGTCCTCTTTCCATTTTATAGGTAGCATAAACTCGGATGGTGAAATTTCGACACACAGGCGTGTCAAGTATAATTTCTAGCTTCCCATTTTGGGACCGCCATACTTGGACCTACTGTTTTATGCCTCTTCATGGTTAAAATGCTTCTCCGAGGGGGAAATATGTACGTACCCAAAATTGTAGGGTACTATACCACCGGAACGATGTTACACATACCCCAATGATGATACAAGTCACCTCACAAGGTGTTCAGGATCCAAAGAAGCTCACGAAGTATATGTTAGCATCCCAAATGATTTATCCAAGTTCCTTGTGCTTCACTTTATCCTCTGCCTTTCTTTTCTAGGCGTTTTGACCTTTAGTGACGAAACCGATGCCCTGACAGGGCGGCAGTCCTTCACGTGTTTTCCAGCACATTCTTTTGATCACGACTTACGTAATTTTTCAACTTTCACCAGCTTTTCTCAACCGCCTTGGCTTGTATTAATGTTTTATGTCCCCTAGAATAGTGTTTCTTCATTGTTTAATGGTAAAAGAGTTCTAATAGGAATTACCTTTGGGTGAATGTGAAAACTATAAATAGCCAACTTGTTTTCAAGCAAAACGCCCCTCAACTTCTCATTTCCATTGTTTAGTCTTTCAATTTCTTATTTAGAGCTCATTTTGTTTTCATGTTTTCATCCATGCTAGTTTTCCTTTGTTTTTGGAAGCCATTCGATCTTCTTGCTTCAGTCTTGTTCATTGTTGTTCATAAAAATTAGTTTAGAACAGAGTAGTGTCATTTGTAGATTAAATCCACTAGAGTTGCAGGTTGTGTTCTTCACAAAAGGTAGATTCTAGAATCTCTTGGTACACTTGTGTTGTATTCCCACAATAAATCCCACTAGGAATTGCATATGCCAAGCTCTGTCACTTGCACTATCCCTCTCCTACTCGCATTGTATTCGGTCTAAATTCAAAGCTGCCATTGTTCAAAATACCTTTTTCTGTTGATGCTAGCATATAAACACTCTTCTGGATTCACGTGAATACGAAGGAACGAGGAGATCATTTTGAGGGAAAAAAATCATACACTACTGGATTCACCACTATTTTGTAAATTCCAGGTTTTATCTATCAAAGTTCTAGTTAAAACATATCAAATAGAGTAGTGAAATATTTCATTTTTGTTAAGTTTCATTTTTGATATTGCCAGGGAACCTATGGGGATTGATAGTTTCTGAGAAACTATGATTCATTCCTCACTTCTGATGTAGGATCAAGAATCTTTCAATTAAGTTATTTAGCTATCTAGTTATTTAGGATAAACTCACAACTACACAGGCAAGTAGCTACACCGGGCTACTTTGCTTTTTTTAATTTTGTTATTAGATTAGTTGTCATTTTCTAAATATATTAGATCAGTCACTCTTTCAATTATATTCAAAATTCTATCAAAAATACAAAAATAAAGGAATATATATATATGTTGTAGATATATTTTGCATAATTAGTTTATTTCATTTCAGTTAGGCTTATATTGATCTTGTATGACAATCACGGGACCTAGGGAGCCCAGGGAATATGTTTTTGAGCCAATCATGCCTCAACCAAATATTGTTGCAGCAACAACTGACATAGACCAAAATCTCAAAATTCAGGTCTTCCGAACAACCATAGACCTACAAGAAATCAGCACACAGTTAAGAGGATTAAACATAGAAGACGACAAAGCACACACGTTCTAGTCAAATCAGCCAAATTATAGATTGCCTTGATAGATATCCATATGAATGTAGAAGGACCTGAAAGAGAGAAAACATTCGGTTGTGATCCACTAGTCCCACAACCAGATGCAGGAGACCTCCTCGTTGATATAAACACTACCTTACGTATCCAAGTTGCCAGAACACCTGTTAGGTACTCTGAGAAAATCATGCAACTTCTAGTTCTAAACGTAGAGGCCGAAAAGGCATACTATTATTGGATACGCGGAATTAGGGATTGATTCTTCACATGACCATAGGAGGTCTACAGCAACCACAAACTTACGGTTGTGATCTACATGTCCCACAACCCAACGGGCCTACAAATCAATCAAATATTGACTCCGGTTTGTGAACATTAGTGTTTAGGTCCTCTCCACTTCCACCAGACATCATCACACAACTATTATTATTAAACGTAGTAGCTAATCAAGCTAAAGATTTATGGACTAGACCAGAGAATCATCCATAAACACCAAATATCCACTACACATTTGGCCATTCCATTTTCATGACCTTTTCAGGAGATATATACGAAACACCCACATGTCATCTTCCACGTATCCCACAACCCATAGATCGGATCACGACAGAGCTCGATATTGATTGGAGCCTTTGAGCAGCTATTCTCATCGAATGATCTATCACACCACTTCAGGTTAGGAGGGCCTTCTTTGCCTTAGATTCGTAGATCCCATTATTGCGTGTTGAAGACATAAGATTACCTAACTAGCTTATCTACACCCCGCGTGTATTCCATCCCCACCAGCTATCTCGGCACGACCTCGGGAGGTTGGGTGCGAGGAAGATTTACTTGTAGATTCTCATGCTCGCATGTCACTTTTCCATCGTACAGGGACCAAGGGGGGTGTGACCCAATTTTGGTGTCGACAAACATAGCCCACACTGGGTGAACCACGTTAAATCTGGTGTTGATTTATATCTCTTGTTTTGTATATTTCTTCTGGTAGAATATCCACTTTTATTTACATGTACGCTTAGATATGATATATTATCTGTACAACCGATGTGCTAACCCCAACACAAGTGTTGTAAATTTTCTTGATCTATAATTAAAAATTTATAATGTGGATTTATTTTTAAATAGAAGAAACAATTCATTTTCTTGAGAAATTAGAAATGAGAAGGTGTGTGTTGTTGCAGGAGTTCACAATGGAAATTTCCATGTCGATGTAGTCTTGTTAAAGAGGGATGGACAAAGTATGCACTCTCATTATCAATGTCAGTGTTATGTGAGGTATAATTGTATTCGAGGATTTGGTCTACGTAGAAGATATGTGGAAGCTCAACCTTGATAACCTCGACATCCACATCCCATACTATTTGTGCATGGTTGTTAGCACAGAAAATGTGGGAATTTTTATAAGAGTTATGTATTCTAACAATGTCATGCAAAACAAAGGAATATTATCTCATACTACAAATGGAGGACCTAAAATAATCCACAATATGCTATGAATGGGGTCACCAACATACCTAATGAAAAGCATAACGATTTGTACAATGCACATGCCTAGTAGAGGAGGTAACTTAATGAATTGTCATATGTGGTTCCAAATTTGAGATCTCCAAAGGCTATTGAGGAATTGTGATGACCCATGCGCAAGGGGAAAAGACTCAGGGAAGTGACCTAGGTATCCATTTTTTTTCATCCTCAAAACCTTTGTAGAGTGCCATACACCATTGGCTATAGATAGGAAGCTTACATGTGCCCTTGTACATCACACTTAACCATACTGGAGTCCACAGTAAGATGTGACCAAGTGGATGCATACGTAGAGACCCCTTAAATTGCCCTTGTAGATAGGAAAGCTTGGAACCCTAGCCTAATATTGTATCTAGCTCATTCTACACCTTCTTTCTCCAAAGCAATGAACATAAATTAAATCTGGACAAAGTACAACGAAAATAGAAAATTAGAGAGAAAAATATTAAATATGTTGTGTTGTACGTAGAGAACATAGATCACATCATTTTCATCAAGCTTATCGTCGAAGAAAAAAGTGGGAGTAAAATCAACAAAAGAGACAAATGGATTCAAAGGAAAAATGGTTTTTCAGTGTTGTTTGTGCTTCAAATGCATTTTTTTCATCGGTGATAAATTGTATGGATTTTTATTCTAAAACTTCTAATTAGAAGATAGAATCCTCTTTTTTCTCATTTGAGCAACCATTAGCGGGGTGATGCAACCTAGAATTTACTCTGAAAAAACCAAGTGCCCTGGTACATCACTCAGTCTACTTTGAGCACTCACCAAAAGTGCGCAAAGGCACCAGGTCCCTCTTGAAATTTTCTTGTACATGATGTTAGCATGGTGATATTTAAACATATTCAGATTCAAAACTAGTAGTAAATAACCCACAGTGCATAAACTAGATCTAGATCTTAGATTATATGAAATACGAACTAAACAATAACTATGATAATATTAACCATACAAGAGCCAAATTCAGTTATGTCTAATGCCATTATCTAACCAATATACTCCATTGCATTAAATACCATAAACATATAAGCTTCTTACACTATATCAGTATTTCCATGAGTTGTGTGCGCATCAAAACTAGTAGCACAACTCTATGATAATTCACCACACTAAACTATGCAAATCAATACATATTTATAGGGGTGGGTACTTTCCCTTCACCACCCATGCACTTCTCAAAATAGGTCACATTCTGATAATAGCTATGTGCCTTTACAATAGTATGCACAACATGCAAGTGATCTAATAATAGATTTCCTATAGTTAACTCCAAGTAGAAATCCTATTATTAGATTAAACTATGCATGGAGCTTATCTGCCGCTTTTTCCCAAAATACCATTACGTGGAGTGCAAGTCTTCATTTCTATGTGTGCTTTGCACATTATCTCCAAAAATATTCCTTATCCACAAAAAAGGATAAGTCCTAATCCAAAGTGTTCTGGCGCGTGTTTCCTTTCCTATCTTCTCATGCCTTCAAATGTGCCTTGTTCCCATGCATACATCCTTAGTGTGTCTTAGCCTTAGAGAAATATTTCGTCTACTCAACATTACCCCGCACTAAAGTACATTTATGTACTTGAAATGGGAATTATTTCTGATGTATCAATAATAAAGAATAAGTAATGAAAGAATGAATGAACACTGTACAAAATAATGAAGTTTACTTTGCAGCACCCTCTTCTTCGACTAAAAGGATTAACTCTGGATATTTAGTTTTGAGTTCATCCTCCAAGGTCTGCTAGGCACTTAGCGCACTCCTTGTTTTCTCTAGAATATCGGTGGCTATGGCATCTAATTCATCCTGAGTGATCTTATCTTTCTCATTTTGTAGAACCTAGACAACATTGGCCATACTTGACATCATTCCTTCCATGAGATCAATCTTTTGCACTATGAGTTTCCCAATCTCATAAATTTTATCCTTGTTTGGATTCTGGGCTATTGCGAGGGCATCACACTTTTGTTTTACTAGTGCTAACCTTTCTGCACGCCCAAGTTTTTCATCTTTCATTTCCTTTAGAACTTTATAGTCCTCTACTATAGTTCTGATCCTTATTATGGCGTCTGGTGCAGCACAAAAATTGAGAGTTTGGTCGGCTTTCTTCAGCTCGTCTTTCATGGTTTGGAGTAAAGCCTCGTAATTTGAAACTTGTGTAAAAATATTAGCCCTTTCTCTTGTTGCTTCTTGTGTAGAATATTTTGGTGTAGGCATTCGAATTGGCTCATCATCTAATACCAAATTGACCAAAGTGCACAAATAATGCATAGCAGAAGGAAATTTTTCAGTAACTTGAGATTCTATATAAGGCCTTGATTTAAGAATGTGATCACCAAGCTCCTCAACCATACTAATGAAGGCCTCTTTCTTTGCCTCTTCTTGTTCCTTCTCTTCTTTTAAGAGCTTCATCTCTACAGTCTTATCCTTTTTATCTTCAAGTAGTGATCGAATGGTGGCAACCTTATCAATGTTCCTCCACACCACATCAGCAGATACCTTGACTAAGGCATTGTTGACCTAATCATTGGACATTACAGTAGGTTTTATCGTCATGTGTCTACTATGTGGTTCCTTCTTCACTCTGCGTGAGAGACAGGACTCTTTGTACACATAAAAATTTGGTTCGTCCATATGAGTCTGCATGGACAAGGATAATTATTTCCTTGTGCATATAGTAGCCATATCTGGATCCATCAACTCCCACCCATATAACTCTTTCAGGGCCACAAAGCTCTGAAAATAGACGTGGATGATTTTTCTCATGTCTTCAGCATAGCCCATATTAGGGACAACATATTCTTCACTTGTCTTCTCTCTTTTTTTCCTTGACCCCTTAGAAACCTTAGAGTCAGGGTTTGGAGTTGGCCCTTCTCCTTCCTGAGTAGTAATGGGCAGGCTGTGTGGCTCACCCATAGCTTCCTCTACTTCTTTCACCCCTTCCTCCTCATCTCTCATCTCCTCATCCCATGGCTCTTCTACATCTTCAGGTTGAACTGAGATTCTTGGCAGGCTCTCCACTAACTCCTCCTCCTTGTTATCTTTAAGCTTTAAATTTCTTCTCTTCTTTTTCTTAGGCATTTCTTTTTTAGGGGAGATTCGAGGTGACCTTCGTAAAGGTTGGGATGTCCTTACATCTTGGGTTATGGTTCTTCTGAACACCCTCTTAAACTGACATTCCTCGTGGACTATGTTTACATCAAAGTCTTCCTTTTCTCCTTGCTGTTGTGGAGGAGTATCTAAGCGCTCACTTTCTTCTTTGTCATTGGGCTGCCTCCGGCCTCTATGATCTAATCCTCCACTATCCTTATTGAGTTATCCTTCCTCATCTTCCTCTAAGGTCAAGGTAGGATTTGGATCTACCACATTTTCAATGGTATGCTTTCCTTTCGGAGGGTCTGGGAGCATTAAATCATTCTCCATGTATTGGAAATTTTCCAATCCAAGCTTAAGATAGAGATAGTTAAGCATGGCCCCACTATCCCCAATGGAAAAAATTACTGGATTCATACTTATAACATCAGAAATAAGCCTCTTAATGTAGGTAGATTGACCTAGATAAACATAAGTTTTTTTTAAGGTATGGTAGACACAGTCTACCTTGTTTGCATTGTAACTTAACAGGTGGGGCATCGATACACCTGTGTACTACCACCTGGAAGAATCATGTTGTGAAGGAATATGGTAGTTTTCACCAGGGACTCCATGTCCCATCTTTCATTGCAAACCGCACAATGCAAAAAAAATTATATATCATGAATTACACGGCCTTTCCCACCACTGAGGGTAGCTCCTTTGGAATACGTCATTCCTCCTCGAAGGCCGCACGAAGTCATTCATACCATAACTCTGCCCTTTACTTGAACGGACCACTCATTGATCCTTCACATAAATACTTTTCAAACCTCTCTACGAGGGACTTATTTTCCATAAGGTATTCCCAAATTTTGTTTTTTGGCCCATCAGGCACTTCAATTTGTATAAACACAAGTGATAATAGAACAACACCAAAACATATCTCCTCACCTGTGTGCACTTCCTCAATTATTGTATCTGTTATATATCCTGCTAAGTTGTAAACTTCTCCTTGTGAAATCTTCTTAGCAACGTGTAGCCACATGGTGTTCACTTGTGACCACCTTTCCTGGTCATTCAACTTGGTGAGTAAGTGCGCAGCTGCCTGTATCATAGGGCACTTCCTAAACTTGTAAATATCCATCCCACGTGGACCCTTCATATATCCCAACTCCTTGTTGGTGGCCACAATAGCTACCTTATCAATTAGATAATTTCTAACCTCTATCCATGTGCCTTTTAATCCTATCAATGTAGCAATTAAGGGTGTTGTTCTCCTCACTTGCCACCCAGAAAAGTAGAAGAAGTCCTCATGGACTCTTCTCATCAGCCACTAGTATAAATTATCTGGTTTTCCAAATTACAGGAGTTCGTACAGCTGGTACACCCCTACCTTCTTCAGTAAATTCTCTCCATCATCTTCATAAAATGGCATGTCATCAACCATTCTCTTGTTGGTATTTCTATTTAGAAATGCATCTAATTCCTCCTTGTTCTTGATGGTGTGATGTTTGTATTCATACACCTTACACCTGCGGATATGGGAATCCCAATCCCATCTAATAATTACTTCTTCTAAATACTGCATTTCTAAAAAATTACTTTTGGGAGCATCCTCGACCTTGGTTTCTACCTTCTTCTTCCCCTTTGTTTTTTCTCCAGGTGCTTTCCTCGATGCCATGATAAGAAAAAGTTGTGCCTTTTTACCTTTGTTGAACAAACTCTTATGCCCTAGCTCAAAACCGCATGCCCTAGCTCCTTCTCAACCCTGGCACTTTATTTCTTCTCTATGCATGCTTCTGCTTCACTCAAACCCTTCTTGAATGGGGACGCAAGTCAATACTGTGCACAAATTTACTCTCCTCACTTGGTTTCACAGCTCTCTACACCTCAATGCGTTTTTCTTGGTTTGGTTGCAACTAGCTCACTCAAATACTCATGATTGCAAAGGTGGAAATGAACCCACATCACGTGTTTATATACAGTTGGGAAAATTTATCTCATTTATTGCTCCTTTACCTACCATTGATCCTCTCATTAATTGACCATTTTCCTAATTTCTACGTGATACACTTACACGCCACAACTATAACCGTCAAATGTTCCTTCCTACCTTTTGGATACAGACCTCCTTCTATGCACTTTCATGTACAAAAGTACCTCACCAATGTGCCTTCCTCTAGTATTTTTTTACTGCCGCATCTTACCTCGCATTATACTATGTATTCATTTATTTCCAGTTATGGTCCTTTTTTAGGAGCAATTTTCTTTCTAGCAGCACCTTTCCATACTATCTACACTTTTTAACAAGAGGAATCACCTGTAACAGTATTTTCTTATGTGTACCCATGTTTGAATGATAACCACCCCACACCAAGGGTATGTGCACTCCTCTATGCATAAAAACACTTCATATTGTGATCAGCTTATGGTGTGGAAATGCACTTATTACACAAAACAATAAACTAAATTGATAAAGCATAGTAACGAAGAAGTAAAACACATTAAATGAAATACAGTAAGGGAAATCTATACTAAATGGCAATATTGTCTTTTTACAAAAACTCAGAAGGATTATTTATAGTAGGGCTTAAGCCTACTCCCATTGAAGTAACCAGGCAACTTCACTGAGTGAATTGATGCAGCCTAGAATTCACCAAATAATACCCTAAATGTGCTAGTACATCACTCATCCTACACTGAGTTCTCACCCAAAGCATGAAAAGGTACCCAATCCCTCTTTAGGGTTGCTATAGCATAATGTTAACGTGATGAAGACTTAAAGTATACATATCCCTAACTAATGCATCATTATACAGTGCATGATAGATCTAGTTCTAGGAAAGAATAGGTTTAAACAATAATCAAGATAGAAATAAGAACATGTGCTACCCAATTAAACATAGGAATAACACTTAGGTTCAGTTAATATCTTCCATCTCTTAATCATCACAATAACACAGAAGCTTCTTACAATACTAGAAATCTATGTCGATCCGCGCATGGATCTGATATGGTAATCCAGAAACATGTACACTATGTTATCTATCTCTCTATATCCATCCTTTCCCTACCAGTTATTTCAATACATATATATAGGGTGGGGACTTTCCCTTCACCACTTATCTATTCCAAAAATAGGTTGCATGTTATCAGTAGCCACGCGCCATTTTCATGCATAGCCACACATGCAAGTGTGTTATCTATAAACTACTGATAGTTAACTGAGGTGACAATCCTATTCTTATAATTTCTCCATGTAAAAGTGATCTGAATCCAGTCCTTCATAAATAGACAATGTGTGGTGTGCACATCTCTGCACCGTTGGTGTGTTATGCACACCATCTTCTAAAAATAGATCTTTATGCCCAAAAATGGCTAAGTCCTAAAAACTAAACTTCTGCTCCGCACGTGTGTTATTCCTATCCATTCGCACCTTTGCGTATGAATTGCTTTCCCATGCAGAATTCTTGTGTGATTTCTCTATCAAGTGTTCTTTGATCAACATCCATCAAGCACCTCTAACTAGCAAGTGCATGATTCATGTGAGTGATAGCATATGGTCCTAACCAATGCACCTTAAGCTTGCCTAGGTGGAGCAGAAACTTTGAATCATAAAGAAGTACCATCTTCCCAACCTCAAGCTTCTTGTCCTTGATGTGTCTATCATGTCATGCCCTCTGTCTAGCCTTTTCCTACTTCTGACTCCAACATGTTATGGCATGCCTCTCATCCAGCTATATTCATTTGTCAATTCTTTCTTCCAATGATTTATTGTCAGCTAGACCTCCAGCGTGTGCAATACACAAAGAAGGTAACATAAATTATATGGGAAGAATTTCTTCTGTGCCACGTGAAAACTGAAAGGGTGTGGCCTTATTCAAACTTTTGTAGGTTGTTCTATATGCCCAAAGTACAGCATAAACTTTATCATCCCAATCTTTCCTTCCAACATCATAAAAAAAATTTAAGGTCTGGCTCAATATCTTGTTGAAGGCCTCAGTAGTCCCATTTTCTTAAGGGTGATAGGGTGTGGTCTTGTGGTGTGCGACCATAAATTCATCCAATAATATCCTGAATGTCTCATTCAATAAATGTGTGGCCCTATCACTTGTAAAACTCAACAGACATCCATACCTAGTAAGAATAGTATCCCATAAGAACCTTATTGTTGTAGCCACTGTACAATCATTTGTAGATGTTTCTTCTACCCATTTTGTAAAATAATATTTACAAGTGATGATGTAGCATGATTCAGTTCTACACGCAGATGGGGAAATAGGACCCACAAAGTCTATTACCCATTTTTCAAACGGCTCTAAACTATTATAGGCCTTAAATGCATTTCATCTCTTTGCCCAGGTTTTCCAAGGCACTGAATGTGATCACACACCTTACAATACTCCTTATAATCCTTGTACAAGGTTTCATCTCCTTGTATTCCACAAAAATCCTAATCCCACCATATTTATTTATACCAATGACCATGGGGCTAACCCACTCTGATTATTCTAGGGGCTTAATGATGTTAGACTTCAACATATTGTCAATTCCTTCTTTAACTTTTACGCGTAGGTTAGGGTTCATCCTGTAAGGTCTCTTTCTAACTGGGTTTACAACTTCCTTTAACTTAATATTCATCTCGCCCAAAGACTCATGCACTCCCTTTAACTCATGGTATCCCCTAGGAAATAAGTCCTAGTGCTTCATCGGCTTCCTAATAAATTAATGAAACATATAAGAGGTAGTAGGTCAAGGAGGAATACTTGTTGTGATGTCAATTGAAGGTTATGTGTGCATTCTAATTTCTTGATCCAAATTGATTGCAAGAGATACCTTTTGGCTAAGAAGAACTACCTATAAAATGCAAAGCAATACCACCAGATAGAGTTAAACAAAACAATGAGTGGACTGCGTAGCAGAAGCTAGATCCGAGAAGTGTGATCCTTCATGAACAAGTTGTCAATCCACTTTTATATAAAAGTATTAATTTTATTTGAAATATAAATGAAATAAATATCGTATTGTAATTGAAACAATTTAGGTATCTCATACAAAATAATAAGAAAGGTTGTTCAAAAGGTTGTTTAAGGTCAAAACGAATCTGGTGATAGGTTCGTATTGGATTGCAGGTCTGATACAGGCTCTAGGTAAGGTCTGGTAAATATTACAAGTGGTTCTAGGCTGTTAGGAAATAGTTATTAGCCTGTTGGCCTGAGCTATATTGCCAAACACAGAGATCGATGTTGGTCAGAGTGTGACTGATGATGGTTCAGCTATGACCAATACCGGTTAGGGGTAACCGATCTTAGTTTCTGTGGGAATGGAAAAATATCATAAATTGGTGTCCAAGTTCTTTTTGTGTCTACACAAAGAGATGGGGAGGTTTGTGGAGAGGTTTCAGGTAGGGTATCTGGCTTAGGTGAGGCTTTTGTGAGGTTTTTGGGGTATTAAGGTCAATTTAGTAAAATTCTAACATGAGATACATTAACCGACGTTGGTTTGGTGACCAATGTCCGTAAAGGTGAAACCAATGATGGTTAAGATTACCGACATTGGTAGGGGAAATTTGGTGAAAGTTGATTAGCACGTGGTTTTGGGCTTCTCTGTGATTACACAGAGAATGAAGGGGGACTGGATGGGTTCGTGATAAGGTAATAAAAAATCAAAAATGTGTAAAAGGTTAGGAATAAAGATCTAGAAGGTGGTGGTGGTTAGATAGGGATATGGGTTCGAAAGTGGAGATGGCAAAATACAGTGAAAAACAAGTTCTAATAAAAAAGGATAAAGAACTTAATGAGTAAGTACATAAATGATACAAAATCAAATGCACTTACTTGTTCCTGAGAGATTGGTGGGCGAAGAAAGGTGATGGTTGATCTGTGAACCTGGTGATCAGTTCCACAGTAGTGCTTCCCGGAGTGCTACCATGAATGTTAATTCCTTCATATCAGTCTTGGTATTTTCTTGGGCCTCTGGCTTGATGTATTTTGTCATCTTGATGCTTGAGAAAACTATGGTTTGTGCTTGAATGCAGATAGCTCTCTCCCAAAACTCGAAGTGACCAACCTGGGAAAAAGGTTTCCAAATTGTATATATGGTGACTGACGATGGTCAAGGTGACCGGTGTTGGTTGAGGGTTAGCCGGCGTTGGTTAAGACGGGATATCCTAGGTTTACCAAAAATAACGGATCTTGGCTATTTTTGATGAGATCTTCCTGTTAGTCCAGGTCTCAAGTGGTGGTTAATGCTTAGATAAGTGGGCATGATGTTAGAGAAGGAATAGGAATTTAATGTTAGGGTTAGACTAAGTCCCGGGTGGTTAGGATAGGTGGAGACTAAGTCTTAGTTTATTAATAGGCTAAGAATAAGTCCATGGCGAGGTGTCTAGGTGATGTGTAAAAGTAATTAAATTAATAAATTATGTGAGGATGGGTATTAATTCAATTATAAGTAACTAAATTAATATGCATGTGAGGTAAAGGGGTCATTGTTAGGTTAACATGTTAGGCTGACTGCTCGAAAGAGGACCCAGGGGAGTGTGAGCCAAATTTGGTGTCTACATTTGCCCCTTTTTGTCACGTAGTTTGTATTCATAAGCGACACTGACAAAAAAAGGAAGTGGTTGCTCCAAATATAAGTGAGAGTGGGGTTTCCCCAACTAGGGATGGAGGTGATCCCCTTCAAACCAGGAGCTGATGAGGTGTTAGACGGAGTCAATGAGTGGTTTTATAAATATGTAGGTGATGAAAGTCAAGGTAGGTGGGTTATAGGTAATGGTATGGGCACTTTGGGTAATGGTTGATGGTCAAATCAAGTAATGGGTAATGCGAAAGGGTCATATCCTGTAATGGGTTATTGTAATCGAATGCATGCACATGCATAGACTATAACATGGTACCAGGTTAAAGAGCTTGAAAACTCTACATCATCCAAGGTTGATAGGTTTATCCAAACAAAGTTGAAGTGATTCAGGTATCCAGGGTATAGGATATGGTCCAGAAACACAGTGTAGGTTAGGTGTAGGAATGTTTAGGTATGATCTGGTACACCAAAGTTTTGGTCGGGATAAATGGCACGGTAATAGGAAATGTAAGTTCATTGGGCTGAAATAACATAGAAAACAACATCGCAAGGTATAACAAGTACAAAAGTTCAAAAGTCCCAAAAAGTGGTGTAGGTCAAGGTATATAGGTCATGGCATGGGTAAGTCCGAGGTATAGGTAAAATGACAAGTCCCTATATGTAATTAAGGAAATTTATGGGTAGTTTAGGCTTGTGGGTAGGGTGCAATGGGTGTTGGTACTATCAAAAGGTATTTTTTAGTAATTAGTTTTGGTCAAAAACAGAAAAATGGGGTTTAAATGGTAATGGTAGGTAACTGATGTCAGTTAAGGTCTGACCGACGTCAGTTGAGTAGGGCATGACATGACTGACGTCGATCAGATCGATTTGGTTTTATAAGGTAGAAATTCCATATTTTATGGAATCATTGTTGTCTTTGAACTTGGAGAAAATGAAAGAGCCTATTGAATTTTTCATTTTTCTTAGAGAAAAGGACAAGGCATTGTACCTAACTGAGGTGGAGGTTACTAAGTGGTGAGATGAGCCAGGTAGATAGGTCCACAAGTTCAGTTGGAGATAATTGATTGGTGGAGTGATTCGAGGTAGATTTTTTTCATGGCAGAGGTGGGAGAGGGTTCGGGTGGACCACTGGTGCAGTGGCCAGACATGCCACAAAGGAGACAACGTTGAGATGAGGTAGGTTGCATTAACCTTACTTGTTATGTGATCCAATTATGTTTTAAAATTAATAAATTTGGGTAGGAATGTGGATTTTTAAATGGGGGTTAAAATTTGACGAAATCAGGGGGAAAAGGTCAAATATAGGCTAAGTAGGGTGAGAAATAAATGTGGGGTAAATGTGGTTGGGATTAAGTAGGTTTGTAGGTTGTTTTTTACCATTTTTTAAGAAATGGGGAGGGGTTTTTTGGTTTTATTTGTTACGACAGAGACTGACGTTGGTCAAGGTTTGGCTGATGTCAATCAGCTTTGGCCAGTATCGCTCAGGACTTAGGTGACCAACACCGGTTAAATGGAACCGATGTTAGTCAAGGAAAACCGGTGATGGTCAAGGAAACTGGCATCGATTCGAGTGAAGGGGGAATATGGGTAAGAAAGGCTAGGTATGAAAGGAAAATGGGTAAAGAAGGGGCAAGTAAATATTTCTTGTAGAGGGATAAGGGTAAAATATGATCTTTGGTGATATGGGATAGGTGAGTAGGTGAAATAATGTGAAGCTGATGGGTCATGATTTTAAAGGATAGGAGGCTTGTAGGTGAATTAGATAAATGGGGCAATCATGATTGGTGCGGTTAGGTATGGTGTTGGGTTTAATAGGTAATTGGAGGTAGTTAAGTCTTAACAATGTTGTGGTTTGTTGTATGTAAGCTAGGGACCAGTTACGTATGCGGGATAGAGTACCACATCTATTGGTAGAGATGCGGTCAATTGTGACTACGGAGGAGTAGGAGCATATGACGGATGTTGGACTAATTAGGATCTGGAACTATAGGTTTATAACTCAAGATCCTAATTTGATGGTTGTACTCATCGATGGATGGGATTTAGCGACTAACATGTTTCATTTACCGATAAGTGAGATGACTGTCACCCTAGAGGATGTATACAGGATCTTGTGGCTACAGATTGTTGGTGAGCGAGTGTATTCTATTTCTTCAAAGGCATCTGTGGAGCCTATAGTGGCTGTGTTTGGGGAAGTGACAGGAAAGCTAAGGTACCATAGCGCGAGCCTTAGCTATGGAGACATGTATGCGGCCCATCCTCAGGTGATAAGGTTGGTTTTTTTATGATGGAGGCAGTATGTTGTTTCACCTTACCATATGCTGAGGGTGGGAGATTCACACGTGCATTGATGGGAGTACTCCAAGATATGATGGATGAGCGGATATGTTTTGTATGGGCATCGACATTCCTAGTGCAACTATATAGGGAGTTGTGGGCCTATGGGAGACTGTGGTGGTTTAGTTTTTGTTGCACCTTTCTTCTACATTACTGGGCATACAAGCATTTCATATGTGTATGTCCAGTTGGTTTTCCCCAACATGATTGGTTCGGGGGTGGCTTGGTCAGAGTCAGATATCGACGATGGGTACCAGTTGGTGGGCAACCCAGGGTGGTTAGGGCCACACATGATTTTTTTATTACAGGTGGTTTCTGCAGGGACTCTTAGGAGTTGATATTTTTCGGAGGCCATATGTTGGTTATCCCTCATATAGGGACATGGTGGAGGATTTAGAGGAGTTACAACTGTTGAGATGGATACAAGGGTGTTGTGTCAACGAGCACAAGATGATACTTGTAGATAGGGTCAGATGGTGGTTTGGGCTGCCACAGGAAGCACCTCTACCTTTCCCACAGTACAGGAGATATGACGTGGAGTGACCCATGTCTCCACCATGACCGAGTGTGCCTACAAGTCAGGAAAAGAAGACGGTGGATAGGCAGATCGATGATGATGGGGTCACCGATAGATATAGGCAGTGGTGGGTAGCCTAACTACGGGTGGCACCACTGAGGCTAGGGAAACTAGACTTAGCCACCATCACAGTACAAATGGATATCTTGTAGGGTCAGGTGGTTGCCCTTCATGCACAGATTACAGCTTTATAGGGGCAGCTTATCGGGTCAGAGGCATAGGTTACCATTTTATAGGCTCAGGTAGCAACCTTATAGGCCCAGGTAGCATAGGGACATGTGCTTGCATAGGGTGGAGATAGAGATGGGGATATGTAGCCACCTTACACGTGTAGGTAATAGGTTTGCAGGGCTAGTTCACCACTACACAGGCTCAAGTTATGGCCTTACAGGCCCATTTTGTAGTGCAGGTACCTCCATAGGCTCAGGGATAGGGTCCCACACTATAAGTAGTTGTGACGGGACAAGGTCTCATGGTATAGGGAGGAGGAAGTGGATCAAAGGTATAGGTTTTAAGGCCAATGCTAGTAGGATAGAGCTCACAGGTTCCTGTGAGACCCATGGCACCACCTCAGACGGTGCCGGTGGTGAGGTTCGGGGATGCACTGAATGAGGCACGGTATTACCAGGATCATATGATGACTGTCAGGATAGATGTCCCCTCCTATGCTAAGTACAGGGCATAGTAGGCAGCAAGTGAGAGGACTAGATCCCACACTCATAGTTCAGAGAGCACATTGGTTCGGCAAGCCCAGAGACAAGGTTAGGGTGAGGCTACAAGTTCACAGAGGTCATACCCAGCTGTGGGCTAGGTGGATATTAGACCGAGACCCATGCTAGGTGGAGAGATGTTGGCAGGGCGTTCGGCTGGAGGAGATGATGAGGAGACAAATGAGACATGAATGGATATCATGTGGGGTGACGATTAGTCACCTAATATGATTGGTGTATTAATTTTTTGTATATACCAGCTTGCGTGCCGATGATAGTGAGGATGTACATAAGTATTTCCCTTCCTTAATTTGATTATTATACCTCCTCTGGAGGTTTCCGAGGATAATGACTTGTTGGTGTTTATGAGCCTCTTGATATTCTTTCCTATCATGTAATTGTGGATATCTAAGCATAAGAAAATATGTCATTCACTAGCTACTGTATTTTTCTAATAGAAAGTAGAACAACAACATTTAATGGTATGGATGATGTACTATGGATAATTTTTAAGTTGAAGAGTTTACAAATAATTATTGTATATCAGATGCTAACAAGGTGAATCTAAGCACTGATGGTATTCGAGTTCTTGGATTTGTATGAAAATGAAAAAATCTAAAGGCGATAGACATGCTTAACCTTGTAGGTCCAAAAATCTCTACAAAGAAGTGGAAACAGGTATAGGCATGTTTTAGTTAGGACAGTTAGGCATGGAGGAAGATAACTATAGGCATCCATGAGTTAGGTCAAGATGCTAGAGCACCATGGTGGAGTTTAGGATGTTTAGAAGGAAAGATTTAGAGCTTCTAAGATATTGGTAGACATGACAAATTTTATCAAGCAAGAATCCATGCATATCAGTGGATCAAGGCTTAGCTGACATAGTTTGGCATAGGGATGGAGCCACCATGAGGAAAATTATGGATGTATGATATGATGCTATGAAGAAATAGGTAAGTCAAATGCAAGTGAATATACTTGATAAAATCTGATCAATACTCCTTTTAAAGTATGAGATTAAAATCTTTGAAGGTACAATCTAGATGCAGAAAAATTGCTTGGATAAATGGTTAGGGTAAAGAGTTAGCCAAGTCTAACTTCCAAGGACCCCATGCCCTCGTAGACACCAAATTTGTGTCTTACGACCCCTTGTGACCCACATCGCATTTCGCAACCTAACCTCACCACCTAAACCTTACACAATTATTTATTAATTACTTTATAATTAATAAATCCACATCACCATACCTGCCACCCTCATGTCGCCACCTCATTGTGACCTAGTCTTAACCCTAAACTAACCTAATTAAGACCTATAACTTGGTCCACATTCCACACCTATGACTAATTACTCCTCATCCGCATCTAAAACCAACTTCATAATGACTTGACCAAGCCCTGCTACCAATCCCTCAGAAGAAAAGGAGGGAAAGCTGGCTATTTTACCAAAAATAGCCCGCTTTGACCGGACCGATACTGGTTCCTACTCGACCGCCATCGGTTGCGTAACCGCCATCGGTTCCCCGTAAATGACCACTTCCAACCAAAAACATCGGATTGGATTTTCATTTTTGATCAAAAGAAGGAGAAACCATCGAAGGGAATCTGGATTTTGACTTGGCCGAGCAGAGACAAGTGAAGAAACAGAGAGAGAGATTACAGAGAAGGACATCAAGCCCAAGACTACAACTGAATAAACAGAGCCCAGTAACACTCATCCGAGCATTGGGAGAGGAGATAGCTCATCTTGGATTGTCAACTGCATCCTAACTTGGGTCTTGTCTTCATCATCACAGTCCCAGAAACTTGCATCTGCCATCAGGGGAACTAGTAAGTAGTATGTTATATGTCCTTCTAAGCACCATTTTCTTGAGCCTGTCTGATTAATAGTAATAATAAGTTTATTCCTAGATCTACTACCCAGCTACACACTACATCTTAACCTGTCATTCCACACACCCTGATATTGCCCCAAGAACACCCCCCATATTCTCTGAGTCCTTCTCATCACCCCATTACCTAACCCCACCCATTTATCAGCCTTATAAAACAACACAACCACCTTACAACCAACCTTCACCAAAAGCCCCTAAAACATTGCCCCTACCGATATCGGTTATCCAAGCGGTTAACCGGTACCGGTTACAGTGACCGCCGTCATCGGTCACCTTTTATGATTCTAAACCCCAAGACCATCCCTTTCTCTGTTGTTCTAACAAGGTAAACAAATTTTATTATTGATAATTGGACAATAGCTTATTTTGCAATAGAATTTGTGTTAATTCATATTAGTAGGGGAACTGACCACCTTCGAAAGGAAGTTTTATATTTCCTGGGCCCAAGGCAGTTCCCTCATTTATTGTCTAATTAAAATCTGGTGGTCTTGTATTCTTACTTGCAGGTAGTCCTTCCAAGACAAAAAGGAGTTCTTCGCAGTCGACCTGATCTCTCTCTCTACGGTACGCGCACACCCTCTCGACATTCAACAGGTATTCCTCCTAGCCCTAACCCTTATCTGTTTCTCAAAGGAATGAAAGGATAGAAACAACTCTATTCCAAAGAGCTGAAACATTCCATGCGAAACATTTTGGCACGCCCGGTGGGACCCATTTCAGGTTTCTGTTTCTCTTGCTTGCTTTCATATAGGGAGCATACTTGCTGTTTTCTTCTTCTAAAAATTTCACATGATATTTTGTTATATTTGGTAAAAGAATTTGTCTTGCTTTTCCCAGTTTTGCATTAGTAAAAGTCATCTTCCTTGCTTCATCGAATAAAATTTTCATATTTGGGTTTAAAACACGTGCATTACATTCTTGCTTGTTGTTTTCAATTCTAGTGAACATAGACTAAGTAACAGGTCATACACGTGGGGGTGATTTCCATGGTATTGACAGGAAATTAATCTTACTTTCACTGCACAACACATACCGAATCACTTCATAATTAACACAACAGCTCAAAACATCCCCCCTTTTCCGCGGTATTCCTCCGCCCGATTGAGGTAACCTTATAAGCCAAAACAAACTTGACATTTCCCCTAAGTCTTTTGTTTAGGATTGACATCATTCTGTGTCTAAAGGCATAAGCCCAAATTGATTAAAATTAACCCTAGGGTTAGTCTGTTAATTTGTTTGTGCATTCTTGCTTGTTTTCAGTTCTGTTTCTCTGTCATACACTGTTTTCTGTGATCACTTCAGAACAATTTGATAGATGTACTAAGCATTGTTAAAAACTCAAATCAGCAGCTTCTTATATTTTCTTATACCAGTCTTATTATACCGACATCGGTTAACTGACCGACATCGGCTATAGTATAACCGACATTGGTTAGCAGACTGATATCAGTTACTGTCTTTTACAGTTCCTGACAAACCAGCAACCTACCAATTTCAACATCTCTGAGGTCTGTTTCTGTTCCTGATAGATTGAAACCCTACTGTGTGTACTCTTGTCCATGGTTGTTATCACTCAGAAGCAAGTCGCTGCCATGGTTTCACATGCCTGCTCTGTGCCTTTGCCTGAATCACCCCCTTCACATTCTATAGGGAATCCTACGGACACCAGCGAGGTTCCTAAAATTCCTGTAGGAGATAAAGAATTTGCCAAATTTTTGGACGCTAATCCTAGCGCTGTACAATACTATTTGTCTCATGCCCCTGACCGTACACCTGATGGTCAACTCCTTTTTGGCATGCCTATTAGTATAGCTGCTCATTTAGCTCCTTCTCCGTACTGATAACTCCGCTTTACCTGCTGCATCCGTTAGTCCCGTATCCTAACTCAGCAGCTTCAGGGGTTCATACGGCACAGATTGGCTTTCCTTTGGTTAATCTTGGGCCCAACATGTCATTACCTCCGACTGCTCCTACCTCGTCTCTGTTGCAGACTGTTCCGTTCATGACTTGCTCTCTGCCACCTATCCACACGAGCTTTCCTTCTCAAGCTCCGCCCACATTTTCATTCCCACACACGTATCCGGTGACCTCAACAGTCTTATATAGGACATCCCTATTCAGCCACCTCAACACATTCATCCTCCATACCTTATCAACATTTAACCCCACCATTGTCTAGTGGTGGCCCTTGGCCCACTTTGCCTCCATTTGCCACAACCGCACCATCAGCTCATCCAACCACGGATTTAATTAAACAAATGATGGACAAAATGCAAAATCTGGAGGCTTCTGTTTCAGGAAGTCGTAGCACCTTGACATATGAGCAAGTTTTTCGGGAGCCTATCCACCCTTCTGTCCCCCTTCATTCATATCCTCCTCAATGGGAACTACCAAAATTTACTCATTTTAATAGTAAGGAGGACCCTTAACAACACTTGTGATCATTTAGACATGCCTGCTATCTGATTGCTCACGAAGATGCTTTACTACTCCGCACCTTTCCCATGTCCTTATCAGGACCCGCCTTGGAGTGGTACAGTGCTTTAACCCAGCACTCAATCTTCTCTTTTAACTAACTAGCCCAATCTTTCTTGGATCATTTCTCCATTAACATTGCCAAGAAAGTATCTATCACCGACCTCTATGCCATCCGACAATTTGAAGATGAATCTATCGCAGATTTCATTGGATGATGGCGGGGCCTTATCAACCAACTTACGTATGCCTTACCTCAGGCCGAACTTATCGAACTCTTTACACGGGCCTGCGCTAAGCACATCTCTCCTACCCTCCAAATTCAAACTTTCCGCACATTTGACGAGGCCTTTACTATGGCTTGAAAACTAGAGATTCGAGTCTTAGAGGAAGAGAAATTGTGGTTGTGCAACAAAAACCCCACTTTCCAAACCCAAGATTCCACCAACAAACCTAACACCACCAATCCTCACCCATCGACCACTTCGAAATCAAAAGGGGCTGTGCACGCGGTGATGGTCAAATCCCAACCACCGTCTAATACCCCGCCAAAAACCACCTATAAGTATAAAGCGGAGCCCATCAATTACACTCCCTTGGGAGAAACTTATGGTGTGATATTGGAAAAATTGCTTAAAGCAGGAGCCATTACCTTACCTCCTGTTAAACCTCACTCCGGGTTTGATTCCACTCGCGCCATACCTTCTTGGTACAAAGAAAATGACTTCTGTAACTTCCACTGCGTGAAGGGACACAGTCATGAAAACTGCAAGATGTTGAAAAACATAGTGCAGGAAATGGTTGATGCAGGGGATATAGCCCTCGATAATCCTAACGCCCCTGCTAACCAAAATTTGAAAATTTTCAACAAACCATTCCCAAATCACTCTTCTAACAGTAACATAAACCAAGATATCTTAGCCGAGGAGAGTGTTCATGAGATCCATGCAGTCTTCGACTCCCAGCCAAAAGCCTCTATCGAAAAAATTCTGAATCAAGCATCTTCACTAACGCAGGAACCCGAACCCCCTTCATCACCATCAAGACAAGACGAAATCCTTGCCGTTCCTTTACCCATCAAGGAATTAACTACCCCAGAGTTCCCTTCTCACAAATGAGCCTTCTTACACCACATCCTTGCAAGACTGTGAGCGGATGTTATCTAATTTATCTATTTCCCAAACGTCTCCTTCTACCATTCTTGCTGTACAAGTGGAAGGCTCACCACTTCTTTTGTCATCCTTAGATGAGAAGCCTCTTGAACCGACATCACCACATTCTTTAAACATGACGGATCCTCTCAAACACGCCCTCCTACCTATTAGTTCTTCATCACCTAAATCTTTTCAGCAACCGGTTGACCTCTTAACGCCCATTGATACAGTGCCTCATCTACCCCCTGTATCACACCCACAGTGGACCGGAATCACAACCCACCTTTCTTCCATACAAAAGTTCCTATTCACACGTGAGGATTGTCATCCCTCAGAAGATAGACAAGTCCTATGGGAACGTTTGAGTACGCCATATTCTACTCAAATGCAGATGACCGATCCAGATGCCTCTACCATATACCCGAAGTGTTTACAGAAGCTTAAAATGCCTATGTCCTCATCTTCACCCCTCTCATCTCTACCAAATACCTCATCCACTTCTATTAGCCTAACCAAATCTTCCCCTACACTTGGGACCTCACCAATACCCAGTCTAACACACCCACCTAAGTGGCTTGATTTATCTAAAAATAAAGCCGTCCATCCACTTAGGAGACAGACTCAATCTCCTCAACCTATGCCTCTATCACAACTAAAACCATCATCGTCACACCTACCTTCCATACTGGGACCTTCATCCCTCCACCTTGCATCAATATATCATACCTCTTGCATTTTCTTTAAAACGACCTACGCCTTCTGCGCCCATACAGAAACCTAAGGGTATATCAACACCGTCACCCCGCGTATCCTGTCCACCTACCAACCCTAAACAAATTCCATCATCAAAAGATTTGTTTGTTGTCACTCCTATTTCTCCGTGGTTGTTTTCTGATACCACATCATCTGTGGCCTCATCATCTAACCAACTAAACATAGCTTCTGCGCCAAAGAAGCCACATTTAGTTAAAACCCATTATCAAAACCCCTTGGCTAAACCACCACCCATACAAATCAACCATACCCCATCATTACCAGAATTTACCCAGTCAATAGCCTCATCTTCCTCTGAATTTGACCCACTCAAAGGGTCTTACGCCAAAATCCTTGCTATGTTGGTGGAGAATGTGACCATTTCCCTACCCCCACTTAGACCTTATGATCCATCTAAACCTTGACCTATAGGTTATGATGAGTCTAAAATCTGCGCTTACCACCGCACACCAGGACATGACGTAGAAGGATGCAAAGCGTTGAAGGCCATACTTCATCAGTCACCTCTCTCAGATAGAAAGGTTAAACAAGACAACTTACGAAGGGAGAAACCTTTAGCTTCAATCTCCTCTCCTATACCACCTGTCCCCGCTTCACCAAGATCTATCATTATTACAACCCCACCTCTCGAGGACCATGAATTATCCATACCGTATTTCTCCTCTCGTATTCACGAGATCAATATGATTAGCGTTGCTACTCGAGGGCAGAAAAATAATGGGAAAGCGAAAGAAAGCACACCTGCGGCCTCTCTTTCTCCGTCCACCATCCCGATCGCACCACCACCTAAAGTGGTTATTCGTGGACCCACCTACCCCGTCTCTAATGGAATTGCCCACCGAACCATGATCAAACAGCTTCACCAATCACCTGTAAAAATGACACTGTATGATCTCATTCAGACTTCTGAATCTCATCGACAAGCTCTCGTTGAAATCCTTCAAGGGATAGAGGTTTTACCTAATGAAACCTTGCCTGTTACCCTCCATTCTAACACCCAATCATGTTGCTTCGCTCACCAAACAACCTATCTCCCCAACCACTTCTGTCTCTGTACAGCAAGCCGCTGCTGTCAGTTTCTCCGAAGATGAAATTGTCGACTTTGGTGCTGAAGATCCTGACCCTGCTCTTTTCATCTCAGCTTATGTCCGGGACATTCGGTACATCGTGTTATGATTGACGGGGGGTGCTAGCCTAAACATCATCTCTTCAAAAGCCTTCCAAAAAATGAATATCCCTTCTAGTTGCATGTGTGCCAACCCCATCATGTTGCGGTCATTCAATGATGCTATTACTTCTACCTTAGGCACCATGATCCTTAACATTCGTGTAGGACCACGTACTTTACCTGAACTCTTCTATGTCCTTGAGGGAGAGTTCCAATACAATATGTTGTTAGGCCCGCCCTTGGATCCGGGCTATGGGATGCGTTCCTTCCACCTTACATAGATGCATAAAATTTAAGTACCTACACCGTAAAAGCTGATCCTCCCCCCTTTAAAACCTGCAATATGTTGTATCTCCCTAATGATGTGCTTGTACCAGTCAAGACACCCATTCATCCAACCCAACCATCCACTTCAACCCCACCTCAACCATCTACCTCAAACGCACCCACGCCTTCAACCAATGAAACCGCCGTCACAAATACCACTTCCTTTCCCGCAGATAACATCCCAACCTCTGACCCCTTAGTAGATGTTTTTCAACGCCTTACGCTGGGGGAGTACCACCTATATAACGTTAGTTCTTTCCATACCCCACAGGAGTATGGATAGTTACATGCACATCCTACCTATGACCGTCGCGTGGGGGAGGTAATCTCTTACGGACCACCTAATTGCCGCACCAACCTAACGTATGGGGGTGTTGACGCATCCTCCGTTACCCCTGAACCTCCTCTTGGGGTGGTTCCCTTCCAATCCGATTTTCAATACCTGACAAATCGTCGTTTCGCCCTCACCTTCTTGACTCACTGTGCTTGGAAAGGCTTTGGTTTTGGTCTTTATGAACAAGGCCGACATACAATCATTCCCGTAACTACACGCAAGCACAATGATCGTAGTGGTCTCAGATTTCCTGGAACACTTACACCGAAGGAACCTCATGTCAGTTGTCTCCTGGAAGATGACGACGTCACCCCTACCAAACCATCATCACCCATTTTGCCATCATCACCCACAGAGTCGATAGATCCTGAATCTATCCCTCCTAACTTTTTTTTTTCATAAATGCTATCTTCCTAGGTCCTCTCACTTATCAACGCGATAATGAGGACCCATCTTCTCTTCCCCTTCTTGTATCCAGACATGATCGAAGAGGATTCACCTTCAATTAATGTTGTTGAGTGCCAGGATGACGACTCCATCCTCACTTACCTTGGTGCGGATGACTCCTATATTCAACGCGCCTTACCGTCTGAAACTCAAACCATGTTGAATGAGTCGACTATAGAAATCAACATCCACACAGAGGAGGATCCTCACACATTGTGAAGATCGACAATCCCTTAACACATCAGAACAAGCTGCCTTTACTACCTTTCTCCGTACCCGCAACCAAGCTTTCGCTTGGTCCTACGCTGACATGCCAGGAATTGATCCTGACATTGCTATCCATAACATTACCCTAAAACCCGATTCCAAACCAGTCAAACAGAAACTGAGAAAAATGCATCCACGCATTGCCCTCTTGGTCAAAGAAGAGCTTCAACGACTTCTTTCTGTTTCCTTCATCTTGCCTATTGACTATCCTCAATGGATTTCTAACATCGTACCTGTCACTAAAGCGACGGGGGGACTTCAGATATGCACGGATTTCTGAGACCTTAACCTCACTTGCCCCAAGGATGACTTCCCCCTCCCAAGTATTGATCAACTTGTTGATCTCACTGCGGGCCATGAGATGCTTTCTCTCATGGATGGTTTCTCGGGATACAATCAGATTTTGGTAGCCCCAGGCCGATCAACATAAAACTACCTTCATCACTCCTTGGGGAACCTTATGTTATCGTGTCATGCCATTTGGCCTTAAGAATGCTGGTACGACCTATCAGCGGGCTATGACTTACATTTTTCATGACATTATGCACACTATCCTTGAGGATTATGTCGATGATCTTCTTGGCAAATCTAAACATCGCAGTGAACATCTCGATGTTTTAACCATTATTTTCGATCGCCTGTTACAATATTCTGTCTGGCTTCAACCAAAGAAATGTGTCTTTGGTGTTCTTTCGGGAAAACTTCTTGGCTTTATCGTCTCTTTGCGTGGCATTGAGGTCGATCCATCTAAATTCAAAGCTATCCTAGAAATGCCCCCACCTAAAAACCTCAAACAATTGCATAGTTTGCAAGGTAAGCTCCAATCCATCCGGCATTTCATCTCCCAACTCTCGGATCGATGTCACCCTTTCCATCACCTTCTTAAAAAGGACATTGCCTTTCAATGGAGCGAAGAGTGTCACCAAGCCTTTGAAGCTCTCAAAGCCTATCTCTTGCAGCCACCCGTGCTTATCCCACCTCAGGACGATCACCCTTTCTACCTTTACCTTTCTGCCACTGACCATGCTGTAGGAGCCATGCTCGCACATCGGGACTCTGAGCATCGAGAACAAGTCGTTTATTATATAAGTCGTACTCTCGTGGATTACGAGACTAGGTATACACATGTAGAAAAAACTGTGCCTAGCCTTATCATTCATAGCCACCAAACTCGGACACTACCTCCTGAATCAAAAAACTTTTTTCATCACCAACACAGACCCCATTCATTATATGTATGCCAAACCACATCTAAACCAACGCATCGCCTGATGGCTTATGCTCCTCGCCGACCTCGACCTTGAATTTACTACACCAGAAGTCAATCAAAGGACAAACTATTGGCAGACCAACTTGCGGAAGCCCCTTTATCTGGGGAACAATTTACCAATTTTAATTTCCCCGACGAACTCATCGCCACTCTTTCACTCAGGGAAGAGTCGTATCCAATGACCCTCTTCTTCGATGGATCCAAATGCCAGTGCGGCAGAGGAGCCGGCGTTGTTCTCATTCCTCTTGACGCTGAGCCTATGCCTCTTTCATTCCAGCTCGATTTCCCCTGCACTAATAATACAGCGGAATACGAGGCCCTTGTTTTGGGTCTCCAGGTTGCGTTACACTTAGGTGTCAAATCTATTAATATTTTCGGCGACTCTCAATTGGTAGTCAATCAAGTTATGGGCATCTACCAATGTAAAAATGAGGAACTTCAAAAGTACAAACATTATGTGGATTCACTTTCTGACCTCATTTACTCGTTATTCTATCCAGACCATTCCCCGCTCCACTAACAAATTTGCGGATACTATGGCTTGCTTAGCCTCGCAAATTCCTACCTCACCAACTGACTCTGACATATTCGTCTTGGTCCAACAACTCTTTGCCCCATCTTACTCAGTCCCGGTTGTTTGTATGATAAATAATGTGTCTGCTAATTCGTAGGATACCTGGTATCACCAATTTCACGACTACCTTACAACCTCCGTTCTCCCACCTGACCTTACTAGTACCGGCAAACGTGCTTTTCTTAAAAATGTTTCTCGTTATGTCGTCATGGGGGGACTCCTTTATAAACGTGGCTTTGATGGCATCCTCCTTCGATGTCTAACCGGCGCGGAGGTTACTTATACCATCCAACAAGTCCATGACGGTATTTGTGGTGGACATTTTAGTGGCCTTGCCGTGGCTAAACGAATCCTTCACCTAGGTTATTATTGGCCTACTCTTAATAATGACTGCTACGAATATGTTAAGCATTGTGTTATGTGTCAACAACATGCCAACCTTCAACATACTCCTAGCCATCCGCTACAGGTCGCACGAGATCTTTGGCCTTTCTCACAATGGGGTTTAGACCTTATTGGTGAGATTCACCCGCCCTCTTCGCAACGTCACCGTTGGATAATCACAGCAACTGAATATTACACAAAATGGGTGGAGGCCATTCCACTCATTTCAACCAAAAAAGAAAAAAATTGTCGAATTCGTTAACCATCACATTATCTGTCGTTTTGGTATTCCTCATCGCCTAATAACAGATAATGGTAAATCTTTCAAAAATAAGTTGTTACAAGACCTTTGTGACAACTTTGGTATCAAACTTAGTTTCTCATCACCTTACTACCCACAGGCCAATGGTCAGGCTGAATCTTCTAATAAAACCCTAACCAAAATCCTCATGAAAGTTGTTAATGAGTCTGGAAGAAATTGGCATGATCACATTCCCTTTGCCCTTTGGGCTTATCGTACTAGCATTCGTACCTCCACTAATGCCACACCATTTTCTTTGGTATATGGTACCGAGGCTGTCTTGCCTCTCGAAATACAAATACCCTCCCTCAGAATATCTCTTCAGGATATTCTCACCAACGATGATTTCTGCCAAGAGCGGTTAGCCCAATTAGAGCTTCTTGATGAGCGACGTCTTACGGCTCTTGATCACCTTCAAATCTACCAAAAACACATCAAGCGTGCTTATGATAAGCGACTTCATGAGCATACCTTTAAGGTTGGTGATCTTGTCCTCAAAGAGAATCAACATGTAACCAAACTAGAAAAGAGTAAACGTGGAAAATTTGCTCCTAATTGGATTGGGCCTTACATTATCACTCACACTTATGGATCAGGCACTTATCGTTTAGCTTCGCTTAATGGTAAACCTGAGCCTGAGCCCCTTAATGCCTTGCATCTTTGACCATTCTACTGTTGAAATTAGTGTTATATCACTTCTTATCTACCTTGCGCTCGTCCCTTGAGCTCATTTACCACCGCATACACTTTGTTTCCTACATCTCAAAATCAAATCAAGCTCACATGGTTTGATTATCACCTCCCCTTAAAGATGCCTTCCCCTTTTTAGTCTAGTCCATGACTTCAAAGTATCAAAATGACACATTCTTAATTAAACACTTATGGGATTTTCTTGAGTCAAACTTCCTACAAAACTAGATGCTTTATGCTAAACGGACATCTAGACCTCTAAAAATTATACATAGACTTCTCCCTTGAAGGACAACTGTATGCCAAAGCTACTTGCTGCTATTATATATACACTGCTCCCTTGAAGGAAAGCTATACATAAACACCACCTCTGCTACTATAAATAGACTGCTCCCTTGAAAGATAGCTATACACATTCAGCCTTTATCAGAATCTTCTTGCATTGATCAGCTTCGTGAAGACCTCAAGAACAATAAAATACATATTCCATGTAGACTTCCCGCATCGATCAGTCTATATCCCGAAAATTAAAAGCCAAAATAAAAATAAAAGCATTATTTCAAAAGCACTTTTGAGTCATGGAGTTGTCTATTTAGGTTTGGTTCTCTTTCCTCAGAATTAATCACCTTGTAACAAGCTCTCAGCACCCTCACCCATATCAACCACCTCACCTCACCATTCGTGAAAACAACAAAACTCAAGGGATGTGACGTATATCCGATATATTATGATTATACAACTCTTTTCACGTATCAACTTCTCACCTATGTAAGGTACCTAGGGATTCAATCTCATCCTACATTAATATGTGGTTTGTTTAGCTCTTCTCAACTACGGGACAATCTTTCCTCTTTTGACTCGAATCTAGGATTATGTGTTGATCTTAATCAAGAAATGGTTCCCTACCACTTAGGTAGGCTAACTTTCACTTCACCTATACCTATACCAACATCACCACTACCTTACCAAGACCAACAATATTACCCTACTAACAGCCTTTTTTTTTTTTACCAACCAACCAATTGCCTAACCACAACCAAATTTCCTGAATTCACCTCTCCCTGGCCCTAAGGGAGAACTACATCGGTCTGACGCCCTTCCTTGCTTTGTGTAATGGGCTATGTAGGTAGCACTTGGGAGACATAGGATCTCCCAAGGTTAGCTCGACCATCCCCTACCATAACCTATCATGTGTTGTAAATATACATAGTTTTTGTGTATTTATTTTTTGCCAACATTCATCTCTATCCTTTTTCAAAACAAACAAAAACAACATCCGAAACACAACCCTTCTTATTATCATCATCACTCAAAATCAACATACATATTCAGTTTTATTTTAGATGTTCAATGAATACACCTTCTCTATCATCGACACGTAGTTTGGCATCCTTATTTATTCTTATATTCTCTATGAACATTCACTTAGACCCTCGCGCTTCATCCCGAACCCGGTAATGTTCGTGATCGTCGATGCCTCTTCACCGGGCCCTCATCCATCCTCAAAGGCACCACGGCTATTGGTACCGCCCACTAATCTACCAATCATCTCCTATAACATACGAATATGCTCTCTCGCATGGAGGAATCTTGCCATCCACCCTCTCCGCTCATGACTCCGCAACCGCTAACAATCCTCGTTGTCTCATTCACCTGTGTTTGGAGCTGATGAACTAAATCTCTGACAGATGTTCTCTCTCAGCTGTAATCACAGCTATGTCAAGGTGCTCACATGCGCCTCGTAGATCTACTACCCACCATACTCTATAGGCCTCTGTCGTTCCCACATCCATTACCCTACGATTAGTAGCTATCTCTTCTGGCCCTTCTGGAGGTGTAGGCCAGGGAGGTGAGAATGTTGCCTCGGTGTCGATCCTCATGTATGGTCTATATGTCATAGGTATATCCTGAACGAACCCAAATTTTCGCCGCACGCGATCTAGAGGAATCCTCTCGTACTCATATAGTTCCACCTCAATCACTCCACACCCCTTAACTCCTCAGCTATGTTCTCTGTCACCATATAGTTCCCGTAAGGCCTCCAACAAATATCCGCAATCATCACCATCTCCCATACCTGTCTATAATACTCGATGTCATCTATCACAGTCGGGACCCATCGTCTGAATCCCAACATCTGCACTCATGTCTCTCCCAACTCGATGGGTCGGCCTATTGGATGCACACAAACAATGTGCTCATAGGCCCAACAATGTAATAAGTACGAACAATCCAGTGTCGTCCTATGTTTTCGCTTGCAGGCCCATAAACCCCTATATAACTCTGCCAGATATGCGGGTGCCCATGCGAAAGTCACGCTCATTTCTATCATTTCCCAAATAACACTCATCAATGCTTTTGGAAATCTTCCACCCTCCGCCCTCGGTAATGCATAATACCCCACCGCTATCATTAATAGCACGGCCAACCTTGTTTCCTCAGGGTGTGTCACATACATTGTACCATACGTAAATGTTAAACCTTGTTGTGTCAAATCTCGTGCAGCTGAACCAAATACTGTTGTTATCGCTGCCCGCCCCGCGCTAGGAAACACCTAATACACTGTTTTTCCTATCATTGGGAGTCTCAAAATACAGAACACATCTTCCAACGTCATTGTCATCTCCCCTGTTGGCAGATAGAAGGTATTCTTTTCTGGATTCCATCTCTCAATCAACGCCTGCAACATAGCATGGTTACGTGCGATTCGTGAATAATAGCGGATTCCACTTAACCCCAAACGATTTATCAATGTTCATTCAGCTGGTGTTACATCCGCTTGGATTCGTGACAACAACGTTGGCATAGTATCATTCATCCTTAACCCTGCTTCCACCTGCATACATCAAAACGACACATAATTATTCAATAAAAAAAATCTCCACGGTTTTTTTCTCAAATTCTGGAAACTCCTACAGTAATTGATATCGGTTATAGATAACCGATATTGGTTTGCTAACTGATACCGGTTATCTCCAAACGATACCGGTCACTGTCAAAAATATACACCCTACTTAAAAACATACACCTACGATAATTATTTTACCCGTTTACTCCTATCTATACCTAAAAACATACATGACCACCCTGCTTACCTACCCCATAGCACTCACCCCATCCCAAACCCTTGCCTATCACCTTTTCTTTCTCATCTTTACCCTCTTACACTTCTCTCCTCCTATTCACAAAACATGCAAGAATCAAATTACAACCAAACATTTTACCTCTCGGGATGGAGCAGCTTGAGGTGGAACTTGTCTTCCTCCTCGTCCGTGCCTGCTGGATGCTTCTCCTCGTTCGGCCATGTTCACCACCCTCTTCAAATATAACTTGTCTTTCTGCCTTCTGAATCTCCGCCCACACTCACTTCCCCTGTCTCTGTTCTCCTTATCACTCAAATTCTTTCATGTAATTACCTGTATCAGTCGTCAAACAGCGTCGCATTCGCATATTTAACTTGTTGCATGACTCTAAAAATAAGAATGCTAAAAATAAGAACTTAAGTTGCCAACCAAGCAGTTCTATTTTTAGGAAATATAATTTTGAAATAACTGATATCGGTTACATAACCAATATCAGTCATATAGCTACCGACATCGGTTACATAACCGATATCGGTCATGTGCACCCTTTTTTGCTTAAACCTAAGTCTTTTCTTCGTTTTAGCAAATTTTTGTGGCGCCCGCCTCTTTTTCCTGCATAGAAACACCATTTACCAATATTTGTCATCAAAATCACATCAATATATTATCACTATTTCATCACCATCATCTATCTACAATAAGACAAACCATCGACAACATACATACGACATCATATATATATACATCAAAATCAGCATACACAACATGTGAATTAAACTCATCATCTATATATACATACATTCCATTTCAAAAAGCCATCAACAAAAGACATCAACACCATCAATATATAAACCATGTGGATCAAACTCATCATACATTAAATTTCACAAAACATCAACAAAATAATTAAAACATTTTAAACACATCATATGGATCAAAATCATCATATATATCTATATATCAAAGGTTTCAAATATATAACTTACCCTGCATAGGGGCCTCTGTGATCTCATAATAATACAAAGCCGGCACACAGGCCGCAATAACTGTCAACATCTCGACTTGGCTCGCAGGCCGGTCTCTCATATCAAAAATATACTCGGCTCGCAGGCCGGTATCAACTGTACAACCCGTACTCGGCTCGCAGGCCAATATATACAATAAATGAATGAATACATCATATGTGGGCACGCAGGCCTCTATAAACATAAATAGTTCGCAGACAAGTGCCTACATCCAATGTACAAACAAAAACATCTATCTCTGACCCAGAGATGTCTCAACTCTCCCCACCGCCCTCAGCACCTCTCCCTGCGGGTCCTGGCCATGGCTCCCGCCTCCTCCCTGTCACCGACCCACCTGCTATAGCTCCACCCCCCTGGGATCTCTGACTCCGCGAGGTCTCAACTCTGTGTGCCGCATATGGCTGATAGTCAGCCCCGGTACCATCAAGGACGTCCTGATAGTACCGGGCCTCCGCTCTCGCCTCCATATAACGGGCCCGTGCCACCATAGCTACTGGGGCTGGTCCCCCGACTCCTAATAACAATGGCCCCTATCCTACCAGTACACCCTGTGCCTGTGGCTACACCGGTGGCGGTACCTGTGCCTGTGGCTGCGCCGATGGCGGTACCTGTACCTGTGGCTCTGCCGGTGCCGCTGGTGGTGCCTGTGGTGGTGCCGCTGGTGGTGCCTGTGGCTGTGCCTGTACCTGTGCCTGGGCTAGCTACCCCTGTAAGACCCCTATCTGTGCCTATGCAGCAGCAAGCTACCCCTGTAACAACTGTACCTATCCCCTGAGCTGGTCTCTCTCTGCTCTAACAGCCACTAAGTCTGGCTGTGCGGGTTGTGCTCTCCTCGCGACTCTCTCCCCTGCCCACCATACCAAAAATACTCCTGTGCAGCCGGCGTCGTCTACAGTATCATCTGCTGGCCTCTCGGCTACCCAATCTGGGTCCATGGGCTATGGTGCAGGCAGTGGGGCCTCTACATCATCCCTCCGGTACTGAGGGAAGGGAGGTGGCTCATCCTGTCGTAGCCCCATCTGCCATCGTACCCTCTCCAGGGGTATCCGCTCATGCTCTCTCGGCCTCCGTCCCACTATCCAAAATGTATACTAGATCCACCACAACTGTGATCGGGCTCCTCCACGGGGCTGATGACCTCTGTAAGGCCTCCATACAATATACAAGGCAGTCACGCCCTCTAATACATGTCGGTGGTACGCTACATCCCGTCTGGCGAGAACTGCTCGTGGCTGGCCCACGACCCCCAACCACCTCTGAAATCCATATCTATAGATCACCTGTGGCCCTGGTTGCTGGGGCAGCCCTACTGGTCGAATGCATATGATATGCTCATATGCCCAGCAATGTAACAAGAATGTAGAAAAAATCTCGAATCGCCTCATCCAGCGGTAGCCCCACAGCTCTCTGTATAACTGCACCAGGTATACTGGTGCCCAAGCATAACACGTATGCTCCTCCACCATCTCGTGTAGTACCCCCATCAGCGCCCATGGAAAATAGCCTCCCTCTGAGTCCAGGAGGGCGAAGCATGTGATGTCGATCATCATTAACACGGCAAGCCGTGTCTCATGTCTATGGGCATGATACATGTCCCCATAGGCAATGCTCGCGCTGTGATAAGTCAATAGCATGGCTGCATCCCTGAATACCTGTAAAATGCTATCCATGGCTGTCTCTGCATCCACCTGGAAGACTGCCTCTCCATCGATCGGTAGTCTAAGGATGCGATACACATCCTCCAGTGTAATCGTCATCTCTCCAGTCGGGAGATGGAACACATTGGTCGCCGGATCCCATCTCTCGATGAGTGCAACCATCAGACTATGATCCCTATCTATCGCCCTATAACACTGGACTCCATCGAGTCCCACCTCGCGCATGATGGCCCACTACGCTGCGGACACGTGTGGCCACATCCGTCTCAACAACGGGGGCATCCTATCCCGCATCGTCAGTTGCTGACGTGCCTGCAAAACCAACTCACTGCATTAGCCCTACCCTTTATCACAATAACTCCTTTAACCCTCTATACCCCCTTTTTATCCACCCGACCACACCCCGACTCTATAACACACATCTACACCCACTTATCTTCTACAATATCCCCCTCCCTCTTCACACCCAAAACACAAAACCAAATAATAAACAACAACAAACAACACAAAACAACAACCCCAACAAGAACCTAATACCTAAAACCACAACAACAACCAAACCAAACCAACACTAAACAATCCTAAGGACCGGTACCGGTCAACCATGACCACCACCGGTCCTCCCTCAGCATCTCTCCACCGACGTCGATCACCATACGACCGACGCCGGTCAATTAGCAAATCACCTCCAACAAATAAAATAGTGACCGATGTCGGTCGCTTAGCGACCGACATCGGTCACTGTAAAATCCCGGAGCCGAACCCGACGCAGCCCCCCCCACATCCATTTTGCCTATTTCTCTCTATTTACCCACCCAAACATCCTAAAAACCTACCCACCCTGCCACTTTGACCTATTTAACCCATCTATCCTCTTCATTTTTCAAATAACTTCCATTTATTCATTATTTTATCAAAACATGGATTCCTACCCAAACCCCCAAATATAGCTTAACAACATCAAATTCACACAATGAAGGGTTTTGAACCTACCGGTACGATGACACGTCGTCGTGGTGGGATAGGTGGTGGTGGTCCAGCTGGTCCAGCACCTCCAGCTCCTCCTGGCTGTGCCATGGCTCTCAAACTCCTCTGCTAGGTCCTCCACCAATCAAATGTTGCCTCCTCCTCGCTAGGGCCTACCAATCATTCACTTCTCCACTCAAATAGTGCCACCTCAGCTGACAAACTCAACAATCTCGCCAAAAGACCTCAAACAACTAAAATTGGTTTTCAAATTGACAATATGACAATGACAGGCCGTATTTTTCTTTTTATAGGTTTTCGACCTATAACCGATACCAGTTATATTATGCCCGAAAGAACCGGTATCAGTCATCTAACCGATACCGGTCATAGACAATCGATATCGGTTTAATCCCACCTTTTTCCCAATTTCTGCCCTTATTTACTAATCACCCTTTCTCACAACATTGCCTATATCCTCCTTCCCTGAAAACCCTTTGTTAACTTCATTGGCCCACTTCACGGCCGCAACCAACCAATTTGGCCCGACCCAAGGCCGCAACCAACCAATTTGGCCCGACCCAAGGCCGCACCCAACCATTTGGCCCGACCCAAGGCCACAACTAACCATTTGGCCTGACCCAAGGCCGCCACCAACCAATTTGGCCCGACCCAAGGCCGTCACCAATCATTTGGCCCGACCCAAGGCCACAACTAACCATTTGGCCCAACCCAAGGCCGCAACCAACCATTTGGCCCAACCCAAGGCCACCACCAACCAATTTGGCCAAACCCAAGGCTGTAACCAACCCATTTAGCCCGACCCAAGGCTGCACCCAACCATTTGGCCCGACCCAAGGCCGCACCAATAAAATACCTCGCCCAAAACCAACAAATTACAATTTTATCCACCCATCATGTAGCTTTTTGTTCAATCGAGCTCACATGTTTGTGTTTTAGCATGATTAGGGTCTTTGACTTGATCAATCCACCAACTTTGCCTAGACCAAGACCATGACGTTTATCTCAACCAAACCAACCATTTGGTACTGCCGAACATGCCTAACCATTCATGTACCTTACCCATTATATCCCCTGGAGCTACTTCCTATGCCTTGGATACCAGGATTATATCACCCTTGTTTGGATAAACTATCGACCTTTGCCTATGCATTGCTTGTTTGCTCTTCAAATCATGTACCCTGGTCGCACTACTGCATTTCAACGTGCGTCTGCTTCCTTGGACCTACCTCACCATCTTACCATTATCTCAACACCATTTACCCTTTATCAACCCTATCCCTGATTTCACGCTACCTCAATCTGTGATAGATTTGAGGGGGATTACCTATACCCTTAACAGGAGTAACCACTTCTTATTATTGTCAGTGCAGCTTTAACAAGACAAGCTACACGACAACAAGGGGCTAATGTAGACACCAAATTTGTGTCTTACGACCCCCTGTGCCCCGCATCTCATTTCGCAACCTAACCTTATCACCTAAACCTTACACAATTATTTATTAATTACCTTATAATTAATAAATCCACATCGCCATACCTGCCACCTCATTTCACCACCTCATCATGACCTAGTCTTAACCCTAAACTAACCTAATTAAGACCTATAACTTGGTCTACATCCACACCTATGACTAATTACTCCTCACCCGCACCCAAAACCGACCTCATAATGACTTGACCAAGCCTGCAACTAATCCCTCGGGAGAAAAGGAGGGAAAGCTGGTTATTTTACTAAAAATAGCCTACTTTGACCTGACCGATACCGGTTCCTACTCGACTAGCGTCGGTTACGTAACCGCCATCGGTTCCCTGTAAATGACCACTCCCAACCAAAAACAAAGGATCGGATTTTCATTTGATCGAAAAAAAGAGAAGTCATTGAAGGGATCCGGAATTGACTTAGCTGAGCAGAGACAAGTGAAGGAAAGAGAGAAGTTTGCAGAGAAGGACATCGAGCCCAAGACTGCAACTGAATAACCAGAGCCCAGTGACACTCATCTGAGCATCGGGAGAGGAGATAGCTCATCTTGGATTGTCAGATCATTCTAATTGAGCCCTGTCTTCGTCATCACAGTCCCAGAACCTGCATTTTCCATCGGGAACTAGTAAGTCTTGTATGTCCTTTTAATAACATTTCTTGAACTTTTGAATCACAGCCATCATAAGTCTATTCCTAGATCTACTACCCAGCAACACACTACATCTAACTGTCATTCCTCCACCCTTACGTTACCCCAAGAACACCCCCCGTATTCTCTGAGTCCTTCTCATCACCCCATTACCTAACCCCACCCATTTATCAGCCTTATAAAACAACACAACCACCTTACAACCAACCTTCACCAAAAGCCCCTAAAACATTGCCCCTACCGATATCAGTTACTAACAACCGGTACCGGTTACAGTGACCGGCACCGGTCACCGTGATTCTAAACCAAGACCAGCCCTTTCTCTGTTGTTCTAAAAAGGTAAACAAATTGTAATTGGACAATAGCTTATTTGTTAGAATTTGTGTTAATTCATATTAGCAGGGGAACTGACCACCTTCGAAAGGAAGTTTTATATTTCCTAGGCCCAAGGCAATTCCCTCATTTATTGTCTAATTAAAATCTGGTGGTCTTGTATTCTTACTTGCAGGTAGTCCTTCCAAGACAAAAAGGATTTCTTCGCAGTCGACCTGATCTCTCTCTCTCTATGGTACGCACACACCCTCTCAACATTCAACAGGTATTCCTCCTAGCCTTGACCCTTATCTGTTTCTCAAAGGAATGAAAGGATAGAAACAACTCTATTCCCAAGAGTTGAAACATTCCGTGCGAAACACGAAGTGTTGCCTATATAGCCCTGGAAAAAAGGGGCCTCAGGCTGATGTAGTTCTCCTGTAAGCTAGGGAGGAAGATGATGAGGTAGAGGAATGGGTGGATAGGTTTTAGGCATGTTTGAGTCAAGGTCATTTAGGCATGGTTGAGTCTATGTCATGTAGGTATGGTTGAATGTAAATGTCAAAGGCTTGGTCTTGTATAGGAGAATCAACAAGTAATGAAGAAGGTGAAGGGTAAGAGGTGACAAAAAGATTCGCTTAATTGATAAGAACCATAACAAGTCAATCATACTTAAGATGCGATTATGAGAGTAAGACCCTAAAGGCGTTGCATAATGGACTATTCTAAGGTAGAATAAAGTCACATGATCATGAAATGTCACATTTGCGGCACATCCCTTGAGCGGGTAGGAAATTAGGGTGAAAAGGAGATGAAGTAAAAATAATTGGTTTTAGTGTAACCTAGTGTGAGACAGCATGCCTACTTGGAAAGAGACCCAAGATCAACATAGGAAATTCCATGACAAAAAATTTATCCTTTCTTATTTTTACTTTTTGTTTTGATAGACTAATCGATGCAAGAAGTCTATGTGGGATGAGTATATTATCTCCTTGGATCTTCATGAATTTGATCGATGCGGGAAGCTTCTAAGTTTTTTGGCAAGAATTATCTTCTTTTGATGATAGACTAAGTACAATACGGCTAGCTTTGCATAGTTGTCCTTCGAGGGAGCATTCTATTTATAGCAGCGAGATAGAGAGAATAGATGTCCTATCTGAATGAGTCATCTATTTTTCTAGAAGTTTGAATCAAGGAGTTGAATCCCATAATATTGTTGACTTTATTTTAATTTTGGACTTTTAAGTCATAGACAAGACTATAGAGAAAAATAGGCTCCTGTTTTGAAGACAAGACTATAGAACACAGAGGTTAACTACAATAGAGAGGTTTTAAGTGATGAATGACCATGGGATTCCAACTTGAAAAAGATGAAAAGTATCCATGAGAATCATGCCATGAGTAGAGTCGTGGTACTCATATTGAAGATAAGATTGAACAAGTAACGAGTAATCACATGATTCTTGTTTAGTCGTTAATCCCTAAAATAGGTAAAATGGAAGGTGAATGGTGCTCAAGAGACGAGTTTTTGAACTAGATAGAAGATGATATAAGACTGGTCTCAACAATAGAATTGTCAAAGATGCAAGGCATTGAGGGGCTTGGGTTTAGGTTTACCTTCAAGTGAAGACAAATGATAAGCACATGATCCATAGGTATGAGTAACAACAGAGGGTCCAAGCCAATTGGGAGCAAATTTTTCCCGTTTACTTTTTTCCTCTTTTGTTACATGTTTATTTTCCTTCAAGAAAAGGTCACCGACCTGAAAGGTTTTGGTATAAGGTCAGGTAGGATGTAAAAGTTTGTGTTTTGGTGAAAATTTTAATAAAAGAAGGTGAAGTGACAAGTCCCCCAGGGGTATAAGGAAGAATGAGATGGTGATAGATTAATTTGGGTAAGATTGGGCAAGGGTAAGTGTGATGCGGTAGGTGGTGGGTAGATTAGGTAAGGTAGATGGTGAAGGTTTGGTTTGGATGAAAGGTGCAAAATAGATGAAGAGGGAATTTCGAGTCCCCCAGGGGTATAAGGAAGAATGAGATGGTGATAGGTTAGGTTGGGTAAGATTGGGCAAGGGTAAGTGTGATGAGGCAGGTGGTGGGTATATTAGGTAAGGTAGATGGCGAAGGTCTGTTTTGGATGAAAGGTGCAAAATAGACGAAGAGGGAATGTCGAGTCCCCCATAGGGTAAAGTAGGATGAGGTGATGATAGGTAATGTTGTGTAAAATTAGGCAAGGTTAAGTGTGATGAGGTAGTTAGTGGGTAAATTAGGTAAGGTAGATTGGTTGAGATAAATTGGGACAAATTGCATAAGGTTTTTTGGGAAAGGTTAGGCAAGGTTTGGGCAAGGTTATGTAAAGGTTTGGGAAAGGTTAAGGAAATGTTGATGAAAGGTTAGGGCAAGGTTGAGGCAGATGGGGCAGTTGTGTAATATTGGATAGCAGGTAAATGTGAACTAGATGGGCTACCGATTTTCTCTTTTCCTTTATCTTTCTGGGCGAGAGTGGCAATGTTAACCATATTGATATGGGGTGAGGGAGTAGCTGATTCATGATATGTGTAGTGACAGGATGGATAATAGAATAAAGAAAAAAAAATTGTGAAATAATTTGGATGCACTGACATTTTGGTGGGGTTTTGGCTAGCTCTCTTATGTGGACCATATTAATTTCAAATTTTGGAGGTAGATAAAAAGGATGTGGAGGTGGAGATGTGGGTCGCTAAATAGGTAAGGGTTGAGGGTATGTGGTGATTGGCATGGGTGAAACTGGGTCCTCGTCTAAAAGATCATTGTCGTAAAAAATTTCTTCAGGAGGACATAGTTGGAGGAGAATGGTTTTAAGAGCCTTATAATTTTCTACACCATGTCCTATCACACGATGGTAGGTGTAAATTTTGGTCTCATCAAACCCTTTTAGTTTTGATTTGAGTGGGTCGTAAGGTCTAAGTGGTGGTAATGTGATGACAAAGGTCTCTACAAGGTTGGCTAAGATGTTGGCGTAAGACCCTACTAATGGATCACAGTGTGAAGTGAGTGTGGGTTTGGGTTAAAGTGTGGGTGATTTTGGTGTGTGAGGTGCTATGGAGGTGGAATTGGAGGTGAGATAGGTTTGACCACTAGTTTGGTAGGTGGTACTATTTTAGGCTTTAGTTGTACCTTCTTGGGTAAAGGCATATTAGATGAACTAGCAATGGAAGGTGTTGTAGGCTTAACTACCTCTTTGGAGGGTAGTGGGTTTTTCAATTTTGGTTGCACCTTCTTGGGTAAAGGTGAGGAACGAGTACATGATGTAGAAGGGAAAGTGGATGGTGGCAGAGGATGGGTTAGCCAAGGTGATAACGGAGGGGTGGTGAAGTTTGTTGGCAAAGGAAAGGTAGAAGGTATAGGTTGAAGATATGGACGTATCATAGGTTGTGATGATGCTATTGTCAGTGGTGGGAGTATAGGTGGTAAGAAAGATGCGGGTGATGGAGAAGGTGTATGTTGTTCACGTGAGTTGGGTGTAATAAAGGATCATGATGAAGAGGTGGGCTACTACGCTTTTGATTTTCCTTGGGTAAGAGGTTGCTTAACCAAGGTATATGGGTGAGGCCCTAGGATAGATGGAAGGGGTGAAGGTGACATAGGTGTAGTGGGTGAAATTGGTGTGTGCAGCCTAAAATGTTGGTTCTTCCTTTTGGGTGGAGGAATGGTTTTTGCATGGGATGTGGAAGATGCAGCTAAGTCTAATTTTACAGGAGGATGGATTAGGCTTGATGTCGACATGACACCCAATGTGGTGATGGTTATAGACATAGGAGAAGTTGTAGGTACATGTAGGTTCTTAGGCATAGGAATAGGTTTGGTTGTTGGTAAAGGTTTGGATGTAGGTGAGGGTGATGAAGATGAGGTCATTTCAATAGGCATGGTTATGATTGATTGGTTTTCTTGAAATACAGTTAAATAAATCATGGAGGTATAAGTAAGTGACATTTGCATTTAGGTTGAAAAGGGTAACTGAAGGCATCTCCAAAACATGGAATTATCAACATAATCCAAGTGGTCAGATGGGTGAGAAAATGGTGTTGTTGTAAGAGGGGATGGTGTTGGTTTAGTGGCAATCCCTATAAAATATGTTTGTGAGACATGGAACTGGTTGGCTTCGGAATCTATGGGTAAGAGAGCCGAGAACAGATCAATGGAATCCTGGAATGCTAATGGGGAATTTTCACCAATAGGCAGTAACATGTCCAAAGGATCCCCCATGGGTAGGGGAGATGGTAGGTGGGGTGAGGTAGATTCTTCTTTCAATGGAGAAGAAAGTGAGTATGACTCTCCTGTGGGTAGGAGAGTTAATACCATTGGTTATTCGTTAGGTTATGAGTCAAGTGGTGAAATGGCATCGATAGAAATTATGGACTCCTATGTGGGTGAAGGGGGAGATGAAGGGGACTCCTCTATGGGTCAAGGAGTAGAAGAGGTAGGCTCCTCCATTGGTAGAGGAGCTTGTGCTAGAATCTCCTCAATAGAGGGGATAGGAGGAAATTGAGGAATGTCTTGTATGACTTCAAAAACAGCGTGGACTTCATAGACATTGTTTTCATTGGTTGAAGGTTCATCATTTTGATTAGATGATGGTGTATGATTAGGGAACGGATTTTTTAAGATATGCAAGTTATGATTTGCCGGTGCATTTAGGTTTTCCAAGACGAGATCTCCATTATCTAACATTTCATGGATAATGTTCTTAAAGGTTATGTAATTACCATCGTTATGGCCTTTAACGTGATGATAGTTATAATAGTTGTGTTCCTTGTACCATGCAAGCATAGGACGATCGGGGTCGAAACCATTATGTGGTTTTATGGGTGGAAGGGAAATGGCTCCGGACTTAAGAATTTTTTCTAATACTAAATAATAAGGCTCCCCAATTGGAGTGTATTTTTCATTGTTCCCGTATGAACTAAAAAGTTTGAACGGGAGAAATATTAGAGGAAGGTTTTGCTTGGTTAGATGGGTGAGATGGGCCAGCTTTGAGAAACACTGCGTTGGCAGATCCTTTGGATTTGGGATAATTTCTTTGGGGATTTGAAGAGGAAGAGGCATCATTTGATTTAAAGGAAAAGTTTTGTTATGCAATTAAATTTTCTTCTCTTCAATGGTACAAATTTCCATTTTTGGCACCATGGTAAATGCTTCATCGAAGGTACGAAAGGTTTGTACTTATAGAGTTGGTGAGATGTGCCTGGCACAAGCTCTAGTGAACAACTCTATAAGCTTGGTTTGATGTAGCTGGAATGTAAGTTGGTTGATGAGGCTTCGCCAACGAGTGACGAAATGTGCGATATATTTGTCGTCGTATCGTCGTGTTGAGAATAGGTTGGTCATGGTGACCTTCTTGACGGAATTAATCGAGAAATGTTCCAAGAATGCTTGAGCCACTTGGTTAAATGAGTAAATGGAATGTTTGGGTAAACCATTATACCAATCTAACATGGGTCATGTCAAGGACATGGGAAATGTTCGTAGGATTAAAGCATCATCATGGGTGATTAGCTAACACCCATGTTTGAATGAATGCAAGTGTTGTTGTAGGTCCTCTTTATTGTTGAAATGGTTGAATTTGGGCATTTCCCAATGCACAAGGTATGGGAAAATGGGACTAGATGGATGAATAAGCTCATTACATATTTCATCATAAGTTAAGGAGTTGCGAGAGCCAGAAACTATGCTTCTAATGTCTTCATCTTTTCCATCATCATCCTAATGAGGTCATTAGTAGGTTGTGATGAATGGGCACCCCTATAATATAAGGGGGTTGATGATGAATGTATGATGTGGATGGAATTCCAGAATATGGTGGTGTCGAGTATGGGAACTGTGAAGGGGGAATATATGCAAGCAGAAGGTATCCTGAATAGGCGATAGATGTTATTGAGGGTTGTTTGTGATATGTGTAAATAGGTGGGGTAATCGTAACGACTCTTGTGGTAATTGGGGCTAAGGACTACGGGATGGAGAGGATGAGGTTTTGGAATGGGGTATGGGTTGCTGACACCATGGGTGGTTATAATGTAACAAGTATAAATGAGGTGAAGGGTGCAAATGGGGCTATGCTCACGGTGGCTGATGAAGGGATAGTTGACACCATGAGTGCGACATATGCCATAGGTGCAGTAGATATAGAGGATGTGGGGTCCAGTTGGGACACCACAGGTGGTAAGGCGGACGAGGGTAATGTCGAGCTAGTGGTAGCTGATGCAAAAGTGAGGGCGAGGGCAGGAGGTATGGACACTGGCATGCCATATACTAACTGTCCTGATGAGTCTTGGGTAGAGAGTGGGTGAGATAGTATTGTAGGGCAGCGGGTTTCTAGTCAAGTAGTCTTGCAAACTCTGTGTCGTTAGTACTAATGGTAATGGGCTGAGTTGGATCCATATGCGACAAGATGCAAGGTGGCAGTGGGCTAGGCAGAAGAAGCTGAAGGCTAGCATGAAACACAAGGGTGTTGGCTTGGCTACAAGCCAAAACCATATGAATTAGCGTAGACCTGATAAATTGTTCTCTATAAATGACACAGAAATAGAGAATAATAGATTTCGGGAGATGAAACTAGTTGGTGTTTTAATTAAAAATTAAAACGCAGGAACTGACGGCGGTTAGGTTAACTGATGAAAGTCACAATGTGAATGATTCCAGTTAGGGTGACCGATACTGGTTACTATAGGAAATCAACAATTTTTCAAATGAGGCAAAAATCAATGAAAATGAAGTAAAGAAGTTGTATTTGATTGTGATTTTAAAATTTTGGGGGCATGATGATGTTCTAAGAACTTCAAAAAAGAATAGAGGATGTGACGAGTGTTGTTTTTGGTAAAATGACCAAAAAAGATGGAAACCAACAATGGTTAGGTAAACCGATGATGGTCAGATGTAAACCGATGATGGTCATTAGACCGACGTCGGTCATTGTGAAATTTTAAAAAATGAAGAAAAATTGATTTTTTTGAATGAAGTCAGATGGAATATCAACCCAGAAACCTGAGTATGATAGTAATGGACCCTGACACACTCAGAAATAGTCAGAATACACCAACTATGATGGCTGATTGTGAAAGGAAGTAGAAAATGAAGAACATGACCTCACAACTCAAAACACAACTCACGAAAAAGCTAATGAAAACATGAAATCCTATAAATGAATTTTATGTTTTAGCTTATGTTATTTAAGACTGGCTTGTGAACATAACTGATTTTTTTGGTTGGGAAGGTGTCCTATGAAGAGGCAAGATTTAAGGGTGGTTTTAGGTTATGTTTTGGCGGGGGCAGTCCTTTCTCTGAGATAATGATTGGACAAAGAAACCAGTTGGGCACCCACTATAAATCCTCTGATCATGTGATCGTTGACATATTATTCCAGGTAAGGTGTTGTTTAATAAGATGTGTAAATTATGTTTGTGCGGCTTGGCAAAGAGAGAGAAGAGAAATTGCTCTATGATTCAATTATGCCAACCATCAGTTGGGCATGACTTCCAATGTATAGGTTTCCCTCAGTTTTAATGTGAGCTAAAAATGCAAGCATAGAAGTATAAAATACAAGTATTTTAGAACCCAAATCGAAATGTGATATTCGATGTAAACAGAGAGTGAATAGGAAAGAGAATGACTTTCACTAATGCAGATGTAAGAAGAAAAATAATGATTCTTTTTAGTCCCGAAACATGAATGTCACTTAGACAAATAGAAGAAAGAGAAGATTCCCAGGGAGAGAATTTAGTGTTAACTTCTTTTTGAAAAGAAACAAAGATACAGTAGTTCCCTAAGAATGAATAAATGCAAGAAACCCTAGATGGGTCCCACCGGGCCTGCCAAAATGTTTCATCAGATTCTTAACAAATTAATGAAATAGATTATAGGTAGTAGGCCAAGGAGGAATACCTATTGTGATGTCGGTTGAAGGTTGTGTGCGTGTTCTAATTTCCTAATCCAAGTTGACTACGAGAGCTACCTTTTGGCTAGGAGGAACTACCTGTAAAATGCAAAGCAATACCACCATATAGAGTTAAACAAAACAATGAGTGGACTCCCTAGTGGAAGTTAGATCCAGGAAGCATAATGCTTCCTGAATAGGATTTCAATCCACTTATATAACAGTATTAATTCTATTCAAAATATACATGAAATAAAGATCCTATTATAATTTAAATGATTTAGGTATCTTGTACAAAATAATAAGAAAGGTTGTTAAGGTCAAAACGGGTCAGGTGATGGGCTGGCATTGGATTGCAAGTCTAGTACAAACTCTAGGTAAGGTTTGGTAAAGATTAAAAGTGGTTCTAGGCTGTTCGGAAATAGGTATTAGCTTGCTGGCCTGAGTTATATTTCCAGACACAGAGACAGATGTTGGTCAGGGTGTGACCGACGACGGTTTAGCTATAACTGATACCGGTTAGGGGTAACCAATCTTGGTTTATGTGGGAATGGAAAAATATCAGAAATAGGTGTCCAATTTCTATGTGTCTACACAGAGAGATGGGAAGGTCTGTGGAGAGCTTTCAGGTAGGTATCTAGCTTGGGTGAGGCTTTTGTGAGGTTTTTTGGGTGTTAAGGTCAATTTAGTAAAAGCCTGATAGGAGATACACTAACCAACGTCAGTCTGGTGAGCGATGCTGATGAAGGGGATATTGATGATGGTTAAGGTAACTGGCATTGGTAGGGGAAATTTGGTGAAATTCGATTAACATGTGGTTTTGGGATTCTTTGTGATTGCACAGAGAATGAAGGGGGACTGGTTGTGTTCGTGATAAGGTGATAAAAAAATCAGAAATGTGTAAAAGGTTAGGAATAAAGATCTGGAAGGTGGTGGTGGCTGGATAGGGATATGGGTTAAAAAGTGGAGATGGCAGAATACAGGGAATATTAAGTTATAATAACAAAAGGATAAAGAACTTATTGAGTAAGTACATAAATGATACAAAATCAAATGCACTTACTTGTTCCTGCAAGATTGGTGGGTGAAGGAAGGTGATGGTCGATCTATGAACCTGGTGGTCAGTTCCATGGGAGTGCTTCCCGGAGTGTTACCATGAATGTCAGTGCCTTTATATCAGTCCTGGTATTTGCTTGGGCCTCTAGCTAGATGTATTTTGTCATCTTGATGCTTGAGAAAACTCTGGTTCATGCTTGAATTCAGATAGCTCTCTCCCAAAACTTGAAGTGACAAACCTGGGAAAAAGGTTTCCAAATTTTATATATGGTGACTAACGACGGTCAAGGTGACCAGCATCGGTTGAGGGTTAAACAGCGTTATTCAAGGTGAAATATCCTAGGTTCACCAAACATAAAAGATCTTGGCTATTTTTGTCGAGCTTTATCTGTTAGTCTGGGTCTCAAGTGGTGGTTAATGCTTAGATAAGTGGGCATGTTATTAGAGAAGGAATAAAAATTTAATGTTAGGGTTAGACTAAGTCCCAGGTGATTAGGATAGGTGGAGACTGAGTCTTAGTTAATTAATAGGCTAAGAATAATTCCATGGTGAGGTGTCTAGGTGATGTGGCTAGGTGAGGTGTAAATTAATTTAGTTAAAGTAATTAAATTGTTAAATTATGTAAGGATGTGTATTAATTCAATTGTAAGTAACTAAATTAATATGAATGTGAGGTAAAGGGGTCATGGTCAGGTTAACACGTCAATCTGACTGCTCGAAAGAGGACCCAGGGGAGTGTGACCCAAATTTGGTGGCTACACCTAGAAATCGTGTATTAATTCAATTATCTTAGCCACTTCAGAATTAGACCAATAGTCTCCAATTATGGCCTCCTTAGGCTCAACATCCATGCCAATGTTCACTTTCTTGGTATTCATAGGTTCATGATAGGCATGTGCCTTCTTATCCACACTATCTAAGACTTCGCACGTACCCTCTAAATGATCTATGTCCAAATTTTATACTTCTTCCTCAGCCACTATGTAGACCATCTTTCCTTTCTCCTTCTCAAGGTAAGCATGCTCAAGTAGTTTGACATTTGTCTCTTCTACTTCATCAAAACACACTCCTGGGTCTGTCTCACCAAATAACTCCTGAATGAGTTCTTCATCCTTTGCATTGTCTCCCATAGTCAATCGCTCCATAACTCATAATGCCTCTTTCACCAAAGGTTTAGTGGAGAAGTAGTCAAAAGTATGAATCATTCCCACAGTCAAGTCTTGCCAATTTCCAGTCTCCCTATGTAGTTCTGCATAAACATACCAAGCAAGCTCACAGCCACGTAAAGTGGAATAAAGTTTTTGCACCCACAACGAAGGTGGTAAAGCTTCCTGCCCATCTATCCAGAGTCTCTCACACTACTGAACATGGTGCTGAACAAGATGATTACCATGATATGTGCATATTTGAGTAGGTGCATTGCTCCTAAGAAACCATGTTGTTAGAGCAATTCTCACTTCATTCCATTCTATGAGATTATCCCTGTGAACCATCCACCAATACGTTGTTGTCTCGCGTAGGGTATACACTAACATATTTCTTCTGTCCACTTGATCCTTCCACTATTCTTCCATAGTGTGCAGGAATACCTCAGGGCATCCTTCGCCAGTGTACCAGGGTACAATGTCGTTACTTATCTTCTTAATACATCAAGGTTTTCCTTCTCGCACAGATGCGCTTCTTACTTTGTGCTCAACCATCTCGTAGGTGTCATGCACCAAATCATCACAAGCAATACTTGTAGTATCACTAATAAACTGTGCATCCTTCCACTGGAGGATTCCTTCCTTAGATGGCTCAAGTACTTCTAGATCTCGAATGGCATGCACATAAATTATGTTCAGGTCTTCCTCACTCAAAGGTTCAACATAAGGTGTAGATTTTCCATATGTCAAAGGGATAATAACTCATTATTCCTTGTTCTCAAAGCTGATACACCCCTTGTTGAACCGTAGATCAACATGATTTACATAACACCAATAGCACCCAAGCAGAGCTGGGAAGTTGTCCACTTCTGTAAGTGCTAAAACCTCAAAGTCCCCAGTGAACTTGGCCCCTTTTATTGTAATGGATGCATCCTTTAAAAATCCTATTGGAGTGGCCTTAGTTCGATTTGCCATAAACACTACATTAGAGGATGGTTTTAATGGAGATCTGCCCATCTGTACCCATGTATCTAAAGTAAGCACATTAACTTCCGCACCTATGTCAATCAATATATTGCTCAAAAGCCACCCATCCATAACAACATTCAGGGTGATTTCCTTGTCATAATCCAAGCTATGAGGTGGGAGATTAGCATGCACTAGATCCATAACCTCCTGTGTTACCTCTACCTCTAGACCCACCAAATCCACCAGAACCAGAGCCACATCTGCCCCTTGATCCTCCACTTGTAACAAGAAGTGAATCAGAGGATGTATTACCCTGTGTCCCGATAGTGGTACTAAACTGAACTCCTACAGTCTGTAAGGTGGTACTATTCCCATAGGTGAGTCCAAAATTCTACACGCCTGAGTTCTGCGTTAACGACATGCCTAAAAAGGTACCTCCAAATAACAAGGAATACGTCTTCCCAGCCATAGATGTACTTGCTATTTGATTCACTCTTTTTATTTTACTACCCAAAATAGCTTTCTGACTATTGGTTGTACTAAAAACTAGAAAGCCAAACGCAAGGGCTAGGTCGTCAGGTAGATTATGATGCACACTCGTGGCCCATGTTGTCTCTATTGGAGAGCTCTCATAAGAGGCGGAGGAGGGTTCCATGTCATGCTTTCCAAATGGGGGAGTTCCAAATACTCTAGCTCCACGTCCTCTACGTGATTTCTAAATCCTTCAAGAGCTATCTCTCTCCACAACGCCATCTGTTTTACAACCTCGTGATGCTTCTCTAAATCCCTCTCTTGCACCCCATTGAACTTGAGTCGCCTTTATTCTATTTGTCTCTCTGCCTCCAAGTCTACCATCTTTCACCAAACCTACTCCTGCCCCCATGCGTGGTGGGGTTTAGCTAGCCATCGAATTCTCTTCCAAATTTAGGGTTATCATCAATATTTTGATCACAAGTGGAATGCCTTACAGATAGGTTTCCCTGGGATAACGTAAAAAATGGAACTCAGCTACCTCCAGGAAAGAATAAGTGGAAATTGAGTACTCCAAAATATAGCTATTTAGAACACCATGGAACCAAGTGTCCACAGTGTGCATCAAAATCATATCAGCGTCATAGAGGGCCTGAAATTATTCTTGCATCCATACAAGTGTGTGAAACCTCCAATTCCTTCTAGACGCATAAGAAACTAGCCACCCGTACAGATCTATCAGAAAGATAGCAAAGAAACTCTCATATAAACAGTCATACAAGTTCTGCTCCACCCACGTGCACGCGTCAAACTCAGATCTAGTATTGAATCTCCAAGTGTATTCTTCTTCTAGATCTACTTTCCACTCCTCAACACTTGATAAGGTCAATTGGTACGTATTCATCACGAAACATCCTGAAAAAAGCTGAAAAAGAGGTCCCGGAAATGGAACCAATGGTGCAGCCAAGAATTTACTATGAATAATCCATGTGCGATAGCACATCACTCAACCTACGCTGAGTTCTCACCCGAAGCACGCAAAGGCACCAGGTCCCTCTTTAGAGTTTCTTGTACAAGATGTTAGCATGATAATATTTAAACATATTCAAATTCACAACTAGTAGTAAACAACCCACAGTGCATAAACCAAATCTAGATCTTAGATTATATGAAAGACGAACTAAACAATAACTATGATAAGATTAACCACACAAGAGTCAAATTCAGTTATGTCTAATGTCATTATCCAACTAATATAATCCATTTCATTAAATATCGTAAACACATAAGCTTATTACACTATATTAGTATCTCCATGAGTTGTGTGCATGTCAAAACTAACAGCACAACTCTACAATAATTCAACAGACTAAACTACGCAAATCAATACATATTTATAGGGGTGGGGACTTATCCTTCACCACCCATACACTTTTCAAAATAGGTCACATGTTGATAATAGCTATGCGCCTTTACAATAGTATGCACAACATGTAGGTGCTCTAATAATAGATTTCTTATAGTTAACTCTAAGTAGAAATCCTATTATTAGCTTAAACTATGCATCGTGCTTATTTGTCGTTTGTTCCCAAAATACCATTACGTGGAGCGCAAGTCATCATCTCTATGTGTGCTCCACATGTTATCTCAAAAAATAGTCCTTATCCAAAAAAATGGATAAGTCCTGATCCAAAGTGTTCTGGCGCACGTTTCCTTTCCTATCTTCTTGTTCCTTCAAATGCGCCTTGTTCCCGTGCGTGCATCCTTCATGTGTCTTCTCCTTAGAGCAACATTTTGTTTTCTCAACATGGGGCTCAATTATCAATGATTGTTTTTGCATCCTCGGATTTCCTACAATTATATGAGATATTGAAATGTTACCAATGATAGGGTGCTTGTCATAGTTGTGCCTATCAGGTCTCCTGCATGCTCGGATGGATCACTAACAATAAAATGACATTTCCCAAATCTAGTGGTCTACCCTTCAATTGTTTTCATTTTTCACTCTGATGGTACCTTTCATTTCACAATGAAATTCTCCTTCAAAGGTTGTTAAAACTCAATTTCACAATAAAACAAGTAGATTTTTTTTAATAGATAATTATCCCTAATATCCTTGTGATCACCAACTACGACAAAATTTGGAACTGAAGAGGAAGGTGTACCAACAATTAGGGTTGGGGGATGAAAAGAGCAGGGTAGGAGTCCTCTTCGACAGCAAGTTACTGGATACATCGGAGGTGGCGTGGGAAAAGATGCGCGAATGTTTCACGGCCGTTCTTGATAGCCTCTTTGCCAACACAAGCTTCCAATCGAACCATATCAATATTGTTACCACTTCAACCTAGCCCCTCCACATGTGTCATGGATCGAGAACGTATATCAAATGAAGGATAATGTCAAGAAATTCTTTGTCTCTCACACATGTTGCAGCATAAATGTCATTGGCGCTAACATGGAAAATGATTTGTTTAAGCTCTATCACAAAATTAGAAAAGTAGTTGATAATGACAGAATAAAAATTATATATCATTGATATGGTAATTATGAGTGTGTCATACTCATCAAGTTTTGGACCACTTGATCAATGATTCACATGAACCTATACTCCGACATCCACTATTTCCTCTCCATCGTGGATCCCAATGTCATTTGTCAACTGCAGGGGATTATACGCCACTATGGTATATATCTTTCGATGTATTTAAGAGTAGAATCAAGCACGAAAAATTTTGTATTGTAGTGATTATGATGTGCATTCAGACATTACCATAGTTATCATGTAATAATTGTTGGGGAAATTCATGTATGACCTAGGTTTGCAAATCTTAGAAATGCAGTCTATACTAGGTTGTGTTATAACGATTAAGGGGTACACTTGAGCATGACGGATATCAAAATCAAACCCATGTTGTGTTGTTCCATATTATCATAAGAAGAAGATGATGTCGAAGATGAAGATGTTTTTGTTTTCTTGGTATTGGGTCTATATCCAACTCCATCCTAGAGAATAATGTTTCACTCATTATCCAGACAATGGAATTTCCCCACAAAAACAAGACCATCTATAAACCCAACACGAAGTTTTTGTAAAGAAGCTTGTGGGCACGTTTAATTACATGATTGGAATTGTTTTCTTAGATTTATCATGTATTTTATCTGTGATTTCTTTCACGGTGGACTTTACATCCATTTTTTGTGGTTCCAAATCTGGTAAACATAAAAAAATGAAGGGATATTAGCTTTAACCAAATAATTTCGTATGTATAAATACGCATTCAAAAAACATGGCAGTATGAAGAACCTCATCTTATAGTTGCTAGGAGTTTTTAAACTCCAATGAGAATTATCCCATCAGCTATAGGAAGCCTCATTCCCATGTGGAAAGTCTTTCGGCGTAACAAAAATCTTAATGGAGATTTGAAGTCAATATATTAACTGTTTGAGACATGGACTTAAATCGCTGATATTTTCAGATGTATTTGGTGGGGCCATTCTAGTACGAATCCTAGAAATTGCAGCTAAATGGAATGGCTTTTTCACCATTGTTGAGGAGCACACTATGTTGATAAACAAAAAAAACCGAAAGAAAAGGAAATAAAAGCACACGCGACATGTATACATGTATGGGTGCATGGTAATTTTATGGGCACGGGTGCATTCTATCGAGAGAATAGCCCTCACCCACAACAGATGGAATAATAGAAAAACAAGCTCAAATGAATTAGAATTTAAATAATGTGGAGGGAAGGTTATTATGTCGATAAGTTTCCTCCTTTCTATTAAATAGTGTAGAGGGAAGGTTATTATGTTGATAAGCTTCCTCCTTTCTATTCAATAGTGTAGAGGGAAGGTTATTATGTCGATAAGATTCCTCATTTTTAGTGAATAGTGTAGATTGAAGGTTATTATGTCAATGAGCTTCCTCCATGGTAGAAAGAGGATGATGAGGGTGGTTGCGCTCTAATGTATATGAGTTAATAATTAAAAGAAATTTTAAATTTTTCGATTATTTTACTTTAATTTATGAGTTTTTTTGGAAAAAATAAAATATCAAAATGTCTTAACAAATTGTGTCTAAACCTTGGAAAAAAAATTCAGCCTCTAGATATTCGTGTAGTTAGATTGTCGCTATTTGTCATCAATTAGTAAAAACATTATGAAATATAAAAATAAAATTATTAATTATGTTATATAAAAAAACGAAAATATGGACACCTCTAATATATCCACTTGCACAAGCATCATCAACTACTTGAGCATCCATGATAGCACCCTGAGCATTGTTTCAAAACCCCCTCTTTCATTTTGCTGATTTTCTCCTTGTCAAACATTCCCCTAACGAAACCAGTTGGGAAAGAGACAATTATAAGATTGTTATGCACACAGTTGCTGAGATAAAAAAAAATCTATCAAAATTGCATTCTCCAACTCAATAAAAGGAGATATCATGTCTTGTGACTACAATAACATACTTAGTTTTCTTGGAAAGAGACATATTGATGACAATTAAATCACATTTAGGTGGCATATCATCAAGATTTTTCCCCATGTTGCTCTAGTTTCCTTTTCCAATTCTAGTCCAATTGAAAGACATTAGAGAAGCTTACACTTTAAGGATTCTAGAAGAAAAATCCACAGTAAATTCGAAAATGCAGTTTCACAATCACTTTAGACAAAAAAATCATATTGGATTTATCACTGGATGATATTTAAAAAGTGTTCAACTTGCTATCAGAAACAGGTCCCAATTATACCTTCAAATGTTCGAGTAATTCCTTGCCAATTTGGCCAGCACCAACATCACCTATAGTTTTCCTTTCCAAATCATATGACTTATACGAAATAGTAGCAACGTTCCAATCACCCCCAACAATTTGCTTATATCCAGGCAAAAAATTGTGCATCAGTATGAGAATGTGCATGATTTCATCTTCTACCACTAACACCACATTATTTCCTGTAAAATTTAGTACAGAGAAGCCATTAAATTATCAATTAGTAGCAATATCTGTTGCACACCATAAATTCTCTCATTGACTTAGTCAACTTTACATAATTATAGAGTTCAGATACTCGTATTGTTAGGAAATAAGGGATAAAATATGCGGAACAATCCCTCATAGAATCGCAACAACATAAATTAATATGCAGAAAATATTATAGATCTCAAATAAAAGTGCAGAATAAAAATAACACAACACAAAGAAACATTATTTAATGTGGTTCACCCAATTTGGGCTACATCTACCAAGAATCACTTGCTCGGATTATATTACAAGCCACCGCTTTCTCAATACAATACCCAAATCTGTTTGGAGCTATGCTCAACAGACTCTATATAATTCACACCCAAATTCATACACATATGCAATGTTACATAAACCCTACCATATGCACAAAACCACATAAGCAAACAACTGCTTAAGTGGGTATCAAAACCATGGGCCAAAACCATCCCATAAACCTATGGGTCAAAAATCCTGCCCATATGAGAAGAGCACGTTTCTTGAAATATCGGGCACATTTCTTAAACCCCGGCGAGAATACATGAAGAGTGTACAGTAATTTTAATGTACAGTCTTCAACACTTCCACACATGAAAATAGGCTCCACAACATAACACGTATTATAAGTTAGCCTTGTACCTGTAACTTCTGCAACAGTCAAACCAGCTATTGTTGCAGCATTGAGATCAATATGATCAGAACCTATACCAGCTGTAAAAAGAAGCTATAAGTTCTTTGCCTTTTTTATCCTCTCTGCAGTTATATAGGCTTGATGGAAATGTTTAGTAATCAAAACATGCAAATTGGGTATGTGCTTTTCAATTTTGCAAACAAAGGTTATATGCATTGAAAATTAGTCTTGACTTTGCAATTTGCAATGCTCACAGAAAGGGATTTGGATCATGGAAATAAAACCTTTACTTCACCTGGTTGCAGAATCAAGATGATTTGACGAAAACTCGAGCACAATCTGACAACATGACTCAAAAATTCAAAATAATGGGAAAGAAAATTACTGTCACATACATAAAAAAATTCACATTATTTGGGATGAAATGGTTTTTAAATATGAAAATATTACTATATTATTATTTCCAAAGTCACTGTAAAAGGAGTCGATGTTTACGCATCTTCCAATTAAAGGATAATTGCTTTTATAGTCATGGAGGAAAATGATTCTTGCATGAAAAGAATCAGACATGGGATGTTTAACCAATGCACACTTAAACCTAAGAATATTTCTAAGCCAAGCTCTTTATATATGCAATATGTCATACACTCAATTTTATATTGTGTGCATATGACAAAATTACAATCAAAATTAATCAAATGCCACAAGTAGACAATTAGATCAATATTTTCATTCAGTTAACATAATGCTATCAAGTATACATAAATGAAGAACTGTCTCTGGCAATTACTAGTAGCAAGTGGCATTTCAAAGATTCCAGATAGTGATCATGAATTAAATTTGCAGGGACAACATCACTTGGACAGATAGCCTACAGTCTCATGGCATTAATGGATGCACAAGGAAACATGACACCTGCGCTTCATCAGTTTGGAGGGAGTGTCTGTAAATACATTTTATTCATAACCTACAATGACATCTGTCAATATTGATATTGCAATTTAAGGCTAATCTTTATACAAGGGAGATACAATTGATACAAAAAATAAATAAATAGTTGACATAGTCAAACAGACCACAATTAAAGCCTTCCTTGTCATCAGTTACAATGTATTGATGTCCATTTGATTCTAGCCATTCTTGTCATCAGTTACAATGTATTGATGTCCAAACAGCCAAGGAAGTTGGGATTCTTTGAAGCATATTCATTGGCCTTGTAAAAGACTTCAACAAATTTATTTGCTCCTGCATGAGCATACAAGACATGACCATAGAAAATTAGAATACAGGGAGAAAAGAGCAAACCATGATTTTAGTATTTGGGGTGTTTATAAATTTGGCTCCCCACCTGGTCACGAACAGAGGTAGAAAACATAAGGCCAAAGAGACTAGAAGGAACGAAAAAAATTAGAACTTCATTAATCTTGAAAAAAAGTCAGACTCCAATTGATCACAACTTACAAACTGTACTAAAGTTGGAGTAAGAAAAAAATAGAAGAAAATGAAACAAAACAGATATAAATGTAAATTATTAAGCTATAAATATTTGATATAAAGTTGAGACTCTCAATTAGGTGATCCCAATTGAATTTTATATTAATTGTTTCAATTATGACGGACTTGTTTGAAATGAAGTTCTATTAATTGTTGCAGTTCTAACTGCCCTGTTTGAAGTTTATACAAAATGGGAGCAAAAAGCACAACATTGTATTCAGCGTCTCTTGAAACTATTGTTTATGGTTTTGAAGTTCCATCCAAATTATTGGGACCACAATCTTAGTTGGAATCCCCAAGTAAAAACCTAATGCTACAACTTCTTTGATTCAGGGGTGTTGATCAAGGATGTGCATAAATTGATGTTGTTGAGAGGATTGATTACTTCATTGACATATGATCCCATGGATTGTTGTTATCTTTTTTGGGTTGACCCCAATTTGGCTTGCAAATATCTCAAAGACTAATCATTTCTGGATTGCAGTTTGTAACAAATGAGGCTTCCAAATATCCCAAGGGTTTATTCAGAAAATGTGAGTGACATTATTATAAGCATTCACTAGATTGTGCATGAAAAAAATAACTTAGATCTTTGTTTGATATGCCATGTTACATATGTATGCAAAATGAGACTGCATTTCTTAGGCACATGAAGCCATACATAGTATGAATAAGGATGTCATTATAATCCAAACTGCTATAATTGAAGTCTTTGCACTTGTTGTTCTTAATTTCATTTTTTGGAGGCATGGGAACAGTTTGAAACCCATATTGATCGATGATCAAAACATATTTATATTGAAAAATAAACTTCAACACCATTACCAAATTAGAGAACAATTAATTCTAGTAGGATTTAGTTAAATAATCTATAAATCCATATCTTTGAAAAAGAAATAGCAATAAAGTTGTGGTAAACATGGGTGGCCATCTTTTACTTTGATTCCATTGATTTTGAGTACCCTGCATAATGCAACAATAATAATTAGGAGCTCCGCACTGGCAAGCAAACCATCCACCTTTTGACCAAGAAAGCCACAATGATGAAATGAGAAAGACTTATGTACATAGTGATCTTATCTACAGTACAATAGAAAATGGGCAGAATCATAAGTGAGAAAGATGAGGTAAAGTTGTATGTCCAAGCATTTGTAAAAGATCAAGACCTAAATTGAATAGTTAGGCTTCAAAAAATGATCAAGGGTGGAAATTTGTCATTATAAATTGCTTAAAATTAATCCTCATTGTTAACATGGTTGCAATAATCTTTGTTTGGCCAACCACCCTCAAATGTCACCCATTCATCCCACTCATGATTCATATCAGAATAATAATAATATGTATAATATTTCTCCTACTCATTTTTCTTCTCCAAATTGGAAATTACAATTTACTCCTGTATCAAAAAACCATCAACATACAATAACAATCCCATATTAAGAGTGAAAACATACCATCCATAACCTCAATAAATCTATAAATAGACAACGAACAATAATATCCATAGAATAGAAACATATCTAAAGAAAGATTTAGTTTATCTATACATGAGCCCAACAAAGCTATCATTGGCTTACAAATAGTAATTCCCATAAGGCGAAAAGTCATAAATTCATAAGATATAAATTAGTTAGGTACCTGATAGGCCTCGTAGATCTTGTGAAACCTCACACCACAGTTATATCCTTTACAAACATTAATCATCAATTCAATGACAACAAAGAAGCCATGAGGACCCATTTCATAAATCCATTCAGAAATTTATCCCAATTTTTTTGGTGGTTATCCAACAAGATTTTTGCTTTAATGCGTTGAAATTTCCTTTGGTGCAATACTTGGAAACATTAACCCTAGTTACTCTGTATTTGATGAAAAAAGTTGTAGAGACATCAATCAAATCATAAAAATAAATGGATATTCCTTTACCTGCAAAGCAAGGCTACAATAAGTTTTTTTAACCTCTTTCTTAGAAGCACCAGGTTTTAATCTGAGTAGGTTATACTCCTCTTTCTGTCCAAGACATGCAACCATCACTCTCACATTTCTCCTTCCACCCAAATTTATACCTTGCCCATTTTAGCGTCTAAACACTACAATCCCTTTGAAGCCCACATGTCTACTAACCAAAACTGCCATGATTGACCTTTCTTCATTAAAAAGCCCAGTCCTCAATTGCAGTCAATATTATCTTCAGTAGATTGAAAAAAAAAATACCCAATTGCTTGATAACATATATATTGCCAAAACAAACTTCAATATCAATCTAAAGCCTCTCAAATCTACCCAAACTCTGAATATAATGCCAAAAAATTTTGTATGTCATCCACATCCACTGCTAAACAAACAATTAGGGTTTGAAACACGGCAAATATAGTAGACAGAATAAAAGTTCGACAAAGCAAGCAACTTATTCACTCAAATAGTATCTTAGCAGGACTTGCAACTATGCTTTTTTATAAAATCAATTCATTTAAACTAATGGGCCTAAGAGGTCCTTATGTTTGTAGTCTTTTACAACTCTCCCAGACACAACTGCAAGAGTTGTTGCCATAAGATGCAAATAAATATGTAATTAGTGGGAACAAAATGCAATGGATGGTTGAGATTGGTAATTTGCTATGTTCCACGGAGACGTGTCCCCTGTGTTTTTTAGCTTGTCTCCATACCGGGGACGTTTCGGAACCTTGGGGACAGGTAAGAAACGTCCCCTTCCCGTCCCCAAACTTTGCAAATTTTAGGAAACGTCTCAGGGATGTCAAAAAAAATAGGGGACAGCAGGGGACGGTTGGACGTCCCTGACAGGTTTAGGGGACAGCTAGAAATCCCCTAAACGTACTGGGGACATCCAGTCGTCCCCTAAGCAAACAGCCTTAAAAAAACACATTTTTTTAAAAAAACACACTTTTAATTAAAAGTAAAGCAATGTGGGGGCCCACAAGGACCCCCACTTTCATTTCTAAGTGCCCTAAACCTAAAACAAACATCAAAACAAAAAAGAAGCTCATTTCTGAATAACAAATTTATTGCATAAGGTAGTGTTCAAACTTCAATACAATCACTTGGTACAGTGAGGAATTGTCACATCGGTGCCCTTCCCCTGAAATGAATCATTCTGATTATATGACAAAAGAATCAAAGATCCAATGGTATTTGGTTAAAACACAACTGTCAACTACAACTAAACATAACAAAAAAGTCGATAAGACACTCCTAAAAGCCAACAAGAGATTAACAATAACATAAAATAGCTGGTTACCAAAACAATGTTTATATTTAAATCAATGGTCTCCATTGATTAGATAATTGAGGAGATTGAAGATGAAATGAGTTGGTATATTCCGCTATTATAATTGAGAAATACTTTATATGTTGTTAAATGTCACCCCTTTGTTTTGAATATCTTCAATCAAAGTTGCATGCTAGCTTCGTTCAAATGGTCAACAACAAACCTTTAAGAAGTCATGTGTGGTTAGTCTTAATTATCGTCCATTGGTATAATCTATAAGTTGTGAGAGAAATGAATAAAATAGTTCTATTATAAAGTATGGAGCGCTCTAGTCTCTTTAGATTGTATGACATTGATAGGATTCTTATCGTGTGATTTCAATTTTGAATTTTGAAGCCTGCATGTTGTTTATCATCCATCCTTAATAAATTTATATGCCACCACACAATTCAAACAGTTCTATCAACATTTACTTTATGGATGTCTACAAGAAAATATATTGTAGTGCTTTTCTTTCCATAGAAATACGCAACAAAATGCTAGACCTTTTGGTCATTGAACATGGTATATCATATTCTTGTTACAAACCAATTTTTTCCTACATGAATGGGGAAAGACAGTGAGGAATGCTTTAAGTTTAAGTTTATCAGTGTGTTATACTTATCATATGAATATTTGAAATTTCCTATATTTTTAAGGTTAAATGATAAATTTTATGTAAAATCTCAATTCAACTCTAATTTTATGTATTAAGGTTTGCTTTAGCAATGTTATCATATGAATATTTGAAATTTTCTATATTTTTTAAATTTTCTCTTATTTTTTAATAGTCGTCCCCTGCCATCCTCTAAAAAAAGGCCTAAAAAAAAATCCATCCTGAATACACGTCCCCCCCGTCCCCATCCTGGAAACTTGGTGGAACATAGGTAATTTGTCTTGAACCACACCCTTTTTAAATACACAGTTTTTTCATTTTCAAATAATAGTTTTATAATATCAGCAAAAGGCAGGCTAAATCACTGAAAGAGGAGATCACACCTTTAAACTATGACAAACAAGAAGATGGGGTGTCAAACCCAATGCACTTAATTCCCAAACACTAACAAAATATGAAAGTTCATGCAAAGACTCAATAAATGGCATTGATTCAATATCACCTTAATACAAAGGGTTTCATTTCTGCAATATACTTATGGGTACGGATTTAAACTTTTCAATAAATCTTGACCATTTACAAAGAAAACACTGAAGAAAAATAAATAAATAAATCCTTCCACTTAAGTTATGAAACAAATTTCAAATTATCCCCATTACTATTGTCTATTGTGAAAAAAATGACTATTAGATGCACTTTGAGAGTTATAATTACAGTGAGAGAATATTATTTTCATTACTCATGAAAAATCAGTCCTTACCCACTGTTCCTCCCAGCTCAATGACACAAACATCTACTGGGCCTTTTTTCCCATCCACAGGTATTTTAGCTACACGTATGATCCAATCCTGATTGGCATCTGCAATATGTAGAATTACCTACATAACAACATGTACAATTCATAACCTGCGATCAGTCTTAAAGTTAAAACATATCACTGGACAAAATTCATCTGCCACGTATGGTATATAGGGGATAGTTTCAGTGAAAACAAGATTATAGCCCTATAGGGTGTAGTTTTTGTACCTGTACAGTCTTGCCTAGGTAGTCTCTCCTCCGTTCTTTGTCAATGACAGACTGAATATATTCAAACAGTATATATACCAGCATGCGTACGCGAGCCTTTGAAGCAACCCTTTGATTCCCATGGACTTGCTTGAGACGCCAATGTCGGGGTGAACCTGCTTGAGAACCTTAAACAGGTAGATCTTGTAGCTTTTGATGCTCTTGCCCTTCTTGTCTGTGCCTCCTTCCTTGGGTAGCTTCTTTTCGGCCTTCACTGCCTTCTTCTCGGCAACAAGGGATTTCTCCGCCGCAGGCTTCTTCAAAGAGACAGGCTTCTTCTCTGCTTTTGGAGCCATCGACCCATACACCTTCAACATAAATCAAATTTTGCTTCTTCTCTTCCTTTGGAGCCATCGATGCTGAAGAAATCTGCCCTGCATCCATTTCTTCGGGGCTCGCTTCAAAACGTGTCTCCATTTCTTCGCTGCTCGCTACAAAACCCAATACCACTATGCACGAATTTCCACTCGGCCCCATGACACGCAGACAGTCACAAAACGATTGTATGTCAAAGTCATCTGCCCACTAATCCCCATCGTCCAGTTACCTATGGCATGTCAGATGCTGGAAGCCTCATTCTCATTTAATACGCCTTTCAGCATAAAAACGAGTTTATAAAGGATGCTGACCATTATTGTTATTAGGATAGATAATGTTTTGTGGTTATTATTGATGGTGACAGTTAATCAAGCCATGAACATAAGCTTTCATTATAAAAGAGGTCATCCATGCCATTAGGCTTACATTGGTAGGAATCAATTGGGGCTAATCTAGAGTTTCTTGTATTGCCCAGGAATCTGAAGCAATGTTTGTAGCTTTCACTGTGAGAATCGATCCAGGATATTATGCTAGGTGTTACACTTGTTTACATGCATTTATTGTACAAATAATAGAAAAAGTAGACATTAATCTGGACTATGTACAAAAAATAATCCATCTATGCGTAGAACAAGTTTTTGCAGACATAATGAATGGCTTATTAGTTATCAGTTTAGGAAGCTTAATAGTCATTCTGCTGATGACCTCGTCCTTAATAGTCATTCTGCTAATGACGTTATCCTCTGCTGGCATATTTTAAGCCTACCCCAAATTTACATTTGTATTCAACCCCTCTGAACCTGCTACCATATAATTGCAGAGTATCTGCATGAGTTAAGTTGCTGTTATTTGTACAGCCGTACAGTAATTCTTTATAACTCCTGAAAATCACTCCATGAGAGAGGAATTTGCTGGTCTTCTTTAAGAGTCCAGAGTTAGCACTACTTATTTGTGCAAGTTTAATGTTGTTACCCATCCTAGAGAGTAGATGGGTAAAGGATAGACTTAGTAATTGGCTAGAAGAAATAATTATAAGCAAACATGCCAAAATGAAATCTATTGGAGAGCTCATGTCCAATAAGATCCAGACCTGTTCAGTAGCACTTCTTCTACTCCTATCTGAAGTATTTACTAAATCAGTCTAATGCACAATTTAATTATTTACCGAATCAATCTAGTTCATAAAATGAGGATTGTATTAGTGGCCATTTTCATGGTCGTGTGTAAAGAGAATGACAGCTTTTAAACATTGGGGAGATTTTGAGTGACTGACTGTTCAGTGGTATTCCATTTTAAGAATGGGGGTTCAGATTATAGATGGGGACTGTGCTAATTGCCATTTTCAACCGAGTGTATATAGATTGATATCTTTTAAGGATTTAACCAAATATTTGGAAGATGTTGAGTGGCTGATTGATAAACAAAGTTGAACAGACAGCTGGCAGCAGCAGATGGGTGTGGGGAGGTCTTTACGACTCTAGCTCTCATTTGAAGCCATACAAGACTCTTCTATCCTTTAAATTTTTGTTTTAGGTCCTAGACTTAAAAGTTAAAACCTATCTTTATCTATGACATGCATTTTGGAGTCAATCAGGTTCTGGAAAGTCAAGAAGGTACAAGGTATTTACAGTGAAGGTTGCCATGAAATCTCTAGCCACATTGCCATTATATAGCATCATTGACAAAAAGAGAAGGTTTCAATCAAATGGAGGTTACACCCAGATGAATGTGATGATAGTCATAGTGTGATTGATCCTATTGATGTGCACGATGCTGATGTTATTGAGTTTTTTTTTGCTTTGATACAAATATGTGGTAGAGTTGTTGCAGTAGTTTTGTCAAACAGTTGACAGTTGTCCAAAGGATGGGCTCTAAATCTGTTTAAAATGGTCCGAGACGAAGAGGTAATGCTGTAAGTCCTTCGGATTTCCTAAAACCCTTGAATAAACAAAAAGCATATACAGATAAGGAACCGTATATCAGCAGGTGAGTGGCATGCTTACAGCAGGGACGTCAAGGGTTTAGAGGGAAAGGGTATGCAAAGGGAGAACGAGGCGAAGAGGAGAAGCGAAGAATACAAGCAAGCGGAACTAGACGCAAGCGATACGTGAAGGTTGTGAGTAGCAAAAGGTGAGCAAACGTGAGCAGAGCAGATGACAAAAGGAATGTCAAGCAGGGACAAGATGGGAAAGGACAAGCAAAGACTGGATGGGAAAGCACGGGTAAAGTGCGAGATATGTAGTTTGTTGTATACTTGATCTGCAGTTTGATTATTGCTACAGAGTTTACAATGACATGGATTAAAATGTCTGGCTGCAGCCCTCTAAAAGGAATGTTATGAATCAGTTGTTCATTGTGTTAGTGGGTTATGTGAATTTAATTTGTTTGGATGGATACAAGGGTAATATGATATGGAAGAAGCTAGACCGATGGTGCTACGGTTAACTATGATCAGTTTTCACATGGGCGCAGAAATTGATTGGAAAGCAAAGATGTTGATAGCTCAGTTAAGGACCAGCTCACACCGTCTTAGGTGTGAAACCGGCAGGTGGACAGTGGCTAAGGAAGCATGGGAAACAAGAACATGTTCATTTTGTGATGAGGGAGTAGTTTGAGGAGGCGAGGTTAAACAAAACAGCAAGTTTCCTAATCAAGATGCATAGAAGAAGACTTTTAAACCAAGGAGTTAGAAATTTAGCAAGAATAAAAATGCGGCCAACTATGTTAGTTTGTTGTGTTGGCTTGGATTGGTCTTGCTGCCGCTATTGGTCCCATAGACTGCTTGGTCTCGTGGACGTTATTAAAATCTTTCATCATCGTCACATTAGACTGTTTGTTGGTGTGCCTTATTTGGAAATAGGGAGGAGATGTGTAACTACTAGGACACTCCTAATTAGTGTAAAGTGTTTGTCTTTCCAAGATTTTAAATAGTTCACAAGAACTCAATACAGAGAATGTGTCAGAGTTATATAAAGAAATAGCTTACAAGAACTCAATATAGAAGATGCTTAGAATAACAAGCTAATGACTTGAATAGACAAGGCCAAAAGAACCCATACATATTGCACGTCTCATGGCTAATCAGAAGCAACAGTAAATGTATGTACAGAAAACAGGCATACATAATGAAAGAGCAATATTACCATGAAGATTTGTAATCAGAATAAATAATATTTATTTGAGAATTACATAAGCACTGAAAATAGTCATGTTGAATGATGTGGATTACTTGGTGAGCAAATCAATAACAAAACTACGACCTGTTTCAAAACCAGCCTCTGCTCTTTGAGTTATGACCTGACATATCCCCAATATCAAAAACCCCATGAGACAACTTGAAGCTTTAAAATGAGGGAGTAATTCTTAGGGGTGCAGAAAAAGCCCTCCTTGGAGTGGTATCAATCATGTCTTCAGCTGGGCAGCCCGGCAACACGGCCCACTCCTTGGAATTCACATTAAAGCTCAACATATTCGTGCTTCCTCTAAGTGCAAGCCAAATTCGATCAGCAAGGTCTGATGCACCTACCAGAAAATCGGTTCCATCCGATGACTTGACTGTGTCTTCCAGTAAATCCCTGGGAGTCGGCGAAATGAGAGACCACCTTTTAATCTTTGCACTTATATCCAACTCCCACAGCCCTACCAAAGTGTGCTTGATCAGAGGCAGACGGCCTAATAGGGACCCTTCCCCGGACCTCCTCTGTAACCTCCCCACCAAAATCAGTTTCCCGCTACACACCACTAAGGCAGGCAAAGTAGCATCAGAGTTCTTATCATTATCATGACAATCCACCTGCGGAGGCGACCCTCCTTCAATCTCCAGAAACTTAAATTCACCAGAGGCAGGGTCATAGCAACCCAGATGACAACCAAAGGAATTAGTACAGTACACGGTGCCCCTGTAAACCGTGCTCCTCCAAGGGTGCGAGTCTGAGCAGGAGATGCCGGCGGTAGGGTTAGTTCCTTTGATGGGGATAGAGGTCCATTTATCTGTACAAGAATTGTACAGCAGGGGATCCAGATCCCAGGGAACTGCATCGTGGATGGGAATGGTAATAACCTTAAAGTGGTCGGTCTCGGCAATCAGTTCCACGGCCGTTCCTGCTCTCCAACCGTGCTCCACTGGAAAATCAGGCAAGACCCTGTGTTGTTTGGCTACAGGATTAAATACCAATGGGACATCAGGCCCGGAATTCCAGTCAACAAAGAGAAAAAGCCCTCCCCCGGCAGCGCAGGGATATAGCCCTGGTGAGAGAAAGGGTACAGAGCAGTCCCATGTCCATCTCCTCCACTGTAGAGGTATTCGAAACCAGCAGTTGAGAGCCGAACTGAACAAGGCAATACCGTGGTTGCCGTTGGATATGTGGTGCATCACAAAATGGTGGTCTGTCTCAGCATTCACATTAAGGGCTTCTATTGCCGTCTTCCATGCTTTGCATACACTCTTCGCCCGCATCAACGAGGGCAAAGGAAGCGTGGCCAGGATCATCTCTACTGAATCAAAATCAAGATGGGGATCACTGCCTTCCCCTTCCCCTTCCCCTAACCCTAACCCGCCGCCGTCGTCATTTAGGGTTTGTGGGGACTCTTCATTTTTTCTGATCTCCACAGACTCGACCAAAGTTAGGGTATTGCTTCCATACCTTTCGCGGAAGGCGCTTACCAGAGCGCAAAGGGGAAGGCCCATACACTGTTCGCCCAACACTTGGCGCCATTCGCGGGTGAATTTCCCGGGGATCTGGGACGCGAATTTTGCACAGTCATCTGCGAGAGAGAAAACCTTTTGGATCCTCCGCTTCACAGGGTCAGCATTGTTCATCCCTTCTTCTTCTTCTTCATCTTCAACTTCAATATTATACTCATTTCGATTGGCAATCGCGGCCTCCCTAAATCTTGCGATTAACATCTCCATCTCCACGACAGCGGAAGTCCGGCCATTGTAATGCTGCTCCTTTTTCTTCTTCTTATTCTTATTTTTCCTCTTCTTCTTCCCCCTTCCTCCTCCCATATTCCTCAAACACGAGCACGAGAATTCCAGCAACCAGGCGTAAAAAGTAAGATTGCTTTGCAAAATTGTTCCAACTTCCCCCTATATATATTATATAGGATGTCAGATCTCCTCTAATTATAGAAATTCGATATTAAATTTATCTTGAAATGTGTATATATAAGAGATCGCACTAAATTTAGAATTATAATTATAGCCATTCAATTTTTAAAATTTACATTTAAAAAATAATATTTTTTCTTAAATATTCATATATGTTCGATCATTCTAATTTAATGAGTTCTCAAATGTCATTAGTACTAAATATTAATTGTAAATTAGATATTTATTTGACCTTCATTTGGAATTCTGTTCTCCTTACTTGAATAAGTCAATCAAAATTGTAATATTTGTGCCAAAGGCATCCTTCATGGTGGTTCCCGGTATGTTTTATGTAACTTTCACGGATGTCACCATGAATTGCTTACATGTAATTTGCCGGAGGCGTCCACTTTGAAGAAGCTCCTGCTGGAAACTGTCAAATTCCGGTGACTCTATTTCCAGCTGCACTTTTCTGGCCACGATTTTATTTTATTTTATATTTAATGACAGGTCGTCCAATATGTAAAAGTAACAGCAAACAATGACTTGACTTCCTTACAGCTGCATACTGTTTATGAAATGACTATTTGTGACACACATATGACAAACTCCACATATTTTGTTAAAAAGATCTAAAATATCTTCATGCCCAAACATTAAAACATTAAAGTTTGCCATTACCAATGTATGCATAGCTGTTTGAAGAAACAGAAAAGAAAATCACAGACAGGGAATTGCACCAGACTCCACCAACCCTCCCAGTCGCCTGCTTCACAGTCCCATCTGTCTCCCATGCTACGTATGCAATAAATACATTTGGATTCTTCCTGGAATTTTTCCTGTAGAACTCTCCTCCCATAACTGTGATTGTTGCAACAGTAGTGGATGTGTTGTAGCTGTTCTGTCTATAAATACACCCCTGCTTTTTTAGTTTTCATCCTGCACCATCTCCACAATTAGATTAGCTGCTTCTACTTCTTATTTTACTAACTTATAATTCCAGAAAGAGTTTTTAGTTTTTGTAGTTGCCTACATACTTCATCAAAATCTTTGTAGGTAAACGTTGATTTTGAGTTATTGTAGTTTGGAATAGATTTTTTCTCATACTGTCCAGGTCGGATGTCTAAATCCCGCCCCTGGTAATATCCGTTTCTTGCCTGTTTGGTTCTGTGAACTCTTTTTCTCACCGGGGTGGTCCCCTCGTAATAGGCATGGTCATATGGGAAACAGAAACATCATTTATTCTCCTACAGATTTAGCCTGTTTTATATTTTACCAAATAAATTTTAATATATGGGCTGTTTCGGTAATGCAGCGATACCATTTATGATCTCTAAATTAAATCGATGGAGTGCAAATTAATTTATTTATAGACACGATAGGGCCCCCCTATTGTTTCCCTTCGTCATACACGAAGATTAAATTTGTACAGTTCCTCTTGGTCTTTGATTTTCGAGCTTAATTTTGATGATTCTTTCGGTTCTTTCTTTCGATTCTTTTCCTTTTTGGCAATCACAGTGTGAAATACTTTTGGCAACTGGTGTTAAAGCCGAAAGTAGGATTAGATGATTCTGATCTTTCTATCCCTGTGATATCCTAAGATTTCCTTTTTCTGTAAATTGACTAATTTGGAGGCTTGAATTTGCTACTCGAGTCTCTGGACCAGTATTTACCTACTGCAGACGCATGAGGTCTTTAATATGGCTGTACTATTTGAGTATCATAGTGCATTATTTTTTGCCTCTGTTTTTATGCAGATTTTGTGTATTATTATGCTATTCGAGTGTTTTTAAAGTATCTTTATACAGAAATTTCGTTGGTTCAATATTATTTGTTCTATTTGAGTGTAGTACATGCACACAACTCTTCATTTTACTCTTAAATGCAAATCCATCCTGTAAGGCCAGTTTGGGGGTATTATCTTGGTTAAATTTGTTTCAATATTGCTAGGTTTGGTTAATTTTAATTGCAATGCTGCCTCAGTAATGTAGATTTTTTAACTTTGGCACCAGCGAAATGTTATATAGGTCTGTAATTAGAGAGGAATTTGTGGATAATGATTGCAGACATCAATGAAGTTTGGGTCGAATTGTTGATGTTTTCAAGTGCGCTCATGCAGTTTTTTTCACACTGAAATTTCTATGAATCAATATTTATGGATTGTGGAGTCTTTGTTGTTGTATAATTTTAGATTCGGACCAGGGAAAAGTTAGGTAGGACTGTATTTAACCTTTAAATTGAAATTACTGGATAAAACTACGTAAGGATGATTGAAAAATATGAATTAAGTTTTGCTAGAAAGTATCTTTACGCTGTTTTTTACAGAAATATTTGGTAAAATTTAATATTTACTTGCAGTTCATATTTTCTCTTTATTAACTTTGAGCCTGGCCTGGGGTTGGAAAATTTAAACAGTGTTGTAATTAGAGAGATTTTTTTGATAAATAATGTGTAAAGATGTTTGAAAACATTAACAGAATATGGCGCAAAATATTCACATTTTTCAGTTATCTTTACACAGTTGTTTGTTTCATGGGAAAGTGGTTTTACGTTAAAAAAGCCAATACTTTTACCCATAAACATTGCAATCTGGTCTAAACAGATTTAAAACAGAAAAATCAAACCTAATTTCACAAAGGAATACTTGGTGCAAATAGAGAACTTTTCACCAGAACTGTTATGGTACTTTTCCAATACCATTAGTGCATAACTCTGCTGTCTGCTTGCTTTTCTAAAATTCTGTGTATATCTCCTTCCTTAGAAAATTAATAGAGCCGCAACACCTTGCAAGAACGCAATAAAAATAGGGTATATTTTGAGGTGCCCGTGTTATCCCTTCATTATTATCTGGTTCCTTGATTTGAACAATTCTTTGAAACCAACATGCTAAGTATAATGCAAAGTTCAGCGTGCAGTCTAATGCCATACAAGTACCCAACCCTTGTCACTTTCAATGCTCAAATAAATGCTAGGTAATCTTCAGATTTTCTCAAATACTTAAATATCTACTCTAAATGCTTGTAATTGCTTTTGGCATGGGGATTGCTCTGCTATCAATCTGTTTATAAGTTTCTAAATGCATTCAATGCACCCATGTATTTATAGACTTCTTGAATTCAAAATACAACCCTACTAGCATGCATGTCGACACACAGTGGGTGGGAAATTGACAAATCAGGTCCCAAACATTCCTAGGGACCCAAGGAAGGGTTGGAAGGGAAGGACTTTCCAAAGAAGAGCCCCAAAACTGTACATTTATGGTTCTAGTGAACCAGAATTGTAGAAATACGGTTTTGGTGGGCCAGAACTGTAACTATATGGTTATGGGGAAAAAATTAGAATAACAAGGAAACATGGGATGAGAAAGAACATGAGAGAATAGAAGGACATAGGGGAACATGAAAAATATTCTTCTAGATTCATTTGTGTCAACGTTTTTTTCACCAGTAGCATGCATATAAATTTATAATAGAGCAACATATATATAATATTGAACATATAACATGTACTCTAAACAAACAAAGAAATGTATGAAATTATACAAATTGAGTGTGTGAAAAATGTTGTTTAGAAGAGCTAACTAATAAACCTACGATGCCCATGATAGTTGCCATGATAATGGTGAAGCACTACGACCATTAGCAATACGTATAGGGTGTGGTGGACCGCATCAGTCCAAGGATAATAAATCGTCACCATCATATTCCTTGTTATATTGTTTAGCTACGAAAACTAATGTTTCCCATACATTGATATTCATGATATGTCCTTTGCTCTGGTCTTAGAGACGTACTGAGTGATGATTGCATTTTTATTGGAATTGATTTATGTTTTTTATTCATGTTTCCCATTTCTTTCGGTAGTTGTAATAATTGTTGCGGCGTTTTTGTGGTATACCACTTCATCGTTGGTTTGATCTTTTAAACTTTAATGTCTCTTTGAATTGTGGCCACTTGACCTTGATGTCCAAATTTTATTCATTAATGCATAGTAGGTGGGATTGCTTTCATTTTGGTCCCACATTTACATGCAATATAACTCAACCAAGAGGTGGTCCTCCAATACCATCATATCATATGATAATTGTAGAAGTATAGGCTAAATCATCCAACCTAAGTCCCAAGCTGTAGAATGAATTGCTTTATGCATATATTAAAGTGTGAGCTATTACTACTATTATGTCATCTTTTTCTGTGCCTTCAATAAAATTATCGTATAAATAACAATCTATTATATATAACTACCATATGGTAGGATCCTCTTCAATAAACTCAAATTGGAATGGATGTTACTTTCTCCTTGATGAAATCTATTGTTCCAATAAAACCTATCCTAGAAATCTTAATGGAAACTCCAATTTGATTGTGAAGGTCATTATAGGTCAAAATCCTCCTTACTAGATTATTAAGTTTACAGGCATTCTACAATGGCAGTCGGGTGGGCTAGTGCACTGTAATGTCGTGTGAATGTATTTATTTTTATTTCTAATTTTAAATTTATTTATTAAATAATTTGATGTTAAAGTTTGCATTAGACGTATTGTTATCTTCCCTGGTAATGCATTTATCTGTATCCTTGTATTGGAAATAACATTGAAGTTCCCGGCTAGTGGCAATGGTTCCTTCATGCCAGGTCCCGATTTATGACCAGGCGTATCCATCTACTCTTGTCAGATCACTCTTTTTTACATCGAAGTCTCTATCTTTTGAGCACTGGATTCAGCATTACATTCGGGAGGCTCCACCTTTCCTCAATATTCACTGTAGTTGATCTTATCTGATCTTATTTAGTCATTCATGTATTAGTAAGATTCACTCGATCGAGGTCCTGGGCATCTGATGGAGATCTATTTGGTTGAGGGATGCTTAAGCTCTGTCTGTATTCTTGACAAACATGCAACGTATGTGTTCTCAGATCCATTATATCCAGACATTTGACAGCGCTAGAAATTGTCAGTTCCATGTGGTGGTCGACTATGAGTTTGGCACAGAGAAGTGAATATCAGGCAGTCTTTACGTTTCCTTCCACCCATAAGGACCCCTCAGCAGCTCCCTCCTGAAGGAAGCGACATCTTCTCATGGCATGATAGACTGTGCATTTATTTATTTCTCCATGGCTTTTTCTTGTTTTCTGAAATTTCACCATTTCTTTAAATCTTTGTATTTATATTTTCGTTTTTATATGTATAATTTACATTTAAGTTTGCAATATTTAGCATCAATGCTGGTCTGTTATGCCTTTCTCATAGCCTTTTTCTTGTGTGTTGAATTATATTTTGATTTTTATGTATGTAACTTGTTCTTGTTCTTGAAGGAGAAATCTAATTAATTGTTTGTCATAAAATTCTCGATTTCTTAGCGATATTTGGGTTCTAGCTTGTTATGAATTCAGAAATTCTGGTTTTCCATAACAAATTTTTCATATTCTCAGATTCTCCTATACTGAGGTTCAGCTATTTGTACCAAGTTCTGGACATTTGTTTTGATTTGTACTGGATATTAAAAAGTTCTGCTGAGGTTGTGCCCTTAGTACACATTTCTCCTTCAGATGCAGGCTTAAGATGTCTTGTTATTACGTCCAACATAAATTATTCTGCAATATCTCTTTTTCCCATCTTCAATGCTACATAAATGATTGAAATCCATGACATATATATGTATATGTATTTCTGTATTTGTGAGCAAAAGAAAAATTTATACTAAACAAAGTTGGTTGCTTTTTTAGGTATTATGGCCACTGCAAATGGAAGTCCATCCATTATCACAATATTTGATGATACCTCTAGCGCCATTATCGGGAGCCCTCCGATTGAACTGGTAGCTTCAAATGGGTCCCCTCAGTCATATGCAACCCAGGCAGCCACCAACGAAAGCTCAATACAAAGTGTCCAACCACCGCTTGCAACTTCTGTCCACTCTCTGGCTACTTCTGTTGCAACTACATGCTCAACCAATTCTGGTAGGATATCAGAGTCTGTCATCCCATCAGCAATGATTCTCGATAGTGATTTAACCACTGTCTTAGACATGATGCACAAGGTAGATGCAACGTACCTTAGGCTTGACACGTTGTACACTTTCCTCCGTTTGCTAAGCTATGATCAGTACTACTTTGGCGGCGAGGAACACTCCATTAGAGTACATTCATATGCTTATCTTGCGTCCCCTATAATTTTAGCCCCCTACCTCACCCCTACTAATGACTTTGCATTACTCATACATATGCCCACCTCTTCTATTCTAACCCACAGTAACCTCTTTTTGAAGGGCTACCTCGATAAACCTATACTTGCATAAATATGTTGTACTTGTTCCATTTTAATACCACCGTCAGAAGTTTTGTATACTGCCTATCACGAGAAATGCATAATAGTTGATGTACATATGTTTTGTACTTTACTTTGAATAAGCATGAAAATTGTTGTATTCTATGAACATCTTCCCCACTATACATATCTTTACGTGCTTATTCTCCGACATAAAATAAGTTAAGTGTTGTACATATATATACGCAAACCCCACTTGTAATGCAATACAAATACAATTCACCTTCACTTTGTATCCAAATTATATTGTATACAAAAAACTCAATCCCTCTCCGGCGTAACTTGCAACTCATTTGCAATTGCTAGTTTAGATAGTGATTCAAAAGAAATTGAACCAACGGTTCATAAATTTGTATAGAACATTTCAATTCTATTGTCACGTCCTATAATAAGAACTCAACTTACTTTATTTCATCAGTACTCCATAAAATAATTAAAAGGATTGAATCACTTAGGGATAACAATACTATGTTCAATTGTATGTAAGTATGCCAGTATTGTGTGCGATCAAGATCCCTTGCAATAATCACATCATTAATTTAGATTAATTTATGTTTTGAGGTAAAAGAAAATTAAGGGGAATTTTCATTTATCTATATTAAAAAATCATTTAGAGTGTTCAGATTTCCAAGAGCTAAGACTGTTGATTGATCTGCGTGATAGACTATTGTTTATTCCAGTCATGTGGATGTGTTTAAAGGAGCAAAATGCACACACCCTTATTAGATTTATGCGACATCTCAGAGTTAGTGAATTAGGTACACTAAATGATGTGAGGGGAGCTACATAGTGTTATTTTGATTAATTAACTTCCTACATTAATTATATAATATCAAAATAATGCATTCAATGTTTAAACGATATGCTACGAACTTGAAGACATAAGGGAATCAATGCACATGGTTAGTTACAAATGGATCTGGGAGGTTCTAGGACTGTACACTACTGAAACATGGATATTTGACCCTGGGGATGCTTCGTTATGGGAACTATGATTACAAACTGGTCTAGGGCAAGAACGTACAACTCGACAGGACTGTGTGTACAACACTAAACCTTTTGTATAGTCTCAGACCTACTTGGTTTTTTCTCTATAACTTCTCGATACTATCACTTTCTTGGAAAAAATTCCTTGTTAAACCCTAGTTGTCAAACATGGTGTGAAACTCTCTGAATATTTTGAACATGATCTCAAACCCTATCCATGCATAAAAATCCATAGGAAACAAACAATAGTTGGTTTATGGGCACTACCATGCACCATTGACGTTAACACTTCTCTGAATATGCCTCAAACAACACATTATCTCCACCAAGCATGTGACATCTAAATGAATGCGAATAGAATTGGAAACCCCTTTGGAAATTCTTGACTTGAGTTTGTGTAGACACTAAATCATGCACTTTGGGTATTATTTATTCTCGGTCTTATAATATTATTCATATGGTTTTTGAGTGAAGAAAGTACTAATTAACCCCCGTCTTTTAGCCATTTTACTTTGATTTATGTCGTCATTCCCGACCTTCATCGCATACTTTCCCAGTTTGTTTATGTCGTTATGTGTTATTTAACACTTGACCGGGGCGCTTAGGCTAGTACTGGGGCACCAACAAGCACCCTAGTCCTAGTCAGGAAGCCCTGATTCTTTTTACACTTTCCCTCCACTTTTTGGGCACTTTCTAGTTGTTTAAGCTTTCTATATTTTTGGTGGTCGGCCTTTTCGGGGTTAATTACGAAATTATAACAAGAGAACCATATAAATATAAAGTTATGATATCATAATAAGGGACCAAAAAATAGTCACTATTATCATCCACCTAGAGTTACATCCATTTAAGGAATCTACAACTCATTTGCATCCATCTAGATCCATCACAAGGGACAAGGTTGGTTCATCTGCATCACACAAACATAGGAGGGAAGTTTATTCTATTCCATCCAACATTTATTACATTTTCTACACATAGTTATAGCTTGTTACTTCACAAAGTGTGACTGACACAAGAGCACCTAGGGCATGATTGCACACACAATCACGTAAAACTACATCAGGTCTGAGATGTAGTGCAACGCTCAGTTAGTAAGTCCACCATTGTGGCCGTTGAGGATAGTCCAACCCCTTGCACACATTCTAATTAATTTAATTATCAACATTAAGTTAAATATCTACCTCACCTTTCCACCTCACCCTAGACCTATTGCAAGCTCATTAATTAACCAAGACCAAGTCCCCTCTCCCCTTAACCAACTAGGACTTATTCTAACCCTAATATTAATGGCCTATTATCCCTCTAACTACTCTCCCACTCCATTTAGTGTCATTTCACACTTGTGACTTGGAACCAAAATTTCAATAACGCCAAATTTAGGAAGAATCGGGCTACTTTTAGCAAGTATGACCTATTCTCCCTAGCTGATGTCGATCACCTAACCATCGTCAGTTACCTCAAATAGAATTTCCAAACTCTTTGCTCGGGTTATGAATCTTGCTTCTTGGCTCTTGCAACCTTGCATCCTCACTCTCGAGTTTTCTTGTGATCTTGCAACATACTAGAGGCCCTTACAACATTCAAGCATCTCACCATTCATCAACAGATCAATCCAGAGCTCCAGTGCACTCACAGGTAAGCATTGTGCCCTCCTCTTGTTGTTGCATTCGTTCGGGATCACGTTCTCCTCCAACCATCACCACCACCTGCTTCCTATTTGTGTTTTACAAGTACAACTCTTATTTGGTATTGGTTTTAATAGAATAGTTATTTTATTAGCTATCTGCTTCATTCTATATTCTACCTTACCCAGATCTCACCCACAGGACCTCCGTCCAAGCATCTTCCCAAAGAACCTTCATACCTTGCCCAAACACCCATATTATCACCTCTGAGTCCTCATAAAAATCCCACAACCTTACCCAAACTCCCCTCACTCTTTGTGAAATCACATAGAGTGTCAGACCTCATATTTTTAACATTCTTACCCAATTACCCCTACCGACATTGATCACCCAACTAGTGTCGGTTTATTACCAATAGCCGACATCGATCACCTAACTGATATCGGTCTCTATGACTGGTAAAATCCTCCAAACCAATGAGCTCATAACTTCTTCAAAACAACCCAAAACCTTACCAAACCTTGTCTAAACCTCACCTACAGCCTCTGTCAGACCTGAAAACCTAGACCAACCTACTAGCTCTCCAAATTTAATCGTAACTTGCCTGTTAATTTAGATTTTTTATTGTATGTTAAATGAGATGCCTAAATCATAACTATAGTAGGATTCTTTTATTACAATCTTTCCTTACATTGAGTTGTTATAAGCAGTGGATTGACAACCATTCGAGGAAGCATCACACTTCCCAGATCTATCCTTCGCAAGGCAATCCATTTCCATTTTCTATGTAGTATTATGTAGTGGTCTTGTTGTGTTTCTAACAGGTCGTTCCTCCTAGCCAAAGGGAAGCTCTTCACAATGAGTTTGGTAAACATTTTACGCGTGCACACCTTTGTCTATTATCATAGGTATTCCTCCTACCCTACCTTACCTCTTATTTGTTTCTAAAAGCATACATTTGTGGTGAAACACTTACAAACATCAAATCCTCATCATTCATTTATGACTGCAAAGAAATGCCAACAATCAATTACTTACATGTAATTTAGATAGTGATTGAAAAGAAATTGAACCAAATGTTCATAAATTTATATAGAACGTTTCAATTTTATTGTCGTCCTATAAGAAGAACTCAACTTACTTTATTTAATCATTACTCCATAAAATAATTAAAAAGGATTGAATCACTTAGGGATAACAATACTACGTTCAATTGTATGTAAGTATGCTAGTATTGTATGTGATCAAGATCCCTTACAATATTCACATCATTAATTTAGATTAATTTATGTTTTGAGGTAAAATAAAATTATAGGGAATTTTCATTTATCTGTATTAAAAATTCAATTATAGTGTTCGGATTTCCAAGAGCCAAGACTATTGATTGATCTGCATGATAGACTATTGTTTATTTCAGTCATGTGGATGTGTTTAAAGGAGCGAAATATATACACCCTTATATTATTTATGTGACATCTCAGAGTTAGTGAATTATGTACACTAAATGATGTAAGGGGAGCTACATGGTGTTATTTTGATTAATTAACTTCATACATTAATTATATAATATCAAAATAATGCATTCAATGCTTAAATGATGTGCTACAAACTTGAAGACACAAGGGAATCAATGCATATGGTTAATTACAGATGGATCTGGGAGGTTCTGGGAGTGCACGCTGCTAAAACATGGATATTTGAACCTATGGATGCTTCGTTATGGGAACTATGATTGTAAATTGGTCTAGTGTAGGAACGCACAACTTGACAGGACTGTCTGTACAATATAAACCCTTTTGTATAGTCTCTGACCTACTTGGTTTTTGCTATATAACTTCCCGATATTATCACTTTCTTGGAAAACAATTCCTTGTCAAACCCTAGTTGTCAGACATGGTGTGAAACTCTGTGAATATTTTGAACATGATCTCAAACCCTATCCATGCATAAAAAACCCTAGGAAACAAACATTAGTTGGTTTTTGGGCACCACTGTGCACCATTGACGTTAATAGTGCTCTGAATATGCCTCAAACAACACATTATTCTCCACCTAGCATGTGATATCTAAATGAATGCAAATAGAATTGGAAACCCCCTTGGAAATGCTTGAGTTGAGTTTGTGTAGACACTAAATCATGCACTTTGGGTATTATTTAGTCCCGATCTCATACTATTGAAGGAAGTACTAATTAACCCCCATTTTTAGCCATTTTACTTTGATTCATGTCGTCATTCCTGACATTTATTGCATACTTTCCCAATTTATTTCTATCATTTTGTGTTATTTTGTACTTTACTAGGGTGCCCAAGCTTGTCCTGGGGCACTGATAGGCGCCCTGGTCCTAATCGGGGTGCCCTGATTCTTTTTACACTTTCCTGCCACTTTTTGGGCACTTTCTAGTTGTTTGAGCTTTCTATATTTTTTATGGGCAGCCTTTTTGGGGTTAATTACAAAATTAGAACAAGAGAACCATATAAATATAAAGTTATGAGATCATAATGAGGGACCAAGCATTGGTCACTACTATCATCCACCTAGAGTTGTATACAATGCATCTAGAGCTCATTTGCATCCATCTAGATCCATCACAAGGGATAAGGCTGGTTCATCTGCATCACACAAGCATAGGAGGGAAATCTATTCTATTCCATCCACAATTTATTACATTTTCTACACATAATTATAGCTCACTACTTCAAAAAGTGTGACTAGCACAAGAGCACCTAGGGCATGATTGCACACATAATTACATAGAACTACATCATGTATGATATGTAGTGCAACACTTAGTAAGTCCACCATTGTGGCCGATGAGGACAGTCCAACCCCTTCATTTGCATTTTTCTTTTTTAGGGCTTGATGCTTGTTTTGGGATTTTGTAGGTCTATCTTTCATCATTAATCATTGATGACATTCGACACAGAGTAACGAATTACACATGATAGAAAGCGTGTGTAGCCTTAAAATGTGAAGTCACCAACACATGTATCATCTCAGGGCCAGGTGCTAGTTTTAGCATCCACTGATCTTCCACAATGTGTTGTACTCTAACCATTCCCACACCCTTATCCTGTTTGTGTTATTTGTTCATATGCTCATACAAATTTGGGCATTCCTCAAAATTTTGATTCTTTCCACACCATGAGAAAATAATGTTATGAGGGCATTTGCTCCTATAATGATAAGGGGATCTACACGTATAATAGGCTCCACGGGGAAATTCACTTCTTCCACCACGGTGACCTTGGCCTCTGAATCCCCCATGGTAACCTTTACCTCTACCACCTCCATCAGATCACCCTTCATTATGATTATTATTATGATGATCACCTTGTTCCTTATAATTATTTGCAACACTTGTCTGACGTACACTAGTCTTAATGACATCATGAATCTGATCAATCAATCTGTAATTCTCAGTATCATGAGTGGTAGACTTGCAAATCTTACAGTAGCAAGACATGTCCTTCCTAGTTGCACGTTGTAATAGGGGGCACCTACTTGAATCATGATTCAAATGAAAAATCTCACAATCCAACAATACGAGGGAAACTATCCTTGGTATGTCCTTCTACCTCGCAATATGTATACCAAATACCACTATGTGTCTCATGGGTTGAATTAGTTGACAATTTTTCCATCTGTCTTGCCATAGATGCAATATGTGCCTCCAATAATGGGCTAACTCCAATGTCTATGCTTTTAACTGCTTCAATGCACAAATTTGCCTCCAATGCCTCGTGTGGATATGCAAAGGTCTTGTGAGAGAGTGCCCTTCTGAAAGGTGTGATCAAACCTCCAACAAACCACTTAGCATGTTGGTTGGGGTGAATATCATAAGATAATTTTGATAACAAGGTTTTGAAATAGGTATCATACTCCCTGACACTCTCAGTCATTCCCTACTTAATGTCCTTCAACGCACTAATGCTCTTCTATTCAAACTCAGGTATGTGGAACTCAACTAAGAAATCATCATGCAGTGTGGTGTAGTCTACACAAGTTTGGTTCGAATCATACTTCTGATACCAACTATGCACGCACCCTTGCAAAGTGGTGGCAAACTGACTTGCCTTGCCCTCATGAGATGTGATCCCCTTAGTGCGCCATAATATCTCACACATATGTATGTGCTCAGCTGCATATTCGATACCTCTATACTCGGGTAGGTGAAGGGAAATATCATAATTAACTTGTTGGGGTTGGTACGGACCATGCCCACATGATCCAGAACTTGTTTTACCTCTAATATTCCCTCCACCTCTAGATCTACCAAATCCACTAGATCCCAAACCACCAGATCCTCCTGATCTACCTCTTGTGGTGGTTAACAAACCAGTGGATGTATTGCCTTGGGTTCTAATAGTTGTATTGAACTTCACCCCCATGATCTATGAAGTTGTGGTGCTTCTAATCGTGGCACCAAGGTTTTGTGCACCCACACTCTGTCTAGATGACACGCCAAAAAATATGCCTCTAACTGGACCTATAAACAACAGAGATGACATCTACAATGTTATAGATGACTTTGATACCTGATATACTTATGTATTTAAAGGGAAATGATACCGTCCTGATGATAGTATATTGTACACACACTCTTATGCTTATCAATTATAACTTTTAGAACTGGAACACCAAGTGCAAGAGCAAGGTCTCTAGGTGGGATCAGATGTGCACTCGTGGTCCTTATAATTTCTTCTGACGTACTCTCATTAGAAGCTGAGCAGGGATCTCTACCGTGCTTTCCAAAATGGTGGATAACCAGATGCTTTGGCTCTACATCTACTATGTGAGCTTCAAACCCTTCGTGAACCATCTCTCTCTACAACACCATTTTCTCCTCAATATCACATTGCTTCGCTAACTCCCTCTCTCGCACTTCATTATACTTAAGCCTCCTTTCTTCTCTCCGTCTCTCTGCCACAAGGTTTGTTATCTTTCGCCACACTTGATCCTACCCCATGCACGATAGTGAGTTTAGCTAGCCATGGGGCGTTGTTCCAAATCCAAAGTTACAATCAAGATCTTAATTGCTAAAGGGATAACGTGTAGATAAGATCCTCTAGGTTCGTAAAAGAACTAAAAATCAACAACTTCTGGACATGAATAGGTAGAAACAACATATTCCAATGTATAAATATTTAGAACACCACTCCACCAATGATCTACAGTGTGTGTCCAAGTCAAATTAGCATCATGCAAATTTTAGTAGTCTTCATGTGTTCAAACAATTGTTCTATAGCTCTAATTTCTTTTCGATGCATATGCTACTAGCCGCTTGTACAAATCTATAGGAAAATAATAGAAGAACATATCATAGAGTTCATGATACAAGTGTTCTTCAACCCATGCACGTGCATCAAAGTCAAGTCCAATATTATATTTGTGAGCAAAATCTTCCTCTAAATTTTATACCCAACTCTCAATAGTTGGCAAAGTCAATTGATATGTCTTCATTATGCAACATCCTTGCAACAAATCAAAAAGAGGTCCCAGTAACGGAACCAAAATGTAGTCTTATTTTACCATTCACAGCCCAAGGCACGCTGACACATTACTTAGATAGATCTGAGTGCTCACCCAAAGCCCACAAGGGTACCAGGTCCCTCTTTTATGGCAGCTTTGTTAAGGAGTTAACATGAAAGAACATACAATCTAGATCCATAACAACTATTCAAGATAAAGCATAAAAAAATCTAGATCTAAACCACAGTGCATAAAGAATCAAATAAGAACTAATAACAACTTTATCATATAAGATCCATCAACAACAACATCAATAACAAGAATCCATCCACAACAATCCATTGTATTAAGTCATAGCAAAACCAGTAGTTGAATACATATATGATTATCATAAGTTAGGCACGTTCATAAACCAACAACATTATATATATATATATATATATATATATATATATATATATATATATATATATATATATATATATATAGGTAGTGGGGACTTTCCCTTCACTACTTATGCACTTCTCAAAATAGGATGCATGTTAACAATAGCCATTCGCCACTACAAAAGTAACTAGGAAGCACGCAAGGTCGCTAATAATATATTATCTATAAATAACTCTAGTTCTAATCCTATTATTAACTTTCCATTTGCATGACACTTGGTCTTCCACTTATTCTTAAAATAGCTTGGCATGTCTTCCAAGTTTTCTCTCAAAATGTTCTTAGCACTCAAACCCTTCTTAGCCTGTGTATGCCAAATGGCGAAGATTGAACTTTGATCTTCCAATCATTGCGCATCATTTATGTTGATCTTCTACGTGCACCTACGCACCCACTTCCTGCATGCCCCATCCTTATGTGCTTCCAATACTTAGGCTATACTCTACCAAACCAATAATTCCTTACCAGGGGCCTATCTAGTCTATAGCCGTCACTGTATCACCTACACCTTCACATGTCCCATCTACTATAGCACATCTACCATCTACTTGCACACCCTTCATGAATAATTCATATTGGGAACATATTCTATTTGATCCTACTTGCGATGTCACTATATTTTCACATGATGGTCTAGCTAGACTTGATTTCGCTTTCGAGGACCTTTATCCTCCTACTCATGATCCTCATCTATGTTATGGCTTCATCACTATTACTGCTACTTATGGTTTATGTGTCTTTCATCTTATGGTCTACTTATCGTGCACTCCTTGCTCTTATCCAATCACATTAGGAGATTATTGAATTACTTATATAGGGGCACATTGGATCCTGATCATATTGATATCTCCTTCCCTGTGCCTTTTGGATGCATCTTCATCTGCAATAACTCTTTTCTAGGTTATACATAGAATTTAACTCATTGGTATGCACACGGTCATCTGATTCCTCCATTACCTGATGAGAAATATGCCATGGGTATGTATAACTCACACCTCAATGGATCTTTACGTGATCAACCTGACATTATCACTTATCAAGTAACTAATGCTTATCCATTTGACTATGACCCTGAAAGCAATGATATTTTAGACGACATTACATGATTACATTTTAAATTTTACACACGTGGGGGGTATAACATCTAACACATCCCCCCTACCATATTATCATTAGCGCATCTCTCATCTCTGTATTGACATACATCACACTTTTAGCCTATGTATACTCATCACACGTCTTAGGGTCATCATTACCCGATGACATACTCTTGTGTTTCGGTTCATACTTGACTATTGAGGGCATACCACACATGAACCCCACACACTGTACAATAGGTATTACACACTATGTAATACTTCCACGCATGCCTTCATGCCTAACTCATACATGTCAAAATACTTCGTGCCTCCTGTACTTATCATATTTTTGGGTGTCCAAAATTACCCCACACTAGTTGGATTGTTGTCCTTGGAAAATCTTCGTTCATTAGGTCCAAAAAAAACACCAAGAGGAAAATACAAGTTCAAAAATGGAAAAATTGTAAAATGAGTAGTATACCAGGAAGAACTAAGGTTCTTGGAGGACCTCAAGAAATTATGCATCTAATTCACTTACTAGCTTCTTCCATTCTTCCAATTCCTTCAAGGCATTCCCCGGTGTAGCCTCCACCATCCTTGACACTTTCAGGTGTGAGTTCATTTATACTACTTTTTATCTCTTTCATCACCATCTCTACTACTATGTAAGTGCTATCAATATTATCCATGTTTTCTAGTATAGAGCTCTGGAACTCACCAATTCTTTGCTCAAGCTTTGCACGCTTTTCCTTAAACTTATCTTTCTACGTCGTGGTATCCAATATCAACTGAGTGTGCTTGATTTTGTTAGTTGGGGTCCTCTTTTGTGTGGTATTCAGAGTTGTTTCCTCATCCACCAACCTCACATCGACATATGATTCACATTTCCTACACATATTAAAGCCCATATTTACTTTTGTATTCGATTACTTGAGCTAGGTGAGTAAGTCCTCCAGCTCAGTGATCCTCACTTCCACTGCAAATTTTTTTATTCTTCCTCTCTTCTAAAATATCTTCTTCTATAGGTACCACGCATTTGATGTTGACCAAGAGCATACCAACTAGGTCCTCTAAATATTCCATCTTATCCCCATAGTCTATACTGGCATGGCTTACTAACAAAGGGAAATATACCACTATTTTCTTGACAAGTGCGCTAGCCCGATTGTATTCCTCTTAAGTTCTACCCTACTCACCTCGCAACCCCTTACGTAGTTAGTCTATCTCTTATTCCTTCTCTTTCTAATCAACAACAAGGGTGTGTATTGTAGCACTCAAGTCCAAATTCCTCTTCACCAATTTTGAAGCCAATTTGTTCAAGGCATTGCATGCCTACTCATCTATCAAGTGGTTAGGATCGATAGCCTTATACTTTTGTCCAAGAGTTTTTCTAGGATATAATTGTTTTGATCCCATGTTCACTCACTTCAAACTCCGGCTCCTCTGCATGCGAATGCAGATTCCAACTCAACATATTATTTGTTCTAAACACTCCTACCTCTGGGTCTAGTAGCTCCCAAGCATGTAATTTCTCCGTAGGCAAATTACTTTGGAAGCGTGCACACAACACTTTCTTTGGGTCATTAAAAAATCCATATGTGGTGACCTTCGGATCCACTGTTTCTTGTAGGCCTTCATCTTTGATCGTTGCTTCTTCGTGGTAGGGGTATTGGTACCTATCCCTAGTCCTTTATCCTCTTTAATCACAAAGGCATCTCCATTGTCCTTCTCACCTAGATCTATAGATTGCATTGGTGAATTATTCTTCACTTCATCAGCAACCGTCTCTTTACCTTTCTCACACGCCGTGTCCTCTACCTTTGCTTTCTCTTCAATGATTCTCCTAGCATGTTCCTTGAGTTCTTGCTCAAGTTATTATTGGAATGCAATATAGTCCTCTTATCCTTCAGTCCCGATCTCTATCTCTATGTTAGAGACTTCTTATGCCTTAGGGTGCTTCTCCTATTGCTACTCAGTGCCACCTTGCTGCGAGGTTTCCGCACCCTCACTGCTACCTCTACACGTATAATAATTTCTCTTGCGATAATTATCCAATTTTCCTTCAATCTCTTCTTTCTCCTCTTCATATATTGCCTCCGCCTATACCACCTTTATGGGGGGTATTGGTGCTTCTCTAGGCTTATGGAAAGTGGAATCTATGACTTCCACCTCAACTCCTCCTAGTGTTTTGGGGCGTAGTTGTACAAATACTGTATGGATAAATCCCTAAATAATCACATTGATCTGTGGGTGTAGATCCAAGAAGTCGGGATCCAATACCTCGAGGTATGCAGGCCTATAATCATACCTGTAAGTTATGCGGATAGTATGTACATCATAATCTAGTTTATTTGCATCATAAGTCAATTTTAGTGCATCCTTTAGCCTGTTGATGGATGAGTTCAGATATTTTGTGGTGAATGAAAATGGGAGTTTGCACCAAGGCCCCATTTCTCCATTTTCCTATTTGAATCTTGCAAGACTAAAGTGTTGCATTACTGCAAACTTCATTTGGTCCCCAACCATGGTAGGGATCTTGTGTGGAATGCACCATTCATTCTCAAAAGCTTCACTCTATTTGTCATAACATTTATCAATACACGCCTTGTATGTGTTTGAAATTCTCCCATCACAAATGAATCCTACAAATTACATGGAAGGTGAATGCTCTACTGGTGGGTAAACCCACACATTACCATTAGGTCCATTAGGGATGCCTACCTCCCAAAATATGATCAACATAAGGATGGATTTCCATGTAAATGTTTCTCCTTCATTTTGCAAACATGCCTCCTCTATGATGTTGTCTGCAATATACTGGGTAAAGTTGTAGTGTTCGTGTTATCCAAATAAATCTCCCAGTTATTTGGACAACTTGTACACATCTTATAGCTCTGAGTTCTTCATTATATGGTCACACACGCTCAAAGTTCACTTGGAACATTCCCTTAGTTGCAGTTTCCTTGTGCACTTCCCCTTATCCCCTTTCATTTTCTTTTCTTCTTTGTTCCACTCCTCCCTTACGCACGTCTCCCACACGTCTGCCTTCTTCCTAGAAACTTTTCACCCTACACATGTGCCTCACACTTGCTTCAATCATCCAAGTCCCTGGCCCTCACACACGCCCCACATATTACTTTGTAATAGTTGCACCTTGACCATGCATTCTCTACTCACCAGTTTTCTACATCTCCTCGCGTGCATTACACGCGCTTACCTTCTGTCTTCCTCTTGCACCTCATTCTTCTGCACGCATATCCTTGCACCCTCGTTTATGCCATCCTCTGCACCTTTCTGTGCCATGTCATTCTGACATGATTGAGTGTGCCACACGCAACCAGTTAAAATGTGCCAACAGGGTGTCAGATCCTTGTAACAAATCAATGAGTGAAACATGGCAGAAACAATTTTTTTTTACACAATTGTCTGTCCTTTCAGCAAATTTGTGCATGCCACATATTTTGCGTGTGCCGAAAACTGTGAAAAACTTCTAACAACCATATATTTTCCTACAGAGCTCCGATCGGCGCGCGCATGGACTTGTCAAATAGTTGTTGACATAGGCTACAGTGTTAGAAATTCAAATTCAAATTCTTGGCAGACACGGTAGGTGAGAAATGGGAAAACATCTTTCTAAGCATTAATGAGCAGATCTAATTGCTTCAACCACCTGATTTGATCTGATTTACCCTCCTTCCTTCTTCAAACACACCAAACAGACCTAGGGAAGTGCATTTGATAGATTTGTAAGTGGATTTGCAAGCATTGAATGCTTCTTGTTGGTGGTTGTATTTCAAATTCAGTTTTTCCCTCCTTCTTCACTCCTTCATTGGATTCATCTATAAATGTAAGAGCTGGGCTCATTATTAATGTTGGACATTTTGGATCCTTACGCACTTTGCTAAGGACTTCATCTTTTCTGAATTTTGAGTTGCAGACCTCTAGATCTGGCTTTTGCATGTGGATATCAACCTTTTTTGCCATTGTAACAGATCTGTGAGTTTCTGGAAGCAATAGAAGCATCGTTTTGTGACTATTATCTATCCTAACGTGTTTGCATTCCTTCTTCTTGCCTTTTCTTTTTCATTGTGTGCTTCTTGTGCCATTTCACGTCCCTTGCAGCTCCTTATTTAGCTGTGTTCCATGAAACTAATCTAGTAAATATGTTTTAAGTCGTGCTACACGTGCCTAGCCATCTTTCATGCATTTCCCTTCATTTTCTCTCAGAATGGATAGTGTTCATCCCTCTTTTTGGGTGCTATCACCTTTTAGTATAGTTTCCTTTCATGTTATCCTTCTATCCATGGTGCCTTGGCATTATTAGCTTAGTTTCCCTTTCAGTACTAAGAGTAGTAGTAGTAGAACTAGATAGAGGAACTAACCTTCTCCAGAGATCTGTCCCAAGTGTGCAAGGTCCCACAACTTAGGGACAGTTCCATTGTTTTCACAAACAACTCAGTTCTTCTAAATCCAAGACGCGGGTGCAAGTTTTACGACCAATAGTTTCCTCTTCAAGATTCTATAGGCAACATATAAAGACCTATTATTTATATCTATCCAGTGCTCTGACACGCCCAACTTACAACTTATGAGTCTGGAAATGACCCTAAGTGCTGGATTGTTTAAATCCGTAATGGGTTGTGCCCTACCTCCCTTCTCATAGCTTATTTTTTTGGCAAGCTCCTCAATTTTTGTTATGGAATTCAAGTCTAAGGACATGTGCTATCCTATGCTCTTTAACCCTATAACTCATTCAATCAATTGGCCTGTGAGGTGATCCTCCCCCCACGAAGTAGAAGAAGCCTTTGTGTACCAGTGACATTAGCCATTGAAAAAAATGTGTGGGTTTTGCGAAGAATGAAAACTCCCATAACTGTAACACACCCGTCCTTTCTAACTCTTTTTGCACAAAGTTATCAATTCTAAGTTTTCCAGCCTTGTCTACCCCTGGGAGTGTCTTTGTCAAATCTTCCCTCATCTTCTTGGCATTATCCTCCATGAGATGGTTAAACTTTTTAATTTTACAGCAAGTGATATTTGATTTCCACAACTCCACCCACACAACACTAGGGGGTATTGCATTTCAGAGTATATTTATTATAAGTGTTCCACCACTACAACCTCAAGTTTCTTTGTGCACAACCTTCTGGGTTTTGGTGCCATTTCATTTCTCTCTGTGTGCCCTAGGTGTTTTGTGCTCTAACCCTTCTCTACCCGAGTCCAGTGACTTCCAATTGCTAAAATTGTATGTAACCCTTCACTACTCCACTGCCATTTCCAACTTGCCTCTCCACAAGTATATTTGCATAGTTCACAAGCAATCATGGGTTATAAATAATTCGCATCACTTCAAAACCCTTATCGTTATCTAAACTGCTAAGTAGCTCTTTGATTTCTTCAAAAGTAAGGTAGCCAAATGAATACCCTAACCCCTTATTTATACCTTTTCATGACCCTCCAGCGGTCAAATTTATACTTTTGACCCACACATTTAAGTTGATTTTTCCATAAAGTTCCTTTTTCCCTTTTTAACAACTTTCACGACTTCACCTTGTGTGTTGCAGTCATAACCTTATGGCATGCTAATACTACTTCTCTACCACAAACCTCCTCCACCCAACTCACTGTGTTGAAGTACAAAACATTTGTGCCATCTCCCAAGTATCTCCCCATGCCGCTGCCTACCTCGCGTTACACTGCGCAATCATTTTTCCTCGGTGGTCTTCAATAATCTCAACCCTCTTTAGAATACCTAATGAAAAAAATAGAAATGGTGATTGATGTAAAATTGACATAAATTGTGACATTTTTTGCACTATATGTACTAATGATAGATAATTTCTACAAAACATGCCAATAAATATTTGAAAACAAGGCTCGTAATTTTTTTGGGTATCTACATTGTCATGGAAGGACCGTATATAATGGAATGAATATCCTTTTACATTGAATAATTAATATTTTTTTAGTAATAAGCCTACTTCGAAGAGGATGAGAAATAATTTAATAAGCCAAAGAGTTTAAAATAATGTCATTAAAGTAACATTGCATGTATTTTTGTTTGTCCCCATTGAAAGATTTTTAATTTGATCTTACATACTATTAATGATATGCATCATTACATCCATTTGGGGCATAAAGAGGAAGAGATATGTCAAGGGGTAGAATATGTGGTAGTAGATGTTGGAGGTAAATTGGTATGCATTTGTTGTTGATAATAATTAGCTTGGTATGGAGAAATGCAATAGTTTTGAAACATATAAGAATTTTAAAGAATTTGGGAAGGCATGATTTTAAAATATTTGGAAAGGAGTTTGAGTATGTTGAAAATAGATCTGTAAACAAATCTGAAAATTCTGAGAAATAACTAGATAATTTTGAGTTGAATTTAAAGAAATTTAAAAATAATCTTATAAAACTTAAGAAATAATTAGAGGTTGTGTGAAGAATTTGGGAGAATTTGAGAAGAATAAAGAATATTTTAAGAGGAATTTGAAAAAAATGAACATTTTTTGTAAAAAAATTGGATAATAAATAAGAGGATCTTGAAATGAATGGAAAATGGATAAAAATCAGAGTAAATATACTTCAAAGTATTCATTATTTGTGGGATATGTTGACAGTTATTAATAAAATTATTTCTAAATTGGGTACTAGTATGTTCTTTCAGAGTATCTTCGGATATGGATGGTTGTCTATCATTACTAATGGCTTAGGAATTCAAAGTTTCATATCGATCAAATCATATTAAAAAAATAATAATTTGATTCATACCATTGTAATTCATTCTCATTTTCGAGCCTAACTTAGATTTAGAAACAAATTTTTGAACGTCTAAGTGAGATATCATATCTATATAATTTTGGTTTCATAACCCAAACATCAAAAATCATGTTGGATATGAATTCAAGCACACTAGGGTTTTAGGAAATTTTCAAAAACTAGAATGACATAGGGATTGAGATCAATCAAATCAAGAATAAAATAGAGCTAGGAATTTTTATCTATAGGAACATAATGATAATAACCCTAGGGAGTATGGACAAATGAAACAAAACATAATATGAAACCCTATGAAACATTCACAAAATGGGTTGACCAAAATGCAGTACAAGAAATGAACTAAATCTAATCAGGCATCACTAATCATGTGATAATATATAGTGAGATAGATATAGAAATGTAGTATAAAAAATGTATGATGAGATTGAAAATATCCAAAACATATCCATATAAAAACCGATGGTTGGTGGTGATGGAACAAGGGACGAAGATGACATAAAATTTCAAAATACTTCAGGGTAAGAACCCGCAGTTGATGGCTTTGGCTCTTCGGAGGGGCATAATGTGGGATCTTGGGTGGATAAGGTGGTGAGAGGTGCACCAGATACATCCTCTCTCCATGTTTTTAACCTTGTGTAGGACAAAAATGGACCATCATTGTTTGTTCAAGATTCAATGGTGAATAGCGAAAGAAATAGATATGGTATTGCTCTTATAGGGTGCTTTGTTGGATCAAACCCAACATTGGCATTGTTAAACTCTAAAAAAGAAGAAAATGGGCACTGCTTGGGGGAACTAAGGCGGTTTTTATCTCTAATATATCCTTCATGTTCTATTTTAGAGAATAAGATGAATTCCATAGAGCCATTAATGGTGGTCCTTGGTTCTTTGGAAAAATAGTGTTGCACATATCTAGATGGTGCTCGAGCTTGGACTTGAGAAAATTTGAACCTAGTGCCTACCCTATTTAGGTCAAAATCCTTACTCTGGCTTTGGAATTCTGGGAAAAAAATGTGTAGTGGGGATTGCAAAGGCTCCAAGAGATCTGTTGTTAATAGATCCCCCAACTCTTATTCACACTAGAATGGTAGTGGCCAGGTTGTGTGTCAACCTAATCCCGTGTAAGTCTTTACCCTTTACCATTCATTTCATTTCATATCAGGGAGCTATGGATCAATTTTTAGACTATAAAAAATCCCTAGTGTTCTATAGCAAGTGTAGGGGAGTTGGTCATGTAGCAAGTGTTCTATAGCAAGTGTCCTGAGATCGCTAGAAATGTGGTCAATTCTGGTGTTGCTCCACATGCATGGGTGAGTAAACCATGAGATGTTCAGGAGTGACTCGTGGTTGAAATGACTATAAACAATGGACTAATGTAGGGGATTTGCACACTATTCCTGCTGCGCAGGGTAGTTAGAATGATGATATGCTTGGTATGTGGGAAAATGAACAGTTGGAAACCGTTCTGGGTGGGCCCTTGGTGTTGCTAATGGGGATTGATATGCTAGAGGAGACTAAGGTCATATTCCCTATTTTAGAATAGAGTTTATCCACTCTTAATGTTCCAGTGTCGTTCCCTGGTGGTGAGATTTATTGTGTTCCTGATGGTGTGTTGCCCATTGGTCATGTTACTATCCCAACTTTGACCCCAACGTAGAAAAAGGAATGTTCTATAGTGGAGGAGGACCAAAATAATATAGATATGGCTTTGGATGACGAGAGCGATCAGTCAAGCCCCACACTAAATTTTGTGTATCACTCATTTCAATTTAAGTTACAGTAAACTTTTTTACCCTCAAAACCCCAAAATAAAACTTTAGTATACTTCAATAATGAACCATCCTTGATACCAACACTCACCTCAAGAATTAGTATATGCATAGAGCTGAGATGTTTCCATTGTATCTATGAAAGTAAAAGATGAAGGAAGTTTAGAAACCTTGATGTCATTTCTCAACCAAGGTGCAGTGAGAGTTAACAATAATTTCCTATAGATCGATGAAGTAGAGAATGATGCACAGATCACATTCTATGATTATAATGGAGGTAATGAAGATGATGGAGAAGATGTACCCAGTTTCTCATGTGCAATATTCACCTATTCTCTTTCTCATAAATTGTAGCATATGTCTCTCTACTATTTCTCTGGCTACTAGAAGAGGGTTTAACTATCCTCTATGGTTTTCTCTATAAAATAACGTTATATCAGTTGAGGATCTGACCCTGCTTTTGTATCTCCTTGGATTTTGACCCTGGTCAAGAAATCATTTATCGTGTGGCAAGAAATACCCAATTAATTCTGAAAATGATTATCAAAGTAATTAAATCAAGATGTCCCTTCTCATATCTATGTAAAAATGCTTCTACAAAACATATCTTTATCGCTTCACCTTGATTGTTATAATGTACCATCAATAATAAGCCTCTTAAATATCCCAACACCTCTATTACCTCTTAACAAGCTTTATCGACTATACTTCAATAATTAGTGTCTCCACACTCTTGATTAGTCTAAATATACTCATTGTCGATACTCGTATAATATGTGTTACAAATACCCCTAAAGTGTAGATTTTTGTATATTATTATTTTATTTCTCATCTCTTACAGCCCAATGATATTTATTCGTAATTATAAAGGACTACTACCAACTCAACCTACACCTCCATGAAAGTAATATGATTGATACAAGTGCAATCAAATGACCATGATAACTTGTTTATCCTATTGTATGTCTATACATTGTTGGTTGGTAGCATAGTTATTTGTGATAATTAGAAAATAGATAATCAATTGCTTCTGGGGGTATATGTAAGGGTTCAGTGATTGGAAGGTGAAATCAATGCTCTTGGATCTCACCATTGACATGGGCCACTGATCATGTTACTCAATGGAGTCGATAAATAAAAATATCCCACTTGTGAGAAATTACATAAATTGGATAACTTTAACTAGGTCTCTAATAGTGCTCTATATTAGAATGCTAACTAAGATAATGATATATCTTTTGTATCAGATCTAGCTTCATTTGGAATGTTCTTGAAGTAGAATACTTTCCTATTCATAAATAATACTTGATAGGAACAATCCAGATGATTGGTATTCCACAACCATTATTATTAACTGGAGATGTGGAAAAGAAATTTCCATGAAAAGGGACAAGAAATATACACATGTGTATGGATCTGAAGTAAGAGATATAATAAGCTATGCACAAATAACAAGTCTATAGACCTGGAAGCTAAATCAAAAGGTCTATACAACCAGATATCAGGATTGAGATTCCTACCATTATAGGCATGAAGAATTCATTTCTGATGGGGAATCGATCATGAATTAAAAGTATGGAGAAATCATTGAGTTACAAAAGGACAACCTCGAGCTTTTGGATGAGAACTAATGCTATGAGGAAGTTAAAATGGCCTCCTTCATCAACCATATAAATCCAAGTCTTAAAAGGCACCCTAATATATATAATATTGGTAGTTTGACCATGATGAGGAGGTGATTATTGTTCCCATTTTAAGATGAATACTCTCCAGATGCCTAAGGTGCTTTCAGTTGAGGGCGCCTAAAACCCAAAATCTTCCCTTGATGAATATTTGAAAGATTTGAAAACTTAACAATTGTGGAAGAGATGGTAAGTTTACTGTAGAAGATATCAATTTCAATCGACCCATTTATCTGAGTCTTCAACACCTAATGTAACATCCAAGGATTTGTAAGACATGTATGAATCAATGTATTATGACATTGTCAACCAATTATAAAATTCATCATGATGGCATATCTATCTGAGATTAAATTGTTTTGATGCCCTTCCTAACCTAATGAAATGATGTATATTTTTATGAAAGTGAAGCTTTCTCTAATTCCATTTAAAGAATAATATTCATGTATCTATGAGGAAAACATTGAAAAAAGATGTAGCTTGTGTCCTAGTTCAATGATTAATCCTCCCATAGAAAACAAGTAGTGAAATGTCTATTCCTATTTTTGGGCAATGATGTAGAAATTCCTCATGGAGGAATTCATTAGGCATTGGTATTTAAAATACCATATTCCTCAAATAAATAGTGATTATGATATCTAAGCATAGTTGTTAAGAAAAGTTTCCTTGCAAGATTCCTAAAATAGTAGCTTGGTTCAGGTGTGGAAGATCCCTATCTAATTACTTGACATCTTGGTAAATCATGACTATGGTAAAACAGTAGATTCTCTAAATATGAGGCTATTTTTTATGATCTTGATGCAAATTTAAAATACAAAAGTGTAGGTAGCTTTTATTTATTTACTAGATGGGAATAGAAATATGAAATCAAGGCCTCTCATGAAAAGTGCTTCCAATCCAAGCATTGAATATGGAAAGAATAGCAATCATTATATTCAAACTGTTATGTTGTGGAGCATATTTTCATGTGTGGAAGTGTTGAAGAATGTACACTAAAAGTACTATACACTATGCATGGTTTTCACACTCGGGGTCCGAGTTAGCTTTTCGGGGGTTTGCAAATGCCTCGAAAAAAAATGTTGAAAAACATGTCTGATATCTTGGGAAACGTGCTCTTCTCATATGGGTGGGATTTTTTACCCATAGGTTTATGGGGCAATTTTTTCCCATGGTTTTGGTACCCATGGTATTGTAAAATTGCTTAAGCAGTTACCTATTTATGTGTTTTTGTGCATATGGTAGGGGAGATGTAACATTGTAGATGTGTGTGAGTTCAAGTGTGAATTCAAGAGAGTTTGTTGAGCATAGCTCCAAATAGATCTGGGTATTGTATTGAGAGAAAGAGGTGGCTTGTAATAAAAATATGAGCAAGTGATTCTTGGTGGATGTAGCCCAAATTGGGTGAACCACGTTAAATATTGTCTCTGTGTTGTGTTCTTTTATTTTCTGCACTTTTATTTCAAATTTGTGATATTATTCTGCATATTAGTTTCTACTATTATGATTCTGTGTGGGATTATTCTGCATATTTTATCCCTTATTTCCTAACAATTGGTATCAGATCCTGGTTTGGTTTGCTGAAGTGTTGAATCACAGGGAAATTTTTAGCTTGAGTGGGAGCTATGGAAGATGATGGAAGATCAAAGGTTGATAAATTCAATGGGAAGAATTTTAGTCTTTGGAAGATGTAGATGGAAGATTACCTTTATCAGAAGGATCTTTATATTCCGTTGTCTGAGAAAGGGAACAAACCCTCGAGCATGATGGATGTGGAATGGGATTTGTTGGATAGGAAGGCACTTGGGACAATCCGGCTATGTCTTACATCTTCGGTATTATTTAATGTTTCAAAGGAAAAGACTACAAAATAACTTATGGATGCATTAGGGAAGTTATATGAAAAACCCTCTGCCTCTAACAAGATATTTTTAATGAAAAAGTTGTTTAATATGAGGATGTCTGAGAATAGTTCAGTAGTAGAACATTTAAATGATTTTAATATGGTTGTGAATATGCTAGCTTCAGTTACAATAGAATTTGATGAAGAAGTTAGGGATTTATTAATTTTGTGCTCTTTACCTGAGAGTTGGAATAGCCTGGTAATGGCGGTAAGCAACTCTATTCCAGCTAACTCAAAGTTGAAGTTTGAGGATGTTGTAGGGGTGATTCAAGTGAGAAAATGCAAAGAAAAATATTTGGGGAATATTCTACTTCAGGGAATGCTTTGACAATGGAAACTAGAGGGAGACAGAAGAATAGAGGAAGCTGTGGAAAATCAAAAGATCAGGTAAGGTCAAAATCCAAAAGCAAGATGGTATGCTGGAACTGTGGAAAGTCTAGGCATGTAAAGAAGGACTGTTGGGAGCTTCAAGATAAGAAGAAACAACAAGAAGAAAATAAGGAGGAAAATGTGGAAATGGGTAATGTATGTCAGGATGCTTTTATTCTTTCTTTGCATAATATTGTTGAATCTTGGGTTTTAGATTCGGAGGATTCTTTCCATGCTACTCCACATAGGCATTATTTTGTTGATTATGTTCAAGGGGATTTTGGGCATGTTTTTCTTGGTGATGATGAGCCTTACAACATAGTTGGAAAAGGTTCTATTCAGGTTAAGATGTATAATGGGAATATATGGCTATTGAAGGATGTCATACATGTGCCTACATTAAGAAGAAACTTGGTATCGGGTGGGGCAATTGGGAAATGATGGTGATACTGTGATATTTACAGTAACTCTTGGAAGGTTACCAAGGGTGCTCTTGTGGTGGCAAGAGGTAAGAAGGTTGGAACCTTGTATTTAACCACTGATAGTACTAATGCTTGTAATCTTGTGGCTTCAAACGTAGATACAACATTGTGGCACTATAGGCTCGGTCATATGAGCCATAATGGCATGGAGATCATAAAGAATAATTTTCCTGGATATACAAAAACAAGTTTGGAGTTATGTGAGAACTGCGTATATGGGAAACAGAAGTGAGTAAAGTTTCTCAAGGTTGGACCTACGAAGAAAGAGAGTAAGTTAGAGATGATACATTTTGATGTGTGGGGGCCAGCTCAGGTATCATCTCTTGGGGGTTCAAATTATTATGTTACTTTTATTGATGATGCAACAAGGAAATTTTGGGTATATTGTATTAGAAATAAATATGATGTATTTGACACTTTTGTTAAATGGAAAGCCTTGGTAGAGAATGAAACAGGTCTTAAGCTAAAATGTCTCAGGTCAGATAATGGAGGGGAGTATTGTAGCAATGAGTTTGATGATTATTGTTCTAAGAATGGAATCCACAGGAAAAAGATGGTTCCAAGGAACTCTGCAGTAGAATGGGGTGTCAGAAAGGATGAACAAGACAATAATGGAACACGCTAGGAGCATGAGGTTACATGTGGGACTGCCTCTTTCTTTTTGGGAAAAAGCGGTGAGCACAATGTGTACTTGATAAACAGAGGACCCTCAAGTGCCTTGGATGGAGGCATACCTAAGGAGGCTTGGTATGGTAAGAAATTTGATTACTCATTTCTTAGATTCTTTGGATGTGAGGTGTTTGTTCATATTGACAAGGATGATAGGACCAAGCTAGAGGCTAAATCAGAAAAATGCACTTTCATTGGTTATGGTGGTGATGACTTTGGATATAAATGTTGGAGTATTAAGGACAAGAAAATCATTCGATCTAGGGATGTGGTCTTTAATGAGAAAGTTATGTATAAGCAACAGTTGTAGGAAAACAAGGAAGAATCCAAGAAATAATATGCAGTGGTAGAGGATCTTCTAGATGGGAAAGTGACTCATGAATCAGTTCAGGAACCTACTCAACAGGAACCCCAAACTCCTATATTGAGGAGGTCTTCTAGGGTAAGAAGATAACCTGAACGTTTTTCTCCTTCTCTTTATTATTTATTACTCACTGATAGTGGAGAGCCAGAGAGATTTGATGAAGCAATGTAGGTTGATGCCAGAAAGAAGTGGGAGTAAGCCATGAATGAGGAGCATCAGTCTCTCATGGAGAACCATACTTGGGATTTGGTGAAGATACCAAAAGGAAAAAGAGCATTGCAGAACAAGTGGGTGTACATAGTTAAAGAGGAAGGAGGAAAGAAAAGATATAAGGCCCGGTTAGTGGTCAAGGGGTTTGCACAGAAAAAAGGTATATATTTTGATGAGATTTTTTCTCCTGTAGTAAAAATGACTTCTATTAGAACTATTCTTGGAATAGTGGCAACAGAGAACTTTCACTTAGATAATCTTGATGTAAAGACTGCATTTCTCCATGGTGATTTGGAGGAGGATCTATATATGCAGCAACCAAAGGGCTATGAGGTCAAAGGTAAAGAGGAGATGGTGTGCAAACTGAAGAAGAGCTTGTATGGCCTGAAACAAGCTCCACGTCAATGGTATAAGAAATTTGATAGCTTCATGATGGAGCAAGGTTATATTAGATGTCATTCTGACCATTGTGTATATACAAAGAAATTTTAGGATGAAGTTATATTATCCTATGTTTGTATGTGGATGACATGTTGGTTGCACAGGTAAAAACATGTAGGAAATAAAAGTACTCAAGAAGAAGCTAAGTGACTCCTTTGATATGAAGGATTTGGGGTTAGCTAAACAAATCCTTGGTATGAGGATAACTAGGTATAGAAAGGAATGAAAGTTGACTTTATCTCAGGAAGAGTACATTAAGAAGGTATTGGAGAGGTTTAATATGCAGGATGTTAAACCGGTTGGGACTCCTTTGGTAGGCCATTTCAAGTTATCAAAGGAGTTGTATCCCAAGACAGAGTAGGAGAGAAACCATATGTCCAAGGTACCTTACTCATCAATGGTTGGTAGTTTGATGTATGCCATGGTGTGCACTAGGCCTGATATTTCTCATGTAGTGGGAGCAGTGAGTAGATTTATGAGTGATATAGGTAAATATCACTGACATGTAAGTAAAGTGGATCCTTTGGTACTTGAGAGGGACCATGGGGACAATTTTGTGCTACAGTGGATCAGACACCACTTTGCGTGGTTATGTAGATTCAGACATGGCTGGAGATGTAGATAGTAGGAGGAACACAACAGGTTATATTTTCACTGTAGGTGGGACAACAATGAGCTGGATTTTCATGACTACAGAAGCTTGTGGCTTTGTCAACCATGAAGGCTGAGTATGTTGCTGCCATAGAGGAAAGTAAAGAGATGATTTGGTTACAACAATTGCTTGAGGAGTTGGGGCATAAGAAGGAGGAAGGGAAGCTGCATAGTGATAGTCAGAGTGTTATACACCTAGCTAAGAACTCTGCTTTCCACTCTAGGATGAAGCATATATAGTTAAGGTACCATTTCATTAGGAAAACTTTGGAGGAAGAGAAGTTGAAGCTGGAGAAGATTCATACCAGTCAGAATCCTATAGACATGATGACCAAGGTGGTCACAAGGGAGAAACTGAAGTTGTTCAGCTTTGGTTGGTCTTCATGGATGACAGTGAAGGGTTGAGAAGCTTGCTCAGAGGAAAACTAGTCTCCAAGTGGGAGATTGTTATGTTGTGGAGCCTATTTTCATGTGTGGAAGTGTTGAATATACTAGTATACACTAAAATATTGTATATATAACATGTCATGTTTCCAAACGTCCTAAAAGTACAAGTACAATAGTTTTCTATGGACCAGGGTTTGGGGCTAAGTGTTGAGGCAAAACAGGGGTCTAAGGGCGGTAGCCCCCTGTAGTAGGGTTTCAGGGGGCCTCCTAAGAAAAAAATGTGCTTGATACCTTGAGAAACATCCTCTTCTCATATGGGCGGGATTTTTAACCCATAGGTTTATGGGGAAATTTTCACCCATGGTTTTGGTACCCACAGTATTGTAAAATTGCTTAAGCAAGTTTCCTATTTATGTGCTTTTGGTGCATATGGTAGGGTAGATGTAACATTGTAGATGTGTGTGAGTTCAAGTGTGAATTCAGGAGAGTTTGTTGAGCATAGCTCCAAACAGATCTGGGTATTGTATTGAGAGAAATAGGTGGCTTGTAATAAAAATTTGAGCAAGTGATTCTTGGTGGACATAGCCCAAATTGGGTGAACCACGTTAAATATTATCTTATGTGTTGTGTTATTTTTTTTTTCTACACTTTTATTTCAGATCTGTGATATTATTTTGCATATCGCATATTTTATCTCTTATTTCCTAACATCAATATCATAACTTCATGGCAACAAAAGTAATGTTCTTCCTCAACATCCAACCTAGAAAAGTTCCAAGCATCTTCATGTGAATATCTACAACAAGCCAAAAGAGGATAATGAAGGCAACATTAGACCTCTGTAAACTTACAATGAGGAAAAATCTCTAAGCATCTTTGACCCATCAAATTCCCCATACTCACACAAGATATGTCAAGTGCCAACATACCAAAAAATGAGATACGATTCAAGTGCTTCTTAACAAACACATAAACCCACAAAAAATTACACAACTAAAGGTAATAAATATGTTTGGGACAATGAGAAGATAACATGTCACAATCTAGAAAAATAAATCAAACACAACACACCCAAGGAATTTAATAAATTTTCAAGGGGAATATGATGTCATTAACTTCCCCTTATCCCTCAAATAAGTTAGAGATACTTAGCACTTGGTTCTTCCCATGAATTCAAACTATGTAAACTCACTGTCATCCCTCCACTAAGGTTTCAAGCACTTAATCATCCAAAAAGTTATAGTCTTAACCTAACTTTGTTTCCTCCACTTAAAACATATAAAACCCATATTAGTCATATCCATAACTTCTCCCTATCACCAATGACATAACTAATCTCCATAACCATATAAGTACTCTTGCATGCATTATATCAGGTGTTATTGCAAGTATCAAAACATAAAAAAAAAAACTATCCACAAGCTCAAATAATCCTGTAAAATATAACGTATAACAAATTGGGCGGGTAAATAAGTGTAGCTAGATATCAAAATATAGAAATAAGGAGGATGGGCATAAATATTTCTAATCTTTCCCCCAAATCTTTAAATTCACTCCAAGGATAGACTCAAAGTTCAAAAATCCTCCTAAATCACGGCTCCAAACTCAACATTCATAACCCTAAAAAAACAACTAGACCAACTTAAATAAGGGTTGGACATTTTCCATGGGTGAAATATCCAGAGTAGTATCATGTCATGTGGCATCCTCCAGGTCAACACCATACAAAGCTTCATACTCAAAAAGACAATAAAAACACTTGGACATTCCCACATTGAGCCAACTTCACACCCACTTACGACTCAACCTCCCTCCACAAACTTTCCTTACATGATTAAGACATGTGGGTCCACTCATATGACATGGATCAAGTAACCCTAAGGCTAAATATGTCATCAATCAAGAATGTAAATTAAATTCTCACCAATAAGTAAATCACCCATGCCCAACTTGCAAGTTAGATAATTCCATGTAGCATCACATTAGCTGTAAAAGCCTAAGTGGAATTTTTTTTAAGGAAATAACCTGAGGTTCTCTTTTTGAGCCTACAAGTTGTTAAACTACCTTGAAAAGTGCTCCTACCCTATGGGTAGGAAAGTGGGGAGGATTTGAGAGTGTGGGACAAAGGTTACTTGTCCTTATCTACACCACTTAGAGTTGAACTCTTTAGAAAAAATCGAGTTTAATAAAAAATAGAATATGTCTCAGTAAGTCAACCAAAATCAAATCACAAGAAGCCAAAAATGATAAAGAAGGTCATATAAGATTAAAAAAATAAAAAACATCACATAATCATGATTAATTAAATTGAGTAAATTAAATTGAGGGTGCATAACTATGAACATGACAATGCATAAAACATGGAAGTTTCAAGAATTAGATTAAATTTGCAGAAAAATTTAAACTACTGAAAAAAGAATTCTATAGGGTAAGGTCGGATTCTGCTAGGGTTTTCTTTGTGCGTGCATGTCATACTTTGGCCTCTTTGGGTGCTGCAAGATAGTATCCTTATATCGGTCATTTTTAGGGTTTCTTGCCCATTTGGTTGCACTTCTCTATAATTTCCTCTTGCCACTTCTAGCTTGGCTATTGAAGCTATGGCTGGAGCTTGTGGAGTTGTGAATAATGGCAGTGCCACCGAAATGCCCTCAAATTTTTTTCTCGAAGGTCTTCCACGAGGTAATGCATCTCCCTCTGATGTTGTTTTACCCATTCCTGAATTTAATGTTGTATGCCAATGGTTAGAATAGTTCTATCTCATTAGGTATTTTTTGGGTTTTGTACCCTCTGAAATCATGCTCAAATATTGGGTTAACTCAGCCTGGGCCACCCATGGCATCCAAATCTAGAGCGTAAAAAACATGATTAAAGGAATTTTCCTTTTTTGCTTCTCTGACCCGCCCAATGTCACAACCATATTGACCTGTTCTACCACTCAGTATGTTCGTAAATATTTTCTGGTTCTTTTTCCATGGACTAAAGACTTTGTGGTCTCTGATTATGTTGTACTTGAGGTGTCAGTTTGGGTGGAATTTTCAGGCCTCCCCTTATGTTGTGTTCATTTTATACATTAAATTGCCTCTTCTATTGAGCGGGTGGTCTTTACAGAACCTCAACATTTTTATAACGCCCATTCGTAGAAGTGTGTTTGTGTCGAAGTGCATCTCTCCCAAGAACTAAAAGAGTTTGTGGAGATTCAGATGGAGACATTCCTTACTCCCAATGTATCTTATATATCAATTTTCGTAACACTTGCTTCTAGTGCTAGACCTCTGATCACAAGATCAAGGAATTTCATCTTTGTGTCCCTCACAATTTCCCAACAGCTAAGGTGGCACTATAAGTGGCCAAACCCCCTTAAGAGGAGGGGTGGAAAAAATGCCGACTTGAATAACAAGAATAGACCAACGTAGCCCAAGGCCTTTGGGTTAAACGACTCGTGTGAGCCAATTGTTAAATAACCAATTATCGATGCCAACTTGCTAGTCCGATTACCTAAATTCTCTAGCACACCCTAGGTAGCCTCGGTTATCATGGAACAGATACATTCTATTCACATTGTCTCCATTCTATCGTAGTTATTGTTTCTCCTAACCAATGGTGTACAGGGCCCATCCAAAAGGGCCCAAAGTCCTCCTTGCCACTCTCGGGATCATAGCTCGATGTGTAGTGTGGACTTTGCTGAGGAGAAATACAATATTAAATATTATGGGTGATAAAAATTGAATTTTAAGATTTCCTATTACATAACAATGCTCAATTCTTGCAGAACCAGTTCAATGCTTTAGATGTCTTGGATAGAGATGGTATGGACCTTGACTAACGTTTTCCATGAATTTCCTATCTTGGAATGTGCCGGGTCTCAAAGAAGCCAACCACAAGTGTATTGTTTGTGATTCTTGGCAAAAATTTGCCAATTTAAATGTTTTGTTTTTATAGGAAGTGAAAATTATAGGTTTTTAGTTAGAGATGGTTTGTAAATCCATCTGGCCTGACAACATGACATTCTGCAGTAATCATGATGGGGGACATGGGGGTTTAATTTCCCTTTTCTCCCAAATGACATTGTTTTTTGACGGATCATGGTGTCAACCGCACCAATCATTCCGTATGAGTCTTATTTAATATTGACGCCCACCTTTTTGGCCTCATTAATATTTACGCCTCTAATGATGTAGTCGAAAGGGTTAATCTTTGGCTATGGATAGACTACACAATTCCCGATGTGTATTGGGTTATAAGTGGTGATTTTAATATGGTTGAGTTTCCCATTGAGAAGTGTGGGAAATTTCCTATGTGATGGACAATTGAAAAAAGAGAGAAGTGGTTTTTCATGTGTAATACATTCAGGTTTTATGACCCTAATGCCTCTCGCAATCCCACCTCTGAAGCATTGTTCTCTTGGTCTAATCTTTGAGGAGGATCAGATTAGGTTCTTAAACAGATCGACATAGCTATGATGTTAACTTAATATTTCTTTGTGTTTGATAACATTTATTCCTTACCTGTGGAGGTCATGCTTGACTTTGTCCTTTCTGACCATTCCCCCATTCGATCTTGTATCACTTGGCATGTTAGGCGCCCTTTTTTTCATAAAGGCCAATTTTTTCATAATACCACTTTGATGGAACATGGGCCCACTCTCAACAACATTAAGAGGGCGTGGAACCTATCCCCTCATCCAAATCATTGTCAGAAATTTCATCCACCTATATATGCCAACTGGATGCAATGGTGGTAGGACGCTATGACTCAGACGACCAAATTTCTTAGAATTTGTGGCCAACAGTTACCTAAAATTTAGTGCCACTCATACTTTGCTAGCACCTCCACTCTTAGCCGAGTGGTGGTGGTGCTCTAAGGAAATCCTTTCTTAGAAGCTCTGTAACTTCAAGTGGCAGAGCTTTGCTAGAAAATTCAAATTGTGGATGATTACAATGCTCGGGGAGCTCAAATTCGTGCCCACATGCACTAACTCAAATTTGGGGATCAAGTGTCAAAAGAATTCTTTATTTACCTCAAAGCCAAAAATCCCTCAGCAAATTTGGGCCATCCTTGATGGCAGAAATTGGGTTATCGATCAACAACTCATGCTTCAGGATTTTGACAAGTATTATAAGCTGGTATTTCAAGCTCAAGCTCCTTCAGAAGAGTGAAAAACAACCCTCGATCAATGTCTAGCTGCAGTGTTGTGAAAACTCTCTTCTGCTCAGTAGGTGGCTTGTGACCGCATGCTCACCATTGATGACCTTCATGAAGTGGCCATGAAAATGGCAAATGAAAAGGCTCCTGGTTGTGATGGTTTTCCATGTGAGTTTTATAAGTCACTTTTGGACACAGTTGGCCTAGATGTTCATTAGGTTTAACTTGAAGACTTTCAGAACTAGTCACTAGGCATGCATATCAACAAAGGGAACATCAAATTCATCCCTAAACTAGGAGATCCCAAGAAAATCACTAGTTGACGACCTATTACCTTGCTTGATGTCTCATATAAGATAATTGCCAAGGCTCTAGTTATTCGGTTGCGTCATATCCTTCGTGTTGTCATCCAACCAGAGAAAATTGGTTTCATTCAGGGGTGTTACATTCTTAATAACATCATTGATTTTTGGGAAGGAATGAAATGGGTTCATATATCCAACCAATCTGATATGTTCATTAAAATCAACTTTAAAAAATCCTATGACAAGATTGAATGGAAGTTTATTCTTTCCATGCTTCAAGTCCTTAGATTTGGCCCAAACTTCATTAAATCCATCAGAATGCTTTTCACCAATGCCTCTACCCAAATCACCATTAATGGCCAAAAATATGAACCTTTTGGCTTATTCTGTTCTTTTCCCCAAGGGTGTCCATTAGCACTTGTGCTTTATGTGCTTGTTGTTTAAGGTTTTGGGTATCTTTTGGCCCAAGCCAAATCTTAAGGGCTCGTCAGGGGAATTACGATGCCTTCTATGGAAATTTATCAATTGCTCAATGGCCACTTCTCTGATGATTCCTTCCTTACTCTCATTGAGGAAGAAAACAATATCCATAATGCTATGCATTATTTGGATATCTCTTATTTAGCTTCTGATTCTTCCATTCAGTGACGAAAAACATAGTGTTATTGGTAATATTTCCTCCTTGTGCCCACTTGGTTGGCTTCATTTGATTGGAAATTACTTCATCATGGTGAGATGTTTAAATTACTTGGTATTCCCTTTTCTTTTTAGGCATTGCCAGTGGAATTTTGGCAATATGTGGTTCAACGGGTGGCCAACAAATTGGAATACTAGATTACTAGGATGTTGTCATCGGTGAGGAAATTACAAATTTAGTCCAAAGTCCTCGAAGCCACCCATGTTCACTACTTCTCGCATTGGGTGCCTACTAAAGCTTCAATTTAGAAATTGGAGAAGCTTCTCAAAGAATTTATTTGGGCTAATGCCTCTTCTTAAAAAGGTTTTCATAGAGTCTTGTTGCCTTCCTTGTGACTTTGAGGGGATGGGTCTTATTGATATATTGTGACAAGGACAAACACTCTGTGTGAAATGGATAATTCAATGCATTGAAGGTCATGAAGTGTGGAAAGTGCTTCTGCGCCATGATACCGAGAGGGATCCCCTTATGGTTGCCCCACCTGGAAAGGTTTGGGGTTTGTCAATCTTCTCATTGCTCTAGTTCCTATCAAAGTTGTTGGCACTTTCGTGCTTAAAATTATTTGGAAAGTATGGGAATGCATCAAGCCATGGCTTCAATGGAAAGGAAATAGCTTCCGCAATGGACTTTCCATCAATAAAAAATCCCTGTGGTGGTCACCTGTCATTCAAGTTCAGGATTGGTGTCGTGCAGAAGTCCCTAGAATTTCTGTGCTCAAGCTTTTCAAGCATGAAATTCATACCATTCAAGATTTGTTTTGTAAGCACACAACATCTTGGTTTCATTGGAATGAGTTCAAAACTTGTTTTCAACTCATCACCTAGGATCATGCTAATATCATTGAAATCATTAATTTGGTTGCCTTCCATATGTTGCATAAAATTTATGAGTGTCCCTCTCATACTTGGTGGACGGACTAGAAGTGGTTTGATGACACCCCTTTTCAAAATTACTCTGTCAGTAAGGGTTATCGTTGGCTCTCCCCACATTTTCCCATGATTAAAAAACTCAATTCTAGGTAGGGGCTTCATTCTTCTCCCTCCGGTTAGAGAAGGAGATTCAACATAGTCTGGTCTTCCTGTGTGGAACCTAAGATTGCACATTTATTTTGGTGTATTTTACATCAAGGTCTTCCAATTGGTTCAAATTGGTGTTCTGGATCTTAAATGTTCATTTCTATGGACACTTGGAAACCTTGGTCACACTTGATTCTGGTATTTTTCCCAAAGCTCTAGTGAGCTTGGAACTCAGATTCATTCATTATTTTTCCCCCTCCTAGCCTAGAGTGTTTTACATGGTAGCACCATATCATTTTAGGAGATAGTCCCAAATTTCCTCACATGTTTTCCTAGATATGGCATGCTTTCAGAGGGGATTTTTTGTTTTGGTTATGGAAAGAAAAAAATGATTTTTTCTGTTTGCTAATACTGACATCTGATCATCAATTCTCTAGTGTATAATAAATCGATGGTTATCTCCAATATGCTTTTGCTACAGATTCAAGTTCAGGCCCATAAGGTGGCCCTGGAGGTGGAGAACCTACAGAACTCTTTTGAGACATTAGGGTGATGCCCTATGTAATGTTTCTCAGGAGCACACCCTCTCCTTCTTAGAGTGCTCTTCACCCCATAGTAGACGGTCATCCTCTTGGAGGTCATCAGAAGACTGCTTCACAGTGGTGTTCTTACATTCGTTCTCATTGGTCTCCAATCCCCGTACAGTCAACCATGGAGGAGTCTTTCTCCTCCAACTCTTCATCAAGGATGGGGCTCCCGCCTCCTAGCTCATGTGATCTTAGATGGGGTTCACCGATGTGGCTATCCTGATCCATGCACCCATGATGGGTGGAATCCTACCACCTTGGTCCTCCACCACCTTTTGATAAGTTCCCCCTAGATGGCTCATGGCCATTTCCCCCACATGCGGATGTTGGCTAAAAATGAAGAAGAAGGCCCCCTCGGGCTCGAGGCTAGGACATGCCTAGACATTGAAAACGAATTTCTTAGTCCTAGTTGGCCTAGATGATCATAACCCCCCCCCCCCTTTGCTAGGTATTTTTGATGCTACAACGGCTTGACTCTCGTTACGCCTTATGTATCCCTACGTTCTGCCTGGTGTGCTCGTTTCTTTCCTAGGTTTCACCTATTTTGTGTGGTTTTGGAGCATGCTCTCATACCACCTGCTTTTTTGTTGAAAAAATCTTATATCATGTTGTATTTAATATAATATAAGATCCTTTTTCATCAAAAAAATAAAAATAATATTACATTAGGGTACTAACTTTTTTTTTATATTATTGGTAAAAGGTTTTGGAGGTACCTTACCCAAAGTTACAACCAGAGGCTCATCAGCCAAGATAAACATGTAGTAAAGTAGTGTGGTTATTTGATCCGTGGGGGCCACACCCAAACCAAAAGGAAATAAACAAGAAAAACTAAAGGCAGGGGCCATCTGCAAACAAAGAGCCTAATAACGAACCAAAAACAACACCAAGACAGCTGCATCGAAAATAAAGAGATAACAACACTAACCAACTGATTTATTGAAAACTTTAAGAGCAACCTTGAGATCTTGATAGAGCTTCAGGGAAATGGCAATAGTGGGGTCCCATTTTGTGGCTTTAAACTTTTTGGTAACCCTCTCATTTTTCCATGCTGAGGCTGGTATGCCGTCGGAGTCACAAATCTGGTGAATGTCTACTTGCATGAGGTCCAAAGTGACATTGTGCATGGCCACGTAGTTGCTACGTTTTTCCTCCAGAGCTTTCATCTTGGAATCTAGGGTGAAAATTTACTCTTTGAGGCCAGTGTTAGAGTCTTGTGCTTGTTCCTTAACAACATATTTTAGCAAAAAGTCCACATTGTCCTCAAGGGTTTTCACTATCTTGGCTTGCAAGTTGAATTTATTTTCCAAAATAGGGTCATCTTCCATCTAGCAAGACGAACTGTGAGAGGGCTATCTTCCACTAAGGTTTCTTTGTCCTTCTGACCGGTACCCACAATTTCCTTACCTTTCCGATATGTGTGTGTGTGTGTGTGTGTGTGTGTGTGTGTGTGTGTGTGTGTGTGTGTGTGTGTGTGTGTGTGTATGTGTGTATATATGTATGTATGTATTTTTTCTTTCAAATATAACAATCATTTTTATATAATTTTATATATACATTATAGTAATATATGCATTCAAAATTGTTATAATGATTGCAAGTTTCCTTTTTTTTAATTTTGTCACTAACAATTTAAATGGAAATACTAAAATTTTACCACCACTAAAAAATTGTTTGAACCTCACAACTTAACCCTAAGGTTGCATATTTCCTTATGCCTATATCTATCTAAAAACATACACCCCACATGTACAAAGTGAAGAGTCACATTTACAGTGTGTATATGTTATGCTAGATATGTCAGCGATCTCTCCGCAACTTGCCATTACAAACCCCACTCGGAAAAATACATGTTAGAGAAAAAGAAAGAACATATGTGGAAGGTGAAAATGAACGGTGATATATACACATTGAATATGAATGAATATCATTTGAAAGAATTATCGCTAATAGGTAGAAACCAATATTTTTTTTAACTCTAACATTGTTTTTAAGAGATTTTTTGTAGAACAAAAATGCAAATGTATTATACTATCATCGAAATTAAGTGAATATCGAGAGGGTGTAGATGGTAGTTAAATGAGTGTTGTTCGATAGAGAGTTCAGAGATATACAAAGACTGACATCGAGTTTGAGTTCGAGTGAATTTCTTCCATTGATATAATTAAGTTAATATTTTTTTAAAGATAATTATATATTTATTTTAACATTTTTAGTGTGTGCAAGTGTATATATATATATATATATATATATATATATATATATATATATATATATATATATATATATATATATATATATATATATATGTATGTATGTATGTATCAATATAATTTATGTATGAATTTATATTAAAAATGACATTTATATTTTAAATATTCAAGTTAGAAGAGATGATTATTTCAAAATTTGCAAGACTTGTACAACTTATAACCTGAAAAAAGTGTACACTGTTGTCAAATTTAAAGCTTTCCAACATATAATAAGTAACATCTAAAGTGCCACTACTTAACTCTAAGGCATGCCAACCAACATAATTTGGCCATCCTTAAATTTATTTTGTGCTAAACCTTGTTTAAAAATCTTGATTCTCATAAAGGAATATCAACTAGCAATTGAGCCCCAAGGTTGCAAAGTAAACAATTTCAAAAGTACATAGTGGTGATGTGATTGTAGTATATGGCAGGAAATGAATGAAACTTGAAAGCAACATAATTTAAAAGTCCCGAGATCCAAAATGAGAAACTCAAAACCTAAATTACGTAAAAAGAAAAAACACAACTTAAATTGCCCAAAACCCCTAGAAATATGAAAAGAACATTGTTAAATTAAATGTGCCAAGCTTATTCAAAACCTTATAACATGAACATGAAAATCCAAAAACCTGAAATCTAAAAGCCTTCAATTTGAGAATGTGAATGCTAGTTTCATATAAAACATAAGTATATTATTATGTTCAAAACCCGATAATCCTTTATTAAAGCCATAGAAAAAAGTGAAATATACATCATTGGTTCCAATATCACAATATGTAAAACTAAAAACCTTGAAACTACTACATTTCACCCTCTAAATGATAGGAAAATAGAGGCAGTTTACCAAATGATTTCAAAATTTATTTGTATGTATCACTCTAAACATCCACACACATGGGATGAAATTTTTGTGGTTGTCCAACACAACTACAATTGAACTCTTCAAGGCTCCATGAGACATAGCCCATTTCAGGTATGTATTAGAGTCTAAGCATTGGATCTCATTGATGTAACATTACCATTTATGTTGGAAGAAGAATCTTCCCGTACACAAAAAGAAGTGGATAAGGTAACCAAATTTGTGGAATGAATTTGACACACCCAACAATAGGTTTATGAGGTCATGGAATAAACCAACCATAAGTACAAATAGTGTCATGATGCCCATTAGATTCCTCATGAATTCCAAGTGGGGGACAAGGTTTGACTATATCTACAAAAAGAGGGACTCAAGGTTTCATATAGGAAATTAATACCTCTATGATATATAGGTTATACACCATAACCAAAATTATTGTTGAGAATGAATTTTAGCCCAATCTTCCACCCTACCTCAGGTTGAATCCAATTTTCAATGTTGTGTTGCTCTACCCACACATTCATTCACTCTTCGATGCATCATAAATTGGTGAATAGTCACAAAGTATATAGATGAACAAAGAATATACTACACCAATGAAATCTGATCAAATAATTGACATGGTAGTCAAGGACATTAAGCGTCAAAAAATCACACTCTACCAAGCATTGAAGGTGTTGGTTCCCAAATTTAATCTCCTTCAAAGACCGAGCAACATCATGGATTTTGAAAGGACACTCAGAGGCAGATAGATAATCATGTATGTCATTTTGTAGCCAAGGAATCAATCTATCTGACTTGTTAGCACTCAGGTTTCGAAAGGAGTGGGTAGCACCTTAAAAGGATGTGATATGATCCTAACTATTTTAGGTTGTGCCTTTCAACCAAGGTAAGAGAACCTATTTTGTAACCTTTGTTATTGAAGAACAATGATAAATCCTTCTTTTGCATAAATTTTATAGAGAATACCTTGGGAAAATATGATCAACACACCAAATCTGACTCTCACGAGTTGTCACTTCTAGATCATGGAGATATTTTCACAACAAGGCAAAGGTTACTAAAGACATTTGGGACCCTGATTCCTCCTGCATGTTTTGGTAACAGAGATTTTGCATTTTTATGCACACAAGATAAACAAGGGTAGTACAAGTAGGATTGGTTGTTTTTGAATAATTTTTTTAGTGGGAGGTGGGGCAGGATGAACTTGACTTGCCAGATCCTCGAGGAATCTTACAAAATGGAAGGTTGAACCAATAGAATGCCACAAAACAACTATAGTGTTTCTTTAACCAGAATATGTGCTTCAGTGGAGGCCCAGATTAGCCAAGTTTTTTCACACAATATTTGAAATTCTATTATGAAGGCTCAAGTTAGGAAACCCAACAAAGTATCAAGATCTAAGCCAAATCACGCCTAAGGTACGCCCAAAAGGCTTACAGAAAATCTCTGTCAACAGATTAAAGGAAATTCATTTTAAATCGTTTATTCCAATCCCAGATGAAAGCTCTTCTAAGGAATGAAATTACATATGCCACTAAACTGTCACAAGGATTGAGGCCTGTGTGAATTGAATCAGATTTTAATACAATATTGCAACACAAAAACAAGAAAAACTACTCACATACATTCAGAAATAAAACAAACACATTTTGCTTAAGACAACATAGAATAACTTGAATTTGATTAAATCTATCAACAGGGGAAAATTTCTAGAATAGTCTCAAAGCTTGTCAATGGTTGTACACTTGCAACCACCTTGACATGATTAGATTTAATACCAAAGAGATATACAAGCTTCTCAAATGGCTTCGCAAAAATGATGGGCTCTGTCAAGCTTTTTTCTATTAGAAAATTCAGTCCCGACCCCTAACACTCCAACCATTTGCCCAAAAAAATTGTAGTCATTTATAACATTCACAACAAAAGCCCCTTCTCTCCACCAAAAGATAAACGTTTAATGCTACTAGGTGCTCCCCCATGATTTTGATTGCATGATTCTCAGAATCATATCTGTAAAAAAGTCGCCAGGTGCCCGAGGGGGTAGATCTCATCAAATATCTCCCACATTCAACTCCTTCCTCTGGTTAGATTACTCTTTGTTAAATTTGTCGAACCACTTCCGCCCCTAATCTGTCAAATCTAGCTCCTTGCGTACTCGAGAGAAGAAAAAACAAAAAATCTAATAGAGCATGATAATCAGACCATTTTAATGGCAAAAGATGTCTTTCTAGATCTTCCCACCAAACTCAGATATCAACATTAACTCCCCTATCTGCTTGGGGTGTAGGAAATACCATGAAATCATGAAGACTCACACTTTTAGTCACATTTCAATAAAATGGGAGGAAAAATCAGATTCAAACTCTCAGCTCCCGTTGATCTTCACTTTGAATTTGGGCCATCCACGTGGAAGATTCAAACATAAAAATCAAACCCGGGGGCTTCCTCTGTCTTTTTACAACTTTTGAAAAAATGGAAAAATTTCAGCATTTTGCTCCGCACCTCTGCCCTTCGGGAAATGAGTCCTGACATGTGTCCCTAATTGTGGGTCCCAACAGGAACGCATGAATAAATTCTACCATTTGACTGTCCTTTTTGGAAAAAGGAAAATTTTCTAAGTTTTTCCCTGCAAGCTCTGCCCTTGAAAAAATAGGCCCGTGTCGTATCCTAATGACTGGTTCCAGCCGGAACCGTGCTTCCCCTTTTGATGTTTTAACTCTTTTCTCCCCAAAGGAAAATTTTCCAAATTTCCCCCGAGAGTCTGCACTTCTACCGTTGACCGGAGCAAGCTTTGACCTTTCCTTTATCAGAGCATTCGGTCCATTTTGATGTTTTTAGTCATTTGCATGTCAAGGGGCAAAAAAATCCAAATTTCCCCCTATGGTCCGCTTCCCCACCCCTTTGACTTTTCAAACTACCACATGTCTCCGTGGCGTACCTTGAGATGGTCCCAAAAATTTGATTCCTTGAATGAGCATGGGCTCGCCACATGTTTTGACCTAGCAAAGTTTGTATGAATGTTTAAAGCTCAGTGGAAGGTGCCATGTGTCATGCTCCAAGGCAGTCTCCTTTGGTTCCATGTAAAAAGTCTAAGCAAAATGAAAAAGTGAGCGGAGGCCTCCACATGTCCTCCTATGGCTTCAATTTCAACATGGTGCCCAAAGGCGGAGACCCTAAATGATGCGCAGGTTCCTAGCCACGGTTTCCCCGTTTTCTGCCACAACTGTTTTAGCCGCATAAAAAAATTTCTAAGTCCAAGCAAAGACCCTAGCGGAAACCTCCACATGTCCTTTTGGCACTACTCCAAGGCCAAACCAAACAATTAGATCTTCAAATGAGCGTCGTTCCTTCACGTGGACACATTTTTAAGTTGAGGTGATTCACAGAAATTTTTTGAAGTACCCAGCTTGAGCCACGTCCAACCAAAAGATTGCCACGTCCCCTGTCGATGCAAGGATGTAAATTTTGACCAGGAGAAACACCTCGTCAAATCGTAAAATACATAAAAAATGATCATTCAAGCCCGAAAATGAAAATTTCTCCAAGGACTGAGAATTTAGAAGTCTTACAAGGCTCAAATATGTTTCTCAGAGATACATCCATTCATTTTTCTTCAAGTATTTAAGGGCAAAAGTGAAAAGGAAGACAAATCGCTGACCGGTGGAGAACAGAAAATATGGGAGAGCCTTAGTTTTTAAACAGAACAAAGAACGGGAGACCCCAAATTACAGACCCTTTCCGGAGGAAACTAAGAAACAAGGAGCAAACCACGTACCCATAAGTGATCTACGACCCATAGAACAGATTAAAAATGGCAACAAAGATTAACCAGGCACAACACGAGAAAAAATAAAGTGATAGAGGCCGTAAATCGATAGATTTTCTAAGGCAAAATGGGGCGAGACTATTTTGAGCACCAACAGAAGGTAAGGTAAATGACACACCAAGGGAAGTGGTTCATTAAGATCTACATTGAGAATTCATTTTGACACCTAGTAACAAATATAGGAGAAATGTGGCCCATTCATTCCTAAGGAGGAACATATGATCTAGAACATGATTTTCAAAAATTTAATTTTGGACAGTCATGAAAATCTATTTTTAGTAGTTTTTAGAATTTTTTATCATTTTACATTTTTGGGGATTTTTGGAGCATTTATGTGCTTTGAATTGTATTTTGATAGCCAACGTTTTATCATGATAGCAATTTATTTAAATTTAGTTTTGTCATCTTTCCAATGAATGATTTGGTTAGAAAATTAGGTCAACAGGGTAGGAGATATGACCCTGACAAGAAACACTAAATATAATAATAGTAATTATAAGATATATTTCATATTTTTTCTAATCAATCCTTAAGATGGATATGAATGGTATCCATGTAGGATGACCTTTTGGTTCCCATTTACAACTCTTAATATTATATTTTAAACAATTTTTCATATTCTCCATTGTATAGCTATAAAGTACCTTGTTTCAAATAAAGAGATAGATATCCAGGCATACATCTCTCTTATGGAGTTTTTTAGTTTGTATACATTTCAATTTATAATAAAATTAGTTTATTTTTATAGTTACTCCACCGTGAATGAATTTTTATAACACATTAAGCACCAACGTTAGTGTATTTTCCACCAAGTTGCACCATCGTTAGTGTGTTTTCCACCAGGTTACACCTCATTTTGGATCAGTGGCTCTATGCCTTTGTTATATAAGTGCACTTTCCTTGTTGTATGTGGATTATGTGCCCTCTCTACAATTGTCTTGTAACACCATGGATGTATCACCTTTGTGGATCTATGACTTGATATGGATCCATATTAAAAATTAAACATAGGTTCAAACCTATTTATAAAACATGATTAAATTTACAAAATTTTATAAAAGCTATCTAGGCTGCTCTAATATAAGTCCAAACCTTAGGTTCGGATTCGTAGCCTAACCCCAAGGCAATTTAGGAGGGAAGAAACATGAAAAAAAATCAAATAAAATATAGGGCATGCACCCTATGCAAAGGCAAACGGCCAAGTTGCAAGTGCATTTTTTTATTTTGTGTTAATTTCTAGGTGTACACCATTTGCAATACAAAAGGTCTATGAGCGCACACCCTTTATGTTGTAAAGAAAACTCTGTACACTCTTTTGCTTTGTGTTTTCTCTCTTTATTAGAAATGTATAAATAAAATCATAAAAATATTAAATAAGACATATGCCCTTTACAAAAATTGGCCAAAATAATCATAAAATTGCCACCATGTTAATTTGTACATCTACCCTAAATAAAATGTTGTAGGAAAAACAAAATTTAAAGATAATGACTTTGAATCTAATCATTTTATCGAATGCCATTTGACTCAATGGTGAAAGATGCTTGGCTCTTAAAGAGCCCACTAGGGTTCAATTCTCGTTGAAAGTGAAGTCAGGGGATACCATAATAAGGGATGAGGCCGAGATCATGCCCCAGACAACTTTGGCGGAATGGAAACCCCTCGGTCCTTGGCCGCTTAGCCGAAGAAGTTTTCCCATCTCAACCACATGATATGGTGGTCTATGACCTGCCAGGTTTCAAACAAAAAAATCTAATCATTCTAGTGGGAATTGTAATGATAACGAAATACATCCCATGGATGATATTCGTCTTCGGCTAAAAACTATGCTAATCAATTGGTTATGATGTATAAGTTTGGGAAAAGACATTTTACTTAGAAGGTTCAAATAGGATTCCGTTTTTCTAAACTAGGTTGTTCTAGTATGGACTGAGTTTGAGGGGTTTTAGTTACGATGATGTTAGAATAACAAGATTACTTTTCTTACAACTATGACTATATAATCATGTCATTATACATAATCACTAAAAATTGCCATTCTTATAAATGGGCTGGGAAAATATAATTTGAACGGATTTTACCACATCCAAAGGATTGACCAATGAGAAGGCAGTAAGAAAATCGGGTCTTAATTCTCCTAAAATCTAGAAGGCCAAAACTCGCCAAAAGCTCAAAATTCTGCAGAGTTAAAAGAGAATAAAGAAGGTCGATGCAGACAACATATCTGATTACATTGGAACGCCAATCTTCCTCCATCCAATAGAAAGTAGGGAGTAAATAGTTTATGTATATCTGATTAGATATGTATAATAAATTCGTGGATCAGATCGTATCTTTTATGTATATATTTCTATGTTAGAATATATAAAATTTAAAGATTAATGAAAAGATTGGAGATTGGTGGAGTTGATAGTGTTATGTTAATTATTTATTAATGTAAATGAGGAAAAGTTGGTGAAGAGAATAATAGTATGTTAATTATTTATTAATGTAAATGAGAAAAGGTTGTGTTTGGGTTTAAAAGAAATTCATTAGTCTTTGATTAGATGTAAGTTTTAGATAAAATTTGTAGAATAAATAGTTACTAATTGGAGTTGAGTTTTTTGTAAATTTGACAGATTCTAAAGTAAATTTGATGGAATAGATATTTTGTATATTTTAGTTAGTTTTAGTAATGAGTAATTTTCAGGGAATGTATATCCTATAATCTTTAGTTTCGTCTGAGTTTTAAATGAATATGACAATGTAAATACCTCTTCATCCTTATTTAGATTTCATTCCAGGATAAACTTGGTGAAAAAGACACCTTTTTCTTGTAGTATAAATTAGAGTCCCAAACAAATTTTATGGAATGAATTTTTCTTGATCTTTAACTAGGACCTAAATGAATTTTCCAAATTTAAAATTTATAAGCACTTGAATTAAAAATGATGAGACTAAATTCAACTCCAAAATAAATTTGACAAAATAAATAATAATTGTTAATTTTTGATTAGATTGACAAAATACACACCACTTAACACTAAATAATTAAAGAAAAAACAGTAATTCTAATAATAGTAACAAGTGTTATAACACCAATAACTAAAATATAAATGATAATAAAAAAACCTAAATTGAAATACTAACATATTTCAAAAAAATAAATAATTGTGTATAAAACAAAATAAATAAATTGAAATGCCAACATATTTGAAAAGATTGATGGTTTATCTTTCAATCAAAAAAATTATTCTTGCAATTTAAAACAATTAAATAATAAGGAATTTCACGGCCAAGCATAGCCACGTGAAAGTTAAAAAGAATATTGAATGAAACCTGTTAACACGTATAGATTCTCCCTTTCCTTATCACCCGCAGGAAAAAGAAATCCCAAACGAAAGTTAAAATTTTTATTCCATTCCCTTCCAGTAATACACTTGGTGTTCCCCACATTAAAATATTCCCGTGCCTTGCACTCTATATAAGCAATTGAGCTCATCCTCTACAAACCACAAGACAAGCCTAGACTCAATTGTTTACTCCATTTCTCTGTAATATCATCATCTGTTTTCTCCATATTTTCTTGGGCAAGGAAGCATGGCATACTACCAAGGCTACCCAAATGATTGTGATGCAGGATATGAGCAGCAGCGGCTCTCTCCTCCTCCCTTCAGAAAACAGCAGGAAAACTATGGACTGTATCAGCCTGATAACAGTTTTAATTCTGAGCACAGTCACAGTGAGCTGCACAGGCACAACAGCCTTCCACAGGGCCAGATTGTGAAGCTCTCCTCCAAGGCCAATCCAGATTATGGTCTGGGTGTCCGAGATGGCAGAGTTATGCTAGTTTACTACAATCCCAGTGACCCCACCCAGGTATATATACATTGAATGTAGTATTACAATGTCTGTTAGTATTGGGGTGTTGTTCATAAGATGATATATATTTGATGACGATAGTTTGCTTCATCTTTTTTGATATATATTCGTCTTGTATATATGTGTGTATGCAGCAATGGGTGAAGGATGAGAGCTGGAGCAACCGAGTGAGGGATGCAGTGGGTCACCCTGCCTTTTCCCTTGTGAACAAGGCCACAGGGCAGGCACTTCGTCATGCCCCTGGTGCATGTCAAGAGGTATATATACATTGTTTTTGTTACTTATTTTGTAAGTTTATATGGTATCTGCTCTAACACAGTCTGAGTGTTGCTGCTGTTTATGGGCAGGTGTTGCTGACTAGGTATGAGGGTGGTTCCTATGATGAGAGTGTGCTGTGGAGTGAGAGTGAAGACATGGGATATGGGTACAGGACCATAAGGATGGCAAATGACATTGGCCTCAACTTGGATGCATTCCAGGGTGATAGGCAGCATGGAGGCATCAGTGAGGGCACCCGAGCTGTACTGTGGAAGTGGAACAAACAGGACAACCAGCTCTGGAAGATCTCCCCCAGCTATTAGAGGGATGATCATCATCATATTTATGCACTATATATATGAACTAGAAGTATATATTTTAATGTTGTGGGTATTGTATAGAAGATCAGGAGTATATGCAGAACTTTGTATGGGTTTATCTGATGCTTTAAATAAAACTGGTCTATAATTATGATAATAAGAGTTTTGCCAATTATATCTTTATGAATACCCTACTATACTTATTTTCTTATGACTTTTTTTAGATTTTATGATCTTTTTGCTGATCAAATTTAACAGTTTGGTTTATATTATATTTCATTGTAATAAAATCAAGGCAGCATTATCCACTTCTACATTTTATCATTGACCTTCAAGAAGTAACCCCCCCCCCCCAAAAAAAATAAATTCCGGAAGGGTTGAAACAACACTATTTGTAAACAACAAAAGACATCATTTTAATTACCTCTCTAATCTGTCCATATCTTACAGAACGAAGTCTAATCACATCCAATTATGCAATTATACATTAATTCCTTCATCCAATTATACGATATTTGTAGATGTGCAATTTACTCAAGGAAAATGTTCCTTCGAAAATGAAGAGCCATCTTTCTACAACCATTGACTGATATTATATTTTGATAATCTAATAGTAAGGTATAGGGGTTAGAAAATGGATCCATGCAGATTTATCAGATTGGATGTATCATGTTGATTACAACAATATTAGACTAAATTTAAATTTTGTCACTTATGAAGTCACTGCATGTGGTAGTGATATAAATTGTATGCATGTTTGATTGGTGTTAATTAAAGTAGTAAACCTTACCTGACATCACACCCTAAAAGTCAGGTCTATAAATCACATTTTGTTACCCCATTCCAGCTTTAGATGACTTTGAATCCAACTCACAATGTTAGATGAATTTGAATCCAACTTCGAGTTTACTGAGGACATGCCATTCTTTAGTAGTTGGGCCAATTTTATGATTGTAAAAATGAGTTTAGTTGTCTTTAATGATATAGTTGGTGATGAAATATTAAAGTGTCTTCAATGTCATATGATTGAGTTATGAAATATTTAATAAATTTATAGATTTATAGATAACATGGTAATATGATTGAGTTATTCACAACATCTTAATATCAATAATATGTGAACTGCATCAAACATACAATCTTTGGAAAGTCTAAAAAAAGTTAATATTTATTAATCAATACCACTTGGAATATTTGGATAGTTGATTATTGAGGTCACACTTGCTTTTAGATATTTTGAGTTTATTTATGTTATCTTAAGTAGTTGTGTATGCACATTTCCAGAGACTCCCTTTAATTTTACAAAGTTAGAAGAGTACAGAAGACACACCTCTTCTCATCATTTATTGTCCCTAGATATAACTTGATTTTTGAAAAGAACCTCTATTAAAATGACCTATATTCATTCCTACTCACTGAAAATTTCAGTGTATATTTGAGAACCAACAAATTAACGTTGTCGCTAGAAAAAAATTCATTACACCAATTTGTTTGATCACAATATTCCTAGTCTTGTTTTGTTATTTATGTCCTCTTTTCTAGGTTTGGTCATTGTGTTGTTAACATGGTTTTTGGGACCAAATATTGTCTAATATTTGGTTTTTCTCCTTTAAGCAGTGGTGAATCCCATTTAGTTTTGTCGACCAAAATAATAAGAATTGACATTTTCATCCAAATTTTTCTTTATTTATCAAAATATTATGAGCAGGATTTGTATCCTAGTGGTCTAATATTGCTATATGTTATTTATTTTCACATAATTTTGGTGTGATTTATATGACTATTCTACATTTTGGAAAGATGATCAAGAATTTTGAGATTGATTGGTGTCTAACAATTTCTTCTCATTACATTTTTTAAGGAGAATCCTTCTTGTGGAGTTTATGTGGAGCTTTTGTGTGGATTTGGATTGGCTGTAATATGAAGTATTCACTAAAATGGATGAGTCTTTTCATATTTAAAAATTTGTGGTGAAAAAAATAGAATCCACCATTCAAGTAACATTTATGCTTATTTAAAATGTGAATCATTATATGGGATTTTATGAGTTTTAGTGTATTTAGTACAGCCATGTAGTATTTATGTGAATTATTCTCATGTTAACTAAAAATATACCTCTTTCCCAACTTTCAATCACTATTCATAGATACGAACCTATTAATATTTTGTGTTTTCATGATTTCCACACTCATTTTCCTAGGAAATAAAGGGGAAATTTATTTAGAAGTATTTATCAATATAGTTGATGACTTTGAGGTTGAAAATGAAGTCATGGTTATTAGATTGCTTATTGAAATTCTTAACAATGATTCCTAGGATTGGTATTATGATCTCTTAAATCAGATAATTGATTCTTGGTACACATTTAAGATTCTCTTTATTAACATTGAAAATGGGTACGTTGAAAACATTAAAAAGTTCAATCTTAGATTTTGAGAGGTATGGGGAAAATTTTCCAAAACAATCCAAATTAGGACACAACTATTGTTGTATATTATGATGGATTTAGTCATGAGATTTGTTATTATTTGAAAGATAAATAATCATTAATTTCTCACATGCTTGTAATTTGGAATTGAGATTTGAGATTACTTTCCATGCTTTTGATTTTCTTATTGATGATTTTGAATAGAATTTTGGTATCGTAAAAAAAATTGGTAGGAGAATTAAGAGATGTTGATTTTGATTCCAATGATAGTGATGATGATTATATTGTTTATTCAAGTCATCCTATTGTTGATTTTATATGGGAACCTTCTACTGCATTTTTTCATGAGTTGGAGCCATATATTTATCGTATCCGATCGTATATTTTTCACAAGTACAATAAGGAATTATCCTACTTACGACAAGGAGTTGTATGATTTAGTGCAAAGTGTGAAAAAATGGAAACATTACTTGATGGGAAAGTAGACAATAATCTATACGGATCATCAGCCTTTGCAATATCTCTACACATAGTCCAAGATACAACAATCAATGCGATTTCATTGGATGGGGTTTTTGAAGCAATCCCATCTCACAATCAGGTGCAAAAAGGTGCATAGAACAAGGTTTTTGATACGCTTTCTAGACCTCCTATTATTGAATGTATTTTTTTGCAACATAGTTGTTTGATGCATGAAAGCTATAAGGAACAATATGTTAGAGATGTAGATTCATAAGGATGTTTATGAAGATTTTACTCATGGTAAACAAGTAGAAGAATTTGATCCTATCATTTACACTATGGATTGCTTTTATCTTGGGAAACTTTGTATTGGGTAAGATGAATGAGTTCATTTGATTAGGGAAGCACATACTTCTCTTATTTCTAGTCATTTTGTTATTGGTAAAATAGTTGCACGATTACAAATATATTGTTATTGGCCTCAAATGTATGTAGATGTAGCTAAATATATAAAAGGTTGTATTATTTGTGCCACAAGTAAGCCTACAAATATAAATTTGGGCTTGTATAACCCACTTCCTTTACCAACCCAGCCATGGGAAAAAATTTCCATGTAATTTGTTGAAGGCTTGCTTATAGAAAAAAGAAAAGATGACTATTTATATGTGGTGGTGGATAGATTTAAGAAAAGGTGTATCTTTGTGCCTTATAAAAACTAGATAACAGGTGAGGAGAATGCATATTTGTTTTTCAAAAATGTTTGGGTTCATTTTGATTTGCCTACATCTATTATATCTGATCGGGATTCTCCATCGATTAGAAAGTTTTGGTCAGCATTATGGGACTTGATGGACACAAATTTGAAGAACAATACCACTTTTCATCCCCAGACTGATGGGTAAACATAAGTGGTCAACCATATAGTAGTGTATTTGCTCCTAGGATACTGTAGCAATCATCCTAAACTTTGGCATGAACATTTATGTTATCTGTAACATCTTTACAATTGTACCTTACATTATTCTACACAGAAGTCTCCTTTTGAGACTTATTTTGGTTATTTTCCTATGTCCCCTTTGGAATTTTTTAGATAAGAATTAGTGGAAGATGAACGAGGTGATACTGATAAGGGTAAAAGGTTAATTTAAAAGATACACATAGTATATCAAGCTATCCAAGAATAATTGGAAAAGATCCAGACAAAGTATAAGGCTAGGCATGAACAACATCATGTTTATCATCATTTTCAAGTTCGTGATCAAGTTTGGCTACATATCAACAAATAAAGACTTACAGGTGAAGGTAAAAATATTAAATAAATCATGTATGTCTCATTAAAAATATTGGAGAATATTATTAATAATGCATTCTAGTTAGAATTACCTCCACATATGCAAATGTATTGTGTTTTGAATGTTGAAAAATTGAAATTGTATAAGCCACCCATGATCATTGATAAGGATGAGATTATTCAAGTACCTTATGTTGATGAATTTTCTCCTGAACATCTTGATGAACTACAAGAGTATGATATTCTTTATAGGATGATGAGGACTTCATGAAGAGGTGATTTGGAATAGTGTCATGTGGGTCTAAGAGGAATGAATCCAATTAAGGAAAAATGGAGGGAAATTGGAAGAGTAAGGGAACTATACCATCACCTATTGTGAGAATAAAACCAAAAATTTGGTGGTCAAAAAGTTCCTTAGTGGGGAGGAGTGATCCAAGAGGATCCCCAAACCAAATTAACCAGATGGCCTACACTATTGATGAAACTACTTTCACATAAAAGAGCTCATCGAGAGCTATTCGACACACTTTGAATGAGACGAAACAAATATCGTATGAGGAAGAGATGACCTGCTGAAGTTTTTTATCAATTGGAAAAATAATAGAGTAGGTTGCACATAGACGAGGTGGCATGATTAGAGTTTTACAAGTTCGCGAATGAAGTGTTGACAAGTGGTAGAGTGTGTTCGAGATTTTTTTTTGGGATTTAGCCCTTGATTTTTGATGGTCAATGTGGGGCCCACATTATATGTTGGCTGGGGCCCAACAACCAACAAGGTCCACTTTTTATAAGGAGGGGTACCCTGTCACCTATATTTACATTGTATAACAAGCATTATTACTTATAAACCTTTTGGAAGACCAACTTCTATTGCATGTGGGACTAAATATCAATTTATATTTTGAAATATCAACACTGTCACCTTTGCCAACTTATTGAGTTATGGATCAAGTTACATGTGAGCCGAGTCACAAACCAACTCGGTGAGTTAAAAAGCTAGCTTGAAATTTCCACATAGAGACCAAACTCACACAACTATCAACTGTGCCCAACGTCGACTCCATAATGAGCTAGATGTTGAGCCAAATGATAAGATAATATTTGGGTCGATAAAACATTGCCAAGAATTGATGAAGCCATGTATATCCCCCACCGACCAAGGCTATAAAAAATACTTGATTTGTTTTACATGTGGCATATTTGGGATTTGTTTATCCCATGGGACATATGTGATCGAGCCAAAAGGAAAGACATGGTGATGGGGAATCAAACCCTCACCCCACACATACCAAACATAGTTCCTCCACTCTTAGACCACGTGGCCTATTTACTACTAAATTTAGCAAAGGATAAAGAATTTATCCTTTGATTGAATGATGAACAAGGAAGAGGGGGATTCTGATGCGGGAGCTTAACTTGCGGAGACCATAAATTTTGATCTGACAGTTGGATCATCTTGAAATTTTACAAGGTGGTATATATACATTAGTATAATGCTGGGATCAAATTTCTCTACAAGGTAGTGGCCATTCCAACACATATTTGGGTCCGTATTCCTTCATCTAGTGGCCTAAAATTGGGTCTAAGTGTTTTTTTTCACTTTTGACTAGATCTTAGAACTTTAATAACTTTTTTGTGATTATTAGAATAAGTCAAAATTTCGCGTGAGCCTTAATTTATGAAGCTATATTTGGAACTCAAATTTTGGGGCCCATCTGAGTTATTTTTCTAGTAGGTAATTTTTGTCATTTTAGGGTTTTTAGAGTAGACGTGAAATAAAAGGTGGATTGTAATGATGTAAAAGATTAGTGTGGATTATAGAATGGGAAGAAATATATTTTGAAACTCTTGGTTTTTATTTGAAAAGTTATTTATGTGTGTTTTGGAGGTATTTCAACCTCTTGCAACTAGATTCACATCAATTGGTATCAGAGACGGATTTAGATCTTACGGAAATAGTTAAGGTAACATATTAAGTTTTTTTATGTAATTTTTACCTCTATTTTATATAATCATGGCTAGACACAGGAGGGGAGGTTATGCCCAGATGAATAGTCATATGTATGAGCTACAAAGACAAGTTGTTGAGCTCACATGAGAAGTTACCTGCCTTAGAAGGAGACATGCAAATGGGGATGCAAACCTAGATAGTGATACTGAATAAGTACCTGCATTAATGAATGAAGGAGGAGATGAAGAAGAAAATGATAGAGATGAAGAAAACGTGAATGAGAGACCATTTGAGAAGAGATTGATCCAGGATTTAGAGGGAAAGAATGATGGAATTAAAATTAATGTTCTTGATTGTTGTGGAGGATTACGACCAGAGGAATTGATTGATTGGTTGAATCACATGGAAAAATTATTTGAGTGGAAAACCCTTTGAGAGGCGAAGAAGGTTAAGTTTTCATGCACTAATTTGGGCGGACATTCATTGATCTAGTGGGATCACCTAAAAAATGAAATACAAAGGAATGGAAAGGGCAAGATTAGAGTTTGGAATAAAATGGTAAAGAAGCTCAAAGGAATTTTTCTTCCTGTAGATTATACTCAGACACTCTTTTGAAGGTTCCAAAACCTAAGATAGAAGGATATCAATATTGAGGAGTATACCAATGAATTTTACAAGTTGTCAATCAAGGTGGAATAGGGAGATTCTGAAGAACATAAGGCTACATGGTATATAAATGGGTTGAGTTACACCATACAAGATGAATTGAGTATGCTTCGGATCCATATCCTGGATGATGCTTATTAACTCACATTAAAGGAAAAAGAAAATAACAAGAGGAATAATTTTAGAAGAGGTGTGAAGAGAGGGCCATCATCATCTCCAATGAGAGGCAAGGGTAGATTTGAATCTATAAAAGGTGAATCCTCTAATGCATAAGGGCATGAAGATTTAGGTCAAAGCCATGGTAACTACCAAAGAGGTAGGGTGTTTCATAGGGGAAGAGGTTATGATGGAGGATGGGGTTGGAATATTCCTCAAAGGAAATATATATGTTATAGATGTGGTGAAGAGGGGAACAGAGCTTTTGAGTGTGGGCACTATCCTACACAAGATAGAAGGCAAGGATAACAACCGCGAGTAAATATGGTTGAAGCTGAAGAGGAAGAAGAAGTGGAGGTTTCTGCAGACTTTGTTGAAACTTTCATGATAAGGAGGACGATGATTTCCCCAAGGAAGGATAAAGAACATGATGTTGTTGGTGTTGATTCATGACTACGAACAAATATATTTCTAACAAGACTCACCTCTGAAGGAAAGGTATGTAAAATTATTATTGACAGTGGTAGTTGTGAAAATATGGTTTCAACTGTGATGGTTGATAAACTCAATCTAAAATGTGAGAAGCACCCATATCCCTATTGTATATCATGGTTCAAGAAAGGGAATGAGGTAACCATAGATAAAAGATGCCTTATAAATTTTTCGATTAGGAATACCTACAAGGATGAGTTTTGGTGTGATGTTATTCCAATGGATGCATGCCATATATTACTGGGGAGGCCTGGGAAATACGATAGAAATGTTACACATGATGGAGGGAAAAATACATAGAATTTTTGGAAGGATGGTGTAAAGGTGGTCTTGTTACCTTTCAAGGAAGAAGAGAAGAGTGAGGGCTTGTTGGCTACAAAACAATTTATTACAGAAATGGAAGAAGTTGGCTGGTGTTATGCACTAATGTCAAAGAAGGTGGAAATAGAGGATTTTAATATACCTATTACTGTGGAAAATGTACTAAATGAATACAAAGATGTCATACCAGATGAGCTACTAGATGGGTTACCTCTAAAGTGATATATTCAACACCATATTTATTTGATCCCAGGATCGGCCCTTCCAAACCATGCAGCCTATTGGATGAGTCCAACACAGAGTGAAGAGTTGAAAAAACAAGTGACATATCTAATACAGAAAAGGGTTAGTGAGAGAAAGCATGAGTCCATGTGCAACTCTAGCACTATTGAATCCAAAAAAATATGGAGACTGGAGAATGTGTGTAGACAACAGGGCCATAAATAAGATCACAATTAAGTATCGGTTCCCAATTCCAAGATTGGATGATATGATGGATGTGCTAGCGGGAGCCCGATATTTTAGCAAGATTGACTTGCAGAGTGGGTACTACCAGATTTGTATCCATGAAGGGGATGAATGGAATTTTTTTTTTAAAAAAAAGGATTGTACAAGTGGATGGTGATGCCATTTGGGCTATCTAATGCACCTAGTTCATTCAGAAGTCTAATGAGAAGAGTAATCCGAGAATACAATTGTAAGTTTTTTGTTGTTTATTTTGATGATATTCTGATATATAGTAAGATAGTGGAAGAACACTTGTTACATATGAAATTGGTGTTAGAAGTGTTACGTAAAGAGAGTCTATATGCAAACTTAAAGGAGTATAGATTTCTTCAGAAGAGTCTTGTTTTTTTGGGGTTTGTCATATCAGAGGATGGGGTGAGGATGGATGAGGAAACAATAAAGACAATTTTAGAATGGACCATTCCAAGGAATGTGACAGAGGTTCGTAGTTTTCATGGATTGGTAAATCTTTATAGGAATTTCAGTAGCATTGCTACACCCATAACAAAGTGACAAAAGGGAGGGAGTTTGTATGGACCAAGGAAACAACATATAGTTTTGAATTGTTGAAGAAGAGAGTGTCAGAAGCCCCTATTTTGGTATTTCCAGATTTTAGCAAAGTCTTTGAGGTTGACTGTGATGCCTCACATGTCAGGATTGGAGCTTTACTGAGTCAAGAAGGATGACCAGTGGCATTCTTTAGTGAAAAGTTAAATGAAGTCAAGAGGAAATATTCTACTTATGATTTGGAATTTTATGCTATTGTTCATGCATTAAGGCACTGGAGACATTACTTGGTAGAAAAAGAATTTGTACTTGTCAGTGACCATGAAGCCTTGAGGTATGTAAACACACAAAAGAAAAAAAATAGTAGGCATACAAAATGGGTTTCATTTTTGCAAGAATATACTTTTGTCTTAAAGCATAAGTTGGGTAAACAAAATCAAGTTGCCGATGCCTTGAGTAGGCATGTAGCACTTTTAACAACAATGGAAAATGAAGTAGTAGGTTTTCAGGTAGTTAAATAATTGTATGAAGGTGATATAGATTTTTTTAGTGTTGAGAGACAACTTAAGGACCCTACAATAGGTAGTGGTTAATTTGATTATTAGATGCAAGATGGTTGTTTGTTCAGGGGGAAACAATTGTGCATCTCTGCTGGTTCAATGAGAGAAAATATTATAAGAGAATTGTATAGTGGGGGGTTGGATGGACACTTTGGTATAAGTAAGACAATTGATCTTGTTGTAGAAAAGTATTATTGGAAAAAGGTAAAGAGGGACATAAGTAGGATTGTAGCAAGATGTAGAGTGTGCCAAATGGCTAAGGGCCATGCAAAGAATAATGGGTTGTATATGCCATTACTTGTCCCTACAGGGTCATGGGTTAATTTGAGTATGGATTTCATGTTAGGAATTCCTAACACACAGTGAGGGAATGATTCTATCTTTTTTGTGGTTGATAGATTCTACAAGATGAAACATTTCATTTCTTATAAAACAACTCATGATGCTTCCAGAGTTGCATTTTTTTTTTCAAAAGTGGTTAGATTGCATGGAGTTCCAAGAATGACCACTTCAGATTGCGACATAGAGGTTTTGAGTTACTTTTGGAAGACTATGTGGAGGAAACTAGGGACACAACTACATTTTAGTAGTGCATATTACCCCCAGACTGATGGACAGATAGAAGTAGTGAATAGAATCTTGGGAAATCTCTTACGTTGCATAGTTGGATTAAAGCAAAAACAATGGGACTTAGCTTTACCACAAGCTGAGTTTTCCTATAATAGCTCGGTAAACAGGTCAACAAGGAGGTCTCCTTTCTAGATTGTATATGGTAGGAATCCCAAGGGGTTCCTATATCTGATTGTGCTACCCGGTGAAGATAAAACTAGTGATGATGCATATGTTTCACACAGAATTTCGTTCCGAAATAGAGTTGCTTCTATCCTTTCATTCTCTTGAGAAACAGATAAGGGTTAAGGCTAGGAGGAATACCTGTTGAGTGTTGGGAAGGTGTGCGCGTACCATAGAGAGATTGGATCGATTGTGAAGAAATCCTTTTTGTCTGGGAAGGACTACCTGTAAGTAAGAATACAAGACCACCACATCTTAGTTAGAAAATAAGTGAGGGAACTTCCTTGGGCCCAGGAAATATTAGACTTCCTTTCGAAGGTGGTCAGTTCCCCTTTTAATATGAATTAATGCAAATGATAATAAAGAAGCTATTGTGAAATCACAATTTAGGTACCTTGTTAAAAAGCAATAGAGACTAAACTACCAATAATAAAATGTCATGATGTTTGTTTGGTCACAGGTTATTGGTGCATTCAGATCAAGTTAGAAGGATAGACCCAGCTAGATATGAGATTGTTTGGGGGTAAATAAGGGAAAGGTTGGTTTTGGTATAAGTCACAGTGACCGATGCCAGTCACTGGATAACTGACTGCGGTTATAACACCGATACCGGTAGAAGATAACCGATATCGCTAGGGGCAGTGATTTAGGGGTTTCGAATGGAAGTCAGTTGTAAGGTGGTTATGGTGTTTATAGGGTTAATAAATGATTAGGGGGGGTAGTAGGGTGATGGAGAAAACTCAGAGAGTGAGAAAAATGTATTTGGGGCAATATCGAGGTTGATGAATGAAAGTTAGGTGTAGAGTGCTGCCGGGTGGTAGATCTAGGAGTGAGCTTATAATTATTACATATTAAAAGTTCAAGAAATGGTGTTTAGAAACATACAAGATACTACTTACTAGTTCCTGATGAAGATACAGGTCCAAGGAATGTGGTGGTGATAGTAAGGCTTAGTTGGGATGATCTAGTATTGGAAAGCGCGCTGATGAAGCTATCCTTAGTCTTTTCCAATGCTTGGACGAGTGTGACAATGATCTAGTTGCTCAGTTATAGTCTTGGGCTCGATCCTCTTCTCTGCAATCTTTTCTACTTGTTTCACTTCTCTCTCTCCTGCCAAATGAATTCCGGATCCTTTCTTTTTGGTTAGGGGAGGTCATTTACAGGGAACCGATGGTGGTTACGTAACTGATGGCGGTCGAGTAGGAACCGATGTTAGTTAGGTCAAAGTGGCTATTTTTAGTAAAATAGCCATCTTTCCCTCCTTTTCTCCCGAGGGATCAGTTGTGGGCTTGGTCAAGTCATTATTAGGCTCATTTTGGTGCGGGTGAGGGGTAATGAGTCATGGGTGTGGGTCTGGACCAAGTCATAGGTCTTAATTAGGTTGGTTTAGGGTTAGGTGGTGAGGTAGGGTTAGGTTGCGGGACGAGATACGGGGTACAAGGCGTCGTAAGACCCAAATTTGGTGTCTACATTTGCCCCTTGTTGTCATGTAGCTCATGGTGTAAAGCTGCACTGACAATAATAAGAAGTGGTTGCCCCAGTTAAGGGTATAGGTAATCCCCCTCAAATCTATCACAGATTGAGGCGACATGAAATCAGGGATAGGGTTGATAAAGGGTGAATGATGATGAGATGATGGTAAGATGGTGGGGTAAGTTCAAGGAAGAAGACACATGTTGAAATGCATTAGTGTGACTAGGGTACACGAGTTAAAGAGCAAAAAATAAATTCATAGGCAAAGGTCGATAGTTTATCCAAACAAGGTTGATATAATCCTGGTATCCAAGGCATAGGAAGTAGCTCCAGGGGATATAACGGGTAAGGTATCGGAACATTTAGGCATGTTCAGAAGTACCAAATGGTTGGTTTGGTTGAGATAAATGTCATGGTCTCGGTCTAAGCAAAGCTGGTTGGTTGATCAATTCAAGTATCCTAGTCATGCTAAAACACGAACAGGTGAGCTCGATTGAACAAACAGCTACATTATGGGTGGATAGAATCATAATTTGTGGGATTCGGTCGAGGTACTTAATTGGTGCAGCCGTGGGTCAGACCGATTGGTTGGTTGCGGCCTTGGGTTGGGCCAATTGGTTTGTTGCGGCCTTGGGTTGGGCCGAGTGGTTGGTTGCGGCCTTGGGTCGGGCCAATTGGTTAGGTGCGGCCTTGGGTCGGGCTGATTGGGTTGTTGCGGCCTTGGGTCGGGCCGATTCGTTGGTTGCAGCCTTGGGTCGGGCCGATTGGTTTGTTGTGGCCTTGGGTCGGGCCGATTGGTTGGTTGCGGCCTTGGGTCGGGCCGATTGGTTGGTTGCAGCCTTGGGTCGGGCCAATGAATTCAAAATAAGGCTATTTAGCAAAGGACGGGGGTAGGTGATGTGGTGAAAAATAGAGTTCGGTGGAGAAGAGTAGGAGGGAGGGTAAACTAGGCAGGTAACCGATATCGGTTAGTTATGACCGGTATCGGTTCGAAGACCGATATCGGTTTTCTAGGGTGTGCCATAACCGATATCGGTTAGAGGTCAAAACCTATAAAAAGAAAAAATATGGCGTGTCATTTTCACATTGTGAATTTGAGTGCCAACTTGTTTCTTGTTTGAGTTTTGAATTGATTGGGTTGGGTATTTGGGCTGAGTTGGCACTAGTTGAGTGGGGGAGTGAGTTATTGGTAGGCCCCAGAGATCAGGAGGCAGAGTTTGATTGGTTGAGGACCTTGCTGAGGAGTTTTGGAGCTATGGCACAGCCTGGAGGAGCAGGAGGTGCTAGAGGAGCTGGATCACCACCACCTATCCCACCACGACGACGTGTAGTCGTACTGGTAGGCTCTAAATCCCTCTTTGTGTGAAGTTGATGAATTTAGCTAGGATGTGGGTTTTGGGGTAGGAATCTAAAATTTGAGAAAATAATGAATAAATGAAGGTAAATCATAAAATGGAGTGGGTAGATATGTTAGGTAAGTCAAAACGGTAGGGTGGGTAAGTTTTTAGGCAATTGGGTTGGGTAGATGGGTAAAAAATAGAAAAAAAGGGCATTTGGGGGCCGTTTTTGGTTCGGCCCCGAAATCCCACAGTGACCGATGTCGGTCACTAGGCGACTGGCATTGGTCACAACCAAAGTTGTATAGAGTAATGGTTATAGAGACCAGTGTCGGTCACGTGTCGACCGACGTCGGTGCATAAAAGTTGGGTATAGACTAGGAGTGGAGGACCGATGGCGGTCGAGGGTGACCGGTACCGGTCACCACGGGTAGGAGGAAAGGGTGTGAAATTTGTTGTGTTGGTTTGTTGTAGGCGGGTAGGATAGATTTGTGGGGTGAAGGGGAAAAAGGTAGAGTTGCTAGGAAAGGTTATTGGGGTGGGGGTAATTGGGTGGTGTATGAGTGGGGTAGGTGGTAGGTTGTGGGATAGGTAAAGGGGATATTGTAGGTGTTTGTTGGGTGGGGTTAGTGATATTGGGGTTATTGGGTAGTTGTTTTGTAAAGGGTAGGCCTGATGGAGTGGGTTGTTTTTGCAGGCACGCCAACAGCTGACGATGCCGGATCGGATGCCTCCTCTACTGGGGCGGATGCGGCCACATGTGACTGCAACGTAGTGGGAAGTCATGCAGGAGGTTGGACTTGGTGGAGTCCAGAGGTATAGGGCTATGGATAGGGACCATAGCTTGATGGTTGCCCTCATCAATAGATGGGATCCGGCAATCAATGTCTTCCATCTCCCGACTGAAGAGATGATAGTCACACTAGAGGATGTGTATCACATCCTGAGACTACCGATCATAGGTGAGGCGGTGTTCCAGGTGGATGCTGAGACAACGATGGATAGCATCCTATAGGTATTCGGGGATGCAGCCCCATTGATTACGTACCAGAGTGTGAGCATCTGCTATGGCGATATGTATCACGCACATCGACATGAGACACGGCTTGCCGTGCTGATGATGATTGGTATCACCTGCTTCACCCTCTTGGACTCAGAGGGAGGCCGCTTCCCACGGGCTCTGATGGGAGTATTACATGAGATGGTGGAGGAGCACACCTGCTATGCATGGGCACCAGTGTATTTGGTGCAGCTATACAGAGAGCTATGGGGCTATTGCCGTATGAGGCGATTCGGGATATGCTCAAAATTCTTGCTACACTGCTGGGCCTATGAGCATATCATGTGATTACGACCAGTAGGGTTGCCCCAGCAGCCAGGGTCACAGGCAGTGTATAGATATGGGTTTCAGAGGTGGTTGGGGGTTGTGGGCCAGCCACGAGCAGTTATCGCAAGGCAAGATGTCACGTATTACAGGCATATGTTAGAGGGCCTGACCACACTAGATATTATATGGAGGCCATACAGAGGCCATCAGCCCTGTGGAGGAGCCTGGGCATAGCTGCGATGGATCCAGTACATCTTCTAGATAGCTGGACGGAGACCCAGGGAGCATGAGTGGATTCCCTTAGAGAGGGTACAACGACAGTTGGGCCTACGGTAGGATGAGCCACCTCCCTTCCCACAGTATCAGAGGGAGGATGTAGAGGCACCACTGACTCTTCCACAACCATTGGACCCAGTCTGGGTTACAGAGAGACCGGCTGATGATACGGTGGACGACGCCGGTGTTACAGGTGCATTTTTGGTTTGGTGGGTAGGGCAGAGGGCAGCCATGAGAGCACAGCCCGCACAGCCAAATTTGGTGGCTGTTATAGTGGAGAGGGACCATCTCTTGGGCCAGGTGCAGTTATTACAGGGGTAGCTTGTTGCTGCACAGGAACAGATTGGGGCGCTACAGGGGCAGTTAGCCCAAGCACAGGTACAGGCACAACCTCAGGCACAGGCACAGGCACAGCCTTAGGCACAGGGCGTATAGGCAGGTCAGGGTCCACTTCTATTAGGAGCTGGGGGACCAGCCCCACCAGCCATGGTGGCACGGGCCCGATATATGGAGGTGAGAGCAGAGGCCCAATATTATCAGGATATACTAGATGGTACTGGGGCTGACTATCAGCCATATGTAGCTCACAGAGCTGAGACGTCCTAGAGTCACAAGTCACAGGGGGGCGCAGCCACAGCCGGTGGGTCAGTGACGGGTAGGAGGCGAGATCTGACATAAGGGCCAACTGAGAGATGAGCCGAGGGAGGGGGAGAGAGCTGAGTCACCCCAGGAGTAGAGATGGGTTTTGTTGATAGAGACACTAGTCTACGAACCGAGTGTGTATATAGAGGCCTGTGTGCCCTCATAGGATTTATGTATTCATTTTTGTTGTATATACCAGCCTGCGAGCTGAGTACATGTTGTATAGTTGATACCGGCCTGCAAGCTGAGTATATTTTTGACATGAGAGGCCGGCCTGTGAGCTGAGTCGATATTTTGACAGAGATAGCGGCCTGTGTGCCGACTTTGTATTTTGGATTACAGAGGCCCCATGCAGGGCAAGTTGTATATTGTAACATTGTTTTGATGATATATATAGATGCTGAGTTGGATCCATATGGTGTGTATAATGTTTGAGTTGATGGCATATATTATAATGTTTTATGTGTTTTGTCGATGGTATTGGAATGTTTGTGATGTATATATAAATGATGTTGATGATGTTTTAATGATATGCATATGTTTTGAAATATTGATGTTTATTATGATGATGGATGTTGATAGTGATGTCATTATGTAGGGAAAAGAGGCGGGCACCACCAAAATTTTGTAAAAAACAAAGAGAAGGCCTGGATATAATCAAAATAGGTATAGGTTGACCGATATCGGTTAGATAACCGATGTCGGTCACTATTGACCGATACCGTTTACATAACCAACATTGGTTATGTTAAAACAAGCTTTTCTAAAAATAGAAAAGTTGGGGAGGCAATTTTAAATTTTTATTTTTAGAGCCATGCAACATGTTAAATACGAGGATGCGAGGCTGTTGTCATCCATACAAGGTAGTTGCATGGGAGAATTGAGTGATAAGGAGGAAAGAGACAGGTAAAGTGATCGCGAGCTTGGAGTAAGAAGGTGTAAAGGCAAGTAATAGTAAAGAGGGTGGTGAACATGGCTGAACAAGGAGAATCATCCAGCAGGCAGAGAGGAGAGGGAAGAAAGGTTCCACCTCAAACTGCTGCATCCTAGGAGGTATATATGATTTTTGGTTAGAATTAAATTTTTGCATGCATATGAATAGGATGTGGGAAGGTAAGTGGGTAGAAATGAAAAAGAAAAGTGATAGGCAAAAGGTTTGGGATGGGGTGAGTGTTGTAGGGTAGGTAATCAGGTGTTGGAGATATGTGCGTAGGTACAGAGAGGGGAAAACAAGTGCAGAAGTTATCATAGGTGGTGTTTTTTCTTTGAGCGGGTGGTTGGAATTGACAGTGACTGATATTGTTTAGGAATAACCGGTATCAGTTAGGTAACTGGTATCAGTTATCTATAACCGATATCGGTTACTGTGTAAAGTTGCGGATTGCGATAAAAAACATGTTGGAAGTTATTTGTTGATTTGTTGTTTGTTGGTTTAATGTGTGCAGGCACATGCAGGGTTGAGGATGAATGATAGGGTGCCAACTTTATTGTCACGGGTCCGAGCGGATGTAACACCAGCTGAGTGGGAATTAATAAACCGTGTGGGGTTAAGCGGAATCCGCTATTATTCATGGATCACACGCAATCATGCTATGTTACAGGTGCTGATTGAGAGATGGAATCATGAAAAGAATACCTTTTATCTGCCAACAGGGGAGATGACAGTGATGTTAGAAGATGTGTTCCGAATTTTGAGACTCCCAATTACAGGAAGATGAGTGTATCAGGCAGGGCCTAACGTGGCACGGGCAGCGATAATGGCAGTATTTGGTCCAGCCGCACGAGATTTGACACAGCGATGTTTGACATTCACTTATGGTATAATGTTTGTGGCACACTCTGAGGCAACAAGGTTGGTAGTGGTATTAATGATAGCGGTGGGGTATTATGCATTACCTAGAGTGGACAGGGGAAGATTTCTGAAATCATTGATGTGTATTATTCGTGAGATGATAGAAGGTAGCGTTACTTTCGCATGGGTATCTGCATATCTTACGGAGCTATACAGGGGTTTATGGGCATGCAGGTGAAATCACAGGACTACACTGGATTGTGTATACTTATTACATTGTTGGGCCTATGAGCACATTGTGTGTGTGCGACCAATAGGCTGACCAATCTAGGGAGGAGAGACATGAGTGCAGAGGTTGGGATTCAGACGATGGGTCCAGACAGAGCAAGAGGCAAGAGCCGAAACCATGATAGATGATGCCGAGTATTATAGGCATATGTGGGAGATGGTGACGATTGCGGATATCTGTTGGAGGCCTTACGAGAACTACATGGTGATGGCGAACATAGCCGAGGATTTGAGGGGTGTAGAGTGATTGAGGTGGATCACGAGACACAGGCCAGGTGAGTATGAGAGGATTCCTCTAGATCATGTGCGACGACAATTTGGATTTGTTCAGGATATACCCATGGCTCATAGACCATACAGGAGGATCGACGCTGAGGCACCCTTCTCACCTCCATGACCGACACTTCCAGAAGGACCAGAAGAGATAGTAGCTGATCGCAGGGTAATGGATGCAGGAGTGACAGAGTCTTATAGATTATGGTGGGTAGAAGAGCTGCGAGGTACACGTGAGAGGGCCGATCATCCTGACATAGTTGTGATTACAGCGGAGAGAGACCGCCTTCAGGGTTTAGTTCACCAGCTTCAAACACAGGTGAATGAGACAATGAGATTGTTAGAGGTTTCGCAGTCACGAGTGGAGAGACTAGAGGCAAGCTTCCTCCACGTGAGAGGGCGTATTCATATGTTATAGGATAGATTGGTGGATCAGTGGGAGGAACCAATAGCAGTGGCCCCTTTGAGGATGGAGAGGCCAGGTGAGCGGCGTCGACGATCACCATCACTACCTGGTTCGGGATGAGGCGTGGGGGCCTACGTGAATTTCATAGGGGTAGAAGAATAAATAAGGATGCTGACCTGTGTGTCGATGATAGAGAAGATGTATTTATTTAACATCTAAATAAAACTAAATATGTATGTTGATTTTGAGTTTATGATAATAATAAGAAATGTTTGTGTTTTGAATGTTTGGATTGATAAAGGACAAAGGTGAGTGTTATCAATATAAATATGCAAAAACATTTATATTTTGAAGAAAAACATAACACATGATAGGTTATGGTAGGGGATGGTCGAGCTAACCTTGGGAGACCCTATGTCTCCTAAGTGCTACCTACATAGCCCATTACACAAAGCAAGGAGGGGCCTCAGACCGATGTAGTTCTCCCTTAGGACCAGGGAGAGGTGAATTCAGGCAATTTGGTTGTGGTTAGGCAATTTGTTGGTTGGTAAAATTTTTGATATTGGTAGGGTAAGGTTGTTGGAGTTGGTAAGGTATAGGTGAAGCGAGGGTTAGCTTACCTAAGCATTAGGGAACCGTGTCCTGATTAAGGCCAACACATAATCCTAGATTTGGGTAAAAGAGGCAAAAATGTCCCATAGTTGGAAAGAGCTAAACAAACCACGTATTATCATAGGATGAGCTTGAATCTCTAGGTACCTTGCATATGCGAGAAGTCAATAGGTGGAAAGAGTTGTATAATCACAATATATCGGTTATACGCCACGTCCCTTGAGTTTTGTTGTTTTGAAAAATGGTGAGGTGAGGTGGATGGTATAGCTGGGGCGTAGAGGACTTGTTATAAGGTGATTATTCTGACGAAATAGATCTAAACCTAAATAGATGAGTCCATGACTCAAAAGTGCTTTTGAATACTACTTTTATTTTTCTGGATATAGACTGATCGATGCGGGAAGTCTATATGGGATATGAATTTTGTTGTTTCTTGAGGTCTTCACGAAGTTGATCAATGCGAGAAGCTTCTGATAGAGGCTGACTTTGTATAGCTGTCCTTCACGGGAGCAGTCTACTTATAGTAGCATGATGCGGCTTTGCACATAGCTATCCTTCGAGGGAGCAGTCTAGTTTAGAGCTTAGAGGTCTAGATGTCCATTTGGCATGAAGTATCTAGTTTTGTAGGAATTTTGACTCAAGAATATCCCAGAATCATATAATTGAGAACTCGTTATTTTGATAATTTTAAGTCATGGACCAGACTAAAAAGGGGAAGGCATCTTTAAGAGGAGGTGATGATCAAACCATGTGAGCTTGATTCTATTTTGAGATGCACGAAACAAGTTGTATGAGGTGGTAAATGAGCTCAAGGGATGAGCGCAAGGTAGATAAGAAGTGATGTAACACTAAATTCAACAGTAGAATGGTTGGAGATGTAAGGCATTAAGGGGTTCAGGCTCGGGTTTACCATTAAGCGAAGCTAAACGATAAGTACCTGATCTATAGGTGTGAGTGATAATGTAAGGCCCAATCCAATTAGGAGCAAATTTTCCACGTTTGCTCTTTTCTAGTTTGGTTACATGTTGATTCTCTTTGAGGACAAGAGCACCAATCTTAAAGGTACGCTCATGAATTTGCTTATCATAAGCATGATTAATGAGCTTTTGATAAATTTGAAGGTGGTCAAGAGCTGTAAGACGACGCTCGTCAAGAAGCTCTAATTGGGCTAACCGCTCTTGGTGGAAGTCATCATTGGTGAGAATATCCTGAAGAGATATTCTGAGAGAAGGGATTTGTATTTCGAGAGGCAAGACAACCTCGGTACCATACACCAGAGAGAATGGTGTGGCATTAGTGGAAGTACAAATGCTGGTACGATAAGCCCAAAGGGAAAAGGGGATGTGATCATGCCAGTTTTTCCCAAAATTGTTAACGAATTTCATGAGAATTTTGATTAAGGTTTTGTTAGAAGATTCAGCTTGTCCATTTGCTTATGGATAGTAGGGTGACGAGAAGCTAAGTTTGATACCAAAGTTGTCACAAAGGTCTTGTAACAACTTATTTTTGAAAGATTTTCCATTATCTGTTATCAGGTGATGAGGAACACCAAAACGACAGATAATGTGACGATTGATGAACTCAACGATTTTTTCTTTTTTGGTTAAAATGAGTGGAACGGCCTCCACTCATTTACTGTAATATTCAGTTTCCATGATGATCCAATGGTGATTCTGCGAAGAAGGTGGGTGAATCTCACCAATAAGGTCTAAACCCCATTGTGTGTGGAAATTAGGTGGTCTGTAGGAGATCACCTCCCCCACATGACGGTCGTAGGTAGGATGCACATGTAACTGTCCATACTCATGTGGGGTGTGAAAGGTGCTAACATTGTATAGGCTGTATTCCCCCAGCGTAAGGTGTTGAAAAACCTCTACCAAGGGATCTGAAGTTGGGATGTTGTCCGCGGGGAAGGAAGTGGTATTCGCGGCGGTGGGTTCATTGGTTGAAGGTGTGAGTGTGGTTAAGGTGGATGGTTGAGGCGTGGTTGAAGTAGATGGTTGGGCTGGATCAATGGGTGCCTTGACTGGTACAAGCACATCATTAGGGCGATATAACTTTGACGGTGTATGACTTTCCCTCATACTCGAATTTGATGCATCTATGTAAGGTGGAGGGAACGCATCCCATAGCCTGGATCCAATGGCGGCCTAACAATATGTTGTATTAGAATTCTCCCTCAAGGACATGGAAGAGTTCGTGTAAGGTACGTGGCCCTACACGAATGTTAAGGATCACGGTGCCTAAGGTAGAAGTAATAGCATTGTTGAATGAACGCAACATGGTGGGGTTGGCACACATGCAGCTAGGAGGGATATTCATCTGTTAGAAGGATTTGGAAGAGATGATGTTTATGCTAGCACCCTCGTCAATCATAACATGACGTACCCAGATGTCCCAGACGTAAGCCAAGATGAAAAGAGTGAGATCAGGATCTTCTGCACCAAAGACGGCAATTTCTTCTTCGGAAAAAATGACAGCAGCGGCTTGCTATACAGGGACATAAGTGGTTGTGGAGGTAGGTTGTTTGGTGAGAGAAGTGACATGGTTGGGTGTTAAAATGGAAGCGACGGGCAAGATTTCGTTAGGTAGGACCTCTATCCCTTGAAGGATCTCAATTAAAGCTTGTCGATGCGATTCAGATGTTTGAATGAGATCATAGAGTGTCATTTTTACAGGAGATTGGTGAAGTTGTTTAATCATGGTGCGATGGGAAACTCCATCAGAGATGGGATAGGCAGGTCCACGAATGACCACTTTAGGTGGTGGCGCGATTAAGATGGCAGAAGGAGAAAGAGAGGTCGCATGTGTGCTTTCTTTAGGTTTTCCATTATTTTTCTGACCTCGAGTAGTAATGTTAATCATGTTGATCTTGTGAATATGAGAGGAGGAAGATGGCGGGGATAAGTCATTGTTCTTGAGAGGTGGGGTTGCAATGATGATAGATTTTGGCGAGGTAGGGACAGGTGGTATAGGAGAAGGGATCGAAGCTAAGGGCTTCTCTCTCCATAAATTGTCTTTCTTAGGCTGTCTATCCAAGATAGGTGACTGGCGAAGGATGGCTTTCAAAGATTTTCATCCTTCTACATCATGTCTTGGTGTGCGATGGTAAGCACCGATTTTAGATTCATCATAGCCTATAGGTTGAGGTTTAGATGGATCATAGAGTCTGAGCAGGGGTAGGGAAATGGTCACATCCCCTACCAACATATCAAGGATCTTGGAGTAAGATCCTTTGAGCGGGTCAAATTTAGATGAAGATGAGGCTGTTGATTGAGTGGGTGAGATTTTTGATTGTTTTGGTAATGGTTGGGTATGAGTGGTTCGTACGGGTGGTGATTTAGGCAAGGGATTTTGATGATTGGTTTTAACTAGGCATGATTTCCTCTGCGCAGAAGTTATGTTTAGCTGGTTAGATGATGATGCCCCAGCTAACGTGGTGGCTGGAAACAACCACGGGGAGAGAGGAGCGACAACAAACAAGTCCTTCGATGATCGAGTTTTCTTAGGGTTGGCAGGTAGGCAAGATACTTGGGGTGATGGTGTTGAGACGCCCGTGAGTGTCTGTAGGGGTGTAAAAGGTATAGGTCGTGTTAAAGAAGATGTGGGAGGCATGGTGTATTGAGGCAAGGTGGAGGGGTGAGGCCCTAATATAGAAGGTAGGTGTGATGGTGAAGGATGAAGCTGTGCCTACTGTATTGGTGTGATCGGGGGCGAGGGCTTTAGTTATGGCATAGGCATAGGCATAGATTGAACTAGAGGAGATTGGGTCTGTCTCCTCGATGGATTGACGACATTATTTTTGGATAACTCTAACCGTTTAGGTGGGTGTGTTAGGCTGGGAATTGGTGAAGTCCCAAGCATAAGGGAAGGTTTGGTTAGGTTGATAGAGGTGGCTGAGGGATTCGATAGAGATGAGGGGGGTGAAGGTGAGGACATAGGCATTTTGAGCTTTTGTAAACACCTCGGGTATATGGTAGAGGTGTCTAGATTAGTCATCTACATTTGAGTAGAGCATGGTGTACTCAAACGCTCCCATAAGACTTGTCTATCTTCTGTGGGATGACAATCTTCACGTGTGAACAGGAACTTTGGTATGGAAGAGAGGTGGGTTGTGATTCCGATCCACTGTGGGTTTGATACAGGGGGTAAATGAGGTGCTGTATCAATGGGTGTTAAGAGGTCAACCGGTTGCTGGAAAGATTTAGGTGATGAAGAACTAATAGGTAGGAGGGCATGTTCGAGGGGATCCGTCATGATTAAGGAGTTTGGTGATGTAGGCTCAAGGGGTTTCTCCTCTAAGGATGACAGAAAAAGTGGCAAGCCTTCTTCTTTTGTAGCAAGAGTGGTGGAAGGAGATGTTTGGGAAATATATAAGTTAGATAACATCCACTCACAATCTTGCAGGGATGTGATGTAAGAAGGTTCATTTGTGAGAAGAGAACTCTGGGTGGTTAATTCCTTTATGGGTAAAGGAATAGTGGGACTGTCCTCTTGTCCTGATAAATGAGAAGGGGGTGACAATCCCTGCGTTGGTGAAGAAGCTTGATTTAGAATTTTCTCAATGGAAGCCCTGGGTTAGGAGTTGAAAATCACATGGATCTCATGCAGACTCTTCTCCTCGACTGAGGTGTCTTGGTTTGTGTTACTGTTAGATGCATGGTTTGGAAATGGTTTGTTGAAGATTTTTAAATTTTGATTAGCAGGGGCATTAGGATTATCGAGAGTTATATCCCCTACATCAACCATTTCCTGCACTATGTTTTTCAACATCTTGCAGTTTTCGTGACTGTGTCCCTTCACGCGATGGAAGTTACAGAAGTCATTTTCTTTATACCAAGAAGGTATAGCATGGGTGGAATCAAACCTGGAGTGAGGTTTAACAGGAGGCAAGGTGATAGCTCCTGCTTTAAGTAATTTGTCCAAGATCACACCATAAGTTTCTCCCAAGGGAGTGTAGATGATGGGCTTAGCTTTATACTTATAGGTGGCTTTCGGCTGGGTATTAGACAGTGCTTGAGATTTGACCGTCACTGCGTGTACTGTACCCTTTGATTTCGAAGTAGCCGATGCGTGAGAGTTAGTGGTGTTGGGTTTGGTGGTAGAGTCTTGGGTCCAGAAATTTGAGATTTTGTTGCGTAACCTCAATTTCTCCTCCTCTAAGGCTCGAATCTCTAGTTTCTGAACCATAGTAAAGGCCTCGTCAAAGGTGCGAAAAGTTTGAATTTGGAGGGTGGGAGAAATGTGTTTAGCGCAGGCTCGCATAAAGAGTTCGATGAGTTTGGCCTGAGGTAAGGCGTAAGTAAGTTGGTTGATGAGGCCCCTCCATCGTCCAACAAAATCTGCGATAGACTTGTCTTCAAATTGTCGGATGGCATAGAGGTCGGTAATGGATAATTTCTTGGAAATATTGATGGAGAAGTGATCCAAGAAATATTGGGCTAACTGGTTAAAGGAGAAGATTGAGTGCTAGGCTAAAGCACTGTACCACTCCAAGGCAGGTCTTGATAAGGACATGGGAAAGGTACGGAGTAGTAAGGCATCGTCATGAGCAATCAGATAACAGGCATGTCTGAACGATCGCAAGTGTTGTTGAGGGTCCTCCTTACTATTAAAGCGAGTAAATTTCGGTAATTCCCATTGAGGAGGATATGTATGAAGGGGGACAGAAGGATGAATAGGCTCCCGACAAACTTTCTCATATGTTAGGATGTTACGACTTCCTGAAACATAAGCCTCAAGATTTTGCATCTTGTCCATCATCTGTTTGATTAAATCATTAGTTGGGTTAGATGATGGTGCTGTCGTTGTAAACAGAGGAGGATTGGTCCAAGAGCCGCTACTAGACAATGGTGGGATTGAATGTTGATAAGATAATAATGATGAATGTGTTGGGGCAGCCGAATAAGGGTGTCCTATATAAGAGGTTGAGGCCACCGGATGAATTTGTGGAAATGAAAAGGTGGGCGAAGCTTGTGAGGGAAAGCTCGTGTGTATAGGTGGTAGAGAGCAAGTTATAAAAGAGACAGTCTGTGAGAGAGATGAGGTAGGGTCAGTGGATGGTAGTGATATGTGGGGCCCCAGATTAACGAAAGAAAAGCCAATTGGTGCAGTATGAACCACCGAAGCCACTGAGCTGGGAGATGGGGCTAAGGATGAAGACGGTGAGGCGGAGTTATTAGGTGGGGAAGGGGCTAAGTGAGTGGCAATACTAATAGGCATACCAACGAGGATCTGACCGTCGGGTGTACGGTTAGGGGTATGAGACAAATAATATTGTATGGCACTAGGATTAGCATCCAAAAATTTGGCAAATTCCTTATCTCCTATAGGGATCTTGGGAAAATTATTGGTATCCGTAGGATTCCCCATAGGATGCGAAGGGGGTGACTCAGGCAAAGGCACGGAACAGGCATGTGAAACCATGGCTGCAGCTTGTTTCTAGGTGATAACAACCATAGACAAGAGGACACAATAGGGATTTAATCAATCTGGAATAGAAACATCAACAAAATGTTGGAATTGATAGGTTGCTGGTTTGTCAAGAACTGTTAAACATAGTAACTGATATCAGTCAGATATCTGATGTTGGTCAGAATGTAGCCGGCGTCGGTCAGTTAACCGATGTCGGTAGTATAGGACCGGTGTCGGTCACTTTGAAAGAAAAGAGAGGATGTAAGAAGTTGCTGGTTTGGGGATAACAATGCTTAATATACCTACCAAACTGTCTTGAAGTGATCATTGAAACAGTGTATGACAGAGAAATAGAACTAAAAAACAAGCAAGATGCACAAGCAAATCAAGAGACTAACCCTAGGATTAGTTTTAATCACTTTGGGCTTATGCCTTAGATGCCAGATGATGTCAATCCTAAACAAAAGACCTAAGGGAGATGTCAAGTTTGTTTTGGCTCATAAGGCTACCTCAATCGGGCAGAGGAATACCGCGGGAAGGGGGGATGTTTGAGCTGTTGTGTTGATTATGATGTGATTTGGTATGTGTTGTGTAGTGAGAGTAAGATTAATTTCTCATTAATACTCTGGATATCACCCCCACGTGCACGACCTGTTACTTAATCTATGTTCACTAGAATTAGAAAACAACAAGCAAGAATGTGATGCACGTGTTTTAAACCCAAATCGAAAATGACATTTGATGAAGCAAAGAAGATGAATTTCACTAATGCAAAAGATGTGAAAGAAAGGAAAATTCTTTTAACAAAATGACAAAATATTTTGTGAATATTTAGAAGAAAGAAACAGCAAGTGTGCTCCCTATATGAAAGAAAGCAAGAAAGAAAAAAACCCGAAAAGGGTCCCACCGGGTGTGCCAAAATGTTTCACATAAAATTTCGTTCCAGAATAGAGTTGCTTCTATCCTTTCATTCTCTTGAGAAACAGATAAGGATTAGGGCTAGGAGGAATACCTATTGAGTGTTGGGAAGCTGTGCACGTACCGTAGAGAGATTAGATCGATTGTGAAGAACTCCTTTTTGTCTGGGAAGGACTACCTGTAAGTAAGAATACAAGAACACCATATCTTAGTTAGACAATAAGTGAGGGAACTGCCTTGGGCCCAGGAAATATTAGACTTCCTTTCGAAGGTGATTAGTTCCCCTTTTAATATGAATTAATGCAAATGATAATAAAGAAGCTATTGCAAAATCACGATTTAGGTACCTTGTTAAAAAGCAATTGAGACTAAACTACCAATAATAAAATGTCCTGATGTTTGTTTGGTCACCGGTTATTGATGCATTCAGATCAATTTACAAGGATAGAACCATTTGGATATGATATTGTTTGGGGGTAAATAAGGGAAAGGTTGGTTTTTGTATAAGTCACAGTGACTGATGTCAGTCACTGGATAACCGACTATAGTTATAACACCAATACCGGTAGAAGATAACCGATATCGGTAGGGGCAGTGATTTAGGGGTTTCGAATGGAGGTCAGTTGTAAGGTGGTTATGGTGTTTATAGGGTTAATAAATGATTAGGGGGGGTAGTAGGGTGATGGAGAAAACTCAGAGAGTGAGAAAACTATCTTTGGGGCAATATTGAGGTTGATGAATGAAAGTTAGGTGCAGAGTGCTGCCGGGGTGGTAGATCTAGGAGTGAGCTTATAATTATTATGATATTAAAAGTTCAAGAAATGGTGTTTAGAAACATACAAGATACTACTTATTAGTTCGTGATGAAGATACAGGTCCAAGGAATGTGGTGGTGATAGTAAGGCTTAGTTGGGATGATCCGGTATTGGAAAGCGAACTTATGAAGCTATCCTCAGTATTTCCCAATGCTTGGATGAGTGTGACAGCGATCTAGTTGCTCAGTTACAGTCTTGGGCTCAATCCTCTTCTCTGTAACCTCTTCTACTTTTTTCACTTCTCTTTTTCCTGCCAAATGAATTCCGGATCCTTTCTTTTTGGTTGGGGGAGGTCGTTTACAGGGAACCGATGACAGTTACGTAACCGACGACGGTCAAGTAGGAACCGATGTCGGTTAGGTCAAAGTGGCTATTTTTAGTAAAATAGCCATCTTTCCCTCCTTTTCTCCTAAGGGATCAGTTGTGGGCTTGGTCAAGTCATTATTAGGCTCGTTTTGGTGTGGGTGAGGGGTAATGAGTCATGGGTATGGGTCTGGACCAAGTCATAGGTCCTAATTAGGTTGGTTTAGGGTTAGGGCTAGGTCACGGTGAGGTGACGAGATGAGGTGGTGGGGTTGGAGATGTGGATTTATTAATTATAAGGTAGTTAATAAATCATTAGGTGTGTAAGGGTTAGGTGGTGAGGTAGGGTTAGGTTGCGGGATGAGATACGGGGTACAGGGCATCGTAAGACCAAAATTTGGTGTCTATAGCATAAGCATTTGCAAAACACATTCTACAGCTGTAGGATGAAGTGAGGGAAAAGTTGAAAGTGAGTAATGCATAATATAAAGTAGCTTCAGATGCCACTAGGAGAGTTAGTGTATTTGAAGAAGGACATATGGTGATGGTTCATCTTAGAAAGGAGAGGTTTCCAAAAGGGAAATATAATAAACTCAAGTATAGGAAGATTGGGTCATGTTAGATTCTGAAGAAAATGAGTGATAATGCCTACAAGGTGGAGCTACCTGACAAATTTTCTATCTCACCAGTTTTTAATGTTTTTGACTTATATAAGTTTCCAAGTCATGATGAAAATGTTGTGGAGAACGAAGACATAAACTGGGAGAAACAAATGTTGAAGAAGAAAAAAGAAAGAGTAATGCATGTCTCGGACTAAAAGACAGTCACTACTAGACATGGGAGCTACAAAAAATATTTGGTATAGTGGGAAGGTTTGTAGCAAGAAGAAAATACTCAGATTTATGTGGGGGATTTGAAGAAGATTAATAGTGTAAAATTAGATGAATTCCGTCAATGAAATTCGTAGGAGCTAAATTCTTTTCAATCAGGGGAGAATGATGCAGGAGCATAACTTACGGAGACCATAACTTTTGATCCGAACGTTAGATCGTCTTGAAATTTTACAGGGTGGTAGATATACATTATTATTATGCTAAGGTAACCTTTTTTTGCAAGGTTGTGGCCATTGTGGCACATTTTTGGGCCAAATTCCTTTATATAGTGGCCTAAAATTGGCTTTGAACGTTTTTTTTCACTTTTGACTAGGTCTTAGAACTTTAATAAATTTTGTTGTGCTTATTAGAATAAGTCAAAATTTCACGTGAGCCTTAATTTATGAAGGTATATTTGGCACAAAAATTTTAGGTCCATCTGAGTTGTTTTGCTAGTAGGTAATTTTTTGCATTTAAGGGTTTTTTGGCAATTTAGGGATTTTTGGCATTTTAGGGTTTTTAGAGTAGGCATGAAATAAAAGGTGGATTGTAATGATCTAAAAGATCAGTGTGGATTCCAGAATGAGAATAAATATATTTTGAAACTCTTGGTTTTTATTTTCAAAGTTGTTTATGTTTGTTTTGGAGGTATTTCAACCTCTTGTAGCTGGATCCACATAAGATTCAAACCCCATACCAACAAAGTAAAATGATAAGCCTTTTACCATTATACCATGGGGCCTGAAATTCTATAAAAGGTGGGATAATATATTTGAAAATATAACTTTGATTTTTGCAAACCCCTTTGGGAGAGATGTGAGAAAATTTGGAGAAGAGTTGTTACATTGATTTTTTAGAGACTAAACCAGAGCACTGTTAGAGATTACACAAAGATTTGTAGTATACCAAAGAATAATTTTCATGTAATTATAATTATATAAAACAAATTTTTACATCATTATAGATTGGTTTGAGAACATTTCCATACCCAATGACATAACCCATATTAGGTGAACTTCATTATCATGTGGTTTGCATTTTCTACTGTATTTTCCCTCATTTTCTCACTGTTTTATGAGTTTATTATCATTTAAAAGTTTTATAGCCAATTTTAATCATTTACAAGAAAAATTAAGATTAATTTTTAAGTATCTGAAACTAGTAATTGGTTAAGCGAGTCACTTAACTATTTATATTAGTTTAATATTGGAGTAGCTGATTACAGACATTTTACTATTATTTTTGGGATTTTTAAGTTTTTGTTTTGAATGTTTACCAGGTCTAGATCAAAGTGAGGTGAATGATTGCTTGAGGAGTTTAATCTTGAGATCAGTTCAAAATATTCAAGTTCAAGTACAACTATGGAATATCCTAGAGGAACAAATGAAGAAATGACATTCTATCAATATTTTATGTAAATGATGACTATGGTGGAAGAGTTATACTAGGAAAGAAGACAAAGAATCGAAGGTAGATTGGAAGAAGCAAACAATGGTAAGTGTTGGAAGATATTTGTGTGCGCCCTTATGATTTATGTAACTATTTAAGTATTTGAAGGTCTCTGCAATAACAATGGGATTATCTCTAAGGTGTGGGACCTTAACCCTTGAGATAAACCTCTAGAATAAGGATGACTCTTGTCCTTAAAAATATCTAGATTGACCACTACTCTAGTATAAGTAAAAAATATTCAAAGTTGAGGGAGAAAAACTGCCAAACTTTTAAAATAATGGTGATACACTAGTGTATGAAGAGACCACTCTCCCCAAGATCAAGGAAAAGGGTTAAACAAAATGAAAGAGGGGTAGATATGAGCCACAATCCACACTTCATTCTATCAGCATTTAATCCTTTGAATAAATGATGCAATGGGATACAATTATGCAATTGTAACTCATACACATAATATAATAAAAAGAGAGAAAGGTAAGATACAATGAAAAATTCCAAAGGATAGGTAATAATCATGATAAACTAGATATTTTGATTAAAGAATACAAAATATTTCAAAGTCATTGAAAAGGTAGTGAATGCATTACACAGTTTGGCACAAGGGTATAAAAAAAATCATAACACTCAAAAACCAATTGGGAAAAGTTTCCTTTCATTCAAGATAGGATAGTTTCAATTATGAAACTTATTACATTTATAGAAGGAGAAAAGAGGAGAAGAGAACTAAAGATGCAATGGGAGATACTTAACCTATTTGACCCTTCCAAATTGGCCTAGAAGGTAATTTACCAATCCCATGATGATCCACACCCAAGGGGGTTTCCTTGGCTTAAACTAAATCCTAAAGATATTTCCTATGTTGATGAGCTGTAACGTAGATCAATGAATATCCACAAAATTAGGGGAGATAGATAAAGAGTGATATTTCAAATGTCCACTATTTTTCACAAACATGTTTTGGACCACTAATAACACCTCATTTATTATTAGATAGACCATTAAAATCATTATCCTTATTTTTATTGGGAACGGTTAGAGGCATCATGAGATAAAAGGAATCAAACAAAAACATCTGTAACTGATTTGGGCATCAATTGATTGAGAAAAATGACTCAAAATGACCCAACAATATGTCATTAAAATATTCCAACTATCTCCATCCTTCCCCTTAAAATTTATTTTTGAGTAAATACCTCTTTGGAAATTTTTTCCAATGAGACTGAGCTGATGTCAAAAAAATATTTGGATTAAAAGACAGGAGAAAAAAATAGTCTCGTGTTTGAGACACAAGCTTAGATCAAAAATAGATATGGAGCCAAAATTTTGTTATATGATCAGAAAATGGCCTTAACATGATAAAAAATCACATCCAATTTGTATTTTTGTTTAAAACCTTTCAAACGGTACCAATTTTACTCACTTTCTTGGTCCCCATAAAAAGTTATGGCATTTTGAAGATTCCCATCAAAATTGCAAAAATCCTTTGTAGTGCAGAATTTCAATTCCATCATAGTGTGGCCCTATATGGAATTGGAGTTCCTTTGATGTGTGGAATTTGATGTTTATGTTGTGATATATTTCCCTTTTTTATCTCCATTGTATCTTGAGGATTTTAGCAGATTATGAATGATCCGCGGACTTGCTTTCTTTCTCCTCTTGATCTGTGACCATACTTTTACGTTCCATGACCTCTTATTGTACTGTGGGTCTTATTACTTAAAGAATATAATTTATTTTTCCTTCTTCCACATTTTACATGGTGTATAAATCCTTCAGGTAACTTATTTTTTTATGTAGCTTTTAACTTTCATTTCTCAGCGGACAACCACTCCTTCATTCCACGAGTTTAATTTAATACACATATTTTCTTCATTCTATGATTTATTCATTGTTCTATGGATTTTTTTTTTACCGTGGATTTTCTATGTGTTTTTATTTGTTCACAGTGTTGTGTGGTGACATTTTCCTTTTTGCACAACATGTGACTTAGAAGTCCTTTTCCTTTGTTACACGGACTTTACGAAACCCACGATACACTACACCTTCCAAACTATGCGAAACACTACATTTTCAAAAATTTGTAGAACTCTAAGTTCCTTCATTTTTCCGTAGAACACTAATTTCCTTCATTTTGTAGAGTCTTCTGTGTTTCATTTTTTGGTGGAATAATTTATCACAATGTAGATTATTTGTTTTCAGCAATGGTCATGGGGCTAAGCCCCCCTTTATTGGGTATGGGGAGGATCCCATGATTGAATGTAAACTAACATAAAATTGTGGGGTGGACAATAGGATTAGGATCACACAAGAATACTCCACTAAACCTGTAGAAAAGTTCTTGTACAATGTATAAGGGATGAATTGTTTTAAGGAGAGGTAAAGGGGAGTAGGAAAAATAAGGAGAGGGGGTTAATGTTGTGATTAGAATTACAAAATTCACATAAATTACCCAAATTAGGTCCACATTAAATTAGAATAATTCAACCATACAATCAAAATCAAGAGTAGAAAACTTGAGACACAAATTTATATGAATTCATTAATCAAGGACATAAAGTTATTTCTTAGCTATACAAGATCACAATTTCTTGTAAAGTTAGGAAGCTGAGAGTATGGAAGAACATAAGGAAAAGAGATAGAAGAATGCAACTTATTTCTTGTAGTAGAAGTGAAATCCAAGAACTAGAAACAATCAACAAATTCTAACCTTTTGGAATGGAGAAGCCATTCAAATTTATAGATTAGTTGGCCTATGTAATGCCTTTTGTGAATATAGGAGGGAGTTTCACACAACATAGGAGGTTCTCATCATGGGAGGAGATTCATGGGTATGAAAAAGAGTAGATGGAGGATTTTGTCTTGATAAAATAGTAATGAAGTCAGCCATGTTTCTCAAAAAATTCATGAATTCATTATCCCTTCCCTTGAAAGTAATTTTACCCTGATATTTTGGGGATTATTGTCACCTGATGTTGCACCCTTTATTGGGACTCAATAAATCATCATTTTAGTGAAAAAATATGAATTCCCCAAGTCGTGGGACCTTTCTCCTTGGGAAACACCTCTAGATAATTCCATATTCCTCTACCTACCTATCCTATTGTTAAAAATACTCCTAAGCTAAGCTACTGATATACAAGGGGAAAAGGGTGTAGGAGAAATGCAGGAAAAACTAAGAAAAAAGTGGTGATTACAACAAAATAGAGACAAGATATGTCTCTTTGAGGGGAAGAATGAGAAGGAAAACACAGTGGTGAAAGGGAATATAATTTCCATAGATAAAATATGAAGAACCATTCCATTCCACACATTTTATACACAAAGAGATGAAAACATGCAAGTAAATATCACAAACAACATACCATCAATGAATAGAGAGGTAAGAGAAAAAAATACAAGTAAAGGCTAGAGATGATCCATAATAACAATAATTTACTGATAAAAGTATACATAGTCCATTGCATCAATGGGAGAAGGCATTGACTGCATTACATGTGACCAAATAAAAGGTCTAAAAATCATGAATGCTTAACCACCACTTTAACATAGTAACTTTGCAATTGAGAGAGGATATTTCTTAATGAAAAATGAGTTGCATTATATAGAATGAGAAGAGAAAGAGAGAGGATATATGGAAATGAATGAAAGATCAAAATATCAACATCTTTCCACCAAATAAGGAACAATCAACACAAGTGATTATTAGATCAAGAACATGAACCATTTATTTCATTGAATGATGTCAAATTAAATCAGGTCTTGTTGTGGCTGCTCATAATAACTAGACATTTCTTGTTGGAGGTGTTTTGATTTGATTTTGGTTCCATTTAAATAGAAAACAAGCTGAAAATTCCCCCAAAACTCTGTCACAAAGTTTTGTATGATTTCTCCACTATTCTATATGAAATTAAAATTAGATTGAATATTTTACTAAGACCTTTCTAATGGTAACATATGTGGGTGAATAAGAGCTTTGGATCAAAATATATGATCAATTGAAGAAAACTTTAAACATGTCCACAAAGATCAGGTATCGACATGATAGTGGGCCTTTTCAATTGAGGTTTTGATCAAAAAATTCACTTTTTGGGACACACCACTCCCATCTTTATCTACTCCTCACCAAATTTCCAACAATATCATTTTTTTGTGATTTGGTGCATCTAATCAAAAGTTATGATCATTTAAAGTTTGTAGTCTCATTAGTGTAGTTGTAATCCATGGGGTTGTCAAATTTAAGCTCATGACTATTTTTTATATGTGTTGGGATCTGATTGGCCTCACTTATTTTTTCCTCCCACCCATGCTAGTTATCATGTGTCACTTTTTAATGGGCTTCAGGATTTCCTTGTTCTCAGGATTTTGGGATCTCAGAGGTCACATGAGGTTTCTCTTTGAATTTGAGTTTGAAATGGCCACGATCAGTCCATGTGGACCAATCAAAAATCACCATGGCCATAAGGTCATCAGGGGGAGTCTCTCGTGCTCTCGGGATTTTAAGATCTTAGGATATCAAGAACCATCTCCTCTACCTTCATCTCCAAATTATTGAGAATCTTAGGCTTTGTGAACAGAGACTCAAGAAATGGTGACCCAATCATTGAGACTTTGATGTTGATCCCTCCCCGTCATTGGTCCATGTGGACAAATGATGGGTTTTCATGATTTAGGGTCTAAGATCCTTGCGATCTCAACACTTAGTTAAATTTTGGATCTTGTGAACCTGAATAAAATGATTAAATTTGACAGTTCGATGAACAAAGGGATGACGTGCATTTGGACGTCACCACTTGTCTGAGCCCCAAAACACAATAGTTTGAGAAATCATCCTTTCGATTCAAATTGTGAAGGCCTGTAGCTGATTTTATCAAAAAATATGAACAAGTTTAAAGACTCCTGGGTGAAAAACACTAAAAAATTGAGATCAAATGTGCTCAAGTGTTGATTTTTTTATCAGTTGGCCAAAATGAAGTGTAATCTCATTTTGGTCAACATTATGGCGACTCATTGGATTTCTTCCTACTAGATAACTGATTAATGGCTTGACATATCTATTGGGCATGGAGTCAAGCCTAAAACTTGAAAATTGATCCCAAAAATCTTAGAAAAATCACCACGAATCTACTTGGAATTTTGAACTTGTCTCTAATTTGAAAATGGTTTTTAGGTAAGTGCACCAAGCTGGAGGGCCAAAAGGGGTTCTTAAGTGGACGCATTTTTTTGAAAAAATAAAAAACCTAAACTTGTTTGATATTTTTGAAATAGCTAAACTCAAAATTGGAAGATGTTGTATAAACATGAATCGTAGAATTTTGAGTCTAGTTTCTAAGCTACTAAATTTTATTGAAAATGGATAAGTTTAAGTGGGTCAAATAACTAAAATACCAACAGGTGCTCCTAGTTTTCTTAAAAACACAACAGAGTGACTTTCGTGCCCCCACCATTTTTTGAGCACCATTTAGTATTTTTGAAAACCCTTTGGTAGAAAGATAACTAGGAGCATCTAGTTTGGGCTACATTTTAAAAAGTTTTTTTTACTGAGTATTTTTTTTAATGATTTTTCTAGTACAAAAATTTTAAATTTAAAAACATAACAGAGATCAAAAATTATAAATTTAAAAACATAATTGAATGTGTTAGAATTACACCTAGTTCGGGCTAGTATAATTTATTTTCAATTTCGATAATCCAAAAAAAAGATATATGAAAAAATATAGACATGTTTAAAATTCAAAAAATAGCTATAAAATGAAATTGTTAGAAAATAAATAACATGGAAACCTTATATTGTCAGAAAATTTGAAAAATTATATTTTTAGAAAGTAAGAACTCTTCTCTACGTCATGGTATAAATTTTTTAAACAAATTGATCGTTTTATATTGATTTATGATGGCGGAAGAGAGATTTTTACATTTTTCTGCAAAAACACGTTGTTTGTTGTGCTTTTGCAGGTCCATGCCTCAGGTTTGGGGATCCAAACTAGATCCCCAAGCCTTGAGGCATGGCTTGGAAAATTAAACAAAAATAACACGTATGCGTTATAATGTGTACGTGTTCCTAATACTATAAACATGATTTATGGTTTTGGTATGCTTTTATTTACAACAAATTATTTTAGTAAATATAATATGTTAGGGTCACTTTGCACCTTATGGAACTAGTCTCATAGCTCCATTTGTAACGGTTTAGAAGATACTTTTTTTTAGTATAATCTGGTAAGTACATAAGTAATTTTCAGGATTTTAGCATTCAACCTAAAGATTTTAGCATTTAAATTCTACAATCAAAACCCTAGGCTCTAAACCTTAACCCTAAACCCTAAACCTTGATCCCTTAACCATAGACCCCAAATCCTAAACCATGATACCTAAACCATAAACCCTAAACCCTAAACCATAAGCCCTAAACCCTAAACCTTAAACATCCTGCCCTTACTCATTAGCCCTAACCCATAACCCCTTAGCCTTAAGCCTTAAAATATGAGTCCTATGTCCTAAACCCTAAACCCTAAACCATGAACCATGATCCCTAAATGCTAAACCCTAAATTCTAAACCCTAAAAACTAAATCCTAAACCCCGACCCCAAACCCCAAACCCTAAACCCTAAACCGTAAATCCCAAAACCTAAATCCTAAAGCGTAAACCCTGACCCCTAAACCCTAAACCCTAAACATTGAATCCTAAACCCTAAACTTGAAACCTGAAACCTTAAACCGTAAATGCTGAGCCCTAAACATTAAACCCTAAAATCTAAACTTTGTGACCTAAACCTTAAACCCTCAACCCTTAATCTTGAGCACTAAACCCTAAACTATAAATCCTTAAAAAAATAATAAACCCTAAACCCTGAACACTAAATCCTGAACCCTAAACCCTAAACCCTAAACCCATAACCATATACTCTAAACCCTAAACCCTTAACCTTGAACCCTGATTCCTAAGCCCCAAACCATAAACCCTAGATCTAGAGCCCTTACCTATGAGCTGTAAATCATAAACCCTGATCCTTAATCCCTAAACCTTAAACCATAAACCCTAAACCACGAACCATGACCCCTAAATTCTAAACCCTAAACCCTAAACCCTGACCACAAACCCTTAAAACTAAAACATAAAATGTAATCAATGAATCCTAAACCTTAAACCCTAAACCATAAATACTAAATCCTAAACCCTAAATCCTAACCCTAAGTGCTATGATTCACTTTCTAAGATTTTTTTTAAAGTGAAAATCTAAACCTTACATAATTCCATGACTATTTTATTGTTTTTATTATTCTGAATTATCTTATTTTACATATTGCAATATATTAATTAGGTTAAACTAGTTTTGATATTACACCTAATATGTTTTTAATTGATGTAGGATTATAAGTGAACACATATGCTATTGCATTACTAGGGATGAGGTTCATGGACCTTTTGTGGATATAGGTGAGGACATGGGAGGTGGCCCTCCGAATGTTATTTTTGAACCAGATAATAGATCCCTAATACCATGAAACCTGTATATTTTGTATATTCTATAAATTTGTTTTGCTTACATCCTACACCTATATTGATGCTTGGACATTTTTTATCATGAGCTCTATTATTACTCTAAACATTGGGTTACAATGTACCCTATGAGTTAAACTTCTATAGGATCACTACAACCATGTGTTGTAAACATAAGGATCCTAAACCTTAGGTGGTCAGAGCATGCTGACAAGTGAGGCTGGAGACCCTATACTCATGTGTTTTATATTGTTAACTCATGTTGCGATGGCATACATGTACAAGGTCATTCATACACATGGACCCTAGAGACCCTAGAGACCCTATACCCTAAACCATGACAATATATTCTTAACTATCAACCCTAAACCCTACACCACTAGACCACTAGTACCCTGATGTCCCAAGTACCATACCCCTAAACCTTTTGAACCATAAACCCTATGGTTACAAGTGTAACCCTACACAGTTATATGAGCCTATATGATGAGGGTCTAAGTTAAGACCCTAAAGTCATGTTCACTAAGCCCAAAGAGACCTAGAGGATTCTAAACACTAAATCCTCAACCCTTGCATGGGGGAGATTTTAAATAGATATGGGGGTAAACCTTGATCCCTAGACCCCTAACCCTAAGAGCTAGACCCTAGATGGCTTGGGAGAGCATGTACCCGAGTGGCTTATTATTGTATTTTGAATTGGTCAACCTTGTACCATTGTGATTGAGATTTTGAACATTTGATATGTGTGTGTGTGTGTGTGTGTGTGTGTAAACCCTGAGACCATGAGCCCTAGAGACCCTAGAGACCTTAAATCCTATTCCCTCAACCCTTGATATTGTTGTATATGTTTTTAATTGTGTATTTATATCAATTTCTTATATGTATTTTAATTTTTTAAATGTAAAAAATGTAATGTATGTGTTCCAATATTGTATCAATTGCATGCATGTGTTTTAATTTCAGAAAATTGATGAAAGTCGTAACCCAAAGTGTATATTAAAAAATGATTAACTTATTAGTTTTAAGGTATACTACTTAGATTCATATTATACAACATTGAAGCCCATAGATATATTAGAGCACTATCTGATGATCTCCATACACTAAGGCACACCATATACAAAAACATAGGTGTCATACTCATCTAATAGCTTTTATTAATAAGACACACTTAGTGTGTGATTACTAGGCATATCTCTAATGTGTGTAACACTTTAAAATATAGGTTCATTAATTAAGAGTTGTTCCCAATGTATTATTTTTGCTTATAAACATTATTTTTTCTTATTGTTAATCTAATATGGATGTTTTTTCTTGATTGGAAAATTATGGAAATTGAACGATCTTGTCCTGGATCTTTTTCTTAGTCTTAAAATGTACTTGAAAATGCACTTTTATTAGCAATGAGAATGTCATGCTCTTTGTATGTTTTATCTCTTGGTAGTGGGATCATATTCTCATCATAATCAAATGTTATAAACTTGTGCTTACTGTCAATTATTACTTCTATTTTTCCTATTCATATTTTTCCCAATATTGCATTGAATTAATCTATATTAGGCATTACAAATAATGTTATATATCTCACTTTAGTTCCAAATTCTATAGGAAATGTAATATACCACAGTTTTACATCATAATGTATTATATGTTGAAGTTCATATACATTGTGTCAAGTCACCAAAGAAATTTCACATTGCATGTGTTATAAGTTTGTTTCTTGTCAATAATTATTCCTTTCCTATATTCTTTTCCCATAATGACTAGAATAGGTGTGGGTTTTACTTCACATTTCTAATTCAGGACCTTAACTTGAGGGATGTTTTTTGTACATCCACTTGTCTAGGAATTTCCTTCTCTTATTTAGGCGCCTCTTTGGGTACATGTTGTTTCTTTATCAAATTAAGCATCCATTTTTCAAATATCATTATGTCATTATCAATAATATATTCAATTCATTGATTCAAAGCAAAACACTTATTGATATTATGTCCATTTATCCTATAATAATCAAAAAATGATTTTCCCCCTTATTATTTTAAATGATATTGTGGGGGACATCTGATAAATGGCCTAATTTGATCTTATTCCTATGCAATAAAAAATCATTATAACACTTGGTTTGTATCTTATGTTTTATTTATTTATAGGCTCATTATTATGATGTGGATTTATAACTTGATCTAGATGAATTTTGAACCTCGAGAGATGTACCTTCTTACACACTTAACCTTGTTTGAGTGTTTGAAGAAGTATTTGAAGAGGTATTTTTCATACATGTATCGTATGCATAAGAGCACATATAAAACAAATTATTCTCATATTCTAAGGTGTCAAATACCAGATGATCAAAATATTGGAAATTCCAAACATGTACTCCCTTTTCTATAGGGGATATTAGACTTTTAGTAAACATAAATTACTCCTATGTGTCATTTGGTTAATATATCAATTGGTGCATGACATCTTTGTAGCAAAGGTTATACTCTCTAATAGGCTAATCAATACCTTATTGGAATGTGGTAAAATGTGTTAGCTTGTGACTGTGATTTGCACTAAATTGTGATAAGCATGCTTCTTCTAACATAAAATGTAAATTTTTCCCTTGACAAAATCCTAATAATTCTTGACAAAATATCAAATTGTGAAAGTCTAATATGTTTGCTAACATTCTTATATTGTTAATGTTATCTGATTTTTCCCCTTAGGAAAAATTGGACTCACACAAATAAAATATCAAGATTTATTCGGCCACGGGAGCTCACATTTTTGGCACGAGCCAAGTGAGTTGAAGTGATGTGGAAGCATTCGGATTCAGCGGGAAAAAATTCTGAATCAGCAGGCTCAAAAGGTCTGAAGGACATCAAAATCTGAAGTCTGAAATTCGAACTTCATACATTTCAGAGTTTAGAGTTGGCAGTAGGGTCGAGTGGTGAACAGTGTCATGTGGGGAGAAAAGGAAGTCTAAAACATGAAGTCTAAAATTTAGACTTCGGGATTTCGGGATTTCAGAGATTTCATGTCCCAGACAGATGAACAATACCCAAAACCCTAAAATCCAAACCCCTGAAACCCCAAAACTTGAACCCCTGAAATCTCAAAAAATGAAATCCATGAAACCCAAAACCCCCAAAAAGACAAAGGCCCAAAACCCAAAGTCTGAATTTCAGACTTCAGGGTTTCAACATTTTAGAACATTGCAACCCCAGTGCATGCAAATCATGACTTGAAGTCCAAAACCCAAAGTCTGAATTTCAGACTTCGGGATTCTGGCATTTCATGAGATCAGAAAGGTGAATAGTGACAGTGACCTTTGAAGTGGAAATGCCCAAAGCTCCGAATCTCAAAAGTTTGAAATTTTGGATTTCGGAGGGTGCGATGCAAAACTAACCACTCGCATTTATTGCAGTATGGAACCCTCATCTTCAGATGGCCATAAATTTTGACTGGGAGCTCAGATTTGCAAAAAATAGGACTTTTTGGAAATCTCTTAATGTCCTCTACACAACAAAGACTAGTTTTCTTAATTTTATTAAGATTAAGAATTTCAAAATGAGGAAATATAGTCCGCCATTTTAGAGGATGTTTCTAGATTTCTCACCTACCAAAATGATGAAGGTATGGACTTCCTTTCTTCCCTAACAAGGCAAGGTACATAGAGGTATGGGTTTTGTAGTGGCACCCATCATTCTTGCAGGTGATTTTAATGCATTTTTGGATGGTTGAAGCAAGATTTTGAATTCCTTCTCTCTCTCTTCTCTCATTCTTCCTATATATTTTAAGGAGGGGCTCATTTCAAAGTGTTGGATAATCTTGTTTTGTGCCCTTCCTTCTTCTCTTGTCTATAAGTGATATTGTGGAACTCAAACCTCCCCTTCAAACTATAAATGTAATTTTTTCCTGTTGGGCATTATAATGCACTGTATCAAATCTATGGAGCAATAATCTAAGTCTGTGGATGAATTTCAACCCTCTCTTGCATTCATTGTATTTTTATGATCTCTCATTACAACTTTGGTTAATTGGGAAATTTATTTTTTGTTACATGTTTTGGTGGTTTGTGTTTAATGGTGAATAAATTTTTGACAAGAAACTGATTTGTGTTGATGCTCACCCTCTTCAATCTTGTTTAATTTTATCCCCATGTAACGCAAGTTACTCAACATTCCTCTTGGTGCATCACCTCTATCAGCTTAGGTTCAATTTCTTGCAACGTTTTAACCCTGTCCCCTTGGAAAGTTAGAGTAGATTTTAGGATAGATCCTCTATAATTTGAGTGTGTGTATTAGAATAAAGGAATAAGAACTAGCCTTCATCTAGATAAGATAAGATAAGATAATAATATTATTTTTTGACAAATGACCACAAAAGTAGGTCAATGGGACTATAGAGTACAAAGTAAAAAAGAACCCAATGAGAGGACCCAAATGTTTCGCCCAAAATACAAAAAGAGATGGAGAAGAGGAGAAGGACGCAACAAGTGCGGAGAACCCAGAAAAAGGAGAAGAGGATAACAGGGGGGGGGGTGAGCAGAAGAGGGAGAAACACCCCAACACCATCACCACACAAACAAGGATGGCTGGAAGTAACTTGCGAAGCCCCGATGCCTAGTAACTAAGAGTCTGAATAACCGAGTGCATCTTGTAGAAGACTAGGCTAAGAACAATAAGATCTATTTTCCAATCCAACATGACATGGAAATGCCCCTGTTATAATTCCACTCCCAGTGGGACCATCAACCGGGAGCCCAACCAGGAGGGAAAGTGTCTCGAATCACTGGTTTGAGGCTCCGAATCACCGCCCATTTACCAGCCTTCCTAGCTGCCATGAATAACTCCCGGGACTGTTTGAGTTCTGCCCACTGGGCTCTAGTGAGATCTTCATCAAGGAAGATTTTATCCAGGAGTGAGAATAGTCTCCTTTTAGATCTAAGCACCCGAAGCTTGTCATCTACTGATTTGAAGCAAAGGAAGAGGGTAGAATTAAGACCAAGCCATGCCCTATCAATTTACACTTCTGGCAGCTCCAACTTATTTGTGATAAAATCAGAAGCAGTGGCGAAGGATCAAAAGAAGGAGGAGGTGTGGGCAACCCTCTTACCTTGAGATTGAGATCTCTCGCTGACCTGTTTCTTTCGTCCACAAGTTTTTCCTGTAGAACTTCCTCCACAATGGTAAGAAGAGAGGTGTTTTGGTCTCTACCTTTCACTATTTGTGCCTATGAATATGATTGTTTCTTGAAATTTTCATGTTGGGTTTGAATCTCTTCCTGTTTGTTCTTCAAGTCTGAAATTTTTGCATGTAATTGGTTGTTGGTACCTATAGGAATGGTCTGGGTCATGATATCTGTAAGTTCCCTACACAGTTTGATGTTACTTGCTTTAGATCTCTCCATTCAGATTGTATGTTCAAATACCGCATTTCATAGTAAACTGTTAGATGATTCCACTACCTTAAGCCTGCGTAGTAATTCCACTATGATGTAGGGGAAACCTTTCTACCCTGGTTCATTTTTCCCAGCTGAGGGGGTTGCTGCAATGAAAGAGGTGGAAGGAGACATCAGTGAAGTATGAACCACTTGTAATGGTGTCAAGACGAGGGGAGAGCCGGGGGAATCCCCCATTTCAGAAAACCCTACCCACAATTCATGAAGAATCAGAAAAATGTGTAATAGAGGAACATAAAGGAGCACCCATGATTTAGTACCCACAAATTTAGTACCCATGATTCAGCTGAAACTGAGAACAAGGAACAATCGGAATTGCAAGGAGGTAGTTTGAGAAATGGAAAAATGGAGAAATCCACAGATGTTGAGCCAAACACCCACTCATAGTTGAGCCAATAAAATTCATGGAATCCCATTCATAGTAGTGGAAGCCATTAAAATAGTCGTGGAAGCCACTCATAAGAGCAATATGTTAAGAGCTGAGTAATGGAAGCCCATTCAGAGTTGTACGAGAGCCACAAAATTGAAAGAGTCTGCGAGAATTGAATCGGAAACGATACACCATGATGAAGTTGCACTATGATGGAATCAAAGTAGCTTCAACGTAATTGCAAGGAAGAATCGATCAATCAATGGAAAAGCTTGCATAACAGAACAAAGCTTGCACATATAAGAAAAGACAGTAGAGTGTCTTGGCATGCTCATTAATGTCAAATGAAGGTATACATATAGGGTGATGAGTAACCCTAGTGCATGACACCCAAGCAAACCCTAAACCTAACCCATGTGAGATGACCCTCTATATGTGAGTGGAGGAAACATAAGATCCCACACACCAACACCCCCCCTTCATTGAAGTTGGGGTAGTGGCTATGATGAGTCAGACACAACAAGAAGACACTCCTCAACAACTAAGAAAGATGTGTCAATGGGGCCTGACAACTAAAGGCCTGATAAGGTGCCCATATAAAAACAACATCTTCCTAGAAGAATAAGAAGAAGAGAAATGGGTCCTGACATAAAGCTTGATGAGGTACCCACGCACAATTAGAAGTCCCAAGTAATGAAGGAAAACCTAGTGGGAAAAACATCCACCACAAGAGAACAAAACACTCTCAAATCTAAGAAAGATGCCATAGATGGGTTCTGGCCATAAAATAGCTTGAAACTGTACCCATGTACAAAAGGGAAATCTCTTGGAAAGAAGAAGAGAGAAGAAGAGGGATACGAGATGGATGCAAAAGATGCCATAGATAGATCTGAACTGTACAACTCTAAGAAGTCTCCCAGAAGAATGTTGATGATGAGATCCTCTACCTCTTGACTGAAGAAGATCCATCCACACCGAACTATGTGTCTACCCTTAGGATGGTCTACTCTGAGTTTGGTCCATGAAAGTTTGACATAGGTCTAACAAGTGAGTGCGAAGAAACTGAATGTAATGTCACGAGTGCAGAAATATCAGAGTATGAAGATTGAACACTTGTAGAATGGATGTCCAACTGATGAGAGGGAAACAAAACATCCCCCATAATAGAAAATGGATCCATAAACAAGGGTGGATCAATGAAAGTCTCTAGAAAATTTGAAGTGGCAAGAGTCCCAGAAGGGGTTTGGGACTCTCCCGATAATGGAGATGATGAACTCCTCTGAAATACCTGTAGATGGATGAGGAACCTGTAGTACATCACAATTGTACTTTGTGAAAATATGAATAAGGTTAGGCAGATACTTGTCCCAATGAGGGTGCTTAAGAAGCATAAGAGTGATGTCAGATAGGTATGAGTTATCTAATGAAGGTAGAGGAGTGAAAAGGGCCTCACACACTGAAGGTGGAAAAGAGGCGGCTGTGATGAGTGTGTGATACTGTATAGGAGACTGCTCAATATTGGATGACATGTGGTATAAGTCGACACTCTTTGGAATAATGAGAGAAGAAGGAGAAGAGTCCTCTAAAATACTCTCGATATCAAACTGGGTGCACAATCCTCATCGTCAGAGGTAGAAAAAAGCAAGTTGTTATCAATGGAACTGTCATCACATGAGGAAATAGATGAGCCAACATAATCAAAAGTAGAGGCAAAGAAAGAGTGGGGTCCAAAAAAATCTAAGCGAGTACGTCTCATATCCGAAGTATCTCCAACTAAATCTCTAGCACTTTGCAAAGTTTTCCTAGCCCAAAGAGGACCAGGAGAATCAAGCTCAGAGTTAGAAGATTCTTCACTTGAGTGAGAAGGGACATAGTCCTCATCATCACTACTGTCAGAATCAGAAGACTCAAGGCTCTGATGGTCGGGAAGAGGAGCACGCTCAACAAAATCATCATCTGAGGAGTTAGAATATGAATAAGAGAGCTAAAGAACCTCAGTAGGTAGAGAGGTAGAAGTCGAGGAGGACTTAATGCTTCTCTCAATTTCAAGCATGGAAGTGGGTGTCGAATCAGAAGTAAAGTGAGAAAAGGTATACAACCGTGAATGGTGATCTACCTTTCCCGTAGCCACTGTAGTATCATTGTTAAGCTCACGAATAATCACCGAGTTAGGATCAAATTCCACTTGCATTCCTTCACCAAGGCGAGTAATTTGTTAAACTGATAGGAGATTGGTAGAGAGATCAAGAACACTCAACACTTGGTTAAATGTTCCCCCATCTATCTCTACCGATCCACTACCGGAGACCGACACTTTTGTGTTATCACCCAACGTGATTTGGGACATATCACAAGGTTCGATGTTGGAGAACTCAACATGCAAAGAAGCCATGTGGTGCGAGGCATCGAAATCTATAATCCAGGTCGATGAAGGAGAAACTTTGGCTACAAGGGCCTTCCCTTTCTTCTTATCAGATTTAAACTCTCTTGTAGTAGAAGATTTGACCTTTAGAGCATTTTTTTTATAGAATCAGAAGCACCTATTTGATTTTTCTCAATTAACTGAGTAAGGTGATCCATTTGTTTTCTCATACATGTATGCTCTTTATGACCAGATTTATTGCAATAGGAACACTTAAGCTTGTCTTTCTTTGCTCTAGGCTTAGAATTCGAAGCGTTCGTGTTAAATTCATCTTTGGTCTTGGTTTCCTTCTGAGGTTGATCCTTTCTTTCTATCTTATTACCAGTCTTCTTTTCCTTACTAGTACTTGCTACAAGGGCATGTGAATTGGACTTGAGAGACCCCATTTGAATGAGTTTTTCCTATTCTCGAATGAGTTGGGATGAAAAACAGTCAAAGGAGGGTTTTTTCCAAGCATTTCCCAAGGCAAATTTTGTAGCGTAAAAAGTTGACACAAAGACAGATATTCAGGACCTAACTTAGAGAGAATTGACAAGATCAATTGAGAATCTTTCTTCTCTACTTGACATTCCTTTAACAACATTCTAGTGTGGAAAAACATAGAGAAGAATACTTGTAGGTTTTAAAAATCACTAGGATTTAACCCTAGCAGTTCGTTTTCCAACTCATGCGCTCTTATGTCATCTTGTTGTCCAAACATTCCATCTATAGTTTTCCACGCAAGGTTAGGTGTTTCAGACGACTCAATGGGGAAGAGCAAGTCAGGAGAAATGGACATGCAAAGAAGACCTAAAGCTTCATGAATACGATTTAACCACTTAGATTTTTTAGGATTTTTGTCTGGTTCAGTCTCAGTTCCCATGGTGATGCGGTATAATCCTTTACCCCTTAGTTTCATAATTATTTTTGATCTCCACTCGAAAAATTTGAACAACATAAGCAAAGGAATTGAATGAGCATCCATCGTGAAGAGAGAGAGAAGGAATACAGAAAAGAATCACAACCACCCAAGACATTATAGTAACCCCCCTACTTTTGGCACTTTATAGTTGAGTGCATTGGATACAATCGGGTCCGAGCATGCATCTTGAAATAGTTGGTAACTCATCTTGCAATTAGCATAATAACGTGTAAGAGAGGAGACCACAATCGTGTTTCGTGGAGTGCAACAAAGTGACACCGTATACAAGCACAACTTGCAAAAAACATGAAAATGGGAAAAATCAAATCCTGGTTGTAAGAAAAAGTGTCTCACGTCGCATGGATACCCCCTTACTGCAGACTATGGCAGATGCGATCACTAGTCACAAGCAATAATAAGGGTAAAATACAATGAGCAAATGGACACAAGAAGGGTCCAGATAATCGCCAGAACGTCGAAAAATCGCTCGGAAGGCAAAAAGGTGCTTGAAGTGTCACTGCACACTTGAGCGCACGATTAGCAAAAAAAATTGATAATAACACCTAAATTTTATCATTTGGAAACACCCAATTTGGCTAATTTTAGAGCTATTTGGACTCAGAAAAGTGACAATGAGCGTTAAGTAAAGGACAATTTTAAATATTATCTAATCAAGATCATAATTAATATGAATAGATTTAATTACAATTAAATCTAATTAATTATGAGAGAGAAAAAAAATCCCCTAATGAAGATCTAATTAATTTTTTTTTAAATAATCCCTTTTTAGATATATCCCTAAAGTAAAAAAAAAATAACACCTCAATTTAAAAAAAAACACTTGTATACATTTAAAATGCATCCACCCACATTTTTAAAAAAACTTACCATTTGTGTTTTTGAAAAGAAACACTGTGGTCGAGTTGGAGAAGTCCGAGCGGGATGGGGCTTGGTGGAGATAGGGACCACGTGGAAGTGGGGTCGAGGTGGGTGGGATACAAGTGGGCTCGGTGTGGGGAGTAGGGTAGGCCAAGCAGGAAGAGCCTGAGGTGGGAGAGCCATTGGAGAGGTGGCTTATTAGGCGATAGGCTCGAGTGATCTCAGTGGAAGGCTCGGTGGGTCGTGGGTGAGGAGACAGGGAGGGGTCAAGCTCAATGGAGGGCCGAGTTGGTCAGCGCGTAGGGGATCAAGCTCGGTTGGAGTGGGGAACAGAGAGCTCAGAACGCGGGGAGCGGGTCGCCAATGGATAGGGGTGAGCACGTGGAGCGGGAGAAGGCTCAGGGAAAGCGTGGGCATGATCAGGGGAAGGCTCCACAGTGGACATGAGGGCTAAGTAGGGTCATGAGGGCCAAGGGAAAATCCAACAGTGAGGGAAGGACGTTAGGGAGCAGGCCCATATAGAGGAGAAGAGACTCGTCTCGACTCAGCCAAGCAAAAAATGACGCAGGGTTGATGCCAGGAGAAAAATAACAAGGTGACTCGGCTGAGTTAAGTAGGAAACTCATGAGTTGAGATTCAGAATAGGCCAAAATACTTCAACCAAGCCAAGAGGTTATAGCTCGATCAGAGCAAAAGAATGACTCGACCTTAGTGAGAGGAAGCTCGCCAGGTAGAAGGAGCTCAGTTTGAGGAAGATCTCATGGTGAGCTAGAAAGGGAGCTTAGCTTGGTGGAGAGGTCGTGGCGAGCTAAACGAGCTCGGTGGAGAGTAGAGGAGCTTGATGGTGAATGGAGAGAGCTCGGGGTTGAGCACAGAGACGCCAAACACCAAAACTGCAACCTATAATTTTGAACGTGAATCTGCAAAACAACATGAAAACATAGAAGAGAGACCAAAAATAGAGATTTAAAAATTTCCAGTTTAATAAAAAATTAAAAAAACTAGAAAATAAACCTCTATTTTAACTGATCTCTAGATTTAGCTACAACCAACTAAATATAGCTGTAAAACCCCTGAAAGCTTCAGGAATACTTGCACATGCAAAAAGAACACATCAAAACTGACACACTTTCCAGGAACAACTTGTTAATAATGTTAGTAATAAAATCCACAATATAACAATACAAAAAATTACACGAGTAAGAGAATGACACCAAGAGTAATCGCAACCAAAAATAACGAGTGCACATTTACCCGATCTCAGCTCTGATACCATGAAAGATTCTGCGAGAATCGAATTGGAAACAATACACCACAATGAAGTTGCACTCTGATGGCGTAATCACAAGGAAGAATTGATCAATAAATGGAAGAGCTTGCATAACAAAACAAATCTTACACATACAAGAAAAGACAACGGAGTGTCTTGGCATGCTCGTAAATGTCAAATGAAGGTATACATATAGGGTGCTGAGTAACCCTAGTGCATGACACCCAAGCAAATCCTAAACCTAACCCATGTGAGATGACCCTCCATATGTGAGTGGATGACACGTAGGATCCCACACATGAACAAAAATCAGTAGACACGAAAATCTCGACCAGAAAGGGGGATCACAGATAGAGGAGACAATGGAAAAAAGGGCAAGAGAGATCCACAATTCAAAGCTCACAAAAGAGGAAGAAGTCTCACGGAAAATGTAGTAGAAGGCTCACAAAAAACATAGCATGAAAAGGCTCATGAAGAACATTACAAAATGTTAATTGTGGAAGTCGTAACATAGACATTCATGGAAGCCAACGTGAGCCATGAAAGAAGTTATGAAATGTTTTCAGAGGGCCCACGATTCACAAAAAATGATACAGATGAAGCTCATGAAAATATTTGTGAAGGTTACAGAGCTAAACCCATGAAAGATATGGCCAGATGAAAGGTCACGAGCATGACTGGCGAGCCACAATTCAACTTTGTGATTGCTGGTAAACATGAGCCATGATTTTGACAGTAGCCATGAATGTTAGGGCATCGACTGTAGACTATAAAAATTGAGAGATTCTTTAATAGAGAAAACCCTGTGAAGATCATGGGCCACGAACCAGCAAAAACCATTGATGTAGATCAATAGGAGAGAGAACAGGAAGATCAATAGGAGAGAGAACCAAAAGCTGTGACAGAGAAAGAAACCAGAACCGCGAATGAATGAAGACATGATGTGAACAGATGAAAGGTCACGAGTTACTTGCTAATATGTCAATGGTTTACAAAATTAATATTTTCTAGAACACCGTGTTCATGCAGATAAAACCTTTAGAGATCTTTCCCAATTGCAAAGTCCCACACTTTGGGAAAAGCTCCATGTTATGCAATCACACTGATAGTTTCAATCTATCGGGTTTCAAACCATCAGGGGTGCTATGATTATGTATCAACACTATCTTCTAGATTATAACTACTAGAGCTACATGACCACTTCCATCAGGTATAGAGTGCCCCTAACATCTTATATTTACCAAAATAAATTTAAAGTATAATATTTCGAAAAGAAATATTATACTTGACATTTAGTTTTGTAAGTATGACTCTTTCAAGACCTTACAAACTTCATATAGAGAAAAACACATATGAATTTTGTGATCATAGAAACATGTACGCTTTATAGGTTCATGGATTTGCGAGCCTAGGAAAACATAATGTGATCGTGTTATTGTAAAACATGATCACGTTTCCTTTATTTTTGTGTTTTTTTCCACTTTTTGGTCCCCCAACTTGGTGCACTTACCCTTTTAAAGCTCTAAATAAAAAATTTCTCATATTGAAAATTTCCCCAAAAAATTATGACTTATTACCCATGAAGGTGATTGATTTTAATTGTGCACGAGCTGAAAAGAGATCACAAAAACTATGTACAAAATATCAAATCATACATCATCTAAATGGAGACATGTAAAGTATGCTAAAACACTTATATTGTAAAAACAAACCTAAACTACTCCTACTCTATCTAAAAGCAAAACCATATAATGGTTGGGAGAAGTAACTTCCCTTCTTGATAAAGTATGGCCATTTGATCAATTTTTCCACCAGATCAAGTGATGAAAGTGAAAGTATTATTTGCACCTCCTTTTTTCCCAAACGACCAGCCTAAAAAATAACAAAAACCTCCTCTAGTTTCTCTACATTTGGTTTACAAAGGATAATTGGATGATTTTTGGTACTTTGGATCTCTTCTCCTTGTTTTGAGGTGAACATGATAAGTGAAAACTCAGCTTGATGCTCTGAAACACTCAAATATCTAATTGTTCATGAAAGTTTCAGAGATGATCTCTTGCATTCTCCATGTAGGAAACTATTTTCATTAAATTTCTTCTAAAAAATGCATCTATTTCAAAAATTAGCTCTATATTCTCCTCATCTTCAAATATGAAATAAAAAATATTAAAAACACCATCACAAAGCTCTATTTGATCATTTTCAATATGCAGGGATGATCTTAATGACTTAGAGCTGTAGTATTTAATGAAGGTAGAAAGTTCTAAACATGCAAGACAATGAGGGTCACTGCATTCAATTAAAAATATTGCTTACCATGGAGCTTGTCCTCAACTTTATTGTGGTCAATAGAATTATTGAGAAATATGCCATCTTCATCCTCAAGTTCAATATAATCTCCTTTGAATTTACATGGTCTCTCTTCATAGTGGATTCGTCCATTTGTAGATTTTGTACATTGTCATCATCCAAATTAAAGTCACACCAACCTTCAATTTTTGTAACACTATTTCCTTTTGTGAAACTGATTTGAGATGGATATGTGACATTGGTAAGAAGCCACTCATTGATCAAAATTTCAATTTTTTTTTGGCTCGAGCTCAAAATTGTTGATATGATCCTCTGAAACCTACAAATGATCGTCCATCACATGTTCTAATTTCTGCAACTCAAGGAGACAAAAAAATATTTTTTGATCTTCTCCTATTGATTATAAATCTCCAAAAAAACTATATGGCTATGTGGGGAGTTGTTGGGAGTGTTGCATGTGCCGCAATTCCTTAGGTTTCTGAACTTGAAAATCATGTGCATGTGAATTTGGGTCTATAAAGTGGGGAAGGGGCATAAATATTGATTGATTTTGGGAAGGAGAATGGATCTCAAGAGGATTTGAGAGAAATATTTCAATATAGTGATAGGATGGGGACTTAAATTTATGAGAAAGAAAATGATATGAGTATGGTGAATGATTACCCCATGAAAAATGCCCCCTAAAACTAGCTTGTTTAGTCTCCAACCTTTCAACTAAATCTAGCATCATCTTCATGTTCTCCACCATGGTCTGGATCTGTGATTGATATTTTCATCGTCAAAGATGAAGCTATATCCCTTGTAAACATATCCATGCACCTCCAAAACACCATAATCAATAGGATATACATGTGGATCGATTTGACATGGAGCACATGTATATCCATCATGATAAATCTCATGGGTGTGATTCTGAGGGGAAATTCGGGTGAATGTAGTTGAATGATACTATTGGATGTGAGGATTCCAATGTGGGAAATAACCCATAATTGTAAAACTTCATTAAAATAATGAAATTGTAAGAATGGAAATGGTCTATAAATGAGAGATGGATTTTTGAATCATTAGAGTCACCAGTTGTGTTGGGAAAGTGCCTCAAAATATGAATATCACTAAGAAATTAACCGATCTTAGTGAAATGATTTGCATAGGAATCAAACTTGTCTCACCAAGTGTGCCAGGAAAAGTTTTCACCTAATGTTGTACCCTTTGCTAAGCCTCAATGGATCAACACCTCAGTGAAATAATGGGAATGTCCCTAAAGTGTGGGACCTTGATCTTTGGGATATACCTATGAAGAAGTCTGAATTCCTCTACCTACCTATCTTAATGATAACAATAATCCTAAGCTAAGATAGTGAATTGTAGTGGGGAAAGGGGGAGGAGGAATGTACAAAACAAACTAATCTAAGCAAGTGATGATTACACTGAAATAGAGAGGGGATTTCTCTCCTCAAAGGGAATAATGGGAAGGAAAACATAGTGGTGAGAGGGAAGATACTTGCCATAGATTAAATTTGAAGAACCATTCCATCCCACACATTTTAGACACAAAGAAATAAAAAATGCAAGTATAGCTCACACACATCATACCATAAATGAAAGGAGAGTTAAGTGACATAAAAAAATAGCAAAGCGAAAAGATGAGACAACCTAACACAATTTTATTGATAAAATATACTCAGTCCATTACATCGTTGGAGAAGGCACTAAGTACATTACATGTGGCCAAATAAAAGGTTTACAAATCATGAAAGCTCAACAATAATTTTAACATGGTAACTTTGAATTTTAGGGAGGATACTTCTTAATGAAAAATGAGTTGCATTATATAAAATGAGGACCAACCACTTTCCAGCAAAAAGGACCAATGAACATAAGTGATTCTCTTATCAAGCATGGGTGCCATTTATTACCTTAGATGATGTAAAATCATATTAGGTCCTATTGTGACTACTCATAATAATTAAATGCTGGTTGTTGGAGGCATTTTGATCCAATTTGGGAGCCATTTCAATAGAAAATAAGGTGAAAATGACCCCAAAAATCTGTCATGAAGTTATCTCTGATTTCTCCACCATTCTATGTGAAATCAAACTTAGATTAAATATATGATTAGGAACTTTCTAATGGCACCACATGCAGGTGAATAGGTTCTCTAGAACAAAGGATATGATCAAATTAAGTAGACTCAGAACGTTTCCATAAAGATCAAGTCTCAAAATGGAAGTGAGCCTTTTGAATTGAATTTTTGATCACAAAATCAACTTTTTGGGACCCAAAACTACTCCCATCATGATATAATCCTCACCAAATTTCAAATGGTACCAATTTTGCATGATTTGGTGCATCTAATCAAAATTTATGATTGTTTAAAGTTTGTGGTGTTATTGGTGCAGTTCATGTTCATAGGGTAGTCAAATTTAAGCTCATGACCACTTGATACATGTCAGGATCTTATTGGCCTCACTGATTTATATCTCTCGACCAAGATGGTTGACATGTATCACCTTCTTATTTACCTTGGGATTTCCTTGTTCTAAGGATTTTGGGATATCAGAGGTCATATGAGGTCGCTCTTTGAATTTGAGTTTGAAATGGTCATGGTTGGTCCACTGGACCAATCATGGCCCACCATAGCCACAAGGTCACTAGAGGGGTCTCTTGTGTTCTTAGATTTTCAAGATCTCAAGATCCCAAGACACATCTCCTCTGCTTTCATCTCTAAATCCTCAAGAATATGAGCATTTGTGAATTGAGACCCTCAAAATGGTGACCCAATCCTTGAACATGTATCTTGATCCCTCCACATCATTTATTCACATGGAAAAATGATGGGTTTTAGTGATTTCAGGTACAAGACCCCTGCAATCCCAATGCTTAGTGAAATTTTAGATATCGTGAACTTGATTAACGTGATTAAATTTGACAACTCAACAAACAAAGGGGTGATGCACATTTGGAAGTCACCTCCTTCCTTCTGATTCGAACTATGAAGGCCTAGAGGTGATTTGTGAAAGAAAATTTGAAGAAGTTTAAAGATTCCCAAGTGCAAAACACTGAAAAATTGAGATCAAATGCTATGGAATTTTATATCACTTGGCCAAAATGAAGTGTGAGCTCATTTTGGTCCACAATGACCTAGTTTTTTGAGTGTCTCTAACATCTAGTTTGAGATTTTTATAGATGAAATGATTCCTTTGATTATATTAATGGCAATATGTGTATCTTTTAGTGATTAATACAACTATGGTTGGGGCTCATATTTTCCCTCTATTTTTGTGTTGATTAGCTTATTTCATCTCTATTTTAAGCATAGTTTTTGTGTATGGAATCTATAATGTCTCATTTCACTATGTCTCAAGGTTTAAGCATGGATATATATGATTTGGGTGCATATTTTGGTTTTGGCTATTATCTTCCCTATGGATTTGCATTCTATCTTTTCACTAGTTGAGATCATTGGGAGGAGATCCACTTTCAATTTAGTGCATCACCAGATTCATTTACATGTCTCTCTCTAATCCTTTTCCATGTATTTTAGTAGTCAGTTTGAGTTTAGTGTTTATCATTAGAGTATATTCAAAGATCCAAACATCTGCCAAATCAGAAGGGTGCACACATTTTTCCACTAACAATATGTTCTCAATTGAAGTCCATCACAAGCCTTGCAAAATGTCACCCCAGAAGAAACATGGTCTGGTAAATATGAAAATATGAATTTCCTTATTTATTGGAAGGGTAGTGTTCAACGTCAGAAAATTAGAAAGTGCAATGTTAAGAACACGTAATTTTTTCTCTTATTACTTTGCAGGAATTGAAAAAAAGCATCATTTGAAGGACAAAAATAGAACTAAAATGGATTTTTTTAGTGAATGATGTTAAAAGAGGAAGGGGCATAAAACAAAATCACATGAGTTTCGTGAATAGTAAATGTCCCAAAATTATTCAACAATGGAAAGTAGTAGGTGTTGGGTCTTTAATATCTATTCATAGAAATATCTCTTAGGAGATATGATATGTTGTTTAGTCTTGATGTATATTCCAAATTTTTTGTGTGAACTAATCACTCTAAAATATAGGTAAAAAAATTCACATTAAAGACATGAAAAGACTTCAATGAAACAAAAAATCCAATGATCTCCATACTCAACACCATTTTCTACTCTACTGGTGTGATTGCAGCAGTTCATTACCTATGTACTCAAGTAAGATAGATTGGTGATGATAGAGACATTTAGATATATTGATTTAATGATAATAGGATGACATACCTTGTTATGTTCATATACAAACTTAATTATTTAATTTTTAATAATGACTATAACATTTGATTTAATAATAAGGGATGGTTTTAAATTAATTAGCTAGTTAGTTTGTTATGATTACCATTTCACTATGTAGTCATTTTTGGATATTAGTTGGGAGGTTCTCGTGTAGGTTTCTCATATGCTTTATCAAAGTATTTTGTTATGATTTTTTTGATCCATGATTATAACATCTTGAGCTATTTATACGGCTCCTTGAAATATAAATTATATCTTGCAAATTATCCATTAATGTTTTACAAAATTATCAAGCTTTTCCAAAAGCCCATAAAAAGAATTAAATCAGATCATGTAGAATAAAAATTCAGACAAGCCACATCAGGAAATTGTTCCCATCATAGACACAATCTGCTAAGTGACGTGATGAATTAACTCACAAAACCAGGAGGATTTTTTATTACTGATATGATCAAATATTTCCTTCCATTTATGCCCTTACATTGATTTTAAAATCTACTCCAATCAATTACTACAACGACCATACAACACCTATATATTAAAGACGAGTGGTGTTCACAGTGCATAGTTCAGAGTGAGTAGAGCACTTAAATTTTTGTGCTGCAAATAATATTATGTGCTTTAGCAGTCCAGAAGGAATTTGAGAGGTAATTTCTGCCGTAAACATTCCCAAATTTTGTTTTTAGTTTCATTATATTTTCAACTTCATGTCTGCATTACAGTTTCTTCCTCCTCTGGCCTCCAATCTTCACCTACATTGGAAAATCTAAAATACCGTGTCAGTGTCAAATCATAATAGTGTGTCCTACTTTATGGCCACCAAAAATATTTTAAAATCTAGTTGGTAAATAAATCCATTAAAATAATTAAAAAAATGAAAAAACTTAGGTAAATTAAGGATCCACAGCTCTTTTGGACATTTAAGCTCTTAAAAATACATGTTTGGTAATGGTTTATTTGTTTGATCATGTTTTGGTTGTCAAACATATTTTGTTGAAAGTACAAAAAGTGTAAAAAAGTGGGACACAATTATATTCTTTGACCCTGCATTTATGAATTCTTCAATTTGAATGATTCTACTTTCTTGACAATAAGAATCAAGAAAAGAGTTTAAAAATGATAGTATTGTCTTTTATGGTCAATAATTTCTATTAATATCAATGGTAGTCACCCATTATGAGTCATTTGAAAATGAAAACACAAGCTTTGTAGGGTAAATATAGATGAATGTCATAGGTTAGGTGAGTTAGGTTGTACAATCCTCAACAACATTAGGTTTCCTTTCCAAGATCTTCTATTACGGTTTAGGGAGTTTTTTATTTGAGAGGAGATAAGGGGATGGTTGGAAGAGGGTAAATTCAATATTTTAACCAATATGATAAGTAACTACTTAGCGCAACTTAAAATATGTAGGGATTTTTATTTGTTGCATTCTATTCCCTATTTCATTCAAATAAAACCCTACATGTATTTAATATCTTTGATTTATATTGTAATATTTTTTATTTTATTTTTTTCATTTGTACAGTATGGAGCCTACATTGGATTACAATTATTTAATCATTATATTTGATACAATGTCAAATAATACTATTCCTATCCGACTAGCTACCTCCGAAAATTCGCACAAACTTCCATGCCAAAGTGGGTCGCCATGTTGATTCTAAGAGTCATACGAATGTTGTTACCCCTTATATTGGTAGCAACTTTTATGTACATGCTAGTGTCGTAGTTTTAATGGAAAATTGATAGGATCTTAATGCAGATTGGAATCTCTAGCAATCATTGTGTCTGTGGGATGTACCAACTTTTATGACAATATATCAAAAACTCTTTTGTATACACATATAGTTGAGAATAATGAACTACAAGTCAAGCATGACCATATGAATAACGTTGAAAGAAACTAGACGACATAAAAAAATTTCTATGTGAAATAACTTATAACCAATACTATGAAGGGAATGGAGAAACTTACATTGCAAATTCCTTTAGAAACTATCTCCATAACATTTAGTTTTTTTGTAATATAATAGTTATCATTATGAATCTACAAACTTTTGTGTGATATAGGAGTTTTTGAATCAATCATTACCACATGAAAGCATTTCTCACAATAAGCATCACAATTTTATACCTTTGCAGTGCTATGAATATATTTTATGTGAAAAAATTCTACCTAAATGTATAGACAAACAAAGTTGTTTTCAACACGTTAAACTTTCTTGTTTATAGAATATAAAGTTTAACTTGTTATTTATTTCTTGTTTCCTCATGTTATTACCTGACGTACTCTCATTTCTTCATCTTATGTGGATACACAAAAAAATTGTTTAGTTGTTGTGAGTACTTTACTTTCACATGATGATTCTACCCCTTAAACAATTTTACCACTTGAAACTAAAGCTTTATTTTTGTTGTCATTATTTTATAAGAAGAAAAAAATATGATGTGTTTTCCCATTCTTATCTCTAAATTCAATGAACATTTAAATTGTTGATAATGGAAATCATTGAAGATCCTACTACTGATGGCACTCTATCACATACTTCATAAGTACCAAACAAAATGGGAATGGTTATGATCATTGACATTAAGAGTTTTAATACTTACAAGAATGAATGGACTATAGAAATTAGAATCATTAAAAAATGATTTTTTCATAGATACAATAAAATAGTCAAAAATAAGTTTTCAGGTATAATATTTTAGACAAAGAGTGAAACAAAATAACTATCACTTCTTTCAACCAATAAAATTTCAATGTATTGTACCATTAAATACAATCTTGAAATATTTAAAAAATATTTGGTGGAACCTTTAGGTATGCAAAGAAAGAGTACAACCATTTAATAGGTTTGTGGAAAATGGTCCTCATCTTGACACCCTCTATCAAACTAAACACAAATGAAGATCAAAGCATACCAATATAACAATTTGAATTCAAATAAAATGAGGAGATCACAATTTCATCTACCAACTCTATGTTAGATATCATTACTATTGTTTTTTGGTAGTATAACATCTATTGTTAGGAAAATGTATGGAACCTACAACCAATGAATAACAATACTTGTCCTAAGAGATAGATTAGGATATTGTTTTGACACAACCCTTTGGGTTGTCTTCTATGATGAGGAGGGAAAGGTTCTAACTGACCTATGCCTATCCAAGACATTGTTGAAACCAATACTTGCAACCATAAAATGAAAGAGAACATCATACACAAGAAAAAACTATTGGCATTAGAGTTAAAACACAACACTTCATCAATCAAGATATGGCATAAGAATATCAATTGAGAGAATAGTTTGATTTGTATGGATCCAAATTAACATGCATATTAATGAAAACAAATATTTTTGAAGAAAATTACATTGCAAACATCAAATGTTCATGTGTACTAGGGAAAACAACTATATTTTTAGTTATAACAACAATTGTTCACATTAAAAAATGTTGAATTTTGATTATCTTACTTGTGTTTCTTCGAAAGAGAATAAAAAATGTAAGAAAAAAATTTCTCAAAACATATATAGGTGTTAACACTATGAAAACTGCAAAAGATATGTCAATGCATGTAAATATAAATATGCATTAAATTTTAGGATGACACATGTATAATCACTTCTTTTGAAGATGTCACTACAGAAATCATGGGCATCACCCTGTAAAATTTGCAAATGATAGAATTAACACTTGAAAATTGATAAGATTTTTCAAGTTAGTGATCTCCTATGGATGACCTTGTCTAGCACTCAAAAAATTGGTGGAGTCCACAGTCTCCTCCAATAAAAAAATCAATAACTTAAAGTGCTAAACATTATTAATTTTTTGATTATTGGAGATATGTGGGAGCTATCATTTTGTGAGTGATGGATAAGGATTTCCCTCTCCTCTAGGTATCACTTTGCTGTTGTAGTGAAAAAGGAGTTGGATAATGACATAGAAAAAGTTTATGTATCATTCTCTAGGCATGGAAAGATAAATATTCAATTGAACATGCGTATTTATTGGATGCATTTACTACAACCTCCTAGACATGCATTCCACATTGTAGTTTTATTTGTATTGTAATTTCTTTATCATATGCAATTCCAAATCTCCCATTTCCACCAATCCAAAATCTCCCTTTTCTATTGGTTATATTAAATAAATATAAGATTCTTTCATTTCCTCTAGAATTTAAATGGTTATATATGCAGATGATTATACTCCACATGCAATCATTCTCATATCTATGAAACACTAACAACATGTCAAATGTATAATACCTTTATAGAAAATAAACCTTTGCAATTTTGACACATTTCCCTTTCCATGTTTTCCTTTTAATTTTAAATAGTTATATACCCATGTGTAATTTTTCTTGAACTATATCCTCTTGCAAACAAAATTTACGAATACAACAAAAAATGAAAGGGATTTCTCACATTACAATGTAAATAATAATGAAATAAATGAATGTCGTCGAAACAATATTAGTGAGAAAATACAAACAAAACATTGCAAATACGTTAGCTTCATCTCAACATGTGTTAGAGCCCTAACGATAGGAACCTTCCCTTTGAATCAACAAATATCTCTTCAAGCATACACTATATCTCTTCTAAAGTTCCAACTATGGAGGTCATTGAACTAGAATTAGATGTGGACATTGATGCATCAACAAGTGCAAATGATCAATGGACATCACATTTTGTTTCCTCACTTTGAGTTAGGAAATATAGAGAAAATTACAAGTTACTCAGAAAAAATGGTTTATGATCTCCCCCAAACTATCTGTTGACCGAATATAAGTTTTTCTCTAGTCAATGAATACAATATAGAAGTATATTTTTCAATGGCATTTTCATGTCTCTTTCCAACATGTTTTCTATGTTCTATTATCCATGCAATCAAATTTTCCAAATGCATGGCTACACTCTACAATTTGTTGGTACCATGTAAATAGATTTGGTTCTCACCCATGTTTTTGCTACTTCGTACTAAACCTTATGATGTGCCACTATAACCAAACACCATATGTAGTTTTTGAAGAGAAAAACATTGAAGACTGTTTACCTAAAATAATCTCTTTCTTGTGCCAACAAATTAAAACCATTCTATATGCATGCATTGTAGACCAATTAATGCACTTTAGTCCTAGCATATGAGCAACAAGGTCATATTTGTCGAAGCGTAAGCACAAACTCATAGATATAATAAAACAACATGATAAATTGTCAATTTTTCACACTCACATGCAAAAAAACTCCACAAAACTCCTCTATTGGGAACCATTGGAGAAATCGAAACATAATTGAAAATACCCACCTAACATCTTTATACATGGATTTTTTTACAACTTTTAGTTAAGAACTTTAGAAACACCTATAGAGAAAGTAATAGTGGTAAAATTTAGTGCACACAATATATCTTGTATTTCTTTCCACCCACCAATATTTCATTTCAACTAAATTCTCTTACTTAATGTCAAGAATGAAACAACTACAAAAGAATACTGGAACCTCTTGGTGCCCATAATGTATTCATCCATATCCCTTATAGAACAAGAACCCTTTATTGATTATACACATAATTTATTATTAATGCTTTAACAACCCTTAATAACTAGAAAAAAATGAGGGCATTGAGCCTACCAATTTCACTAAGAAAATTGGAATGAAATCACCTAGAATCAAATTAGACAACACTACCAACATCCAACTTTATATTACACTATTTATATGTGAAGGTGAAGAAGCTATGTTATTTGCTAATAAATAGATCTTGGTCATATTGGTAAACAAAGATCATGGTAAACTCATTTCCATAATGCATAGTTGTGGTCATAATCCTCCGTCTTTGCCATCCTATGCAGTTAAGAATTTCACAAGCCCTGCATGGGATGATGGTCATCTTGTAGACACTAAATAACACACTTTGGGTAAGTATTTAGTCCTGGTATCATAATACTATTCGTGTGGTTCTTAAGTCAAAAAGAGTACTAATGAACCCATGTCTTTGGCCATCTTTCATGGTTTTCTATTGCTACTTTCGATCTTACACACGTATTTTCCTAGTCTGTACTTTCATACTCTATTTTCCCTACTTCTGACTAAGACACCCCAAGTGCCCTGGTCCCCTCTAAATGCCCTGATCCTCTTTTCACTTTCCTCTCACTTTTTGGGCACTTGCTATCCATTTGAGCTTCTTATATTTTTTGGTGGTCGACCTTTTTAGGGTTAATTATGAAATTAAAGCAAGAACCATATAAATATAAAGTTATGTGACCATAATGAGGGACCAAGCACTAAGCTTTATTTATCATCACCTAAGGTTACATCCATCAAAGACACCTATAGCTCCATTTGCAACCATCTAGCTCCATCACAAGGCACAAAAGCCGGTTCATCTGCATAAAACTTCATAGGAGGGGAGTGTAATTGTATTATGTGCACACATCTACTTACATTTTACATCTAGTTACTTATTTTCTACTCACAAAGTGCATCTGACACAAGAGCAACCTAAGACACCGTTATGTACACAAACACACACACCTAGAACTATATTGGGTATGAGATGTAGTGCAAAGCTTGGTGATAAGTCCATCCATTTGGCAGCTAAGGAAAGTCTGACCCCTTCATAAGGCAGAGTCATTTTTTTAGTGATTGCATAACATTGAACCTTCCCCAAGCTATGGGGTTTTACATGTGAGAATGATCTTCCATTAGAAGGTAGGTTCCTACATCAGCTAAACTGATGAAGTGCCATAAAGCTATTCACAGTGATAGGAAGATAACACAAGCAAACATCTTGCGACACCTCAGAGGAAGTTTCTAGGAGAATTTACACAAAATAGGGTGCTTATAATTCATACCAGGGTGCCCACAAGTGCCCTTATCCCTCTCCAAGCACCCCAGTCCAGTCAAATAGCTTGGATTTTCACTTTCTCAGGCTTCTGCAAATGAAGGGAGGTGAGATGAGCAATGGAGAGGATGGACATACACTACAACATAGTACCACGATGTCAAACTGCACACACCAACTAAGCCCTTCTTAACCTTTTTTGCACATTAGGGTTTCACAGATCTACAAATGCTTAGTTGTCGAAAACATGCACAGAATACTCCATACATTTTATTGTCAGGCAAGAGGATGCAATCATATAACAAGCAAAGGATGGACAATAGAATATACAAAAATGAGTTTGATTGCTTCAAAAATTTTGCATAGAGCATCATAGATGAGTAAGAGGTATTTTTTTCTATAGGATTTACTAGATCCCTAGGGGCTAAGGAGATCTCAAACTCCATTCTTGGACCCAGGGGATTCCTTGTAAGTTATTAGGCAGAGAAGAATCTATGAACAACCACTAACTAACTAGTTGATCTTATGTGATCTATGTTACAATGATGTTAGCAAAATGCGAAAAGATAGTCAACAAAAACTCTTAGCCAACAAATCCGTAATGTGCTCTACTGGCAACCATGACGACATTCTTCTATTGGAATTGGTCAAAAATGTTGATGAGCTCCATCTGCAAATTCCATTCACCAAATGCATTTTGTTTGCTTGAGGGAGAAAAGATCCATCCTTATGACATTTCCAAATTTGGTGGTTCTGAAAACTGGTTCTGCGTATTTAATTCTTCATGTGTTGTTGGGCTCGATGATAGTAAACATGCTGCATTATTCCATATATCCTACTATCTCAAACCACTACTATAGTTGCATACTTCATTAAATCTGGTAGTTCTAAAAATGGTCTTCTCATGATCAATTCCCATGCCCAAATGCGCTTTCATATATTCCTTCACACTATGTTGATGATCTTCACCAATGCTACACAAAATTGACAGTTCCATATATGAAGATGAATCTCTCTTTGACCTTGTCCATAAAACAATAGAGAGTCATGAGTCAAGTACTTTACATATTGTTGAGTGCTTGAAACTTATGACTCCATTGTCATCTGAAGCAAAAGGTTGAGGAGGTAAGTTGAATATGCATAACTCATCTACAGTCTATTTGGTCAACAGGTCCTATCAATGTAGTGCATCGCTCCATCTGATTTGTTCCATCCATCCTGGCATCTAAGGATCAGTCTGACATCCTCCATATGCATGCTTCATTTTCCTAGGGATGTTTCTAATGTTATTCCTACCACTTCTATGGATGTTCCATGCTCTTCATCACCTATTTCTTTGTCGGCACCTACACATAGTGTGCCCTTAGCATCAAAAACTCCATTGTCTCCTCTTGATGTCCTTATGATTTCTCATAATGGAAAATTAAAACTAGTCTTATTCCACATACTATTGCCATCCCTCTAACTAATTCCCTCATATGATATCTTTCTCTCATGCATGTCTGTCCAGACCGTCAGTTACAATCTCAGAGTCCAATCATGCTCACATAAGAAAGAAAGGCCTGCTATGCTTCACATTGATAAGAAATTCATTACATGGCAACCCTATTCCTAAGAATATTCATAACTCAATATTTCCTAAGGATTTTATCATGCCTACCTTTTCATGTTTTGATGGTACTTGAAACCGTTACTTGCATATCATACGAATTATCACTATTATCTATGTCTTCATATTCTAATGATTGATTATTGCTTAAATCCTTTTGATAGAGTCTTACAAATGACACTTTAAAATGGTATACTCATCTTCCATTTGGATCTATTAGCACTTATTATGAGATGGAAGAAGCTTTTCTCCATCTCTTTATCATCAACAATGGCCCTAAATTTACCTATGATCATATACCTACTTTACATCACCAGGTGAAATAAATCCTATCATGGATTATCTCTTACGATTCAATACATGTATGCACCAATTACTCTTTCAACCTATCAATTCAGAGAATCAATTTATCTTCTATCGTGGTTTGATTCCCACACTAAAGAAATGATTGAAATATGACACATGTGAATCATTAGTACACTTCTATGATATAATTCATTGATTAGAACAAGACCTCTTAGTATCATGTCGATGTTATAGATCTTCCACCTATTGTTCCTACTACTACATCATCTAGTTCTTCTCCATTGACAACAGTTGATCATCCCACACGATCTTGATCTCCTCATCACAAGCAAGTTCAACCCCCCCCCCCCCCTACTACGCTACAGCAATTTGTCCTTCTTCTCCTACTCCATGGCAGGCTACACCTTAATCTTCTACTCTTGTTTCACATGAGCCATTACATCTCTCTCATCACGCTCGACCATATGATGTGTTGTGTGATTTTCTTGAAACATGTGTTTAATTTACTTACCTTCTAACCAACATCATCCACAACACCACTTATAATGTCAGTTTGATCAGCCCTACTGTAATTATCACCATATCAATGGCCATAGGGACAATGATTGCTTTGCGCTTCATGATAAATTGAAACAATTAAAGGATAATGGATTTATTTCCTTTTTCTCTTGCTCACGTGAGCGGTCTATATCACCTCTCCATTGTTAGTGAGCTACTAGTCTTGGTTGAGTTATCTCCGTGCCATCTAGTGCTAAGGTCATCATTCAAGTCCATCCACCACTCATAGGTTAGTCACTCATGCGCACTCTCCATTGTACAGTATCATCCATCTAAACTAAGCACCATCTCTAAAGAGAAACCACCTCATCCACCTCATCATCATCTACTACTTCACATTGGATTCCACCCTTGGCAATCATGTCACCTCCCACACTGCTCCACTGACATTCATTTTGACTTCATATGCTCACGACTGACTTTCATTCCACATGGTTCCACTGCTTTACGTAGGATCAGTCTATGGTAGGTGATTTCTATCACCTTTTCCCTAATTGACCATGAACTCATGTTCTTATGGTTATTACATGATATGTTAGGGATATCCTCTTCTACAAAAAACATCTTATTCATGTCCACTCATCGATTCATCTAGCGCAATCTATCAAATCATTACCCAATGATGCACTCTCGTGCTTCAGTTCACACTTGACTGTTGAGGGCATCCTCTACACATGAAGCCTACACACTACACATTAGACTACTACACATTGGACTTCTTCATTCTACACATCACATTTTATGGTTGTATATACATCTACACACTATATACATGTCATTACATCACCTCTTGCATATACTACGTCTACACATATTACGTATTCTTCATACGTCTACGTGCACTCATTACCTAATGACACACTCTAGTCTCACAGTCCATACTGAATTGTTGAGGGTATACATCAAAAATTGACCTCATCAGATTCGTGCATTCATCAATCAACCTTCTATCATGTGACATTCCTAGTTTAGTGATAAATGCCATAGGTTACATCATCACTTCACTTGCATCACTTAGTGGTATACACCTTAGGCTATAGCGCCACTTCTTCTCCTCATCTTGTAGTGATATACATCATATGATACATCATCACCTAATCTAACATCACCATCACTTATTATAATCATCATTTAGTGATATATGCTTAAGGATAAATCATCACTCCTTCATATTGTTGTGATATTTTATAGGTCACACACACTTCATCCCTATGTCACATTTCATCACTGCGCATTCAACATAACGCGCTACACACCACACATAGTTCAACCATTTAGCGATGGAATAATCTCATTTACATTTCATCCTTGACTTTTGAGGGGTCACAAACAAATGAACCTCACTACATACAACTCCATTCACTCAGGGGGCATGTGGATCCTATCATCCATTTTGCATTCCATTCCATCCATCCACAACATGCTACATATCTTGGTCGCATTTACTTTTTCTTACAATTGCTTGTACATGTTCACTTTATTTCACATAATAGATAGATTTCTTTCATGTCATTATATTTACCATACACACATGTGCGTTCACATCCTTTTCTAGTTATGATCATAGATAGAGAGCTTCTACACGCAACATGGATGCTTCATTATTAATAGTCCCAAAATAGCTCCTGGGGGCATCCAATTTCGTACACTACATATGATATTATTTCATTTTGTACTTAGCACTTTAATCTATTGGTTATACACATTTTTGACATATGGGTTATCTTTCCAACATGCTAATGGGTGCTTCATGTGCAAATTTTTTTGTAGCATTAATTTCTACCATGGCTATGTATTTGTTTGTTCTTGTTTGTCTTTGTTTGTTATTGCATGCAAGCCTTTCTCTTTGTTTGGTGTGCATACTTATTTGTTTGTCTACGGATACTATGGCCTTGAGTGTCTTGCGACATCTTGAGTGATGTCCCATGTTTGTAACCTAATTTTCATGGTCCATGATTAGATTCTTGCATGTTTACTTGCATTCTAGCTTACACATTGTTTTGGTAGCTTACAATTGTCTTCTACATGCATGCTTGTTTGTACTAACACTTGTTTCCTATCCACTTGTTTGTGTGTGCCTTGGTTTCTACCAAGAATATTTCCTTCCCCATATAGGGCACAATTTACACAGTTGGTCCTCTTTTGGGGCCACATTCTCCTATCCACGACGTCACAAATAGGGGGGAATAATTTGTGGTTTACAAACTACACACTATAGTAGTGGTACTATTTATTTTTTAGTTTTCATCCATGACACATGGGTTATACATCGAGTGGGTTCAGAATAGTCTCTAGACCTCCGAGACACAAATTTTTTTATAAGACAGGTTGTCCTTAGCATTCTGGGGAGTAGTTATAGGTTAGAGGAACATCAGACTTTCCTCCCTACACTTCTTCAGACAATGACGTTGGATCGCCCAAAATACTAGGTAGTACAGAGATCTCTTCATATTCTCAGGGAAGCAGTTATAGGCTGGAGGAACATTTAAATTTCCTCCCTACACTTCTTCGGCCACAGTGGCATGAGATCTCCCAAAAAACTTACACTTCACCAACAGTTACAAGATATCCTTTTTACAACCTTTTTCTCATCACGGATCAGGTGCACATGTTCCTTTTTCATTTTTGTACTTTCATTTCATGCTTTTTACTATATACATGTGGTTTTTACACATGTACATGCATATTTGACTACTTGATCATCTTCTCCTTTGCAAGTCCATCCATATGGGAAGAAAGTAGTCAACAACAATACAAACAACAACAATGACACCACACACAACATATTAACATGTAGGTACATCACACACATTGGAAGCTACACACGCGCTTCCACCCTAGTTTCACTCTCATCACTTTTTACACTTTTGCATCTTCAGTCTCCACGCTCCATATTTTTTTCACTCCATGCTTTGTCTAGTCCTTTGGAACACTTTTCTATAGCACTCTACTTGGATATCAGGTACGCATCTCTATCTAATTTATGTTATCGAGCTTTCCGCTCACCAACATAAAGTGGGGGTAAATGTAGATAGTAAATCACACAATTTAGGTAACTATTTAGTAATGGTCTCATACTACTATTCATATGGTTCTTGAGTGAAAAAGAGTACTAATTAACCCATGTATATGGCCATTTTACTTTTCTTTCTGTCATTATTTTTGATGTTTCACCTATATTTACCCAGTCAGTTCTATCACACTATGTTTTTCCCACTTTGAATAGGGTACTCAGCACGGACTGGGGCTCCTTGATCCCCTCTGGGGCGCCCTGATCCTCTTTACACTTTACTCTCATCTTTTGGGCACTTTCTAGTTGTTTGAGCTTTCTATCCTTTTGGTGGCCATAATTTTTGGGGTTAATTACGAAATCAGATCAAGACAACCATATAACTATAAAGTTATGAGACCATAATGAGGGACCAAAAACTAAGCACTAATATCTCTACCTAAGGTTGCATCCATCAAAGGCTTATACTACTCCATTTGCATCCATATAACTCCATCACAAGGGAAACATTCTGGTTGTTCTGCATCACACTTTATAGGAGGGAAGTTAATTCTATTCCATACACCATTTATTTACATTGTATATCTAGTTTTTTCTCGCTACTCACAAAGCGTGACTGACACAAGAGCACTTAGGGAACAATTTACACACACACGTAGAACTACATTGGGTCTGAGATGTAGTGCAGCGCTCAGTGATAAGTCCATCCATTTGGCAACTGAGAACATTCCGACCCCTTCATATGCATATTTATTTTTTAGGATTTTGATGCTTTGTTTGTGGTTTTGCAGTTGTTTCCTCCATCTTTTATTTGTAGTGACATCCAACGAAGTCAACCGACATTCACACGACAGGAAGCGAACACATACAATCATTCAACAACACCCCAGAGGAGGTTCCCTGGTCATTTCTACAGAGCAGGGAACTCAGATCTTAGACCAGGGCACCCCAGGCTCCCCCTTCCTTCTCCAAGGGCCCTAGTTTAGCTAGACAACTCGGATATGCAATTTTCTAAGCCTCGGTGTGGTTGTTTCCTTCTCATGTTCATTCGTTTTCCACTGCAACACAGTCCCGAAACATCTGTGAATTGGCTAAGGACTTCTTAACCCTCTTTGTACATTATGATTTCACATTTCATTACTTACATTGCTTGGGTGTACTTTCAATATATATTTATTGTTATTTACTGCTTTGCATAGAATCATATTAGACTATTACATTTCCATTTTAGTTTAATCACATCCAACATTTATATTGATCCCTCAGATAAAAAGAGAAAATTACCAACATGTACCCTTAAATATGGCCCGAGTTTTAAAACAATCCATAAATCATAGGGCTTGACACTAGATAAAACAATAATGGTTATTGGTCACATTAAACGAAAAGACTTAACTTTCGTGATACTATCATAATTCCAAACTCTCCAAAAGCTTCATATCTTCCCATCTTTTTCATTCACTTGGTACATGTAGAAGCAAGATTAAAAAATTGTATCTAGGCTTGAAAACAACCAGAAAAAATGCTACAATTTGACTCCCCTCCCACCGTCCCCCAAATTCTATTCTTATTTACTCTACTAATTTATATTATGTCAATTTATCTTTTCCTTTGAAATTAAAATAAAACATACACATATGTTCACTCTACAATTGGATTCAATTTTTTTTTCCTTATTTTACTTGTCATGTTGAAATAAAAAAAGTAATGTACACAAAATTTTGTGTGCCTACTTAGGAAAATTGAAAATGTAAAAAGAAACCTTTATGCCAAGGATGAAACGATAATTTCTATGATATAGCTACAAGCATTGAAAATGATGAAAACTTTCTGCACCCGTTGATATTTGATTATTTGGATGCATGTTGCCTAAGTAAGGAAAAAAGTAAAGAATAAAATATTATAATTCTATACCTAGCTCAAAATAAAATGAAACAAACTATACATATGGTGAAGAGAAGACCAATTGCAATTGAGGACTCAAAATGTCCTCTGGGCAAAAATTCTACTACTAATTCTATGCACAAAAACTATATAGTAACAATTTTATTGTATAAGTGTACAAATCATATGACATACATAGCATCCAAAATATCAACAATCACCTCCATATACCATCTTCCACACCCTTACAATATAACCCACTTTATTGCATTCAAGTTTTTGGTAAACAATGAAATCCTATTTTAAAAATAGCCTTGTAAACTAATTTAGTGAGCCATCTACTAGCCTTTTCCCACGTGTATTTCCTTCCATTTCCCACTAGAAAAGCTCTAGAAGATGATCCATAAATCTGTTCACGAATGTAACCTCACAATATGAATCATTCAATCTTTTTATCTAATTTTATTTTATTTAATAAACTAATTATTATAGTGTTAGTAATCGCAAACTTTTGTGAGATGTTTTTTTAATTTTTTAACATATTTAATTTTTGGTAATAGATGTTCTTAATATAGCTTCATAGTCTTGAGTTAAAAAAATCTTTAATGAAAAAATAGGTTCCAGATTTCATCTTATTTTAAAGTAAACTAAATATTGTATTATGATGATCAAGAAGAAGTCAAATTTAAAATAGACAATTTTATTTGATATTTCATAATATTACATTTCATTGCCATCTATTTAATTATCTATCAACATTATTTTATTTGTATTAAAATCACATGAAAAAAAACAACTCTTAAATTATTAAGATTTAACTATTTTTAGATATAAATTACATATTAATTTTAAGATAATTTTTATAAATAATTGTTATATTAATTATATTTTTTCTTAAAAACATATTTTATAATTTAATATATTAAAAATAATTTTCATTTAATTGAAAAGTCATTTATTTTAAACCTAAATAATATTTAAGAAGATAATTATGAAGATAATTCTATAAAGTGGCTAAATTGATTGGTTGAAAGGGAATAGTTTTCTTGAACTTAAATAACCATCAAGTTAAGTGATTGAAAATTATTTTTCGAAATTTGCCAATGGCTCAAAATTTTATAGAACAAAAGTGAATTAAAAAGATATCATATCTAAACAGTTGAAGTCTATTTTGGAGCGCCAATTTTCCCATCATCCACCAAAAAGTAGGGAACATGTGCTTTTGAAAAACATGTGGGGAGCATATAGTTCATGTATATCTGTTCACCTATATTCCATATACAACCTATTTATAATAAATTGATAGATCCGATTGTATGCTTTATGTCTATATTTCTAAGTTGGAATTTATTAAATTTAAATAATAATGAAGGGGTGCAGTTTAATGGGTAAAGATAATAGTGGTACGTTAATTATTTATTAATGTAAATAAGGCGAGGCAGGATTTGAGTACTTTGAAAGAAATTTCTTAGCCTTTGATTGGATCAAAGTTTTAGAGAATTGGTAGAATAGATGTTTATTAATTGGATTTGAGTCTTCCTTAAATTTGACAAGTTATAAATCCTTTGAGATACGCATAAATTGATTTTAAAATAAACTTGGGTGGAATGGATATTCTTACACTTTGTTTAGTTTAAAGTTTCGATGATCCTTGGTTCGGTTTGAGTTCTAGATGAATATGACAATATAAATATTTCTTACTTTTTAATTAGATTTCATTCAAAAATAGATTATGTGGAATGAATACATTTCACTCCTAGTTTAAATGAGAGGAGGTTGGATTTGAATTTGAAAGAAATTTCTCAGCGTTTGATTGGGCCCAAGTTTTAAAGAATTGGTAGAATAGATGCCTATTAATTAGATTTGAGTCTGTCCTAAATTTGATAAACTTGGTGGAATGTATATTCTTACATTTTGTTTGGTTTAAAGTCTTGAGTATTTTTGAGAGAATAGATATATCCCATGATCCTTAGTTCAATTTGAATCCTAGACAAATATAACAATATAAATACTTTTTATTATTTATTTAGATTTCATTCCAAGATAGATTATGTGGAATGGATACATTTTATTCCTAATTTAAATTAGTCTCAAATAAATTTGATGGAACAAGTATCCCTTGATCCTTAATTGAAATTAAGTCTTAAATGAAAATTTCAAATTTCAAATTTCAAATTCATAACACTTAAACTAAACAAAAATGAGACTAAATTCAACTCTAAAATAAATTTAACAAAATAAAAAATAAATATTAATCTTTATCCAAAAAAACTCATTTAATAAAATACAAAAACTCTTAAATTATTTGTATATACAATTATTCAAATAATAATTAAAGTGTTATAACACCATCAACAAAAATACTAATCCAAACAAATCCCCAAAAAACCTAAATTGAAATGCTAACATATTTCAAAAATTGATTACATATACATTTAAAAAATTGAAATGCCAACATATTTGACAAGATTTATGGTTTATCCTCCAATTATAAACTTATTCTTCAATTTTAAAAAAATGTTAAAAGAAGGAATTTCATGAAACCGCTTAACACGTATGGATTCTCCCTTCTCTATCACCTGCACACAAAAAATTCGAAACGGAAGTTAAAAGTTTTATTCCATTCCCTTCCAGTAATACACTCGATGTTCCACACGAAATAATATCCCCTTCCCTTACACTCTATATAAACAATTAAACCCGTCCTCTACAAAACACAGGATAACATACTCTCAATTCTTATCTCAATTTCTCTGTATTATCATAATCTGTTTTCTCCATTTTCTCTAGGGAAAGGAAGCATGTCATACTACCAGGATTATGAGGGCCAAAGAAGCAACCAAGGATACCCAAATGATTGTGATGCAGGATCTGAGCGGCACCAGCTCTCTCCTCCTCCCTGTAGAAAACAGGAGGAAAACTATGGACTTTATCAGCCTGATAACAGTTTTCAATCTGAGCATAGTTACAGTGAGCATCACAGGCACAACAGCCTTCCTCAGGGTCAGATTGTGAAGCTCTCCTCCAAGGCCAATCCAGATTATGCTCTGGGTGTCCGAGATGGTAGAGTTGTGCTAGTTTACTACAATCCGAGTGACCCTGCCCAGGTATATATACATTGTATATATTATTACAATATGTCAATGTGTATTGGAGTATTGTCCATAAGGTGATATATATTTGATGGTGATAGTTTGCTTCATCTTTTTTGATATATATTCATCGTGTATGTGTGTATGCAGCAATGGGTGAAGGATGAAAGCTTGAGCAACCGAGTGAGGGATGCAGTGGGTCACCCTGCCTTTTCTCTTGTGAACAAGGCCACAGGGCAGGCCCTTCGTCATGCCCCTGGTGCATGTCAAGAGGTATATACACATTGTTTTTAGTACTTATTTTGTAAGTTTATATGGTATCTGCTCTAACACAGTCTGAGTGTTGTTGTTGTTTATGGGCAGGTGTTGCTGACTAGGTACGAGGGTGGTTCCTACGATGAGAGTGTGGTGTGGAGTGAGAGTGAGGACATGGGATATGGGTACAGGACCATAAGGATGGCAAATGACATTGGCCTCAATTTGGATGCATTCCAGGGTGATAGGAAGCATGGAGGCATCATTGAGGGCACCCGAGCTGTACTGTGGAAGTGGAACAAACAGGACAATCAGCTCTGGAAGATCTCCCCCAGCTATTAGACGGATCATTAACATATTTGTGCACTATATATATGAACTATAAGTATATATTTTAATGTTGTGGGTATTGTATGGGAGGATCAGGAGTATATGCAGAACTTTGTATGGGTTTATCTGACGCTTTAAATAAAACTGGTCTATAATTTATGATAGTATGAATTTTGCCCATATCTTTGTGAGTTCGCTATTATACTTATTGTCATATGATTTTTTGATTTTATGTTTTTTTGGCAGATCAAATTTAACAGCTTATATTATATTTACTTGTAATAAATCATGGCGGATTATCCATCTCTACATTTCATCATTTGGGAAATTCACCTTTAAGAACTAAATTATTGACGGGTTAAAACATCACTTTTTGTAAGCAAGCAAACTAGATACTAGATTTGATAAACAACAATAAAATACATCAATTTAATGGTCACTCTAATCTGTCCATATTTTAGCGAACGAGGTCTAACCAAATCAAAATTTAGTGAACGAGATCTAATCTGTCCATATGTTCCTTAGAATTCGAAGAGCTGCCTTTACATTGTACAATGAATTCGTGCATATTTATCTTGTTGGTTACAATATTCGACTACAATTTGTCAAATATGAATTATGGTTTGTTCATTTCAGGATGGATCATGACATTAAGTAGTGCTGTAAATAGTATGTTTGATTGGTGTTAATTAAAGTAGTTAAAATTACTTACAAATTTAAATCATTTCATGATGGGTCATGACATTAAGTAGTGCTGTAAATTGTATGTTTGATTGATGTTGATTAAGGTAGTTAAAATTATTTGATATCACACCGTATAAGTTTAAATAATTTTGAATCAATTTTTGTTATCTCAGTGAAAATTTTAGATGACTTCGAATCTAACACACAACTTTAGATGACTTTGAATCCAACTCGGAGCTCATTAAGAACTTGTCATCCCCTATTAACTAGACCGATTCTACAATTGTTAAAGTGGGTTGTAGTTGTCCTCCAGTTCACTAATATGGTAGGTGAAAAAGCACCAAAGAATGTTGATGCCATCTATGTTGCAAATGGTAAATACTGTTGTACTGAATAGAAAGTTGATTTGTGCTAGATATGCTTTCTTAACATAGAAAAACTACATTAAAATTGAAATAATATATAATAGAGGCACACATAAAAATAAATAATAATACTTCTACCACCGAAAAAAGGGGGAAAGAATGAAAATTTGAAATGTCAAGTTGAATGCATGACTTATACAATAGTTTTTGTAGCTATAGAGAGAAAACAATTAGCACATTAGATATACTTGCCCAAAGGGAAAGATAGAATTTTGAAAAACTAACACAAAGGAGATCCAAGAGAAGTATATACACAAATTCTCTTAAAGTATTTTAGATTTGTTCTTGGCTTATAGTAGTAAATTTTGGTCAATTACAATATGTTTTCCATTAGATGACAAGGCGTGTTCTAAAATTTCTTTTATTTGAAAATAATTCAGAAAATGAAATTGTGCTATTTATTATTACAAAATACTTATAGACAATACATATGCGAAATTACATATTATTTAATATATTAACATTTTATTAGTACTTTGTTATTCATAACATGCTAATAGGATTGCATCATTCAAAACGTGTAAATACTAACAATATATGAACTGCATCAAACATGTAATGTTTAGAATGTTGAGTAATACTGCTAACAAAAAATACCTTTTACTCCTAACATTTTAAATCAAGCAAACAAACACATTTCCATGGATCCTGAATAACACATTTTTTGAATTACAAAATCATTACATACACACATCTTGTAAGTATTTAAAAAAAATCGATACATATAATGCGTGTTCTATATAATTATAAAACGGACACTCACAAATCACATGTAAGACTGTTATTTAATTAATTTATAGTGTGGTAATAGAACTATGTTATTTATAATCTCTTCACAATATAACCAAAAAAATGGTCTATTAATTGAGGTTTACAACTTCTAATAATACACAAACTATACGTCACACAACAAATAGACACAGACTACACTGACATGTGACCTAAAATTGAACTTAAACACTCAATTGAAACATATCAAGACATCCCTAGACTCCCCATTACGAGAATCATTTACAAAGATACTCATGCACAAAATTAATTAAAAAAAACCTAGCTAACATCATCAAACACTTATAAACAACAAACATTGTTAAAATAATTATTAAAAAAATTATACATCATAGAGGAAACTTGTACATCCATACATAACAAAATAAATCTCATAACGATCATCCGATACAACATATACAATATGATCTATGAATCAATAAAATACACATGCATTAATCACATGAGACATAATACAACTCTAGAAATTCCTCGAAATCCTTGCAAAATATTCAATCCTTTGTATTGTCCAAAGAATTCCATATTTTTCAATAGAAATTATCTCAAATGAGAATAATTTGGCCCTATTTATAGGTTTTTTGAAACCACTTGGCCTACCAAATAACACATAGTTGTATCCAAACATCCACCTTCTAGAACTTAACTTGTAAAATTATCATCTCGTTGTCATATTATTTCTCAACCTTAAAATACTTATCAAAGGATACTATGTAATCACATGTGATCTTATCTCTTTATTGTTATTGGTTTGAAGTGCACCTTTGACTTACAAAAACAATTTGACTCTTTACTTCAGATGGTACAATGGGAAATCCTCTGAGTTGTGGGTGACTCGGATTGAGAAGAAGCAATAGAGTGGGATGATTCCCTTGGTAGATCACCTAAACTAGTTCTTTGGCGGGGCTAAGGGAGAAAAAGAAACAAAAAATTAATGAAAGTGGTTAAATAAGGTGATGCACCAATGTTTTGGGATCTAGGCTTGCACAAAAGAACACTTAGTTGACTGTAAAAATACTAATACGACTCACTTCAATTACTATTTGATGATTTTTACACTCAGAAAAGACATTAACATACACTTGAATGAATTGAAAACTTACAAAATGGTTAAATGGAGGTGTTGGGAGGGTTTTAACATGAAAAGGAAACTAATTATTCATTGGAACAAGCTGCAAACATGCTATAACACATTTCACAAAGACTTCAATTGGAGGAAAGAATAATATTTTATTGGTCAATAGCATGCACAAGTACAATATTTTGCATCCCAAGTCTATAGAATAATGATAAGCCCCCTTTAACTCTTGCACAAGAAAGGTATAAATAGAAAAAATTATGCCCAAACTCCAAAATAGCTTATCCTAAATTTTCCTTGGTTGGCTAATTGGAGACAACTCCAATTTTAGCCTCTTGCATGCACAATTTTAACTCTCTTTGCAATGAATTTTTTTTTTATAATAATAAGAAAGCTTAAATTGGCTTGCATTATACTCTAAGGGCTAAAACAAGCCTTCCATGGTATATTTTTGTCTTACATGTTCTGATCAAAGTCTCTCTTGACTTGGGCAACACTGCTTGGCAAGGATTGAGGAAAATTGTACGAAAATATTAGCAAATACTAAATTAAGGTAAAAAATTCTACCTTATCTTTTGGCATATGCATGGTAATAATTATATTTTTACGGGTATGTGCATGATGTCACCTTTTCACTTTCCTCAACATGTAAAAATTTGTAATAAGAAAACATTTCAAAAATGTCCACCTACATGGGAAGCAATGAGATAAGGTTTTAACTTAACATTTGATTTTGATCATAGTTATAGCTAATAATGGTTGGTACAACAACTCAACTCAAATTAGGGAAAACCCTAAAAATTCACTCTTTTTTCCATTCTCGGTTTCTAAAACTTTGGGATACTCTGCTGAATTTTGGAATGGTGAACATTGTTTCTTGTTTTAGGCTCTGTGTTGCATTCTGGGTGAGTTTCCACTATATTTAGTTTTCTGGGTAATTTTTTTAGCCTTAGCCGCCATGATATTTGTTCCACTCTTTCGATTTTATCGACCTTTGAGCTCTATTTAGATTGGAGGATTTTATATTTGCTGGTTGGATTTAACTTGTGCCATCATTTAATTTTGATCTATTCCATAATCCTACATTTTTTTAATGAGAAAGATTTTAGTTGGGATTTGATGGTATCTTGGTCGTGTTGGATGCCATTTTTGACTCTACATTGTATTGTTTTGTTAGAAATCATTCATGGAGCTCTAAGTTGATTATTGTCATGCTTTTCTCAAACAACTAAGTGTAGATCTGTGTCGGCATTCATTTATCCTGGTAAGTTTTAATATTTCCCTTGTTATATCACTTTATTTTAGACTGGGTTTTATGCAATTGAGTCATATCAACTTCTCGGGTTAGCTTGTTGTGCCTTATTATTTTTTCTTGTCTGGGTCGTTGTAAACACCATCTTGCCACTATTTTGATAACTCACCTTGTGTATTGTATTGAATCATTTTGTAATGCTTTGTGGTAATAATATTCTATATTCAATGATTTCTGAGTTGGGATCTAAGTTGCATTTGACCAAAAAATATGGGCACTATTATTTATAATGCTGGGTTGTTTTAATTTTATTGGGTTTTGACCTAGATCTGGGTTTTTGAGTGTTTTGTTTTATACCCAGATTTGTGTGTTTGATTTATGCTTGTATCTACGAAGTGCTCGACTTCATAGGATCGATCTCAAATTTAGCTCGCATTCTGTTTTCTAGCTTTGTGGCTTTATTGCTTCTAATTATTGGTCGAGTTTATTCCAAACTAGGTTGAACTTAGTGTGCTCCTGGAGCTCGATGTGCTCTTGGAGCTCATCGTATTTTCTTAATAAATTAGTGACGTGTATGGTACTTCTCATTTTGAGCTCGATTAGCTTGGTTTTAACTACCACCTATCACTCAACCTGGGTGGGTGTGAACATGAACAACTGAATTTGAGTTATCATAATATTACTTGAGCTCTATTTTTAATAGCTCACCTTGTATTATCCCTTCCTTAGCTTGGCCATTTTATATTATTGCACAAATCGGTTATGCATGGATCGGTTTAGTCTTACTAGCTTGGTTTCGATCTGATAATAACTCTGAGGTAGTGCTTTGTTGTTTCATTGTGTATCTATCATGATGATTTTATATTCCCATTCATCTCATGCCCCTATTGTTGAACCCTTGTCATTGGTGTTTTCATTAATGTAAAGTGGAATTAATGGTAAAAGAGTGAAAAGTGAAGATGTTTGGAGCTCATAAGAGAGAGTTCAGTATGGTCTCAGTACCTTGCAGGCTTGGTTGGAAAGGCAGGAGTCTATTGGAAGCTTGTAAATGGTAGGTATGACTAGTTTAGATGTGATACAGGTCAGGTATTATGGTATCAGCATGATAACAAGCTTTTATAGTGAATATCAAGTCAGTTGATGAAAATATTAGTTCAATCTATCCCATCTAGGCCTATTTCTTGAGCTTGGTGAGGTCTGAAAGGATGGTACAGGTCATGACAATACCATGAAATCCTAGACAGTGGCTTATTAATGTTTTCTAGGTCATAATATGAGACTAAAACAAGGACAATGGTTTATCTCCTAGAGTCAAAACTTAAAAAGTCTGCACAGAAATTGGCTTTAAGAACTGACAGTGTCTATCGCATGTAAATAAGATTTTTTATATCTCCATATGTTAAACCTATGGCTAACCAACACATATAAGGTGTATATATATGTCTTTTAATGCTCCATGTCAAATTTCACCAGATTCTTTAATGGGTATTTTGAGTTATTTGAGATTTTCTAAAACATCCTTCTTGGAAAATGTGTTTTAAGGCCTCTAGCTACTTAGGTGCCAAGAAAAAATATAGTTTCTCATTCATAAAAGTTATAGAAGTAATTTTTTAATAGGATTATAATTATGATCTAGTGTAAAAATTCTCAAGTCATTTGGACATGTTTTTAAAAAGATATGAGCATTTTAGTGAAACAATTTTTCTCTCTCGTGGACTATGTTCTGAATCGATAGGAGCAAGAAGATTAAATTGATCTCAAAGGTCGTTTTTTATCACTTAAAAATTTATTATGAGTACATTCATGGTTTTCTATAGGATCATATGATGTCTGAAGGTTAATCTCCATGAAGTTGTAGTTGGTAGTTCAATTCTTGGACCCTGCTTGAACAATGCTCTTTATATGGACTTGCACAAAGTACGAAAAGTAGTGAAAATTTTGTAACAATAAACTCAGGACCTCTCTCCAATTATATTTCAAAGTTTTTGATCAATAGATGTGGTTCAAGGGCATATCTTAGCCAAATCTTCTTGGGTCTTGTAAGGGAACGGTTTTATAATCATATAATTAGAGATAATAATCTTGTCTCAAAGATTATCAATGATTCCCGAAATGGAAAACTTGTTCTATTTATCTATAAAAAATTTTGGTGTTTTTTAAAGATCATAGTGGTCTTGAAGAGTGTTATAAATCTCAAACTCCATATCTTCATACTACCCTGATTTCTTTATTGAAAGAATGGTTGAAGACTATTTTCTTACTGAAGCTTCTAGGTTATAAGTCTACATACAAAAGGTACTCAATTGAAAAATATTCCATTGTGATCCATTCTACTTTCAAATGCTTCAAATATTCTCTCTCGAGGCTCTATGATAGGTCTCAGAGTGGTAATTTGACATTGTATAATTATAGCAATGTTCTTGTAACATTGTGACTGTTTTTTCCTTTTACTGGGAGCTTGTGGAGATGTTGCAAGGTCAAATGCCATTTGGAGAAGGTGAATTACATTCCTATAAAACTATTACATTTTAAATATTTTAATTTCACTTTATCTTTAGGGATAAATCATCTTTTTACCTATCTTGGGCCTTCACAGGCTTAAAAATCTGAACTAGGGTTTCTCAAATACATCTTTGGTCAATTAGAACATTTCCACCAATGAAATTTCATGAAATTTTGTTCATATATCTATGGGGGGTCTACCAAAAGGATAAAAAATTAATTTTAGTGATTGATCAAGCACAAGAAGAGAATTTCTTAGCATAATTTCTAAAGGTCATGTGTTGTTATTATTTGGTGGTGTAAAGATTGTTTTAGTTCATCTCCAAGGGTAACTCGTGATTTGACTATTCTTTCACAGGTAATTTAAGGTTTTCATGATTCAAAAGAGTCTTAGAGATAGCTTTTCAAGGTTGAGAATGATCTTGCTAAGGTTTTCTCATTCTCGCATAGTGTTTATAATATCATAACTGGATAGTGGCATTGTTTAATCATTCTCCACAAAGTTGGAAGCTTTGTTATTGGTGAAAAATGCTATAATTGGACCGTGTAAACTATATCATCCATGATCTCATCTCGGAGAAAGATTCCCCATATCTCTCCACCACATTGAGTGCATCATCACCTATATCTAAGCAAGGAAAAAATGTTTCATTAGCCACAAATATTCTCCAACATGTCAAGGTTGAAAGGATAAGACTGAAAAGACAACATCAATGGCATATATAAAATGTGCACTCATAGATTGAACCAAAAAATCTATGAAGGTCTGTTAAGAAGAAGTGAATTGGTTGAAGGTAAGGTAAATGTTAGGAATATGAAAAGGTCAACTTGTCTCTAGGCTCGAAATGCAAGTAGAATTTGAAAAGGCAGAGGTAAGTTTGTCTCTTACACTTGATGAAAATTCATTTGAACTCAAAATGAGAATATGGAAAGTCACCTCTTTTGAAATCCATTGAAAAATCTTGAACTCTTGCTAGTATTTGAAGTTGAAGAGCCTTGGTTTCCTTTCATAGTTGAAAAGTGCATCTTATGATAGAAAAAAAAGATCGTTATATAGGGCATTGATTGCAATAAAAATAAAAATATGAAGAATAATAATTCTAAATATATGTGACAACAAAATATTGAAAGGAGTTGAAGTGGTTAAGATAGTTGAAGATTTGATGTTGAGTAGTTTTCAAGAATCCAAGAAGTTGGGAAGTTAGAATTCCATGAGTTGAGCAGTTGAAAAGAATATATAGGCATGTCTTATCAAAATGAAGGTGTGTGTGTGTGGTTAGTGTATGTGAATGGGAAGTGTTAAAGAAATTACACAGTGATGGTATTATTATAAATGACAGTGAGATGAATTGAAGATATAAGAGTGAAAGAGGTAGATTGAAGACATGTATAGTATGGAAATAAGTCAAAGAAGAACATAGGAAGTGAACTCAATAAAATAAAGGGTGAATGACTATAGACAATAGGGAATGAAAAAAACATTATGTATGTAAAGTCGTGACTGAATAGAGGCTATTATAGACAATTTAAGAGGAAGAATAGTAAATGGTAAATACACATACATGCACACACAAGTCTACAGTTTTATGAAGATCATTTATTGAGTTAGAAGATGATTCATATACAAAAGTAGTGGATTGAGATAGAAGAGAGAGGACTGGGATAGAAGACAAATATACAGGGGTTTATATATAGTGAGGTTTATAGGGTGCAACATCAATGAAATAGGTACATTGTGCTAGAAAATATATCATGATATATTGATTGAAGAAAAAAGTAACTAAATGATCAAATTATATAGTGTCATTGTTATTCCTAAGTGGGTGTTTGGGTTACATGGGTAGGATCTCCTTTCAATTTGAATCTTTTTAAACTAGATTAGTGGGTGCTTGGAAATCTTTCACTGGGTTTTAAAATGACTATGAAGTGGGTGCTTAACCAAACTAGAAATAATTATATGTTAACAATGGGTGTTCTTAATAAAAGGCCTTGACTTCAAGTGGGTTTTCTCCCTCTAATGGTTTCCCTCTATAAATTTGGTGTCCTGTATATTTGTCTTCTTGTATGCACCTAGATTTGTGTTTATAGTTTGATTTTTAACTCTATTTAATAAGTTTTAGAAGTTTCTAATTTGATCAACACCGATTCACCCCCCTATCAGTGCTTGTGATATCCAACAATTGTTATCAGAGCATGGTCTTTCTAAGTTAAGCCTAACAGCTTGAAGGTGATCCTCATAACACAAGCATGGGCTCTTTGGCTGAATCAATCTTGAAGTGAAAATATGAAATTTATCAATCCCTGATAGAAGGCCTAAATAATGAGATTAAGCACATGGAATATCACAATTTTAAAGAATTAAATGAAGTAGCTATACTTGTGGAAAATGGTTCAAGATCTCTGAAAGGAAAAGAGAATGACTACCTAAAACTGGAAGAGGAAGTAAAGACCCTGAAAATTGAAATGATTCAAGTCAAAAATCAGTTACAAATAATTTCAAGTGAAATAGAGCATAAGTCTTGTCAAGCATACATCCAAGAAAATACTGAAGAGTGTGAGAAATTAAGGGTGGATATGAATATCATCATAGAAGAAGTGGCATAAGAAAAGAAAAGAGATTTGAATCCTAAATCAAGCCATTCAGAGAACAAGGAAGAATAAAAGGTTGGTCCTAGCAAGTAAACAAATAATAATCAGACCAAGAAGATCAGTGCAAGAAGGTTCAGACAACCAAATGCATCCAGGTATGAGATAAAATGGATATAGTTTTTCATGTTATGCTTTTAGACATAGAGCTAGATACTATTTGATATAGATATATAAGTAGTATCCATGGAGATATTGTAGGACTGGGTATGAAAATAGCATAGTTTGTTTTAATTTCCATCAGAAGGTTCACACAGAAAAATACTATCTTGAGGAACCTATGAAGCAAGAATGGACAGAAAAAACACCTAGATATAGAAGAATTAGTTTTCTTCAAGTTCAACAAATTTGGACACTTTGCAATACATTGCCTTATGAGGAAGCTCATATATAGAAGAAAATATGAAATCAAACACACTCATACATAATTAGCCAAGAAATAAGAGTCAGAAGTTGAAATAGCAAAGATTGGAAAGAAGGTAACGTGGGTAGATATTGAAGAAACACAGAAAGATAACATAGTGTCAGGAGAAACTGGTTCAATTAGGATATCAACAAGTGATGAAAAAATCAAGACACATGACAATAGATCCAATACAAAGGCTAAAGAAATTATACCTCAATCAGTGGTAGAAAGGGTGCATAAACTATTCTTATCAGGAACTCAAACAGAAAATGAAATCCCATGTAAAGAATTTATTACTCCTAGAACTGTGAATAATAAGGTTAGCAAGAATGGAAGGACAAATAAAGGTAGTATGGATTCACCATGTGGTTTTGATGAATTATTACTATTCTAAGAAAATATACAAGAAAAGAGTGTCTTCTTTATGCTTCTAGAAGACACACTCTTTTAGAGGAAGCAATAATGAGGTTTGGAGTGAAGTTATCATCAAGTGTTAAGAAGAGACCTTTTTACAAATATATCAAAAGTCAAAGTTACATTTCTGATCTGGTTTGTCTCTTTTAATTCCTGATTGTATTGAGTAACTACATAAAGAAATTGAATGATGCATAGCTGGAGTCATGATGTGAATGTCAAGTTGTTTGTGTTAATGCTCTTCAAAGTATATATATAAAATTATAAAGTGGTTTGTAGGATTGTCAAGATCACTTGAAACATGAGTTCATGATATATGTTAGAAGTCTATGAAGTTCATAAAGTAATGTTATCAATGAATGGGTCCATCTTCTCTGAGGTGACTTGGATACACCAAAAGATCAAAAGGGTCATCCTGCATCAAGTAAACAGAGAAAATTTACCTGACTAGCCTACATCAAATAACATGCATCTATCTAGTTTCTCATAGTCAATTATATGTGTAAGAGTTTTTAAGTGTTCTCAAGAGTACCATGGATTCTCTTTTTGGTCTAAGTCATAAAGAATAAGTGTTTGGAAGTCCTCTCTATGACCAAAGTGTTCTGAAGGAATCATAGTTTTGTAACCAAGTACTCTAAATATTAAAAAGCTATGATAAGGTGAATTAAATACTCTAGAATCAGTATAATAATTTAATACACTTGATATTCTAAATTCTCAATCTCAAAGTAATAATAAAAGTTGTGTATATATATTTTATGGAGCTATAAAGATGTCATCAAAAATCATGGATATGAGTATGTGCTCAAAAGGATATTCAAATTAAGCATGAGATGTTAATGGAGGTCAGAAGGAGTCTCAAGTAGAGGGGGAGCTAGTTCACTAGCTCATTGTACTTGTATAGTCATGATCAAGGTATAAATTTCTCTTGCTATAGCCAGCTACAATATGTAGATGGAGGAAAAAATAAGTTATGGTAGTATGTGACTTAAACAAGCTAAGTTTCAATATATCGTCAAACCCAAATGATGAAATAGGTATGCTTTAGTGTGATATCTACTCTTCAAAGTTTATAAGAAGTCTATGACAGCTTTCTCATGGTTAATGAACTGTTGTTAATATCATAAATGCAAAAATTGGTATACTTGGCTCTTGACTAGGTTTACACAATCCTAATGAGTAGTTTACATGGAAACTTAGTTTTGAAAGGTGAAATGAAGGAGTTTGACGCCAAAATTTTGAAAAAATAATCTTAGCTCATAGGACTAGAGGATGGAAAAGGTTTGAGGATTCAGGTAAGGGTGTATTTTCAGTTACACATGACAGTGTTGGATTTTTTTCTAGTGATCAACACTGTTAGTAACTCAGGTATGGAAGATATTTTCACTCATTATTGATAAGTTTCTTGAGGTGTCTATATTTTTGACATGCTTTCAAAGTGTTTGGAAGATATCTTTATGGTGATCTCAAGTGAATAAGTGAAAATGTGCTAGTGAAAGTCTACTGGTGCTCCATAGTGGAAGATGATAACCTACAAGCTTCAAGTGGTCAAAGAAGGTAGAGTTAAGTTGAGTCAGTGGTATGAAGTTTTCTTCAAAGCTCAATGTCATCTAAAAGGTATGTACATTCTTAAAATTTGTCAGTCTGCATATATTGGTTGATTGGAAGTATAAGAAGATGGTTCTGGTTGAAGGATGAAAACTGTGTTTTAGCCCAAAATTGCACTCTACAGGTATGTATATGTTTGTTTTTGCATGGAGTCAGTAGTAATGAAGTGATAAATTTGGATCTTAGTATTTTACATAGGCTTTTCATGATGTTTGAAGATGAATTAGTTCATTTAAGGGTGAATTGAACAAGACCTAGGCCTATGCATTTATCTTGACCTTCAAGTGAAGGATGGTACTCAGTTACAATACTCAGAAAGAGTGGTATGAGTGCTAAGAAGGTTGCTTCCTTGTCTCTAAAATAGGGGAAGCTTGATATAATATTCATTGAAAGTGGTTGTAGGTGTTTAGGTGCCACAAGGCACTCTATTAATGATTATTTTGGTTATTGAAATGTTCTTATCAGTCCTCTAGAAGTATTGGCATGTTGTTCATGATGTGTATGGACTCTCCAAGACAGAGGGAGTGTGTCCCTAATCCTTTAGGAGGTTGACATGGTGTTGTCATGACCATTCCAAGTATGAAAGAGATGCTTCTCTCATTGGTCAAGTTGATGATATTGTGAATTCAATTATCTCAGTTAAACATTATTATAGAATACTTAATTGGAGCTTTAGGACCTTGACAATGTTATAGAGTTGAATTCAAGGCATGATAGCTATGCCAGTAACTGTAAGTTGCACTCTTAAGCTATAATTTGAGGCATTTTTTCTAGAGGCAGTAATATTTGCATGAATCTAAGCATGTTTGACCTTCAATCGCTTGTTGAAAATTGTCAATTTTGCACTAAAAGGGTTTTTCAGGGCTTTAAAGGTTACTAACACCAAGGTATAGTGTGAAGAGTATGAAGATGACTTGTATTGCATGGAGTTAAGCCTAGAAATGATGGTCCATGGTCAAACAAGGTATTATGATGATGAAATATGAGGTTTACTGACATTGGTAACATGATGAAGGTGTGTATGAATTAGGTTTACGATTGCTAAAATTACCTAAAAGATGCTCAAAATAGGGTTGAAATGAAAACAGGGCCGAAATAAAAACTTGGTCACCCTGGTTTATGTACACCCTTTCCCGCTTCTTGTTGGGGCCTTTCTATCTATTTATTGTCTTTATCTTTTTCCCAGTTAGCCTTGTTGGGATTAATTACGAAATTAAGCTTGAGATCCCTATAAATATAAAGTTATAAGACCATAATGAGGGTCCTAGAACCTGTTATCAAACCTGTGACACTGTACGACCATCTATAATAATCGGTTAATACATTCTTCTACTTCTCTTAGCATAGTAAGGGTTTCATTTCATTTAATATAATTATTTAGGATACTTTTGTATTATCTACTGCATTTATACATTTCTTAAGTCCTCCTAATTAGATTAACTAGGTTTACTATTTCCTATCAAATAGCTCTTATTTTTGTTAATCATTTTGGTGAACCCGACTTCCATTTTTTTCATTTATGCCCATTATTCATAGCAGTCACTTTGGACCTCTCCATTACTGTGAGATTCATTCTCCTCTTCGCCATACCTCTAGATCCATGAATAACATACCTACCTCTATGGCTGAAAACTCCTTAGACACCTCTACCCATGTTCCCCTGCATGAAATTGAAACCATGGTTAGTGAAAATTCCTATGATGAGGATACTAATGTTGACCAGGAACAACTAGACACTATCACATATTTTTTCCAAGCTTTACGTGATAATCCCACTCATCTCCCTCATGTTTTGCATACCCTACTCGATGCTAAGAAAGTTTTTTAAGCATCCCTACTTGTTTCTTCCACCCCTATGGTATCTACACCACCCATTTATGTTTCCAATCCTCCTAGAACAACTACTATCCCTTTAATCCAACATGGTGCTTCTAATGGTCTACTTGGTTCCTCCTTTAATACTCTTGATTTTGCATCATTATACCAAGATCTCTGAAACCAAATCCACAAGTTACAAGTCGCTACTTCTAAAGGGTCTCTATCACTTGACTTCACCTCCTTGTTGCAATCTACCTTTGCGCCATCCATCTCTGCTTACTAGTTACCACCTAACTTCATATCTCCCAAACTACCCATTTATAAAAGCCATGGTGATCCACAAGAACATTTACGTGCTTTCCATGTCACCTATCTAGAATACACTGATGATCATACTATCCTCACCAAATTGTTTCCATGTAGTCTACAGGACTATGTAGTGCGACGGTTCTATGACTTACCACTACATTTGGTGGATTCGTTTATGTATCTAGTCGATGCTTTTCTCACACACTTTTCTATCAATATTGGTTCCTCACTCTCTTATGCCTAACTCACTCAGCTTAAACAAGGCTCCACCAAATGCTTCCCTAACTACATCTTATGATATAAGAATAGTGTAGCCAAGATGAACAATGTCCTCACAGACTCTAAATTGCAAGATTTATTTTTCCCTAGTCTCTTGCCACCTCTCCAAGATAGTGTGATCTTTGAAACTTTTCCATTGTTCGACTAAATTTTTCATCCTCTCAAACTGCGTGAGACTAAACTTGTCTCTGTAAGAAAGCTAAAATATTAGGATGCACCTTCTTCCTTATCCCACATGCCAAGTAATACCCTATTTAAGGAACTTCCACATAAATATAGTGAACCACAAACTGCTGTTAATGTGGTCTCCACTGCTAGGGAATTACGCCCTTAGCCATACTGACATCTTTTTACTAAACTTGGTATCCCAATGAGCGTCCAATTGCCATAACTCATTGATAGTAATCTCATTACTCTACCACCACCTTTACAGCTCAACCCATCCCCACCCAAAGGGCGTAACTTTGACAACTATTGTTATTATGATTATCATCAATTCATTGGGCATTCCATTGATCGTTGTTTTAAGCTCAAGACCTACTCAATAGTGGCCATCTTGAGCTCCTGGAATACCCCACATCCATCCCTGCCAATGATAACCAAAAACTTCAAACATTTAACAAACCACTACCTAAAAATGATACTAAGCAAGTCGATTCATCTTATAAGTATGTCTTCCATACATTGTCTTCTCCCCCTAGACCTCTCGAATTTCGTATTGCTCACACTGTTGCTTTAGCAATGATTATCTCCTTCTCTAATGATGACTACCATGCTACGTTCATAGCTAAGCATTTATATATATAGGAATCTATAGGTTCAATCTTTATCAAAAACAAAAAGGTTGATCCCTCTTCCACCATCATCACATGTTCTCTGTCCTTATTACACTTTATTAGGTACCCTCCATCATGAATCGACTACCCTTTCAAACAACCATATGGCATTGTTATGTTACATATCACAGTTGGTCCTCTCACTCTCCTCCTGTCTTGTCTTGTAATTCAAACTGTCTAAGGATGTGACTTACTTCTCAACTGCAATTGGAATCGTAAATCCCAAGATATTATTTCTATGAACCATTTGTGCCTTAAAATTGTGTATGAAAATCAAGTTATTTCCATTAAAAACATTCCTCCTTTACCACCATTATTGTCACCTTCTAGTTCTATTGCTTATGCATATCCTCCTCATCCTTACACAACTCCTATGATGTCGCCTACATGACATCCTATTCCTACTTCACCACCTTGATTGGCCCTTATGCACTCACTCCATTCCATTAGTCCCACCCATCAGCATAAACCTCTTCTTAAGACCACTTCCGCATCTCGCCACCAATCACCACCTCGCTTTAATCCACATGGCTCGTATTCTCCCTTATGCATGACACCTCTTCGATATCCATTGCCCAAACACTTTACTATGCCATTAAATTCATGTTATATACACACATCACATGCATATCAACTTCATTCCTCCGCAAAAATGTTTGTCTACAATACTGCCATTTCTCGAACATGGCCCTCCCCTTTCATCATCCCAGGCACCGCTCAACGGACCTTTGTCGCTCAACCTTATAGGGTGACTTCTCCTTCATTACCACTTGGGGGGACATAGCCACTACACAATCCCCCCTTCCTCATATTTAGCGTAACTTTACCCCTACTCTTTATATTCTTTCTCATTCATCTATTCGCATCTACGTATACTTCTTTCACATTCTAGCACCTTCGTTACTCGATGACCCAATATTGTGCTTTAGTTCACACTAGAATATTGAGGGACTACCATTACATTGAACCCCACACACTGCACTATAGGTCCTACACATTTACACTCTACTAGATACACCACACATCCTACATTATCCTTTCTATACTTAGTCTAACATCCTACATTATCCTATACATCCCTCATATAGTAGTCATTTATACATCATCTATCTTTTACATATTACACTATTCATCATATGATATCCGTCTAGTTTTGCATCTCTTTCATACTTTCCACATTTATGCTAGGTTACATTATATATATGGGTCTATCTTTACATTCTATCACTACACATTCTATTTCTATTTACCCTTATCACTGCATATTCCATAATCTATACACCATATGTTTCCTACATGGCATATTTCACATCGTGCATCTATTTATCATATGCATTATACATACAACACTAGATTCCATTACATGTGGGTATTGTTTCATCTTATCATCATTACATATTCCATTTCTATATACATTTCATACCCTATATACATGAAACATACAATATTGCATTTCCCACAACGCGCATTTACATCACGTGTTCATCACTTGGTCATTTACACTACAGTGTTTTCTACGCACTGCACTCACCACCCTATGACACAATCTAGTTCATCAGTCCATACTTGAATGCTGAGGGTTTACCAAACACATAGACGTTACATTCACCAATGCAATATTTTCCTCATCCACCATTTCTCATGTTAGTGACATACACCTTAGGTTAATTGTCACCCCTTCTTCTCATCTTGTAGTGGTATACACTTTAGAATAAATCACCACCCCCATTCTATTGTTTGGAAGTGGCCTACACCTTAGGGTACATCACCACTCTCTTCTTGTCCATCCTATAGTGACATACGCTTTAGGATAAATTGTCACCCATTCTCACCTTTTCATTTCATAGTGATATACACTTAGGGCTAAATCATTACTTCTACATTCAAAAAGTCATGATATATTCTTAGGCTATGGGTTCCATGCAAATCTTTCCATATGTCTCATCCCCATACACTCATCCTATAGTGATATATGCTTAGGCATAAATCATCACTCCTCTATTCATCAAGTCGTGATATATGCTTTGGCTATAGGGTTCACACACATCTTATCCCCATGTCACATTTCATCACCACTACACATACACACTCATCACAGTGCGCTAGATGTAGCCAAAACTAATCAACCATTTCCTGATGACGCACCTGCATTTATGATTCATTCTTGACTGTTGAGGGAGAAAAAAAAATGAACCTCACTATATACACTTCCATCCACTTAGGGGGCATACTGCTCCTATCATTCCATATTGCATTCCATTTCATCCATCCACAACATACTACATTATCTTGGGGGAATTTACTTTTTCTTATTTGTGTTCTACATGATCACTTTACTAAACATTTTATCTTTATTTCTGATATTTCATTATCATACACACATGCGTGTTCATGTCTTTTTTTACTGTGATCAAAGATACATGACTCTACAAGCGACATGGATTCTCACCTTGTAACCTTCTTATAACAGTCGTTGGGGGCATCCACATTCATCTTATCCAGCTGCTATTGTTTCATTTAGTACTTAGCATCTTATACTATTTTTTTGTATAAACTTTTACATATTGGTTATCACTCTAACATGCTAACGGGTGTTCCATGTACAACACTTGTTTTGTAAGATTACATGTTTCCATGACTAGTTGTTTTTTTCTACTTTTCTGCTTTGTTTTCCATTGTATGTGGGATTATCCCTTTGCTTATGTGCACACTTGGATACTATTTGAGGCCTTGATGGCCTTACGTGTCTTGTGACATTTTGAGTGATGTCCCATGTTTGAATCCCACTTTGTGTGGCCTACTTGTTTTCTTGCATGTTTACACTACTTTGTTTGGGAGTTTCTACATTATATGCATATCTTACACTTGTCTCATTGCATGCATGTGTTTTTCAGACTAACACTTGTTTTTGCTAGCCATCCCCTTTTGTGTGTGCCTTGATATCTAAAAAGTGTTTTCCCTTTCCCTTTGCAGGGCACAGTTTACAAGTCAGAGTGCGGTTGGTCCTCTTTTGGGGCCATATTCGCCTTCCAGGGTTATCACATGTGGCCCCAAAGAGGGGGGTATCATTGTGGGATTTCTAATAACACACCATATTTACACCGATTCAGACACATTGAGTGATTTTAGACCAGTCTATGAACTCCATACACAATAGCCTTAATAGGACATGGCGTCCTTCAGAAATTCTATGGAGAAGTTATAGGATTGGGGGATACAGTGGGTGTGCCTCTCTACACTTATTTTTCTAGTGGCATCGGATCACCCAAAAAACTAGGACAATACATAGATCTCTTCACACATTTTAGCAAAAGTGGTTAAATTTGGAGGACATAGTGCATTTCCTCCCTATAGGTGACGTGAGATCACCCAAAAAACTCATGACAGTACAAGATATCCTTCTACACCCTTTTTCTCGACATGAATCAGGTGCACATCTTCCATTTAAAATTTTTCTAGCATATTTTACATTTATGTACTTTACACATGCGTATTTTACTCAACATTTTTTACATACATACATATTTGACTACTTGATCACTTTCTCCTTACAAGTCCACCATATGAGAAACAAAAATTCAAATTGGGGGCAACAACAACAACAACGACAATGACAACAACACACCACTATAGGAATTTTCCTTTATAACCATGTAGGTACATTACACACAACAAAAACTACACACACGTTCAACCCTAGGTTCACTCTCATCACTTTTTATATGCATTTTTCATCTTTAGAATCCATGCTCCACATTTTTATTTTTGTCATTCCATGCTTGAGTATAGTCCATCGACACATCTTCTTCTACACTCTACATGGATATTAGGTATGCATATCTATCTACTTTTTGTTACCGAGTGTGACTCTCACCAATATAAAGTGGGGGAAAAATGTAGACACAAAATCATGCACTTTAGGCATTATTTATCTTGGTTGTATACTACTATTTAGAAGGTTCGCAAGTGGATAAAGTAATAATTAATCCCACCTTTTGGCCATCTTTATTTTATATTTTATTTTGTCATTCCCACATAATTTATTGCACTTATCTGCCCATTTCACAACTGCCTCATGATTCTATCCCAAAATCACGGCACCCCAACCTGTACTACGGTACCCCGAGATGCCTTGGTCCCACTTTAGGCACCCCGGTCTATGTACATCCTTTCCTGCTTCTTTTTGGGGCATTTCTAGTTGTTTATTGTCTTTATCTTTTGCCCAATCGGCCTTGTCGGGATTAATTACAAAATTAAGCTTGAGATACCTATAAATATAAACTTATAAGACCATAATGAGGGTCTTGGAACCTTCTATTAGACATGCGACATTGTGCAACCATCTACAACAATCAACTAAGTCATTCTTCTAATTCCCTTGGCATAGTTAGGATTTATTTTCATTTAATATAGTTATTTAGGATCATTTTATATTATCTACTACATTTATACAAAATTTTAGTCCTCCTAATTAGATTACCAAGGTTACTATTTCCTAGAAAATAGCTCTTATTTTTTCTAACCACCATCAATGACAAAATGGGAGTTTGTTGAAGCTTGCTCATTGGTTTTGTCATTGATGTCAAGTGAAAGGTGAAGATGTTTGGAGCTTACAAGAGAGAGTTCAATATGTTCTCATTTCCCTGCAGGCTTGGTTGGTGAGGCAGGAGTCTAGTGGAAGCATGAACATGGAAGGTATGGCTAGTTTAAATGTGATACAAGTCAAGTATGATGGTATAAGCATGATAACAAGCATCTATATTGAATATCAATTCATTTGATGAAAGTATCAATTCAATCTAGCCCATTTAGGCCTATTTATTTATCGTGATGAGGTGTAAAAGTATGCCACATATCATGACAAGACCATGAGAGTATGGAAGCAACCTAGTAATGTTTTCTATGTAATATTTGAGAAAAATCAAGGCTTGGTTTAGATCCTTAAGGAAAAATTCAATAGTCAATCAAAGTTTCCTTGGAGAACTCAGTTGTTCTTGCATGCAAATGGGATTGGTCAGAGCCCCATAGGAAAACCTATGGCTAACCAATACTTGGAATGTGTAGAGGGATGTCTTGTAAGACCTCCTCAACATGTTGTCCTAGAGTCCCAAAGACTTGTCTTCCTCACACTCAGGCATGTAACTATTTTTTTTAATTCAATGTGCAAGTGATCTTAAATAGGTGTTGGTCCCCTTTTATGAAGATGATATAACCTCATTCAAACCATTCAAGCTCTTCAATGCTAGTGGTGAATAAGTTAGGGCTTTGGTTTAAGTCTTCTACCCAAACTTTCAATCTTCTCAGGACTATACTGTATCTATGAAGTCTATAATCTTACCTTAAGGTTCCATGTAAAGTAACTAATTGAAAATTACCTAAGGGAAAACTAGGAATCATCCATGATGTATCTCAAACAAGTTTCAAGCATTTAAGACTAGTTTGGTGATGACTATTACAAAAATAGAAATGCTTTTAATCCATTGTGAAGTAATCTTTCCATTGCTGGGAGTATTTAAGAGTGTTTCAAGCTTGAAAAATAGTTGGTAATCATGAAGGAATCTTTCCTCAACCTCTAGAAGAAAGAAATTTTAATTTCATAAAAATCGAAAGAGAATTCATTACTTCTGTGCTCTCAAATCCCTTCTGTCATAATAAACCTAAAATAGGGTTTGAAAATATTTTTTTGATTAAATCTCATTATTTTACTAGTAAAAATTCAAAAACTGTGGATGAAAGCTATGTGGGGACATGTATAATTTATTTCAAAAAATATTTTTTTCGAATGATCAAGTGTAGTAAGAGAACGACATGGCAAAAATCTCAAAAACCGTGACATTCATAGTTTTGATAGGGTAGATGGTGATTGTCTGTTTGCTTTTAAAGAAAATTGATGAAATTGTGCTTGTGTGATGGTTATTTATTTTCTATCAGATATTTATCATTATGTTGGAACACATTTAGTGTATAATCTTGCAATGAAAAATCATTCTCTTTCTCAGAGCTCGAGAAACATATGCAGAGACAAAATTACAAAGCTATAAGAGGTTAAAAAATTGGATTTCAAAAGTATTATGAAAATATTATAAATCCTCTCAAAGAACTTTTATTCAAGGAGTTACTCACCTTGTAATGGAAGGTAGAAAGTGCATATTCTCTCATAGAGAAGTGTAAAGGACAGTGAAGTCCAATAGCCTGAGATTTGAATAGTTTTGTGACAAGAAGTGAAGATTGTTATTGTCCCCTTGTGAAAGGCTTGAGGTTAAAGTTAGAGGACATTGGAAAGTCACAAAGTCAAATCCTTGAATGAGAATATGAAGGGTTCCTAGAAAAAAAAACAAGGAGTACAAACTTAGGAGATGTTAAAACAATTATAACAAAACAAATTTTTAATCTTCTTGATGAAGGGGTGTAGCCTTGAGTGTTAGACTAAAACAATGAATGTTTTCTGAACTTTATTATCATAGCAAATGAATTGGGATGGATAAATAGTGTTGATGGTAAATACAATGAGAAAACAATATTGATATATACATGATCAGGGATCAGTGAATGAAAAACAAGAACATGTATGTACATAATGAGTCAACAAGAAGATGAAAACATAGCACTTAGACAAATAATATGAGAATGTGATAATAATGTACAAACCTTTGATTGAAGGCAAAGGACTGAGATGAAAAAGACAAAAGAATGAGATATAAAGTACAGAGGAATGAGATGTATCTTCCTAAATGACTGAAACATTCTATGAATGAGAAACATATTGATTTATCACTAAGGTATAGGTAAGAGAATCAAAAGATACAAATTTGAAAATATATGTGTGATTTAGAGACAGCTAAAGAGTCTACTAGATAACAATAAAATTAGTGATGGAGTGACTTGAAGGTAGACCTGATATATAGAGATGGAAAATTCCTTTTATAGCTACTGAATGACATAGTGAGATAAGAAGATAGTTATGAGATGGATGATTCAAATACCAAATTAAAGAGTAGATTGGAAAATCAGATATGAAAGAAAGAAATATGCTGAAGAACAGAAAATAGTGAATAAAGAAAGTTTGATAAGAACTTGAAAAGTAGTATGGTGTAATTTTAGAAGATAGTGAGCCACAAAGGGATCATGATTTGTTGATAAAGCAACAAGAAACTAAATGATCAGATTGAACATTGTCATTGTATTTTTCCTAAGTGGGTGTTACAAGGGTAGGAGATCCTTACAAGTTGCAACTTGCTAAAACAGTCTAGTGGGTGCTAGAAGGATTGGGAAGTGTGTGATTCCTAGGTTGAGTGGATGCTCAACAAAATTGGAAATCATTTTAAACAGGGAATTGGAGTTTCTAATAAAAATATTTGATTTTAAGTGGGTTTTCTCCCTCTAAGGGTTTCCCACTATGAATTTATCATCCCGTGTTCTTGCATGCCTTGTAATTTGTTCATGGTTTGATTTTTTGTTTCTAGTCAAGGAGTTTTTAAGGTTGTAAAATTGATCTGTAATGAATCACCCCCCCTCTCAGTACATGTGATATCCAACACGTATAGCTTGGCTTATATACTAATGATTGACCTTCCTGGTACTACATCCATTTTAAACACTTATTTAAGGCACATTTTTAGAAGCATTTTTTATCAAATATGATGAAACTTGGAAAGACTGAAAAATAATTCCCCAAAAAGATTCTTTCTCCCCATTACTTCGCTAATAATAATCATAAAAAGAATATTATTGTTTCTAGACTTTGAGAAATTTATACTCTTTTGTGAGATGAAAATATCCTTTGTATACTATTTAAGATATCATTTTTTAATGAACTTGTAATTGGTGCAGATGCATAGTAAAAATCTACATATATTATTCAGTTTTGAACATTCTATGTTTTACTGAGACTTAGTCCTTATCATTTCTTCTTCATGGGCATATTATAAATTCCTCGTGCATACATACCTAGATCTGGAAAATGATTGTATCACATTATCTTATGTTGATTACATTCTTATTGAAAACTAAAATAATACAACCTCAATAACCTGTGACTTGTGAATTTTATGATGTTGCAAATTTGGATTTTTGTTATAAGCAAACCCTAAATTTTTGAAGAAGAACATTTGGGATCGTGTTTTCATGAATCAGTTGTATCTTTTTTTTATCTCCTTCCAAAAGTTTGAATTCTTTGTATCTATGCCTTCTATTCTTTCAAAAAAGTGGTCATGAAATGTGTGAGAGATCCTGCATCTCATACCTGCATTCTAAAATGTATATGAAGTCTATTTTTTCCGTTATGACTCATCATAAAAAACTATACTTGTTGCACCCTTCATAAAAACCTACAATCTTGAGCTGTTGTAAACTTTTTTCATGCATTGTTATTCATTATTTACTTGCTGGATAAATCTAAGATAAACTTGTTCATGAATTTTTGATGAATCATTGCCAATTTGTATCATGTACTTGTAGGCATGATTTAAACATGTTCTTGCTTTATGATGATGGATATACATACAAAAATGGTAACATAAGGAGATAGAGGCCCCAATATATAATATTCTTTCATTTTATCTTTTAGGTACAATGGAGCAACACTGTGGAGAAATTCAGAGAATCTTGGGAGTGACCTTCAACTCAAGAAATGACGAGTTTCTTGCTTCTTACGTTTTTAGCTTTATATTTATATGCATTTCTTTTCCTTTGTTAGCCATATCCCACAGCTTATGTGAGATCACTCTACACTTTTCTTATGAATAAATGAAATGGTCTTATGTAATGAGATGTATATGTTACTTTTTTATTTTACTTCAGCAACATGATATGATCAATACACTAATACAAATTCACCTAATCATAAAGAAATAAAAAGAATTAGTTGTACCTTTGCTTGATCATCCCAAATACAAGTAAGCACATGTGATGCAAATTGTACTTAACTTCAACACTTCAATTATACAACTTGATTTATATTTTCAACATGAACTTTCTAATATGTGCTTCCATTCTCGTCTCCACTGAGGATCTACAATAGTCTTTCATGGATGATGCATGGTATTGATGAAGATGACATATTGGAATGGAAGCATAGGTGAGGCATTTCATTCTAGAGCAACACTTTAAGATAATGATTTGACTGCATGCCATATCTTAATCTATCCAAACAAAGAAACTGTGAAAACTTGTGTGCCCCCTCTAATGTTTGACGAAAAATGGTCAACATCTTTGGTGAATTTGTTGAATTGCTTTCCTGCTAACCGTATAGAACCCTTGACAATGATATTTTCCAGCCATGAAGGAAATCCAAAAACTTAAAGCAAGCTTGACTGTGGATTCCCAAGGATGAATAACACTGATATAGACTGAAAATTCTCCACCAAAACTAAAAAATAGCAACAAAAACTTATGCGCAACTACACTTCGAGGAAATATAAAATCTTACAATGCCTTCTAACTAAGATGGAATTCACTTAATAAAATAAAAATGTAGAAATATGTGTATTAAAAACTTATAGGAAAGCTTGGGAAACTAATGTCTAATGTAAACTTATCTCTTTTAGAAACAAGGCTTCAAATGGATCCCATTGACTTACAGTTGATAATCATGTAAGGTCCACTCCACAAGGAATCAAAATTTGTGTGAGCACCTAGTTTTGTTTTATCCTCATCCCATTTTAGCACTAAATCTCCTTCATTGAAAACTCTTTCTTTAGCCTTCTTGTCAAATTTCCTTTTAAGCGTGCTTGATTCATTTCCATGGACTTCATAGCTTGATTTATAACCTCATCAAGTTCCATGAGATGAGCATACCTCACCTCCATTAGATCATTCTCCATTAATTCCACTTGATACAAAAATTTCAAGGCTAGAAGGTCTACTAAAATGGCTAGCTTGGCTTTAAGGCCATAAACAAGATTAAAGTTGAGTTTGAAATTAACCTTTAGTGAGTTATTCTATTAGCCCACAAGGGTGCCTTCAACTTTGTGTTCCAAGTTGTTTGGTTCTCATTTATAGTCCTCCTAATTATCCTTAAAATATTATTTTTAGTTGATTTAGTAAGGCCATTGTCTTGTGGATAATAATTTGAAGAATTTTTAAGATAAATACCATTCTATATAACCCTTGTAATAATATTTCCTCTAAAAAAAGGTTTTGCATCATATAAAATGATGGTATAAGGTACACCAAACCTAGTCACTATACCTTCGTATAAGTCCAAGATGCTTGTTTCATTAGCTTCCTTAAAAGCAACCACTTCATTCCACAGTGTAAAATAATCAATTGCAGTGAGTATCTGTTTATGCCCCAAGCTTGAAGGTAGGTTTATAAGGCGTATAAAGTCTAAATCCCATTCAAAAAAATGATTTTATACTATGATTGGATGCAGAAATAAGGTAGCAAACCTAACTTTTCCTATGAAAATAACACACTTTTGACACATTCTTACCCAAACATGGTTGTCCTTAAAGAGAGTTAGCCAATAATATCATCCTTTCATAATCTTGAGGGCTATAGTTTTTTTGAGTAACACCCTCCACCTTCTCCATCATGAAAGTTTTCAAGTATCCTCTACACTTGGTTTGGTTGAACACATCTCAAAAATATACCATTAATGTTTTTATTCAATTAAACACCATCAACCAGTAAGAAAGGGATTGATTGTAATCTGAAATATCTTTTTTTTGAGTTGTTCAAGTTTGGTGGATTCATATTGAATTAAAGGTACCATTTCATGTCTAAAATCCAATCCAAAGGCTACCAATTTTTTACATTTTCAGGCTCATCTTGCAACAATAAAATAGTTTCCTTTCTCTCTTGGAAGTCTTGATCCAATTTCTCACATAATCCTTTTCCTCTAATCAACTTTGTCAATTTAATTATAATGTCATATTCTATCATTTTGGTAATCCAACCTCCTCTCTTTTCACTTATATCTTTGTTCAACAAAATTTCGTTAGTACTTGGGTGAAAAACCATTAAATGAATTATGTTGTTATAGAGAAAGTGCTTAAAATTCTTGAGAGATCTAACAATTGAAAGAACATGTTTCTCAACAAATGAATACCTTGTTTAATACTCCATCAAGATTTGGCTGAAAAATGTAATTGGCTACACCAAACCTTCTTGATTATGTTGTGTTAGCATTCCTGAAATTGTTTCAATGTTATCATAAGCATAAAACATGAAATATTTTGAAAAATTATGATTTATAAATGTATGGGATGATGTAATAACTTTCTTTATGGCTTCAAAACTACTTAATCCTTCCTTTTTCCATGTAAAATTATGATCTTTCTTGAGCATGTTGGTTAATGGCTTTGATAAAGATGCAAAATCAGTAATGCACCTTCTTATGAAATTAATTTTTCCAAGAAAAGTTTGAATTACTTTCCTATGTTTTGGTAATGACAAAGCAATAATAGCACTCACTCTTTCCTGATCAATCCTCATACAATTTTTTGAGATGATATGACAAAGAAGCTTACTCTAATGAATAGAAAACACACACTTTTTTTTGGATTAATTGCTACATCATATTCTCTTCATCTTTCAAAAATTTCTTTCAGCTTCAGAAAGTGATCACTTGTAAGCCTTGAGAAAAATGTTGTATCATCCAAATAGACATAAAAAAACTTCTTAATGATACCTTCGAATGCCATGTCCATGGCTCTCTGAAAATTTTCTCCTGCATTGGACAATCCAAATGGCATTTTTCTGTATGCATTAGTGCCCCACTTTGTTGTGAATTTTGTTTTAAATTGGCCACCTTCCTTGAAAATTATTTGATTGTAACCACTATACCCACTAAGAAAATAATAATTTTCTGAACTAACAACCAGTTGAAGTATTTGTTTCATGGATGGAAAAGGATAATGATCCTTGAGATAAAACTTCTTCAAATCACTAAAATGAACACATAATCTGATTTCACCATTTTTATTTCTTACCGGTAAAAGGTTAGCTACCTAAGTTGAATGCTTGATCGAAAAGATAATGGATGACTCAATTAGTTTTTCAAGCTCTTTCCTCATCAAGGGTTCCAATTTGGGGTTAATTGGCCTTTATTTTTGTTTAACTAGTTTTGCATTAGCTTCTAATTCAATGGTGTGTTTATATAATGAAGTATCAAAACCTCTTAAATCATTGTATTTCCATGAAAAAAATCAACATACTCTCTACATAACTCAATGAATGTATACTTTTTAGATTTTAAACATGCATTGGCAAGATTGAGGATTTTTCCATCGAGAATGGTGACACTTTCATGCTGATTTGTACTTGTAGTAAGGAAAAACCTCTTGTATGCAATGGAAAAGTTGAAAATCTGTGGAAATGAGATTAGATAACCTCAAAGCTTAACTAGCTCAAATATGCACCATGAGCTAAGAGATAAACAAGGGAAACTAACATGAAATCATTATAAATTTGACAAAAAAATGAAAAACTAACATGTATATTACCCTCTACTCTTTGAATGCTAATTTAAATGAACCTAGAAGATCCTAGCAATCAGTTTTGTTGTTTAATCCATGGAGGTGAATGAATCTTACTAAATGGCTACAAGACCAAGTTTAGCATATTCCATTACTAACCTATCATGGATGAAAGATGAAGCTATTTTAATGGTGGATGGATGCAAGATGGAGGAGCTCTTAACAATGGAGTATGGCCAAGATCCAAATGTTGTATAGCTTAAAGCTATCACAAATGATTTCTAATGTCTTTCCAAAGTGCTTGAGATATTTTGTTATGTAAACAAGGTGTAAAATTGAAAGGAAGGGGTGATCCTTGTATTTATAGTTTTTGGTTTGGAAGAATTTGGAATTTGGGTGCATGTGGGACTAAAGCTCAAAAAATGCACTTTTAGATTAGATTATTATAAACATACTTTAGGCTTAGTTAAGCTAGGATTAGGCTATTTAAAATTGATTAGCAAGTGATTAGAGACTCATTGAGAGTTGGGAGGGGTCTGGATAATCATTTGTGATTGATAAATACCTTAAGAAGTTTACATAAGTGGTTAAGAGAGAACTAGGAAGATTTTGAATTGTCGAAAGGAGGAATGTTTAGCTAATAAGAGAGATATTTAACCAAATAAGTTGATTATAAGAGGAATATGACCAAGAAGGAGTCGTGAATGGGCATCCAAGAATGGAGCGAAGAATGGGAAATTAATGAAGTGTCGTAAATTGGTTGAATTAGAGGAAATACTAAGTGTAAGCATATTTTAGGTGTCTATATTTTCCCCTCTTTGGGGTGACGTATGTGACGTCACTTCAAAGAAAGTAGAAAAGCATAAACAAGTAGAAAATTTTGAAGGGATAGAAGAAATATGAGTATAATGAAGGATGCACGATTGTCGATGGGGTGATGGAAGAACTTGATCGATGATATAAAAGATGAAGGAAATAAAAAAAAGAAAGAATAATGTGAAGAAAAGAAAGGGAATATAAAAGAAAAGGAGTATGAGGAAGGGGGAATGAGCTAACATACATCCATTGCCTTTCAAACAAATTTATTTTTCATCATATTGCTAATGATCTTCATCATCGGTCCCTATTAAAAATAATGAACAAAAGTGTAGTATGACATGAAAATCCATATACAAAAAAATGTCCATTGCTAAAAACACTAAATCTATGCAACATACAAAATGCAATGCAATACAAAAAAGTAAAATATGCCTAACTCCATGCAACATAAAAAATGCAATGCAATATGAGAAAGTAAACAAGCTAAACTAACAGAGAAACATAATGAAATGTTTTTGTTATCAAGATTCAGTTCCAACCTGTGCGAATTAACGACAAGGGTTGATGATGGTGCCCCAAGCAAGGATACATGTGAGGGGAATAACAGAGGACACTTGGGGCTAATGATAAAGTAATTGTGCACTACAACACAGTACCGAGAAACTCACTGTGCTATAGAGTATAGACGAAACATGAAGCTTAGATTTTGTTGATGGAGGTAGATCAAGATGATCCGCAAGTCACACACATGAACATGTGAGAACCAAAGAACGACGTTTTTGTAGGATGATTTATATTATTTTTGACGTTTCTTGAAACATATTTGAATGTTTTTGATTTTGAAAGTTTTTTAAAGCTATGTATAGGAAGACAAGGAAGTGTGGATTCCCCTAGTGATAGATGGGATGCACAAGGGAAAAAGGCCACATGTGTGTGAGAAAGGTGAAGATGTGAAAATGCCCCAATAATAGGTGGGAGTATTCAAAGGAAAACTCTTCACATGTTGAAGTGGGACCCAAGGACATTATGGATAGGTATAACATGATGATGAACATAAAAAAATGAAGTGCTAGGAAGAAGCAAGGATGCCCCCAACGTAAGCTGGCCTAAAATTACATGATAGAAAGGAACGAGAAGATTGCTTTTATGGAAAGGGAAAAGGTGTCTGAGAAAAATGGCAAAAAGGCAATATCATACACATAGATGTTTTGAACGAAGTAGAAGAATGATGTCAATGATATGAATGTAGCTTAGAAGCCTTGCGATGAAGAAGTGATTAGCCAAATGCACAAATCGTGAGACAAGGTACAGACTAGAGTAAGAGTCTGAACAAGGTCCAAAAAAAGACACTTGGTAACATACTAATCTTGTTTATTCATAGAGATCAAGTGTGTGCACGTGGAATTTAATTACCTCTTGAAGGGAAGATTTAATAGAAAAAAAGTGAAGATAACCTAGAAAATGTGTAGGAATGATTTATTTTACAGGTGATAGGTGATTTGTGAATGGAGGGTGGAAGGAGAACCATACATTGTTCCATTGCCATCTAGTCATCCATAGCCTTGATGGAGATGCATTTGATTCTAATTGCAACATTGCTCTACTACCAGTCATGCATTTATAGCCCTGATAGAGATTATTGGAAATACCCCAAGAGAGAGTAATATATCAATTTACTTTGTCTTTGCAGCTTTTAGCTTCTGATTAATTGATTTTGAATTTTTTTCTTTTCAAAAAATAATTTCAGCTCTCTTGTTTGAAAAGGGGTTAAGAACCACTGATGGCTTGATGATAGGATGTGGAAGTGATTGTGATGATGTCATTGGATAGTGTCAACAAATATGTCCAAAAGTTATATGCAATAAGTCTATTAGATGTTGAATGTGATAGGATATTTAAGAGGTTAGTTGTTCTTTAATTTACCAAGGCGATGAAAGACCAAGGTCAAATAGATACCATAGAGATAAATGTCACAAAATGTGTGTGAATAGGCTAACCAAAATATCACTAAAGGGATGAAAATGGTAGGAAGACTTGTAGAAGAATAACAAGGAAGTGAAGAAAGAAACATCCATGTGTACACAATACTTGATTGCAATGTGTGATCTTTGTACCTTTGATTGTTTGTTTTTGTTTTCTCAAATTTTTTGTATTTTTTCGTTGTTTTTTAATTTTTAGATTTTTGATAGTTTTTAGAAAGTTGGGACTAACAAAGTCACTCTGTGTGGTAAGATCTAACAATGATGTTTGCGATTTCCTTGATAAGGGAGATTAAGCGTGTTTGTTCATCAAGAATCATTTTATCCCCAATCTCAATGACCGTGGTGAGCTCATACTCAACAAATGACTACAATTTTTCATGAAACAAGGTTTTCATATATGGGAGCTTGATTTCCCTATCCATAGGTTTATGCACATTGTGCCATACTTGATGGTTCCATTGATGTGCGTTCTTGAATTGCGTTTAATTTACAATGTTGAGATTGTTCGAGTTGTTGGGGGATTTGGAGTTCTTGGAAGTTTTGACCTAATCTGGATGAAGAAAATGTTTGGGTTTCTTATAAGTTGATGTATGACTTGTCTGATATCGAGAAGGAGAAGAAAGTAAATGTGGACATTTACAAATGATGTGATAAATGACTACGGGCTTGCCAAAACCATTGATAGAAGAAAGGTATGCAATGGAAAAGTTGAAAAGCTATGGAAATGAGATTAGATAACCTCAAATCTTAACTAACTCAACTATGCACCATGAGATAGGAGATAAACAAGGGAAACTAACATGAAAGCATTTTAAATTTGACAAAAACATCAAAAACTACCATGTATATTACCCTGTACTCTTTGAATGCTAATTTAAATGAACCTAGAAGATCCTAGCAATCAGTTTTGTTGTTTACTCCATGGAGGTGAATGAGTCTAACTAAATGGCTACAAGACCAATTTTAGCATATTCCATTACTAACCTATCATGGATGCAAGATAAAGCTATTTTAATGGTGGATGGATGCAAGATGGAGGATCTCTTAACAATGGAGTATGGCCAAGATACAAATGTTCTATAGGTTAAAGCTATCACGAATGATTTCTAATGCCTTTCTAAAGTTCTTGAGAGATTTTATTGTGTAAACAAGGTGTAAAATTGAAAGGGAGGGGTGACCCTTGTATTTATATTTTTTGGTTTGGAAGAATTTGAAATTTGGGTGCATGTGGGACTAAAGATTAAAAAGAAATTTTAGATTAGATTAGGATAAACATGCTTTAGGATTAGTTAAGCTAGGATTAGGCTAGTTAACTAGGGTTTAGGCTAGTTAAAATTGATTAGCAAGTGATTAGAGACTCATTGAGAGTTGGGAGGGGTTTGGATAACCATTTGTGACTGATAGATACCCTAAGAAGCTTGCAGAAGTGGTTCAGAGAGAACTGGGAATATTTTGAATGGTCGAAAGGAGGAATGTTTAGCTAATAAGAGAGATATTTAGCCAAATAATTTGATTCTAGGAGGAATACAACGAAGAAGGTGTCATGAATTAGCATCCAAGAATGGAGTGAAGAATGGGGAATTAACGAAGTGTTGTCAATTGGTTGAATTAGAGGAAATGCTAAGTGTAAGCATATTTTAGGTGTCTACACCTCTCTTGTTGCACCTCATCATTCTCCCCAAAGATGGTTTCCAAAGTCATAAGGCCTTTTCAGATTTTTTGTCTTATGTTACATAATCTGATCCTCATACCTATTTTACATTTTCCCTTGATTTTGTGATGAAAATTCAGTCTCTTCCTGCAAAAATCTAATTATATGAGCGTCATCATAAAAAACTTGCCAATGTGAGTTGTTATCTAGAATGGATAACCTCACTATTCCCTTGACATGAGGTTGTAATTCATCATTTCTAATATCTATAGGTATGTCGAATTGAGATCCAATGGATGCAATCCTATCAACATACTTGTTTCTATCTCTAGGAATAATTTGAATGTTGAAATAAAGAAATTCCTTAAGTATTTCCCACACTCTATGTCTGTAAGTCCTCAGTGGATTTTTACAAGCACTAGAACCTCTTACTTGATGAATAACTAGATCGGTGTCACCAAAAACCTACAAATTATTGATTCCCTTCTTCCTTACCCACTCTAAACCATGGATAAGTGCCTCATATTCTGATACATTGTTAGAATAGACAAACTAAAACTTAACATATGAAAAATGCCTCTATTTGGTGGATGAAATCAGCATCAAACCAACTCTTGAACCATGTTGATTTTTTGAGTCATCAAAAAATATTTTTCGTATACCTTCATCTTGTTGATTTACCTTTTCCATAGCTGGTATTTCAGCATTTTCTTCATGGATAAAATAAATTCCAAGGACTGGTTCATCAATAAATATATAAGCATCATTCTCATAAATGTCGTTAGTCATTTCATCCTTAAACAAATTTGAAATTCCTTCTAATGCATGAAGTTTTTTAGATTCAATCTCACCTAGTTGGCCATCATTAATGGCATAGTTTGCATTTATTGGTCTAGGTGTATGAGGCTCAATGTGAAAATTTAAAAAAGGCTCAGAATTAATGGTCACTTTAGCTCCGTACTTGGTTCTAAAAATAAGATAAGACCAATCAACTGAAAGTTAACCTCCAATTTAGGATATAAAGTCTCTTGAAAGAAACATTGCAAAGTAAGGTGAAAAATACACCACCATCACATCCTACAAGATTGTAATATGTGGACAAGAATGAAAATTAAGATTCAAATTTTTAATCATGCCTATGGTCTTTATTGGTGAACCATCAAACTATAAAATCCTTTGGCACTTGGTTCATAATTAAGACCAAATTATTATCCATTTTGCCCCCTAGGGTGAAATGGACAATAGGGATAAGTTGAGCCTAAGCATTGGAAGGGGTCCACATACGTGAACCTGAGTTTACAAGATGAAAACCATGCTTTTGAAGCATTTTGTGAGTTTGAAACCATTTGAGGAATTTTTTCATCTTATGGGTTTTAAAAGGACTCAGATTTTACTTGGGGTAGGAATCGGGCTCTAGTGGGCCCACGTTCGACAAAGTGAGCAACAAATGGTTAGATTTAGTAGCAGGCCCCGAAAACACCTTCTCAGCCCTCATTAACTCTCTTGGCACAAAAAACCAAATATTTGACAAGTCGGGGTGAGAAATTTGCAAAATGGCCCTAAATGGGACCCAAGCTAGGAAGTAGCTTAGTGAGCCAAAATATAAAAATGGAGTCTAGCTCATCATGAGCTCTGTGAACTCAATATTAAAGATCTTGGTTGACTAACTTGAGTAGGACTGAGTTGGTCAGGTGTGGAAACACCAAGCTATAGGGAAAGCTCATGATCAAGCTTTAGCAGTTAAGGAAAAATGATGAGTTAACATTGAGCTCATGGAATGAGTAGTATCAAGATCACTGGTGTATGGTTTGGGGAAACTTACAAGGGGTGGAAGCATTGGCCATGGTGAAGCATTAAGCATAAGGAACACCAAGCTAACTTGGCACAAGCATGCGTGCCTAAGTAGTGAGAAGGGACCAAAATGAGCTCAATTCAGGAGGTCCATCGACATTGAGCTGAGGGACAAAAATAGCTCAAGGTTGGAGGTTTATGGGAGGCATATCACAAAGAATATAACCTGAAAGGAGCTGGCATGAAAAAATGAAGAGGTTTGAGCCCTAGCTCAGGGTTGGGATTGAGCAAGCTGAGCCATGGCTCGGTCAACGTGAGAAAGATGAATGAAAAGTCAAATTGGTTGATAGGGCATAGGTTGAGTAGCCAACGGATGCAAACGTGGGGGTTTGGGATGAGGTCTAAGCTTAGGAGCTCATTGTAAAGGTTGGTAACAGTAAAGCACAAAGGGATTGGAAAAAATGGCTCAATGATAGAAGCGAACATGCGGGATCATCGTCATGGTAGCCAACTCAGCTTAAGAAACCAGGGAGCTCAGATGGATAGACATGTGAAGATAAAAAAGTTGTATAGGTAACTGATTTTGGATGGATAAGATTGAGAAGCCATAGAAATCAAGGGTTGAAGGATTAATCGAGCTCGATGCTCGCAGAATTTTAAAAATGCAAGCTCGGCCATGAGAGATCTGAAGTTGAGTTCGGCGTGGTGGAAGTTGATTCTGGTGCAGAGAAATGAATTGGAGGAAACAGATCGAGCAAGTTGAGCTCATAGTAAAGGAGGAGCTTTCCAATAAGCGAGCTAGGACAATTTTTCAAAGCTTGTGACATGGGTTTGAAGTTAGCCAGGGCATGAAAAATGGAAAAACGTGAAGCTAAGATCACATGAATTTTGGAGGAAGAGGTGATCGGAGTGTTTGGGAAATGATTTTCGTATCTCAACCTAATGATTGGAGGTAAAGCAAAGAGGTAAAACTATGAAGTCCAAACTCTAAATTTCAGAGTTTAGAACTTTAATTTAGAGGTTTCATGGAGCTGAGTGAACAATGTTTCACCAATGAGATTAGAGCTCCGAACCCTGAAGTCCAAAATTCAGACTTCGGAGGTTCGTCGTTTTAGAAAAATCTTGGGAGCTTGGTATATGAACACTATCTATGGTTCTGATGGGAAAAGGTCCAAAATCCTGACATGGAAAAGTCTTAAATTCTGAAAAGAGGGGAATGTCTTAAATTCTGAGGGATCTTGAGAGTCATGCCAAATAGTCGATGGGTAGGTGAGTCAACTCACCAGGTTAATAAATGGATCAATGTGGTAGGTGGTTGAGTGACATCACACGAAAAATATTGCACTGATCCCTAGGTGATATTATGGTTGGCCCAACGTGTCATGGTGGGAGTTATGAATCCGCAGATTAGTGAGGGAATGAGGCTCGATGGTTTCGGAGGGAGTCTGAGTTAGTGAAGAGTAGGTGGCCCACCCGCATGCAATACTAATGGTGAGGAGGTAATTTTGAGGTTGGTCAAAGGGTGAAATTGATTTGGTTAGGACCAATGTCACGGAGGGAAGTTTTGGTAAGAAATTGGGCAATGCAAACCCAATGGGAGGAATTTTTAGAGGAGCTAAGAAGTCAAACATGCAATGACCGAAGGACAGGGAAAACAAAAGGTTTCGGTGAGTAAAATAGGAATCCAATACAACAATGCAAAGTGTGAAGCGGTGAATGTGCAACATAGGGGATATTTTCAGAACTCACCACAAAAACAAGAAACAACTCATGGAGCCATTTTGGAGCTTGGTGTGTTGGATCGCCTTTAGCCTAATTCCAAGCAGAGCCTAAATGCACCAAGAAATACCAAATGCAAAAAATTACTATATCTTGAGCATCGTAAGTATGTTTTTTTCAAAATCATAGTCAACGTAAATTTGGAGAAAATATTTGCATAATAGAGTCATGAAAAATCAATTTTTGGAGATTTTGAAACCCCAAATTTACAGAGCTCCCCAAAACCCGAAATGGCATAAATTTTTCCATACTTTTCTATTTTTTACAAAATCATAGTCGTTGGAAAGGTGAGAAGGAGATCTACAACCAAAAATCATCAAAAATGGAATTTCAGATTTTATGGACGTCTGAAATTGATGAACACTAAACAATGATAGGGTAGGTGAAGTACAATTAATGAGGGTATGGACATGCCTTCTTATCCAACAAGGAAAAGGTACATGAAGATATGGGTTTTGCTAGTTTACCCATCCTTGTATTAGGTGTCATGATGGATTTTGGGGTGGTTGAGATAGATTTAGGGTTTCCTATCTCTCTCTCTCTCCTTAAAATTTCCTCTATAATGTAAAGGGATGCACATTGTAAAGGGTTGGTCATTCTTTCTCCCCCATGCACCCCTCTTATTCTCACATATGGGGCTTTAATCCTTCCTCCAAAGAATTGTAATGGGATTCATGCCTTCTCCTAATCTGAAATGTACTGTGCATATTCTTGAGAAATAAAATCATGTCCCATGTTAATATTTCTACCCTCCCATCATTTTCATTGTTCTTTCTTGCCTCTGATTATTAAATAGGAGGTTGTGTATATTTTAATGTTCATTGCAAGTTTAGTTGTGTTGTGCTTATTTAGGAATGGTGAGTGTGTGTAATTTGGTCTGTGGTGCATGTCCACCCTCTCCTAGTTCATCCATTCTCTATTTTACAGGCTAGGAAAGTTATCTAGCACCTCATTTTCTTGGTGTATCACTGCTCTTAGTGTAGGTCTCATTTCATGTAATTTTCTTTATTCCTGTCCCCTTGGAAGCATTACATTAGGTTTAGTCAGTAGTTTTTATTGAATTAGGAGTAGTTGTGGTAGGTAGGATTAGGAAGAGGAACCGAAATTTTCCAGAGAGCTATCCCATTTTGCTAGGTCCCACACTTTAGGATAGCTTCATGTTAGGCAATCACACTGAATTCTCCATCCACATCTTGGCCATTTGGGGTGTGCTATGATTTTGCAACAACCGAACCTTTTTAGTGAAATCTGTATATCTTATCAAGAAGAAGTTATCATTCTTCTTGTATTCTAGGACAAAGTCCATGGTTCCTTTGATGTATCTCAGTACCCTCTTTTCTGATTTCCAGTGACAAACCCTTGGTTCTTGCATAAATCGAGAAAGATAACTGACTGCATAGCTGATATCTGGCCTAGAATAAGTTAAGTAAATGAGACTCCCAATTAACTGTCGATAAAGAGTAACATTTACTTGTTCTAATGGATCTGTGTGAGACAATTGAAGCCTTGTCTCCATAGGTGTAGCCATTGGTATACTATCCGTCATTATGAATTTCTCGAGCATTGTCTTGGCATATTTTTGTTGAGTAACAAAGATGTGATTTTCCTTTTGCCATACTTCAAGTCCAAGACAATAATGAAGAAGCCCGAGATCTTTCATGTCGAATGATTGATTTAGATCCTCCTTAGTTGTTTCAATCATCTTCACCGAACTTCCAGTGATGACTAGATCATCGACATATACTACTATGATCACTATCTCCCCCCCTTGCTTTTTGAGATAGAGATTAGGATCATATGGACTTATTTTGGATCCATGTTTGATGAGATGCTCATCAATCTTTATGTACCATGCCCTGGGAGCTTGTTTGAGACCGTACAATGACTTTATGAGTCTACATACCTTTCCTTCTTTACCTGGTATGAAAAAACCTTCTGGTTGAGTCATGTGGACTTCTTCCTATAAATCCCCATTAAGAAATGCAATTTTTACATCCATTTGATGAAATTTCCTACCAAATTGTGCAGCTAGAGCAAATATCATCTTGATTGTTTTGATCTTAGCTGTTGGTGTGAATGTTTCTTCATAATCAATGCCTTCTTTTTGTGCATAACCCTTAGCTATGAATCTTTCCTTGTATTTATCAATGCTTCCATTTGACTTGTACTTTTTTTAAATATCCATTTGTAACCTATTTCCTTCTTCCCTGGTGGAAAATCTGTAAGTTGCCATGTATTATTCTTAATTTCAAAGAGTTGAATTCTGAATTCATAGCATCTGACCAATGTTTTGACTGCTAGGCATCTTGAACTATAGTGGGCTCATTTGATTCAATTACTGTACTCATTAAGGCTAAGTTTACCTCATTTTGAGTCATACTACGAGTTCTAGGTCCTGAAGTGGATGTGTTAGGATCACTATCCAACTTAGCATCTCAAATTAGATTAGTATACCACTTAGGCATATGTTTAGCTGTTCCTGTAGATGGAGGAGTTGAATTATCCCCATCATCATTATCTTCATCAAGAGCATCTTCTATTTTTTTAGTAGATTGTTTTGTGAGTTTATGGAAGGAGCATCTACTTCTTTATTTTCAAAAAACTCAACATCTCTACTTGTGAATTTTTTTCTTGTTTTTGATCCATTAACCTGTATCCCAAGGCTTCATCACTATATCCCAAGAATATAAGTTGTTATGATTTCATATCAAGTTTAGTTCTCTTTTTCTTAGGAATGTGCATACTTTCCTTGCATCCAAAAACTCTAAGGTGTTATAGATGGTTTGTTCCCTGACCAAGCTTCCTGTGGTGTTATTCCATCAAGTGCGGAAGTGGGAACTCTATTCAGTAGATAAACTGTTGTTTTTACTACTTTTTCCCAATATATTTTACTCAAGTCTGAGTCGTCAATAATACACCTTACCATTTCCATTATAGTTCTATTCCTTATTTCAAAAACACCATTTTGTTGTGGTGTATATGGAGGTGCCATTTACTGACGAATTCCATGTGTTTCCAAAAAAACTTTGAACTCATTACTGGTGTATTCACCCCCTCGATCTAAGCGGAGTGTTTTTATTTTCTTACCAGTTGCATTTTCACAAGCTACTTTGAATTTCTTGAAAGTTTCAAAGGCTTGGTCTTTGGTGCGAATGTAGTATACCCACATTTTCTGTGAGTAATCATCAACAAAAAGCATAAAATATTGAAACCCTGAATGACTAGGTCTCATAGGTCCACACAGATCGGTATGCACCAGATCAAGTTTACCACGGGCCCTTAATGTACTGATTTTCTGAAAAGAAGCTCTATGTTGTTTTCCTGCCAAACAATTTGTGCACTTGTCTATATTTTTCTTGAAATTTGGCAGTCCTCTTACCATATTATTTTTTCGAAGTGTTTCAAGATAGCCAAAACTTACATGGCCAAATCTTCAATGCCACAATTGTGCCGATGATGTATCCTTAGCTACAAGGGCCTGATTTTTGGTTTGAACAAAATCCAAATGAAACATACGACCTACACTAGAATCTCGTGCAACAATGTTGGATTTTTTAGACTTATCTTTGATTAAACACATCTTCTTTCCATCTGTACAATCAAAATCCACTTTTAAGTTGTGCTCCAAAAGCTGATTTACTGAAAGTAGATTCCTTGTCAATCCAGGAACATATAGAATATCTCTTATTGTGCACTTTCTTGATCCAAGAGGTAAGGAAATGTTTCCAATTCCTTGTACTTTGTACGATGAATCATCACCCAATGAAATAGAGTCTTTATTAGGTGTATTCTTTAACTCTAAGAGAAAATCATTTCTCCCATTCATATGTCTTGTTGCTCTTGAGTCAACATACCAAATTTCCTATGGTGAATTGATTTCTTGAGTTGATTGTGCAACAAATAGGAAGTCCTCATCTGGTGAGTTATCTTCTTCTTCAACAATGTTGCTGTGCTGTGGTGTTTTCTTTTTCCAGTTACTTTTCCTTTGTCCTTGTTGTTTGTTTTGATAACCCTAACTAGATTGTTGAAAATTTGGCTTCTTGCCACTAGATGAACCCTTCTGAAATGTGTTATACCAACAATATTTTAAGTCATGTCCTTTTCTGCCACAAATATGACACTGCTTTTGTTGAGTGTTCCCTTGAGTATTCTGTTGAGAATGCTGCTTGTGTTGCTTACCAGCTATATGAATCTGTTTCTTTCCCTTATGGAATGAAGAGACGGTGTGTTTCTCAATCTCTACAGGTTTTTCCATGGACCCTTCCTGTTGTAACATGTTCACTAACTCTTCAAAACTTGTAGTTGGACCCATAATGTTGAGAGTTGTGACAAATATTTTGTATGAGGTTGGTAAAGCTCTCAATACAATAGGGACAAGAGATTCATTAGTGACCTCTACTTCCAAAGCTTGGAGAGATGATCTCAATATAGCAACATGATTTAGAAAACCTTCAATAGACTCATTAGAATTCATTTTGAGACAATGGAGTTGTGTTTGTAATTGTAAAATAACATTTTTGTTCTTAGCTTCATATACAGTTATTAGTTTATCCCATGCTTCTTTTGCAGTTGTCGCTTGACGAATATGAGGTTGTACATCATCAGTTACACCAAACAGAATTATAATTTTTGCCTTTTGATTAGCACGATCAAACACACGTTGTTGAGCAATATAATTTTTTGGTCTCATTATCGAGCCATCAACTACACCAATTATGTCCTCAAATTCAAGTTGAGTTTTAATTTTCATTTTCCATACAATATAATTATCTCCTTGTAGGAGTTGTGAATTGGGAAAAAAGAATTTAGGTGCATTGTTGGCCATTTTTGCACGAAAGAAAAGAGAGATAGAGAATCAAACACGAAACAAATCCCCCCTCAAATCAGTACACCCCCCCCCCCCAAAAAAATGATTTTTATTGAGTGTGGGCTCCTTTTTGGCCTGTTACAATGATTTTTCAGCACTATCGGACGTTTTTACAAACATCTTGTAAATAGAAAAAGAAAATTGCACCCCCCTTCTTGTTTTTGAAAAATTAATATTTTCGCAATTTTTTAAATTTTTGGGCACTTTGGCCTCTTTTCCCTTACAAATTTAGTTTTGGGCTCTTTGGCCTCTTTGACTAGACCAAAGTATAGAGCTTGAAAAAACATATACTTTCAAAAAAAATAGCACCTCAATCCGAGGTACCAGTTGAAAGTTATGACCGTTTTAAAATATTTTTTTTTGGGCCCCTTTCCAAAAATGGAATTTTTTTGTGCTTCTGATTTTTTTCGCATCGTCAAAAAAAGGAAATTTTTTTAAAAATGATTTTTACGCAAAAAACGCGGGTCTAACTTACACATGCATGCAACTTTGTTTCCTCTGTCGTCAGCCTTGTTTCCTTCACCACCCTTTCGCCTTAAAGGCTCTCTTATGCTCTGTTCTACAAGGTCGCATAGGAATTGCTTGCAGATTGAAGACGCACAGCCAGATCAGTATCCAAATTATTTTTTTCCTTTTGCAGGTGTGAAGTTTTTAGGTAAATCCGCAGGTCTGCAAGGTGAATTCATAGATATATGTAAATACCGCAGCTGTATACATGTTGCAGATCGGTGGTGGATGTTTCTTTTTTTATTAAAAAAGAAACCTACACACCAAACCTGAATAGTGGTGCCTCCAAAATTGGGGGTCCACTAAATTAAATCACAATAAAAAAGATCTCTGAATTAGAGAAAAATAAAAAAAATTGTATATAGTTCATATGCAATGAGCAATATAAAAAAAATGATACAATAACTTTGTTACCAATCTTGGAGGTGTTTCTGTACTGGTTCTTTTGTTGCTTCTAGCGTGTGGAGTAGGGTAGGGGCTCTGTGAAGAGGTTGGGGGAAATTTTGGCTCCTCCTAACTCAAGCTTCTTATTCCTCCTCCCTCAAAACTTCTAACACTTCCTCAGCAATTATCTACAGCCTTAACTCACTTGCTCTAGTACCAAATGAAATCTGTAAATCAGATTAAATTACAAAAACAAGGTGGAGCTTGCTGTGATTTTATTAATATAAAATGAAGCATTACAACCAAAAGAGAGAGCTTTAATATTTATAGATATTGGAAAACTTCTATCTCTTCCACAATACATGGAACAAATCTGTTAAACAAAGCAAATATGCAGAAATAGCATATTGCCCCTAAAAAGCTTCTACAGGAAATCATCTGAGAACAATATTCTAACTAAAGAACATCCTCCACAATCTAAGGGATGATAACAACACACTAAAAACTAAGCTAACTAAATTAATTAAATAATTACTTTATTATAATTACACATTAATCCACATATGGTGAATTAAGTGTTAGATTATTTCTAACATTTAGCAACTAATTTGGGCATAATAGTGTTGCTTGTTGCACTATCTACCATATAATTATGAACTAATGAATCTACAATAATCAACGAAAAATAGAAAGGAGGTGGTTTGACCAATTTTACCTCTCTAACAACAAATTTTTCCTCTTTAGATGCTTGTTGTTTTGGGTTTTTAGCTTGATGGTATGCATTTTCCATCACCATGTTGGATGTGTTTTCCACACTTTCTGCATGTTTTGATGTCAATTTCAGACCTGAAAGTTATTTAACAAGCTAATATTTTTGTCTGAAAATGGATAATGTGTCCCACATGCTCATAATAACATGATATTTACTCATATGATCAACTATATTGAATGGGAAAACTCCTACCTTAATCTTATTTTTCAAAACAACAACTTTCTCTTAAGCTTGGGGTGAAGAAGAACTATTACTAGCAGTAGTATTTTGATTATCTTGAGCTCGTGAAACAATTTGATCACCTGAATTTTCCTCCATAGCCCTCTTTCTTGACCTTATAACAACTATAAAAAACTCATCTCTTTCCTTAGTTCAAACCTCTTGATGTAAAGCCACATGATCACCAATTTTGAAGTTTACCATAGCTACATTTGGTTGCACTTACATAAAATTTGGATCCCCTTGTGCTGTAAGATAAGAACTTTACTGAACCTGATAATATGCCTCCTCTTGAGTCATCTGTGGCATATTAAAACCTTATGGTACCATCTATAAGGATACATTTGGCTCACTAGGTTGTTTATTCAAATCTGACACGAAGTGATTTTACAATGGAACTAATGATGTAGAAGTTATACATGCATTAGGATTAGCAAATGCAAGTGGTTTAGTTGTTGTAGGCTGGTTAGGCCTGATATGGAGGTATGAAATTATTATAAGGTTAAAAAGGTGATTGATATGGCCTATTTTCTTGGAATTGATTTATTTTTAGTTGTACTACCTCATTTGATAAGGTCTTACAAGCTCCTTTTAAATTATCTATGTCATTAGGCTGAACTGTGGGAGGTAGTGGTGGCTTAGTAACTAGTGGAATAGGATCTATCTCAGGAAAAATGGGTATAGAAGGTCTAGGGGCTAATTTTCCATCTTGTATAAGGCATTTTTATGCTCTTATTGCAATGTCAAAGGCTAGAGGAAGAGAAGTACCAGCCATAGACTAAATCATAACAACAATATTGCTATTTAGTGCATGCAAATAATACAAAAATGCATATTCAGGGGAAGGCTTAACTGATATTGCTATCCTTTCCCAATTCATAGTGAACCTTAGATTAAAGTTTTTCATGAATTCTTGGGGTGATTTTTAATGGTTATAAGATGTTCTATAAGGGATAGATGGTCATATTTTTCCTCAAATTTCTTAAACAAGGATTCACCCAATTGATCTCAAGAAGGGATTGATAATAATTGTAAAATTTTATACCATTAGAGGGTTTAGCCTTTAAAAGAAGAAGATAATAACCTTAAAGCAACATCTTCATGAGTAATATTATGAACAGAACATAGGGCTGCAACATCTCTAATATGTTTAATCGGGTCACTTTGTATTCAACACTAAAATAAGAGAGAATTTTTAGGGCATCAGCTGGTAGGTCATGATAGGCACAAATTTGCTAAGGACTTCCATTGGTAAATGTTAGAAAAGGTTAATTTCTTTCCATTGGAAAGATAGGAATCTGAATATCAAAGTTCTGATTCGGAGATGGAGGAATGGAAATATTAGGTCTGTTGTGAGGAAATATTAGGTCTGTAGTGTTGGAAAATTAATCCGACTCTTTACTTTGCTTGGTACAATGGGAACTCTTTTAAGCTGTGGGTGAATTGGATTTAGGAGAACCTCTAGAGAGGGGTGGTTACCTTGGTAGATCACCTCAACTAGTTCTTTGGTGGGGTTGATTGAGAGAAAACAACAAAAAATTAATGAAAATGGGTAAATAAGGTGATGCCCTATTGTTTTGTGACCTATGCTTACACAAAAGCACACTTAGCTAACTGTAATAGGACTGATAAGACTCACTTCAATTGTTGTTTTATTGGTTTTACACTCAGAAAAGGCATTAACATACACTTGAATGAATTGTAAAAATTAAAAAATAGTTAAATGGAGGTGCTGGGAAGTTTTTAGAATGCAAAGGAAAGTAATTATTCACTGGAACAAGTTGCAAACCTTTTATAACACATTTCACAAAAACTTCAATTAGAGGAAAAATAGTCTTTTATTGCTCAATAACATGCACAAGTACAATATTATACATCACAAGTCTACAGAATAATGATAATCCCCCTTAAATCTTGCATAAGCAAGGTATAAGTAGCAAAACTCAACCCCAAGCTCCAAAAACAACTTATTCTAAATTTGGCCTAATTGGCTAATTGGAGACAAATCTAATTTTAGCCTCTTACATGCACAATTTTAACTCTTTTTGCAATTAATTTTTTTTTTCTAATAACAAGAAAGCTAAAATTGACCTGCATGAGACTCCAAGGGCTAAAAAAACCCTTCCATGGTTTATTTTTGTCTTACTTGTTCTAGTCAAAGTCTCTCTTGACTTGGTCAACACTTATTTGCAAGGATTAAGGAAAACTGTACGAAAATTTTAGCAAATACTAAATTAAGGTAAAAAAATTCCACCTTATCTTTTAGCATATTCTTGGTAATAATTAGATTTTTATGGGCATCTTCATGATTTCACCTTTTCACCTTCCTCAACATGTAAAAAATTTGCAATAATCAAACATTTCAAAAGTGTCCACCTAAGTGGGAAGCAATGAGATAAGGTTTTAACTTAACATGTGATTTTGACCATAGTTATAGCTAATCATGGTTGACACAACAACTCAACTCAAATTAGGGAAAACCCTAAAAATTAACCCATTTGTTCATTTGTGGTCTTGGAAACTTTGGGAAACTCTATTGAATTTTGGAATGACGGACATTGTTTCTTGTTTTGGGCTCTATGTTGAATTCTGGGTGAGTTTCCACAATTTTTTAGTTTGTTGGGTTGTTGGTTTAGCCTTAACTATTGTGACATTTGTTCCACTATTTTCATTTTCTCGAATTTTGAGCTATGCTTAGATTGGAGGATTCTATTTTTACTAATTGGCTTCAACTTGCCTCATCATTTACTTTTGATCTATTCCATAATCCTTCATTTTTTGAAGGGGAAATATTTGAGTTGGGATTCTATGGTAGCTTGGCCATGTTGGACACTATTTTCGATTCTACATTGTATTGTTTTCTTAGAACTTGGGCATGGAGCTCTGAGTTAATTATTTCTATGTGTTCTCAACCAGCTAAGTGTAGATATGTGCCGAAATTCATTTCTCCTCATAATTTTTAATCTTTCCCTTACTCAGTCACTTTATTTTGAATTGGGTTTTATGCACTTGATTCATATCAAATTCTGAGCTTAGCTTTTTCTGCCATATTTTTTTTCTTGACTGTGTCATTGTAAACACCATCTCGCCACTATTTTGATAATTCACCTTGTGTATTATATCGACTCCGTTTGAAATGTTTTGTGGTAATAATATACTATATTCAATGAGTTCTGAGCTATGATTTGAGTTGCATTTGACCCAAAAATTAGGGTGCTATTATTTATAATGTTGGGTTGTTTTAGTTTTAGTGGGTTTTGACCCAGATCTAGGTTTTTTGAGCATTTTATTCTATACCCAGCTTTGTGGGTTTGCTTTATGCTTGTAGCTGTGGGGTCTCTGAATTTGTAGGCTCGACCTCAAATTTAGCTTGCTTTTTGCTTTCTATTTTTGTGGCATTATTGCGTCTAATGATTGATCAAGTTTATTCTGAACTGGGTTGAGCTCAACGTGCTCCTGAAGCTCGTCATATTTTCTTAATAACTCAGTAACATATATGGTTATCCTTCTAAAAGTTTGAACTATTTGTATTTGTGGCTTCTATTATTTAAAAAAACTAGTCATGAAATGTGTGAGAGAACTTGTATCTTAGAAACTGCATTTTTAAATGTATATGAACTCTTTTTTTTCCCTTATGATTCATCATCAGAAAACTGTACTTGTTGTAGCCTTCATAAAAACCTACAATCTTGAGCTGTTGTAAATTTTTTTCATGCATTAGTAATCATTCTTTACTTGATGGAGAAATTCAAGATACACCTATTCATGAATTTTTGATGAATCATTGAAAATTTGTATCATGTACTTGTAGACATGATGTAAACTTGTTCTTGCTTTATGATGATGTATATACACACAAAATAGGTAACGTAAGGAGTTAGAGGACCCAAGGTCAAACATGCTTTAATTTTCTCTTTAGGTGTAGTGGAACAACAACCTAGAGCAATCTGGAAAATCTTGGGAGTGACCTTTAACTCAGGTAATGATGGGTTTCTTGCTTCGTATGTTTTCAACTTCATATTTATATGCCTTTCCTTTCCTTTGTTAGCCATATCCCACTGCTTGCGTAGGATAATTGTACACTTTTCTTATGAATAAATGAAATTGTCTTATGTAATGAGTTGTATATGTTTCTTTTTAATTTTTCTTCAGTAGAAAGATATGGAATGAACCTTTACAACACAATAAAATAATACAAATTTACCTAATCATAAGGAAATAAAATGAATTAATTGTACCCTTTTTTATCACCCTGAACACAAGTAAACACATCTAATGGAAATTTTACTTAGCTTCAACACTTCAAATCTATACCTAGATTTGTAGTTTTAGCATGTAATTTCTAATGTGTTCCACCATTTCTGTCTCCACTGAGGCTTTGCAACACTCTTTCATGGTTGATGCATGGTCTTGATGAAGATGACAACCTAGAATGATAGTATAGGTGAGGCATTACATTCTTAAACTATAGTTTAAGCTTTTGATTTGACTGCATGCCATCCCTTAATCTGTCTAAACTGAGAAACCATGAAAATTTTTGTACCCCCTCCAATGATTGACCAAAAAAAGTCAACATCTTTGGTGAATTTACTGAACTGGTTTCTTGCTAACCCTATAGAACCCCCAAAAATGATCTTTTCCATCCATGACGACAATCTAAAAATTTAAACCAAGCTTGACCATGTATGCCCAAAGTTGAATAACACTAATAAAGACTAAAAATCCTCCACAAAAACTGAAAAACAATAACAAAATCTTGTGCACAACTGCACTTGGAGAAAAGATAAAATCCTACCAGGCCTTCCAACAAATATTGAAACCACTTATTGAAATAAAAATGTAGAAATATTTGTATAAAAAACTTAGAGGAAAGCATGGGAAACTAATGTACAATGTCAACTTATCTCTTTTAGTAACAATGCTTCAGATGCATCCCCTCGACTAGGATCGAAATCTCTTCTCCATTCATTCTTGCATGCTAGAACACATTATGAGGATTTCAGATGATAATCATGTAAGGTCCACTCCACGAGGAATCAAAATTTGTGTGAGCACCTAGTTTTACTCTATCCTCATCCTATTTCAGCACTAAATATTCTTCATTGAAAACTCTTTCTTTAGAATTCTTGTCAAAGGTCCTTTTAACCTGTGCTTGATTTAGCTCCATGGACATCATAGCTTGATTTATAACCTCTTCAAGTTTCATGAGCTAAACATGCCTCACCCCATTGAATCATTCTCCATTAATTCCACTTGATGAATCAATTCCAAGGCTGGAAGGTCAAGTGAAATGGGTATCTTGGATTTAAGACCATAAAAAAGATTAAATAGTGAGTTAGAAATTGACCTTTTGTGAGTTATTCTATCATCCCACAAGGATGCCTTAAACTTCGTGTGCCAAGTTCATTGATTTTCATGTGTAGTCCTCCTAATTATCCTTAAAATGTTCTTATTAGTTGATTCAACAAGGTGATTTCCTTGTGGATAATAATTTTAAGAAGTACTAAGATAAATACCATTCTGTACAACCCATGCAACAATCTTTCCAACAACAAAATATTTTTCATTATCTGAAATGATGGTTTAAGGTACACAAAACCTAGTCATTGTACCTTCATAAAAGTCTAAGATGCTTATTTCATTAGCTTCCTTCAAAGAAATTGCGTCAGTCCACCGTGTAAAATAATTAGTTGTAGTGAGTATCCATCTTTTCCCCAAGCTTGAAGATGGGTTTATATGAGTCTAAGATGCCTATTTCAAGTCCTTCCAAAACCCTTCAGTATACCATGTAAAAAATCAGTTGTGGTGAGTTGTCTACTGTTCAAGATATTTATGAGACCTGCAACAGTACCGAAAGGCAACAAATGTACTTGGATGCAGCGGTTTTCCTATGAAAGATGCACACTTTTGACATGTTCTTACCCAATCATGGCTGTACTTGAAGAGAGTAGGCCAATAATATCCTCCTTTCATGATCTCGAGGGATGTATTTTTTGTTGAATAATTTCCCACACCTTGTCCGTCATGAAATTGTTCAAGTATCCTATCCACTTGGTTTGGTTAAACACATCTCAACAATACAACATTAATGTATTTCTTTAATAAAACATCATCAACTAACAAGAAAGGGATTGATTGTAATTTACGAAATATCTTATTTTTTAGTTGTTAAAGTTTGGCAGATACATACCATGTTGAAGGTACCTTGTCATGTCTAAAATCTAATTTGAAGGATGCTGATTTTCTACATTTTCAGCTTCATCTTGCAACAATAAAATAGATTCCTTTCTCTCTTACAAGTGTTGAGCCAACTTATCACATAATCCTATGCCTCTAATCATCTTGGTCACTTTAATGCTGATTTCATATTCCATAACTTTGGTAATCCAACCTGCTCTCTTTTCACGTATATATTTGTTCAAAAAATATTCCTTAATACTTGGGTGAGAAACCATTAAATGAATTTTGTTGTTAGAGAGCAAGCGCCTAAAATTCTTGATTGATCTAATAATTGAAAGAATGTGTTTCTCAAGGATTGAGTACCTTATTTAATACTCCATAAATCTTTGGCTTAAAAATGTAATTGGCTGCTCCAAATCTTCTTGATTCTGTTGTGTTAGCATTCCTAAAATTGTATTGATGTTACCATAAGCGTATAACTTGAAATATTTTGAAAAATCAATATTTATCAGTGTAGGGGCTAAAGAAATAACTTGCTTGATGGATTCAAAACTGCTCACTCCTTCCTTTTTCCATGTAAAATTATGATCTTTCTTGAGCATGTTGGTTAATGGATTTGATAAAGAAACAAAATCAGTAATGCACCTCCTTATGAAATTAGTTTTTCCAAGAAAACTTTGAAGTGATTTCCTATGTTTTGGTAATTACAATGAAATAATAACACTTACTATTTCCAGATCAATCCTCATACCATGTTTTGAGGTGATATGACCAAGAATCTTACCCTCATGAATATAAAACACACACTTTTTGGGATTGACTGATACACTGTATTCTCTGCATCTTTCAAACACTTCTTTGAGCTGTGGTAAGTGATCACTTGTAAGACTTTGAGAACACCATTCTATCACCTAGATAAACCAAATCAAACTTGTTAATGATATCTTGGAATGCCATGTGAATGGCTCTCTAAAATGTCACACTTGTATTAGACAATCCAAATGACATATTTCTGTATTCGTAAATTCCCCACTTTGTTGTGAATGTTCCTTTAGATTGGTATTCTTCCTTGACAAGTATTTGGTTGTAACCAATATACTCGCCAAGAAAAGAATACATTTCTAAACCAACAACCAGTTGAAGTATTTATTCCATGGATGGAAAAGGATAGTGATCCTTGAGAGAAGCCTTGTTTAAATCACAAAAATCAACACATAATCTAATTTCACCATTTTTCTTTCTTACCGGTACAAGGTTAGCTACCCAAGTTGAATGCTTGATGGGAAAGATAATGGATGACTCAATGAGTTTTTCAAGCTCTTTCCTCATCAAGGGTTCCAACTTGGGGTTAATTGGCCTTTGTTTTTTTCTAACCAATTTTGAATCAACTTCTAATTCAATGGTATGTTGAGCTAATGAGGGATCAAAACCTCTTAAATCATTGTATTTCCATGCAAGCACATATCAACATACTCTCTACATAAATCAATGGATGTATCCTTTTCAAATTTTAAACATACCTTTCCAAGATTGAGGATTTTTCCATCAAGAATGATGACACTTTCATGCTGATCTATACTTGTACTAAGGAAAAACTACTCTTTCTTCACCTCATCATTCTCCCTAAAGATGCTTTCCAAAGTCACAAGGCCTTTTGGGATTTTTTGGTCTTAAGTTGCGTGATCTGATCCTCATACGTAGTTTGGATTTTTCCTTCATTTTATAATGAAAATTTAGCCTCTTCCTAAAAAAATCTGATTATATGAGTGTCATCATCAAAAACTTGCCAATGCGAGTTGTTATCTAGAATGGATGGCCTCACTATTCCCTTTATATAAGGTTGTAATTCATCATTTCTGATATATGTAGGCATGTCGTATTGAGATCTAATAGATGCAATCCTATCAACATGCTTGTTTCTATCTCTAGAAATAATTTTAAAGTTGAAAGCAAGAAAATCCTCAAGCATGTCTAACACTCTATGTATATAAGTCCTCATTAGTGGATTTTTGTAAGCACTAGAACCTCTTACGTGATGAATTACAATCTCAGTGTCACCAAAAAACTACAAATTCTTGATTTCCTTCTTCCTTTCCCACTTTAAACCATAGATAAGTGCTTCATATTCTAATACATGTTGTTAGAACAACCAAACTGAAACTTAACAACTGAAAAATACCATCTGTTTGGTGGGTGAAATAAACATCAAACCAACTCTTGAACCATGATTTTTTTTGGAACCATCAGAAATATAGCTTCCATAAACCATCATCGTGTTGATTTATCTTTTCCATAAATGGTATTTCAGCATGTTATCTTCATGAATACAATAAATTCCAAGGCATTGATCATTTAATAACTCTATAAGGATCATGATCATAAATTTCATTAGTCATTTTGTCCTTAAACAAATTTGGAATACCTTCTAATGAATGCAGAGTTTCAGATTCAAATCTCACATAGTTGGTCTTCACTGATAACATGATTTGCATTTATTGGTCTAGGTGTATGAGGCTCAATTTGAAAATTTGACAAAGGCTCATAATTAATGGTTACTTTAGTTTCATTCCTAGTTCTAAAAACAAGATAAGACCAATTAGCTGAAGGGTAATGTCCAATTTTAGATGTAAAGTATCTTAAAAGACGCATTGTAAAATAAGGTGGAAAATCCACCACCATCACATCGTGCAAGATTGTAACACTTGGATAAACATGAAAAAGTAGGATTCAAACTTTTTATCATGTCTATGGTATTTTTTGGTGAACCATCAAGTTGTAAAACTCCTTTGGAACTTGGTTCATACTTAAGAACCAACGTTTTAACAACTAATTTGGTCATAATAGTGTTTCTTACCCCACTATGCACCATACAATTATGAACTAATGAATCTCCAATAATCAACAAAAGATAGAAAGGAGGTGGTTTGAACAATTTTACCTCTCCAACAACATATTTTGCCTCTTTAGATGCTTTTTTTTTTGGATTTTTAGCTTGATGGTATGCATTTTCCATCACCATGTTGGTTGTGTTTTCTGCACTTTCTACATGTTTTGATGTCGATTTCAAACCTAAAATGTATTTAACCAGAAAATCATTTTGTCCCATTTAGTCACCTTACATGTGAAATATATAATTTACTTGATAATACATGGGCTTGGGAATATGGTATCCATCTTGGCTTATATCTTTTAAGAAAAATTACGTTTCAAATCTTCCTTCTATGTAAAATTAACCAAGTTATTTTGTAGGTCTATACACATCTCACCTAGGTGTGGGTATGATACTTGGTTACTTGTAAAGAACGCTAGTTTTTTTCCATAGTTCTAAAATGGGATGGCCCTATTATATGAGTACCATATGTATGCCATACCTTTAAGTGTAACACTCAAAATTGAATTTTTGGAAAAATATAAGATATATCAAATCATGGTAGTACACATGGCCTCCTTTAGCTACTCAAATGACATATTGATTACCTCGTTCCAATAGAAGGAATAATTATTCAATAAAGTTGTGAGTGGTGTTGTTATGTGTTGGAAGAAAAATGAATGAGTGGTAAATCATTCCTTTAAATTTTTTAATTCAAATTAGTATACTTGTGTGATCCATCAAACTTAACTATTCAATCATTCATTAACCAAATGTGAGTTTATCAAACATTGAACAACCATTCAAAAGAACAAGATGCAAGAGAGAACATGTGAACACATCATATAATGTGGGAAACCCTGAAGGGGGAGAAAACCTACTGAACCTATTCATATATTACAAAAAAACAAAGTACTCAAGTGGATATTACATGCCAAATTATATTTATTTAGTGGGGCACCAACCCCTAGTTTAGTAGGGAACCAACCCTACAAGGAGCACAAACCCCTAGTTTACTAGAGCACCAAATGTACAAAGAGGATACAACCCCCTAAGATGACCAAGCACCACCTTAGCCACCTGAAATGATGATCAATTGAAGTAATTTTTTCTCCAATAGCTTATTTTGATCACTTGTTCAACTCCATCCACTCAAAACTATCTCAAACTTCTCTCTTTCCTTCCTCGCTCATGAATTCACCTTCATATGCTGATTAGGTATAATGAACTTAAATTAATTCTTTTCTACCCTTGTAAACTTCTCATTCTATCCTCTACTATGCTCTATATCCCTCTAACCTCTTCACACACTTCTCTCTAGATTTCTCATAACTCCATCCTCAAGCCTAGCTCAAATGAGCTAATACACCTCACTTTTATACATGAATCTTCTCAAAAGAACCAAACGTCAACTAAGAAAATTAAGGTAGGTCATACAAAACATAAAAACACATTAGATGTCTTTATAAATTTAATTCAAAGACCGATATAGGTCGGCATAGGCCTAAAAACACCAAATCTTCTCAATCAGGCCTAAAACAAGACATCTCCTCCAATGGTCACTGTTTGAATTTCACATGCATAAGGAAGCTCCATCAAGACTCCAAAATATATAGACAAATCTAAAACAACCTCTCACACTCATCTATATTCTCAAATAAATTTTTACCATCCATCTTTACCATTACACACTCAAGTAGGCAAGCAACACCTACTAGGTCTTAACTACCCAAAAATTTGTCTTAAAAAATAAGCAACATCTCATACCAAATCACCTCACCATGGCACATATGACATATCAATAGAAATATATTTATGTTAGGTAACTCATCCAACTCATATCATCCTTCAAATCAATGCAAAACACTTTGAAACATCTCCATCTCTAAAATAGCTGAAACCTACAATTTAGGTGTCAAGAATTAGTCTTGAGCAAGTCAACCTCTAACACTTCTAGAGAAACTTCCAAGCACTAGTAACACTTGGAGAACATCACTAGGTAATTCACCAACATGTTCATGCACTCGCAACCCCATGTCACATGGTTAAAACCAAACTAGCATACCTGTTTCAACTACCTTCTTGTTAAGCCTAATAGGGCTAGTTAGGCCATTTAGGGATTGCACCAAAACACAAAAATTATAATAAAAAAAGGATAAAACACATCATAAGGGACCATACAAATATTTTCATACTCATATTCCTCTGCTACAACATGCAAAACACCAAAAATCATCTCAAACACCCATTACTAGTTTTGCACATTTTGGCCCTAAGTAGTAGGTCACATTGTGGAAGGGTTACACTTATTGTATCCATAGAACTTGTCTAAATATTTTCATTATCACCTATAACATACCTCAATATTTCTGGAGCACTTCGTTTCACATCATGAAACCTGCAACAGAACTTTGTAACATAAAGTCTTCACAAAATAAGGGTATTTTTATATCTCAACAAAAAACATGGAGCATGTAAGCACCACCAAAATGACCTATTATGAATTATCTATAGCCCTGGATCATCACATTATCCTTCATAATAAATTTTATGACCATACCAATCATATTTTTCCTATTGCTTTGAAACTAGTGTTTTGGGGAGGGTTTAGACTTTCTCTACTTCTTAACAATCATTCATAAATGTCTGATAACTACACGAGCCCATTATTATTGCAAAACCTTCTTAGCTCCATGACCTAACATCTAAAAAATGCTTAAACCCCCATGCAAAAAAGCCACCTTATCAAATGGAGAAAAAAAGCCTGATCTCCCATGTTTTTTGGTTATCAAAATCAACTACTACATTGGCTCAACATGGGATGCCAAGTCCCCTCAACATGTCCTCAAAGTAATTTGGAGCATGTGTAAAAAAAATCCCCTTGAAATTGGATCCACTTTAACAATCCATAAAACACAAGAGATGAGAGTGTTAAAAATAATTATTGACATTGCAAGTGTTAATTGATAATAGCTTGTTTTCTATAATATATCAATAGTACGTTACCTTAATGGTTTTTTCCCCTCACTCCCTTTATCCTTATATTGATTTAAATTAATTGCATATGTCTTCTTAGAAAAAAGTAGATTTTCTCATACATTCTCCCCAAAATTTTCCCCATACTTGGACTTCTCCTTCAATCCCCTTCTTCATCACCCTTCTTTCTCATGTAATATTTCACTCCTTCAAGTTTAAATTCTTCTACAAATCCTTATAAATGTATCATTACACCGCTCCCATGTAATTTCTAGTCTCCTATTAATCACATAATGCATTGGTAATTTCCCTCATCAAAACCACTTTCCACCCATAAAATACTTGTTATTTTTGGGATTTATACCGTACTTTATTTAAGGGGATGAAAGCACATATCGAAAAGGAAGTATTTGATATACATATTCTAATATCTCTTCTTCTTTCACTTTTATCAAGTGCTTATACTTCTCCCTATAAAATAATTTATTTATATTTTATTTTTATGACCAAAAATTTAAATTACGTTTCTCTCATGGGTTCAAAAACCCTCGGATGGGTTGGGGCAAGCTAGTCCCAAGTTTTTCCACGCCCGTAGTCATAATTGTTAGAAACCACTATATTAATTTCCATCGATACAAACCACTGCTAGAGACCAAAAAATGACCAGACCAAATCCAGAAACCTATGGTCAGTACCGTGCACTATAGATCATTTGGAAACTTATTTTGTATGCACAATGCATTAAATAAGATAATCATTAAAATTAATTATTAATATATTTGTTTGTAATGATGTAGAAATTAATTTATTTTAATCTAAATAATAGTTTGTATATGTGGTGAACAATGACAAACTAGAACAAAAATTAATTTGAATTGAAATGTTAAAAGGGAAATTAAGACACGAGGTCTATTACTAGCAATCACACATGGACAATATAATGTTAATGTCAAAAGGTATGTAGTTGTTAAATGGGAGGTGTATTGTACTTAGATTGGTGTTGTTGGTGCAGAAAATCATTAGCGAATATAGTTCATTTTGTTATGAGATAAAGGAGTGAGGTGAAACTATTTTGTGGGGGTGATGCAGCCTAGAATTCACCAGATAATACCCCAGACGCGTTGGCACATCACTCATCCTAGACTGAGTGCTCACCCAAAGCATGCAAAGGTACCATGTTCCTCTTTAGGGTTGCTGTAGCAGAATGTTAACATGATGAAGAATTAAAGCATGTGGATCCATAAATAATACATCATTATACAGTGCATGACAGATCTAGATCTAGGAATGAATAGGGTATAAACAATAATCATGATAGAAATAAGAACATGCACTACCCAATTACAAATAGGAATAACACTTAGGTTCAGTCAATAGCTTCCATCTCTTAATTATCACAATAACATAGAAACTTCTTACAATACTGGCAATCTATGTTGATGCGCACATATATTTGATATGGTAATCCAGAAAACATGCACACTATGTTATCTATCTCTCTATATACATCATCTCCCTACCAGGTAATTCACTACATATATATAGTGTGGGGACTATCCCTTCACTGCTTATCTATTCCAAAAATAGGACACATGCTATTAATAGCCATGCACCATTTTCATGCATACCCACACATGAAAATGTGTTATCTATTGACTAATGATAGTTAACTGAGGTGAAAATATTTTTCTTAGACTATATCCATGCCAAAAGTGCTCGGAATCTAATCCTCTAGAAATAGATAATGCGTGGCGCACATGTCTCTGCATTGTTGGTGTGTCCTGGATGCTATCTTCTAAAAATAGATCTTCATGCCCAAAAACAAATAATTCCTTAATACTGAACTTTTGTTCCATGCGTGTGTTCTTCCTATCCATTTATGCCTTTGCGTATGACTTGATTTCCCATGCAGACTTATTGTGTGCTTTCTCTGTCAAGTGTTCTTTGATCAACATTACCCCACACTAATTTCATTGTCACCCCAACAATGGTCATCTCCAACAACTGAAGTAAAGAATGGAAGAATGGAAATAATGGAAAGAATGAAGGAATGTATGAAAGAATGTTTTACCCTACAGTATCTTCTTCAACCTAATCAACTAATTTAGGATATTCCTATTTTATTTCAGCCTCTAAGGTCTGTCATTCAGCAAGTGCTTGTTCTGCTTTTTCTAGAATGTCCAGAGCAATGAACTCCAATTCATCCCTCACAATCTCCCCTTTTTCATTTTGCAACACTAACACAATGTTGGACATTGAGGTCATTCTTCCCTCTATAAAATCCATCTTCTACGCAATGAGCTTCCCAAGCTCTTCCAACCGAATCTTGTGTGGCTCTTGTACTGCTACCATCTCATGCTTCTGCTTAACCATTGAAAATATTTCTATGCATCCCAATGTTTTGTCCTTCGTTTCTCTCTAGACCTCATTGTTTTCTTCCAGAATCTTTATGTTGATAAGCGCTTCTGGAGCTATGAAGGTGTTTAAAGCCTAGTCTACTTTCTTAAATTCTTCTTGTAGCACTTGGAGTAGCCCTTCATAGGATGTAATCTTTCACATCACTGAAGCTTTCTCTTGTTCTACCTCTTGTTCTGGATCCCTTGGTGCTGGCATGCGCAGCGGTTCATCTTCAAGTACCAGGTCCACTAACTTTCCTACATAATGTTTCACTGAGGGAAATGTATGTGGTACCTTGGTCTCTAAGTGTGTCCTAGCTCTTATAACATTATCACCAATCTCATTTGTGATGTTGATAAATACAATGTTCTTCTTCTGCATTAATTCCCTCTCCTACTTTAGGCGTGTTATTTATGCATCCTTTGTCTTCAGCTCCTCGTGCAGTGCTCTTATTGTTACATCTTTGTCCATGTTTCACCTTTCCACCTCTGTTGAGACTTTGACCAATGCATTACTCACTTGTTCATCCAACATGACAGTAGGATTTATTGTGATGTGTCTTACTTGAGGTGTCTTCTTCAACCTCCATGATACACATGACTCCTCACATACATCAAAATATGGCTCATCCATGTGTGTGTACATGGACCATGACAACTACTTCCTCATGTGCACTGTGGCCATCTCTTCATCCATGAGCTCCCAGCCATATAAGTCTTTTTGTGTCAGCATGCTCTGGAAATGGGTGTGGATAATTTTACCTACATCCTCTGCATAGCCCATAGCTTGTGGAATGTGCTCTCCACTCGTTCTTCTCTACCGTTGCTGGTTAGGAACTTTAGCTTCTAAATTTGGGAGTTCTATCTCTATGTCCTGAGAAGTCTCTGCAATTGTCTCCTCTATTACCTTTTCTTCCTCTCCTCTTTCCCTCGATTCCTCATCCTTCTTTTCTTCTATCTTCTCTGGAAGTGTAGGATAATTAGGATCGATTTCCTCTGATTCTTTCATATCCTCATTCAACTTCAGTTTCCTCCTTATTTGCATGGTTGCCTCATTCTGCAGAGAGATTCTGGGTGATCTACGCACTATTTGTGGAGTAACACCTTGGGTCCTTGTTCTCCTAAACATCCTTTTAAATCTGTGCTCCCCTTTAACTGCATTCAAGTCCTCATCATCCCCCTCTTATGGTTGAGGTGGTGTAGTGGCATGCTCAGCTTCACCCTTATTCGTAAGATGTATTCTACCTCTATGCTCCAAACCACCACTATCTTGGCACTCATCCTCCTCCTCATCCACTTCAATTAGCTCTGTGGGCTTAGGTTCTTGGATTTTCTCCATCGTATGATTTCCCTTTGGTGGTGTTGGAAGTGTGAACTCATCTTCCACATACTTGTTATTCTCCATCTTTGGCTTTAGTTAGAGATACACCAATGCTACTCCAATATCTCCCACTACCCAACTTATTGGTTTAATGCTTAATACATCTGAAATGAGTCTTTCAACATATGCACCCCGCCATGGATACACATATTTCTTCCTTAGTGTGTGGTAGTCACAATCTACCTTATCCATGTTAAATGTTAGTCACCTCGGGTCTGTAAACCTTTGTATTGATGCCTGGAAGTACCTTACTGTGAATGCATATGGAAACTTACACCAAGGGCTCCATGCTCCATCTTTCATGGCAAATCATGCTATACAAAAATGCTAGTATACAACGAACTGAACTACCTTTCCAACCACCGAAGGCAAGTCCTTGGGGATGCACTGTTCTTCCTCAAAATCCACACAGAACCTATCATACCACTTCTCAACTCATTTCTTATCATACTCTATCATATATCCCTCACATAAGTACTTATTGAAGAATTCTTCATGTGATTTGTGTTCCATTGGATACTCCCATACCTTCTCCTTCGCTCCATCAGGTACTTTGATCTCCATGAACACCAGTGATAAACAGAATAGCTCCAAAGCTAATCTTTCCTCCTATGCATGCTTCCTCAATGATTGTCTTTGTAATAGAACACAAAATTTTGTAGACTATTCCTTCAAACATCTTTTTGGTAATGTGCAGCCACATGGTGTTCACTTGTCATTTTAGATTTGCAACAAGATGTGCAGCCACTTGCACAACTGGATACTTCTTTAGTTTATCGATGTTCATACTATGAGGAACCTTTGTATATCCCAACTCTATTCTGCTCTCCAATATTTTGGTTTTCTAGTCAGATCATCTCGTAAATCATTTCCTGTGCCTTTTAACCCCATTACCATGGAGATGAGCATGGCTGAAATTCTGACTCTGCAACCTACAAAGTAGGAAAATCCTTGTGCACTCTACTCATGAGCCATTGGTACAAGGGAACATATGTCCCATAGTAAGGGAGCTCATATAGTTGATAAACTCCTATCTTCTACAAGATCTTCTCACCAGCATCTTCATACACCAGCATGTCTTCCCCATGCATTTATTTTTCTTTTTGTTTAGCAACGCATCAAGCTCCTTCTTATTCTCTATCATATGGTTATTTTACTCACTCACTTTACTTTTCCTTATGTGATAATCCTAGTTCTGGCTGATGATAACCCCCTCTAGAAATTACATTTGAGAAAATTTTCTTTCTGGAGCCATCTCTTCTTCTTCTTCTACCACCTTCTTCTTTCCCTTCACTCCTGCTACAATTTCTTTCTTGGGTGCCATTTCTACCTTACAATCCTCTTTAGATCCTTTCCGCTCAAATTCTATAAAGTGCGAAGAAAACCCTAGTTCGATTCAACATGCCCTAGGTGAAATTATGTGCCCTAGCTCCTCTCTGTCACCTTGCTTCACTCAAACCCTTCACCATCATGGACACAAGCTCCTTTTGCACACAGATGTCTTTATCACAATTGGTTACACACCTATTGCACCTTAAAATGATTACTTGGCTCTTCGCACTTGGATTCTTTCAAATACTCTTAATCACAATGGTAAAAATGAACTCACATCCCATCCTTATATAGATTTTCAAATTTTTGATACATTCATTACTCCTTCACCTACCAAATATCCTCTCATTAATTGACCAATTCCATCCTTTCCATGTGTTACATCCTCACACCCCAACTATAACCTTCTAGTGCACGTTCCTACCCTTTGATCAGAGACTTATCTTCAGCATGCATCCTTACAACTGAGTACCTCATCACTGCACCTTCTACTAGTAGTTGTTATGTCCTTTGCTTACCTCACATTATATTTTTCCTTCATTCATCTCCTTCCTTGGTCACTTTGAGATGCAATATTTTTATTTCGACAAACACCCATAGCAGCTTATACCTTTCCACCTTTCAATTCAAGTAGTCTTGTACCTTGATCTCAATAACCACACCCCACACTAAAATTATGTGCAGTCCATTGTGCATAAACATGCTTCATGTAGTAATTAGCTTCATGCGCGCAAGTGTGCTTATTACACAATAACAAAAACTAAAGTGAAAAATCATAGTGAAAATGAAGGAAATACATTAAGGGAATACAGAATGGAAACCTAATCTAAATGGAAATAATGCCTTATTACAAACACCAAGAAGACTTATTTATAGTAGGTCTTCATCCTACTCCCATTGAAGTAACCGAGTATTCATATTCCATCAAGTGCTTCTAAATGGAAAGCGCTTGTTTCAAGGATGTAATTGATAACATATGGCCCTAACCAATGTACCTTAAGTTTTCCTGGATGGCACAAGAACTTAGATTCATAAAGAAGTACCATTTTTCCAATCTAAAATTTCTTTTCCCTTATGTTTCTGTCATGCCATGCTTTCTGCCTGGACTTCTCCTGCTTCTGAATCCATCATGTTATGGCTCATCACTCATCTAGCTAAATCATCTTCTCAATAAACTCTTCTAAAGCCTTCTCATCAGCTAGACCTCCAACACATGCAATGTGCAAAGAAGGTAACATAAATTCTATAGGGATAATTGTTTCTATGCCAAACACCAACTGAAAAGGTGTGGCTTTGTTCAATATCTTATAAGTTGTTCTATATTCCCAAAGAACAACTGACACTTTATCATCCCAATCCTTTCTTCCAACATCACAATTTTTTGTCAATGTCTGGCTCGAAATCTTGTTGAAATCCTCAACAATTCCATTTGCTTAAGGATGATATGGTGTAGTCTTATGGTGTGCAACCATAAACTCATCTAGTAGGATCTTGATTGTCTCATTCAAAAAATTTGTACTCATATCACTTGTCAAGATTAAAGGACATAAATATCTTATAAGAACATTCTCCCATAGAAACCTAGCTATTGTAGCCACTGTACAGTCCTTCGTAGGAGTTGCTTCTTCCCACATAATGAGATAATTTGTATAAGTGATGATATAGCGCGACCCAGTCCTACGCGCGGTTCGTGAAATACGTCCTACAAAATTGATGGCCCATTTCTCAAATGGTTTGGCACTAGTAATAGGTCTTAGAGGCATATCATCTCTTTTCCTTAGTTTACCTAGATGCTAACAATGGTCACATGCTTTGCAATATGCTTTACAATCTTTATACAGTGTCTCCCGTTATAATCCAGCAAGAAGGATCTTTCAAGTAGTTGCATCACCTATATAGTGGCCTCCTCCAATTCCACCATGGGCTTCTTCCATAATGCCCATATGGTCATGTTCTAATACACAATGGCACAGTATTTCATCCCAGCCCATTTTGTACAAGTCACCACTAATTAACATATAAGGTGCAGCACGTATAGCAAGTTGCCTCTTCTCCAAGGATTTCATTCCTTCTGGTGCCATCTCTATTCGTAAAAATATAGCAATGTCCTCTAGTTCTGATGGTGCACGTTGTAACCCATAGATTTTTACATCTGGCATGGTATCCTTAATTGCATGTGCTTCTTTTCCTGACTGTATTCTTGATAGATGGTCTGGTCCAGAATTACTTTTTCCTAGCTTCACCACAACTGTGAAGTCAAACTTTTGAAATAGGAGTACCCATATGCATATCTACCCTTGTAAGATGATTTTTTTCACCAAATACTTCAATGTCATGTGATCTGTATAAAACACAAATGGTGTTGCTAACAAGTACTATCAAAACGTGTGCAATGCATAGATCATTGAAAAAAATTTACGCTCTATAGTTGTATAATTCTATTCAGCAGGAGTCAGCTTCCTACTAGCAAAAAAATTGGATGATATATAATACCTTCACCAGGTTCAGATAACACAGTTCCAATGGCCATGCCAAAGGCATCCACATGTACATGAAATGGTTTATTCCATGAGGGAAATCACAGAAATATCTCAAATGCGCACTGTTACGGTTCTCCCCAATAAAATGTACCTTTTCCTTTTAGTAATTCTTCAAAGGGTGCAAAAAATTTGGCATACCCTTTGATGAAATTCTAATTATATCCTGTGTGACCCAAAAATCTGTGCACCTCATTTTGATTGGTAGGTTCTTCTAGGCCTAGAATGACTACAACCTTAGCTAGATTAACCAACAAACCTTCCTTGCACATTATATTTCCTAATAATATTCCAAAAGGTGTAGCAAATATGCACTTCTTGATGTTCAAAGAGATACTCAATTGTCTACACCATTCAAACATTAATCACATATTGTCACAATGATCTTTCAAAAGCCCATATACTGTCCAATCATCTAGATAAACCTGTAAAAAGTTGTGAATAAAATATTTGAATACCTGAACAACTATCCGTGAGAATACATCAGGAAAATTTTTCAGTCCAAATAACATGACAGTATAAGTGAATCTACCCCATTTAGTAGTAAATGTAGTCTTTTCCTAATCCTCCTGTGCAATTCTATCCTGGTGATACCTAAAGAACCCATTTGTAAAAGAATATATTTCGTGCCCTGCAACTCCTTCTAGTATTTCCTCAATAAATGGTGTAGGGAATGGATCTATTACACATGTAGCATTCATCTCCCTATAGTCCACACATATTCTAATTCGTACATCCTTCTTGATACTGATCATCATTGGACTAACCCATTCTGACTCATCAATGGGCTTGATAATTCTATATTTCAACATGTTATCAATCTCTTCTTTGACCTTTTCATGAAAATTGGGGTTCATTCTGTAAGGCCTCTTTCTAACTAGGTGTGCACCATCCTTAATATTTATCTTCATTTCCCCAAGTGATTCATGCATGCCTTTAAGTTCATGATACCCTCAAGGGAATAAGTCTTGATAATCCCTAAGTAACTCAATGATCTTTTCCACTTCCGATTCTGACCAATAGTTTCTAATTATGACCTCCTTTGGTTCAGCCTCCAAACCTATATTCACCTTTTTCTCTTATGGGTTTTTGATAGGCACGTGTATCCTTGTCTTTATTGTCCAAGACCTCGTGCACCCCTTGTAAATGTTCAATATCCAAGTTCTCAACTTCCTCATCATCCACAATGTAAACCATTTTTCCTTTCTCTTCCTCAAGGAAAGCTCGTTCAAGTAGTATGGAGTCCATTTCTTCTTCCTTTTCAAAATGCAACTCCAGACTCTGTCTCACCAAATAATTCCTAAATATGCTCTTCTTATTTTGCACTATCTCCCATAGTTAAGTTCTTGACAAATTTTAATACCTCTTCTACAAGAGGTTTAGTCAAGAAGTAGTCAAAGGTTTGGAGCATTCCTGTAGTCAAATTCTGTCAATTCTCAGTCTCTCGATGTAGTTTTGTGTATACATACCAGGCACGTGCACATCCTTTTAGAGTAGAGTACAATCTATGCACCCAGAGTGAAGGTGGTAATGCTTCTTGTCCCGTTGTCTAGAGTCTCTCACACTGCTGAATGTGATGTTGAACAGGTTGATCACCATTATAAGTGTAGATCTGCATAGGTGCATTGCTCCTTAAAAACCTAGTAGATAGGGTCACTCCAATTTCCTCCCATTCTATAAGATTATCTCAGTGGACTACCCACCAGCACATTGTTGTCCTGTGCAAGGTATACACTAACATATCTCTTCTCTTAATTTGATCTATCCACATGTGCTTCTATGGATTTCAAAAATACAGGAAGATCTTCTTCCCTTGTATACAAGGGTATGATGTTACCTATCCGTCGAATAGAATGAAATCCATTCTTGTGCGTAACCACAATTTTTACCTCATGCCCTACTAGTTCATATGTACCATGAGCCCAATTGTCACAAGCAATACTCGTAGTATCACTAATAGAATGAGAATCTTCCCATTGTAGGATGCCTTCCTTTGATGGCTCATTGACCTCTGGGTCCTGAATAACACATACATAGATTTTGTTTAAGTCCTCCTCACTTAGAGGCTCAACATATGGTGTAGACTTCCCATCTGTCAAAGGTATCACAACCCTTTCCTCCTTGTTCTCAAAGTTGATATACCCCTTATTGAATCTCAAGTCAGCATTATTCACATAACACCAAGGGCATCCAAGCAAGGCTAGAAAATTGTCTACTTCTATAAGTGCTAATACCTCAAAATCCCCAGTGAACTTGGCCCCTTGTATGGTTATAGATGCATCCTTCAAAACTCCTATGGGAGTGGCCTTAGTCTAGTTTTCCATAAACAACACATTAGATGATGGCTGCAATGGAGGCCTCCCCATTTGTACCCATGCATCTAATGTAAGCACATTCACTTCCACACCTATATCAATCAATATGTTACTCAGTAGCCATCCATCCACAACAACATTCAAAGTAATTTCCTTGTCATAGTCAATGCTATCAGGGGGAAGATTTGCATGTAGGATTTTTCATTCATTCTCAGTGCTTGTGCACGGGGTATTCCCCTTCAACCATCTTCCTAGAAATGGAATAATATTCTCCTGGCGCAACATTTTACAAAATTCTCTAATGTCATCAATATCATAGTGGACTTTTTTTACTTCTTTCTTCTACTTCCATCTTCCTTGGACTACTCCTTTAAACATTATATCTCACCTTGAAGATTCATGAGGACTTCCATGGTCTTATTGATAGAATTCCTTTTGATGAGTAGGATCTAGGTACCTTGCATGCAAAACCTCCTCCTTGGTGATCATAGGCTTCTGGTGCAATGCCTCTCTTGTGTGCGCTGCTTCAACTCATCTAGTAATATTTACTGTTAATGCCTCAGGTCCTAGTGTTATCTTGGGCATCCACTTGAAATTCTACTGCACGTTAGATTCTAACCATCCTGGGGCCTTTGTTTTCTTGCTTATGTTGCTTACTTAGATGCTCATATAAGTCCGGGAACTCTTCATAGCTATGGTTCTTTCCATAGAAAGAACATGCAATATTATGAGGACATTCACGCCTATAGTGGTCAGGAGATCCACACGTATAACATGTTCCATGAGGGAACTCACCTCTTCCTCCACTGTGGCCTCATCCTCCATATCCACCATGATATCCACGACCTCTTCCATGACTACCTTTCAAAACGCTCCTCATTCTGTCATAACACGTTTGATTATGATCCCAATCTTGGTGCTCATTCTTACCCTTAGAATTATCCGTTACGCTTGTCTGTCATACCCCAATGTCTATAGCATCCTAGATTTGACCAATCAACTAACAATCTTCAGTATCATGGGTCGTGGACTGGAAAATTTTACAGTAACAAGATACATTCTTCCTTATCGTGTGCTATAACAAAGGACAATGACTAGCATCATGATTCAAATGACAGATCTCACAGTCCAACAATAATGAGCATATAGATCTGCAAGGGAAACTATCCTTGGTGTGACCTTCCACTTCACAATCTGTACACCAAATCCCTGAGCGTGTTTCATGGGCTGAATTTGTTGATAGCTTCTCTAACTATTTTTCCATAGCTGTAATATGTGCCTCTAAGAATGGACTAACATTAGTGTCAATGCTCCCAACTACCTCAGCACACAAAGCTACTTCCAGTGCTTCACATGGATTAGTGTATGTCTTATGTGACAGTGCTCTTCTGAATGGTGTAATCAATCCACCAATGAACCATTGTGCATGTTGGCTTGCGTGAATATCATAAGAAATCTTAGATAGGAGTGTTTTAAAATGGGCATCATACTCACGTAAACTCTTAGTAGTGCCTTGTTTGATATCCTTGAGCGTGCTTATACTCTTCTACTCAAATTACTGAGATATAGAACTCTTTCAAGAAAGCATCCTTTAGCACTACGTAATCCACGCAAGTTTGATCAGGGTCAAACTTCCTATACCAGCTGTGTGCATGTCCCTATAATGTAGTAGCAAATTGAATTTCCCTGCACTTAGAAGTTGTGATCCCTTTCATGCACCACAATATTTCACACATGTGCACATGCTCAGAAGCATCCTCTATGCCTCTATACTCCAGAAGACGAAGAGACATCTCCATATAAATATTTTGGGGTTGGTGCGGACCTTTCCCACCTGATCCAGAACCTCCTATGTTTCCCCTGCCTCTAGAACCACCAGATCCACTGGAACTAGAACCACCTATACCTCCTGATCCTCCACCTATAGCTGGAATAGGACCTATAGATGTACTCCCCTGTGCTCCGACAGTAGTACTATACTGAACCCCTACAGTCTGTGTGGTAGTTCCACTTCTAGAGGTGAATCCAACATTCATGTGCGCTTACATTCTGTGTAGATGATGCACCTGAAAATGTTCCTCCAAATAACATTGAAGCTGATTTGTCCTGCCATTGATGTACTTACTCTCTGACTTACTTTGGTTCTCCTATTTCCCAAATTCACTTGCTGATTACTTATCGTACTAGATACTGGAAAACCAAGCGCAAGGGCTAGGTCACCAGGTGGATTAAGATGCACGCCCATGGCCCAGGTAGTCTCTGTTGGCGCACTTCTGTGTGAGGCCAAGGGGGGATCCCTGTCATGATTTCCAAGATGGGGGAGTTCCTGATGCTCTGGCTCCACGTCTTCTATGTGAGCTTCAAATCCTTCACAAGCCATCTCTCTCCTCAATGCCATACTTTCTGCAATGGTACGCTACTTCTCTATCTCCCTCTCATGTGCCTCATTATACTTAAGCCACCTTTCCTCTCTCTACCTTTCTACCGCTAGGTCTGCCATCTTTCACCAAACCTGTTCCCACCCTCGTGCAAGGTGAGGTTTAGTTAGCCATCGGTTTACTCTCCAGGTTCAAAGTTACCATCAGGATCTTGTTCCCCAAAGGAATGCCTTGCAGATAAGCTCCTCTTGGATATCATAAGAACTGGAATTCAGCTACTTCTGGACACGAATACGTCAAAATTGAATACTCCAAGATATAACTATTTAGGACACCACAAAGCCACATGTCCACAACTCGATTCCAAATCAGATCAGCATCATAAAGGGCCTAAAATTCTTCTTGTGTCCAAACAAGTGCGTGATACCTCCAATTCCACTTAGATGCATAAGCAATCAGCCACTTGTATAATTCTACTAGAAAGATGGCAAAAAATCTCTCATATAAATTGGATCATACATGTTTTGTTCCACACATGTGTGTGCGTTAAACTCAGATCCAATGCTGAACCACCAAGTGCGTATTCTTCCTCCAGATCGTGTATCCACTTTCTCAATACTTGCTATAGTTAACTGATACATCTTCATCGTGAACCATCCTGAAAAAAAGTGAAAAAGAGGTCCCGGTAAATGGAACCAATGATGCAGCCTAGAATTCACTAGATAATACCCTAGACGTTCTGGCACATCACTCAGCCTAGATTGAGAGCTCACCCGAAGCACAAAAAAGAACTAGGTCCCTCTTTATGGTTATTGTAGCAGAATGTTAACATGATGAAGAATTAAATCATATGGATCCATAACTAATATGCCATTATACAGTGCATGACAGATCTAGATCTAGGAAAGAATAGGTTTAAACAATAATCATGATAGAAATAAGAACATGCACTACCTAATTACATATAGGAATAACACTTAGGTTCAGTCAATAGATTCCATCTCTTAATCATCACAATAACACAGAAGATTCTTAAAATATTGGCAATCTATGCAGATGCGTGCATGGATCTGATATGGTAATCTAGAAAACATACACACTATGTTATCTATCTCTATATATCCATCATCTCCCTACGAGGTAATTCACTACATATATATAGGGTGGGGACTTTCCCTTCGCCGCTTATTTGTTCCAAAAATAGGTCGCATGATATTAAATAGCCATTTGCACGCCATTTTCATGCATAGCCACACATGAAAGTGTGCTATCTATAGACTACTAATAGTTAACTGAGGTGACAATCCTATTCTTAGACTGTCTCCATGCAAAATGTGATCTGAATCTGATCCTCTAGAAATAGACAATGTGTGGTGCGCACGTCTCTGCATCATTGGTTTGTTTCTACACGCTATCTTCTAAAAATAGATCTTCATGCCCAAAAATGGCTAAGTCTTGAAATTCTTCCTGTGTGTAGACAAGTGCACGATACCTATAATTCCCCTAAGATGCATAAGCAATCAGCCACTCGTATAATTCTACTAGAAAGATGGTGAAAAATATATCTTATAAACTTTCATACATGTTCTGTTCCACCCAGGCACATGCGTTAAAATCAGATCCAGTGCTAAAGTGTCATGCGTATTCTTCCTCTAGATTATGTATCCACTCCTCAATACTTTCTATAGTTAACTGATACATCTTCATCACGAACCATCCTGAAAACAACTGAAAAAGAGGTCCCAAAAATAGAACCAATGATGTAACCTAGAATCCACCACATAAAACCCTAGACGTGTTGACACATCACTCAGCCTAGACTGAGTACTCACTCGAAGCACGCAAAGGTACCAGGTTCTCTCTTTAGGGTTGTTGTAGCAGAATGTTAACATGATGAAGATTTAAAGCATATAGATCTATAACTAATACATCATTATACAGTGCATGGCATATCTATATCTAGAAAAGAATAGGTTTAAATAATAATCATGATAGAGATAAGAGCATGCACTACCTAATCACACACAAGAATGACACCTAGGTTCAATCAATATCTTCCATCTCCTTAATTATCACAATAACACAAAACATTCTTACAATACTGGTAATCCATGCCAATGCATGTGCGCATGGATCTGATATGGTAATCCAGAAAACATGCACATTATGTTATCTATCTTTCTATATCCAGTCATCTCCCTACGAGCTAATTCGCTACATATATACAGAGGTGGGGAATTTCCCTTCACCGCTTATCTATTCCAAAAATAGGCCGCATGCTATTAATAGCCACACACTGTTTTCATGCATAGCCACACATGCAAGTGTGCTATCTATAGACTACTGATAGTTAACTAAGGTGACAATCCTATTCTTAGACCAGTCTCCATGCAAAAGCACCCTAAATCTGATCCTCCAGAAATAGACAATGTGTGGTGCACACGTCTATGCATCGTTGGTGTGTTCTGCACACTATCTTCTAAAAATAGATCTTCATGCCCAAAAACGGCTAAGTCCTGAATACTGAAATTTTGTTTCGCATGTGCATTCTTCCTATCCATTTGCACCTTTGCATATGACTTTCTTTCCCACATGGAATTCTTGTGTGCTTTCTTTTTCAAGTGTTCTTTGATCAATAGGAGGTGGTAATTGAAGTGAAGACAACTAATGTTGTAGTTGAAATGGGGTAAGATGAACTGGTTAAAGGTTTGGTGAAAGAGAGGAGAAGAAGGAGAGAAAATGTATGTATATGTGTGTGTGTGTGTGTAGTAACATTATGGTTAATATGGAGACAAGATAGTAGTTTATTTTTTTTGAGATTATTAACATTAGCAAATGTTTATGAGAATGAGAAACAAGCATGTGTAACATTTTTATTTACTAAAAAAGACACATAAATTTGTATCCCGATGAAAGGCTAAGCTAAAATGGTACAAGAAATGGCCAATCTAGAAGTTGTAGTTTGGAGAGGGAAGGAAAGGGTCCTTTTTAATATGGTGGGACTAGGTTGAGTGAATGTAGTCTTGACTCCTCATATTTGTGTGCTTCAAGCATAGGGGCATGTGCCATTTTTTAGTATCACTAAAATGAAAAAGGTGGTGCAATGTGAAGATCTACAAGTGAGGGAACTCTGGAGATTTTTGTGAATGTTAGACCTTATCTCTCAGTGTTGCCAATGTTGATATTTTCTTTATGCAAAATAAGACCCCGAGACTTGTGGATAGTTAACCTCGAAGCCATTTTAATCAGTGATTCTCTCTTGAAATAGGGAGCACTAGAATATGCAACAGGTTGGAGGGATCCCAAAACGAGTCGTATCTATCAAATTTGATTACAACAAAGAGTGGAAGTTTAGGTGGTGCCCTGGTTAATTCATAAACAATGTCAATGATTATGCATGTTGCGCCATTTGCAAGGCCTATATCAACCCACAAATTAACGATAAGCATGAATTTTTTTTGTGTTTGCAAAGAAGAAATTTTTATTACAACTAATCATCGTCAAGTTCTCTTGAAACAACTTGTTTGTTACTCTAAGAAATGGACCTAGCGATAGGAATGTTCAATGCTTTCAACATTTGAAGGTTGTGGGATTCTACATGGTCGTTTTTTGCAAACAAATGTGGTGCATCCTTGAATTTGTTGATCTCATGCTGATAAAGGTGTGATTCAGTGCAAGACATAAGGAGTTCCCAATCCTCAAAGAGAGTAGTTGATTCTTGAATGTGGATAATTAGTTGGCGAAAGGAAACTCGTGGTGGGGTGGTTACTTGTTGATGAAATATTGTTTTTGAGGAGATGGAAGAATGGAATCCCTTCTATAAGCTAGCTCCATATGAATGGCTTACATATAAAGGAATTTCCATGACTGATGGTAATTGCTTGAGGTCACCGATGAGGATGATAAATATGTTACCGAATTTAAATGTCTTGGAATGTCGAAAAGCTACTCGGAGGCGGTAGTCAATCTTGTTGAGAAAATTTGAACCAATGAAGCTCATTTCATCAATAAGGGTATACTCAATATCATTAAGGGACTCTTGAAAGGACGAAAATACATGGCTATCAAGGGGTTTTAGGTCTTTGACAGGAATCCAAAAGCACACATAGATTGTGGATGTAGAGATGTTGAATGTTAAAAGCCCGATAGGTGAAAGTAGAAGGAGAGGCGAGAGAGATGTGGTGGGTGCAGTTGTGAATGATCCCCTAATTTTAGTGGTACCTTGAATTATTAATTTCAGTGTAGATAAATGGATTTTGTTTGAGTAGTGGTGTTGTATGGTATCAAGAGCCATTTGTTGTTCTAAAGACAGGAAATGTAGATGACGGGGCCGACACCTGCATGTTGGTGGAATTTTTTTCGTCTTTATTCACCTTTATGAAAGATGGGTCAATTATCTGCAAAGGATGGTGTACATCATGAATGTTCCAATTGTGTTGGTTGTAAAATTCTTGGATGCCCAACATTTCAAGATTGTTATGGTGTTTTTGAGACATTTTGCCAAAATTTTCCATTCACGTCGAACAATGTTCTGATGTTCAGAGTCATATGTACTATCAGAATAATGTCTAGTGTTTGAGGTATAACATGTAACATGTCATGGTTCGTAGTTGTTTTTGAACATGTTCCAAATACAACTGATATCATGGGGGTTGAGCCAATTTTGGAAAAAATATTGTGAAAAGGCTTGTATAAAAAGAGTTCTAACTAGAAAATAAGGTCAAAAGACGTTGAATCCTAAGGGGAAACATCCCAAATTCTTGGGTGGACAAGAACATTTGTTGGAAATGAATGTAATTTCCATTTATCACCAGTATGGTACTTGTTATAGCTCTATTCTTTAGCAACCTGAATAAGAGATATGGGCTCTATACTTGAAGGATGGACCCTATATGCATCCAAGAAAAGGGTCGTTTTTTGTATTTGAGACTCAGTTATGGTGACTCATCTCAATATTTTCTTGCCAACATTTAATGAAATAAAATAATGGTTGCACATAATAAGCATCAATTTTTGGAGCATGTGGTAGGTTTCTTGTGCGTTAAGGTCATGTTCAATAACACTTTTTATAATAATTTTTTGAATGGAAATATGTGCTAGAAAATTTGGTTCACTATCTCTCGAGAATGTGGAAAGCATTTGGTAATAGGTTTCTGAACGTTGTTTTTCCTTTAAAATATATTTTTTAATGTACTTCAGGACTGCATGGTGATAAATCACGGGTTGGCATTCAACATTGACTCTCCATATAGATAACATAGTTTGGTTGTGGATGTTCAATATATCATCATTTCTAGAAGGGAGGTACTTAATTTTCCCATCTCTCTCAATGACCAAAGATAAAAACTCGGTTGAGTGTTCTAGGAGGCATTGGACTGACATTGTAGGTGTGACTATTTTTCCCGTAAACATGTGTGCTCAATACATTTAGTGTGGTGTTGAACATGATCAAGTAGTTCTTCAAAGTCTATAAGTGGAGAGGAAGACAATTATTTGTGTTGTATCAAACAAGCAAGGATCATCTTGAAGTGACCTATGAACAAACTCTAACTAGTTGAAGCGGGTTGGGGGGTTCTAGATAGACACATACTTATCGAAGTATTGTTTAGTTACTTCAAAAAAGGTCGTATCCTCCCAGTCTAATGCATCAACATTGGGAGTGTTTTCAAGCCACAAGAAACCATGGAAATGTGTGCACCATATATGTTTCCATTCTTACATGCGAGAAATATGGAACATAAAAAAATCCTATATAGTTTGAAATAAATTTGGGAATAAGGGAAATGAATTTGTAATGCATCCCTCTGTTGCACCGAATTGGCGAGGTGTGGGTCCCACCTTCACAATCATCCATTCGATACGAGGAATTATCTCACTATCAATCAAACAATTTGGGAGGTATCAAATACCATGTGTGCTTTCATAAAGTCATATGAGAAGCTTCCAACTCCTCACTGGGTAAACGTTGGCTACTCATTTGTCATGCTTCATGCTCTTGATTCCTAACATGGTCTCATGTATTTCATAATTTCAAAATAATGATAATGTTATAATTATCATCTCGTCATTAAATTTATCCAAGTAAATTTTAGAACTAAATGAATAAAAAAACAAAAAGATATTTCTTTTTAATTACATAAATGAGATTTAAATCATTTAAATGATTGAAAGTTAAAAATAATAATAATAGACGACTCCCGTGTTGAAGATAGAAGTGGATCTATGGCAGAAGGTCCTTAAGGAAGAGGAAAACCTATCCCATCTTCATCTCATTTACATGTTTCATAAGTTTTGGCCTAAGCTCTCTCAGCTCCACGATTGGATTACACAATGATGGCGGGAAAATATTACGGGTAAGATTGAACTCTACCCTTGTGTTAAAGCCTATTTTATTGTTGTTTTTGAAACCCGTGAGGACAAGGATCTAATTTTTAATCAATATTGGGTTTAGGGAGAACATGGACTCATGTTCAAGCTATTGTATTCATTTCTTGACCCCCTAAAAGACTCCTTTGATACCTACCCTATTTGGATCCATTTGCTAGGACTTCCATTACAGCTCTGGGATAGATTTTTCCTCATTGCCAAAGGAGATACCCCAGGATATTCTGTGAAAGTTGATGATAAAACCTCCCATCATACACATACAACTTATGCTAGAATTTTGGTATATATTGACACCTATCAAGCCCTCCCAGTAGAGATTCACTTGTAAATAGGTGACATAAAGTGGGTGCAGAGGATAGACTATGAGGGCTTAACTTACAGATGTTGAAGATGATTCCAAATAGGGAATCTTACAGATGAATGTGAACACTCCAAATGCAAGGAAAAACCTGCATGGTGGAAGGACTCTCTACAAGATCATTTGAAAATTATCCCCCATTTAGAAGTGGTTGTGGAACCCCCAAAAACTGATTTACCCATCATGGAAAAGCTTCTGAACACTATAGAGAAGAAACCTAAAGATTCCTCACCTTAGGGTGTTGATTAAGTGATAGAATGTGATTCAACATCCCTTGCTGAGGGTCACATCCCTATCAAGTCATTTGAAGTTGTTCTTTCAATCTCTTTGGAAGATGGAAATGAGGAATGGAAGGTGGTGGATACAAAAATAAGGGATACACTAAATCTAAACCTTGCATTGTCTCAGACATGACATGAGACTTGTCCTGTTGTGTGATCTCATTGTTGCATCTGGGTTGCAGGCCTATTGTGCTACTGTTGAGCAACTATTGTTGTTGTGAAGTCACTGTCTATTAGCTGTTTTTTAGCTGTAGAGTTGTTGGTTATAGGTTGTGATCTTGGCATAGTGATTTCTGTTGTTAGAATGATTTGTTAATCTGAGATTTAGAACTCTTTTTGAAATGTTGAATATCTTAAATCTGGATTTTGAGCCATGTCGTACAAGGGTACATAGTCCCTTTCAAAAAACTATTTTCCAATAATAAAACAAAATAATAATAAAATTTAAAATCTAACATCTAAACTAATGACAATAATAAATAGACAAATACAATAGAATGAAATAAAAGGAAAATAAATAAATAAAAGTTTTAGATAAAATATAGTAATCGGATGAAATAGTTTAAATGAAATAAATAATAAAATAAGAACTATATATATGTATATATAATAACATATATAAAAAATTAAATGGAGGAGATAACTTGGTATTTGCAGAAGAATTAGGTTGGTAGGTAGAGAATTTAATCGAGTTACTAGATTATTATTTTTTCATGGCGTTGTTTGAGTATGTTAGAAGGAAAATATTTTTATCACATGTGGTTGTTTGCGAAAGGAAAAGTTAGGTTTCATTCATTTGGACAACTCCTTCATTCGGCACCATCATCTCCTAAGATATTCTCTCCAACTTTGCATTTTTATCCTATGTATGAAGGTAGTTCAACCCCTTCTCGGCCACGTGAAAATAAGAGCAGTAGAATCAAGGTGTGCATAAAATGGTTTTGTTGAAATGGACTTAGAAACATTTAAGAAAATGTAATGTGGACGCCTGAAAAAGGAACATGAACAATTTTTCAAAATTCTAGAAGAAATAAAGTCACATGGAATGCCATGATTGTAGGATATTGACAAAATGGATTTTCTAGAAGGTGCATAATTTTCAAGCAAAGATTGTTGGTAGGTTTAAATTATGATCCAAAACCTTTGCTAGCATCCTCCCTCCCTACGCCCAGTTGGAGTTTTTTTTGTGTATGGACGTCTAGAAAATCATAATCGGTAAAGGTTCAATTTCCTTTTTTAAATGTATATACTTGGTATATGCCGAGCCGTTTTGGGGATCCTGCACAGGATAGGGCATTGTTTTCTTTTATTCTATGTTGTTATTTTTTCCCAAGAGTTTGAACGTGTCAAGATAAGATCTTTGGGAATGGGTTTTGGCATCCTTTAGATATAGTGGATGTAGTTTTTCAAAAATTATAGTGGCCAGTTCCTTAACAAATAGGTATGCAAAATGTGGGAGTTTGCTACAAGTCATGAACTATTTGACAAAAATCCCAAAGAACTTGGTGACTCCATTAATCATTAGAAAGCATGCTCAAGGCACTTAAACCATTTTTTAGAATGTCTCAAAGAGACGTGCTCTCATGGACTGAGTTACTTGTAATACGGGAATAGGGTGGAGGCTTGAAAGGAAATGAGATTAATCTTGCAAATCAAAATGCAACTGGGATGCATATCACCAAACTCTATATAACACCCACAAATTTCCACGCACGAAACCCAAGAACAAACCTAAGTCAACTAGAACAATTATAGAATAATTTTTTTTTGGTTAAACACACTCGCAATATAGATTCAAATTTACGGTCATCACATTCTCATGTCTGAAATTGCATTAAATTAATGTTATTAATTTTCCCTTAGATCCCCCCTTTAAAATAAAATAATTAAATCTCCTAATAACGTATACTAAAATTGGTTAGTATAAATAAAGACTTAGGCTTCCCTATAATTTACTTTAATACAAATTTATTTCACCAAAATTAAATTTGGTTAGTCAATCTCAAGGTTATGTGGTCTATTTAATCTAATAATAAAATTCTATAATACCCACAAAGGGTTAAAGTTGCAATAGCTAAAAAGGTCTCTAAAAGTCACTTGGGTTAGGAAATAATAACACCCCATACACATACTAGAGTGGCCCCAAAATAATTTCTACCCATGCAAATTAAATTTGAATTTTTGTCACCCACTTCCCACCTACTTTTTGTAGGGATGAATCTCATCCATTGGATGGATTCATTTGGGGCCCTTAGATCTAGGGATTCAACTAACCCTAAACATGCTTATGAAAATCTCTTTTATCTTTGTTTTGACTTATTGTTTCTTTTTTTTTTTTGCAGATTGGTGGAGAGAGAGGTGGAAGCCATGAGAGGCAATCTCAAGCTCTTGGGAAGAAGCACAATCTTCCATTCCTTCCTTGTTCTATTCACACCCTCTTCTAGGGTTCCAATGCATTTATTTATTTTTGTTTTTCTCATTATTTAGCATTTTTCCAAATTGGCATATGGCTTTTGCCCCATTTTAGAGGAAATAGTTAAAATTGTGATTATATTTACTTGGATAGAAGAATATATACACATATATATTTTATTAAAGTCTTATTTTAATGAAACCCAAAATAATAAAAATGTAGTGATTTAACACACACACACACACACACACAAAAAGACAAAGTCCATGCGGGAAGAAGCTATATAGTCCGCAAATTTTCCAAAAGACCAACTACTCTAAGCTCACGTGCCGTGGTGGGGGGGGGGGGGGGGGTTGGGTATATATATATATATATTGTATTTGGGGTTTGGGGAGGGTCATCGACCCCACCCCCCATCCCATCTTATAATGGGTTGGGGGGTTGGGTCAGCGACCCTCCTCCCAACCCTTTTTCCTCACACAAAATATACAGGCCGCAACTACGGCTTCAACAATTTTAAATTTTTGTTTTATTTTCGTTATAAGTTGGTTAATGTTTATTTCATATATATAGAATATCTATAAATAATTTTATTATATCAAAATTTATTATTAATATCAATAAAGATAATATCTTAATACCAATACTATTAAAAGAGGTAATGATATGTATTTTATTTTTTTACCAATCATAATATTTCACTTAAAATTTCCTTTATAATTTGATAGTATTTTGATAAGAGGTTTAAAATCAATCCAAACTCCACTTGTTGTTACTAGATTTAGGAATCAATCTATCTTATTGACCAAGTAAATGACAAAAAAATTTAAGTTCTTTCCATATACACATATAAACTTTGACTCTCTTTCAACCCATACAAGAAAATGTGCAAATATAGTTTATCTTGCCTTCATAAGCCTTTCAAATAATACAATAGGAATTAATATTTCTTACCTTTGCAACATACAAGTTTCAAACATTCCCACAATAAAATAACCACAAAACACTCAATTTTAAACACAACAACTTCCCAAAACAATGGCTCTAAAACAGGCCAAATATAGAAAGGAATATGATCATACCCTTGTGCCTCCCAAGGGTTTAGATGCTCACCTCAAATCCCTCCAAAACACAATCAACCCCAAAATATATTATTCCTCCCTACAAATAAAGATACATCTATTATGCCTCCCTCACTCTTATGCCTCCCTCTCTCTTATGTCTCCAACAATGACCAAAATAACAAGATGAGAGCAAGGTGGGGCATCCAACCCACTCCCTCCTAAATATAAAAAATAAAAAATACTATGCATCCCAACATATTTCATCCCCATTTCAGTATCTCAACACAACCTAAAGCCATTTCAATACCCAACAACATCAATCAAGAAAGCACATTCATTCAACACATAAACATACAAGGAAAAGAGGATAAAACAAGGGCGCAAGACCCTACCTTGTCATAGAAATACTCCACTTTAAATGAAAGTCCCATAGTCCTCCAAGATCAAGCAATTCCAAGAAATATTTAACTCCATGAAGCACTCCAAAAGACAAGCATTCCAAAAATGAGAGATCCAAAACCAAGTAAGTAACCCCCAAAACTTCACAAAAATTCCAATAAATAGAAAAGAGGAAGAGAAAGATGATGTGGCTTCATGTAGGATTTGACATAATTTCTTCTCCATCCCACATCACCAAAGTCAAACCGATACCCCAAAGCATTATAAATGGGTGGTTGGGGAAAAGACCACCCTCTTACATACTCAACCCAACCCACACCCCTTATGGACAAAATTAATTACCCATGTAAGAAAAGTGCACTTGATTGTCATTTTCCTTCATTAAAACACAAAATAAGACCTAAAATAAGTCCCTCACATCATAAGCTAGGTGGTCGGGTGACTTTAAAGGGTGTGGGACAAGTCTCCAAAATAGCCTAGAAGGTCAAAATCTGAAATTCACAAGGGAGATTGAGTACACAACCCAAAAAACATTAAACTCATCCGAAGCCAACACACATAAAAGCTACCAAATCAAATTCATTTCCCTTATTTTAGTCACATCTTAATTAGCACTACGTAAACACTTTTTAAATTTGCTTAAGAGGGGTGCAAAACATAATTAATAAAAGTGACTCCACAATAATTAACTCAAAATTAAATATAAAAAACATGAAGACAAAATTAAAACATTCCCAAGGTCACTTTTGAGGTCACTCCCCAATGTGGACCTCCTAACAAACAACAACAACAACAACATACGGAACACGTGTTGCCATGGTGACCTATTGCCAATACTCAATATTCTCTCATTGTTGGTCTCCTATCCCCCTTTAGTTTATTGTGTTGCAACACACCTTCAAAAGTCAAGACAATAACTTTCTAGCTTCATGGCCATATTAACAACATAGAAATAATGAAATAGATGCATATACATATCATCAATTATCACAACTTAAACCAAGACAAGTAATTCACCATTGTTCACAATTCCAATTATTTCAATTTCATTACTACATCAACTAGCAATAAGATCACGACATCAATTACATCAACAAGCATCATATAATTAGAAAAGTAAATGCATTAGTCTAATATAAATTCAAAATCAACAATTTGATATATCCAGATATGCATATAATCCATCCTGTAATCATGTCATTAGTCTAACATTCACATTGTCTATAAATTAACTAGTCAAAATAACAATGTCCATTTGTCAATATCTAAACCATGATAGAAATGTCCAAAATCTAATCTATAATGGCAGAATCATAATCATATAAATGTCGAAGAGGAGTTGGCACTGCACTCTACAATTGTGCACTCTAGTTTTTCCAGGTATAGATTCTCACCTTAAATTTGCATAGTCCTTATATCAGTAGTTTTTCAGTTGTTGTAAAATCAATTCTCTAATAAAACTAAGGAAAATTTTGTAGATTAATTAAATATATTTTAGTTTCAAATGATACAATTTTTTTTCATCCTACGCAACTTGAATACTTTTGGCCATCAACTGTTCTTGCAACCACAACCTTATACATTGTTAGACCAAGATATCAAAATAGGTGTTTGTGTCACTTTTAATGACGAGATTTAGTTGAGTCTTCAAATAAAAAACCCTTTTTTACTTTGCAAATTTAGTAAAACATGAATTTTAGTAACTCGTAAAACATCCTTCTAAACCTCAGAAATGGGAAGTTAAGTTTTGTTTCTGTTCGCTGTCATGTGGGGTGTTAGATCAAACCTTGGAATGAATTTGAATGATTGGTTGTGCTCTTTTCAATGCCCCTCTAGGATCCATGTGAGCCCTTTTTGTATTTTGGGAAGTTGTTGAAACTCAAAAGTTGGGTGTCATTTTCGCTTTCCGTTTGGACTCTGAGTGAAAAAATGGTTATTCGTCTCCGTAAACCTCTAGTATTTTTGTATGAAAATTTCTTGCAAACCATGGTTCTAATAAAAAGTCCTCGCTATTAGGTTTTGCAAGGTGTTTTTGTATACCTCGGGTGGTTGTTTCACTAATTCAAACTAATCCAATTTCGACCAGTGGCTCTGGGAAACTAGTCACCATTTGTAAACCATTCAGTTCTAAGTTCCATCAATTATTCTAAATTATTGGTATATAGGAGAGCATGTATTAATTTCCCTATTGTGTGTTTTCCTATTGGAAGTCAGGTTTTGAACACAGTTTCTTGGCTTTTGAGCTAAAATTGAACATTTTCACAAATTAGTAGGAAAATGTGAAAGAAGGTTGTTAGACGCTCATCAAGTCAATTAACCAATGAGGAAACTTATAGAAAATTATAATTGACTGTATGGAACCATAATTTGTGGTTTGTTTTGAGAAATTTTATTGTTAGGAAAATAGTGTTTTAATCTCTCCCTGCTCTTTTTTCTCTCTATCTCTCTCCACCTCTAGTTAGGAAAAAAAGTGAAATTAAGTGAATGCATTTCTCACTCTCTATTGTTGTGTACGAAGTATCGTGATTATGTAAATTGAAAACTATGAAAATGAGAATTATGATTGATTTTAGGTAGATGCCATGCCAACAATTTTTTTGACCATGCAGTGGTTGCAGTTACTGAGACAAGGAGAAAGTGAAGTGTACTTGTGATTTCATAGTAATATGTTATTTAGAACAATGAGATTTTATAGAATATATCAACCATATTGCTGGATATATATATATATATATATATATATATATATATATATATATATATATGTTGATTATTGAATTTTGTAATGAGTATCGGTTATTGTTTTGGGGTGTTTGGGAAATGAGTATTTAATCATGGGTGTTACTTAGATAGAATATTATGAATTGTTAAAAGGGTGGATATTTATACTAACTTAAAATAAATTGATCTTTTATAGTGTTTTTCAGTGTAAATTTAATGATTTAATATCTTGTGTATTGTACTATTTACTTGGAATTGTAGGAAAATAAACTAAATAAATGATCAAAATCAACATAAAATACTTGTTTATAGGTTTACCCTTCTTGTACGATCACTTGCATAACGTAGAAGACTGAAATTTTAGGATGAGCCTAGATTATTGTACTAGACAACATCTCTTAGATGAAGGGAAATAAGAGCCCAAATTGAAATTATCACCATAGCATGTACGCTTAGAGACATTTTCGTGAACCCATCCGGTAAGAATGATAATGGTGAAACATTTCCTACAATGTGTGGCTTTCCTTTTAGGAATTTTATTCATGTACATATAATAAGGTGGATAGGTCCTCTCAAGTTAGTACCTCAAGAGAATATAGTTTTAAATCTAATGCATACCCTCTTGAGCCGACACACAAGTATAATGAAGGGTTTTAGGTAACATAGATTAGAGTTACTCTTGACTTGACATTTTGAGTATTTGGGTTATGGATGAATTCCATTCCTAATTTTAGTTATCATCATGGTTTACTATAACACGATATCAAGAGTTAATTGTGGAAAATAACAATTGGAATTTCTTTTTAGTCTTGAAAATGTATTTCTAAAATGTTGTTCCAGGAGAAAAGTGAAATTTAGATATTTATTTTTACTTGACTAAACCTTTTTGTGTTGTGAGAAAATAAACTCATGTTGGTATAAGTTAATATGAACCTACTCAATTATTAAAGTATAGATAAAAAAGGAGGCTTGTGACCCTTAATCCTTAAAACTATGGAGCTTTCCCCTCTTGGTCTTACACTAGTTCCTATCGTGTAGTGAAAGTATGAAGCAAAACTAAGAAAACATGCCCTTTAGAAACTAATCTTTGGGACAAGACCTAGCAATCTCTTGAGCATATAAATGTCCCTATTAACAAATGAGTTATATAATTAATTTCAATAAGGTTTATGAAAAAAATTAAATGAAACCATCTTAACTTGAATGTTAAATTATGTAAATGAAATTTAGTCTCGAAATAGAAAGGATAATGTATGTTCACATATTAAGCATCATTTAAATTATTAATTTTAATTATTTAAACATGATGGTAATCAATATATAATCATGAAAGTGTCATGTTTTGGGTAGTGTCCATTTGTAAGTTATATTGTAGTTAGATCATTGTTTGTCCTTTGTCATTTGAGAAATGTAGTTATGATGTCCATCATGTGTTTCGTGTGGTTATGTTATCTTCTTGTTGGGGTGAGGTTTCATCATTGTTTATCTGGAGGAGTAAGGTGTGGCTAGTGAAGGGAGGAATAAGGGAAATCAATGTTTGTCATGGAGGAACCAAAGGAATTCGTGGCTATTCTTAGTGGATGGATAAGTGCATGTTATAATGGAGGGATAAGGGTCATGTCAAAGTTGATGTGGTGTGTATGATTTGGAGGAACCAAAGGCTAGTGAGGATTCCTTCTTGGAGTGATAATGAGTAGTTGCAATGATGACCTCTCCCCTATGTAAGCATCTTAGGCAGACATGGTTATGTGTGTTATATATCCTTGCAAAGCCAATCACTTCTCGAATTATGGTACATGTGAGTCCATGTTGTTATAAATGGCTTGTGTGATGTTGAGTTATCCTAAGTGACCTATGTGGTGTCGTGTAACAACTAATGAATTTTTTAAAAAAATATTTTGGTATTTTTACTGTTGTATTTGTGTGCTTGTTTTTTTTGGCATTACATTTGGTATCATAGCAGAGGTTTATTCTCTCAAACCTTTGGGATGGTTAGATTTGTGATGATTATGCATGATGGTAGTGGAGATGAAAGCATAATGTGATACTATGTTGTGATGTGAAAAGCATCGTACTTGTGATTGTATGAATGCACATGTTGTGCACACCACTTCGTGTGGACTCTTTATGATGTTGACGTGTTTCTTGATGAGAGATTTAATTTTTTTTTTCATGAATTCAATGTGAATATCACGCATTATGTACTCTGTTGATGTGTGAAAGAAATTTTATTGTGGACTATGAGTGTTGTTGTGTTCGTTACCATGTAATATTGTATATATGTACTAAGTTGTTGTATGATGAAAATTATTGGTAGCGAATGGTGTCATATTGTGTTGTTGCCACCGTATTGTGATGAATCATGATGTTATGGGGTAAGCACAACAAGTTGAGGGACCAAAAAGTGGACATCAAATCCTGAAATTTACATTAAAAACAGAAAAACATCAAATTTTCTCTTCGGCGGACTTAAACCATGCAGAAAAATTTAAAAAATGTCACAAAAATGGAACCATAAAATAGTGTAGACTATTATATTTATAGAAATATTGATTTTAAAGTGACTAGAATATGATAAATATCATTTTATATTTTTTTACTAATAGTATGTCTATAAGACACTTTTGTGTGTGAATGTTCATGTCTACGTTTAAGACTGAAACTTTTGTTTCACTTATCAAAATGAAATAAAAATTATACCATCCCAACCGTGGTGAAATTATATACATTTTCCAAAAAAAGTATTTTATTTTGATATTTTCTGATGAAGTTATGGCTGGAAAACAAAAAGTGCTCCATTTTCTTTATGTTTTCAGTTCACTTTCACAAAAAAAAGCATTAAAAAAAATTATTTCTCAAAAAAATACAAAATATAATCTATCCCAAGATAGAAAACAACATCTAAATTTTCAACAAAGGAAAAAAATCAAGTTTTGTTCATCCAAATCACTGGCAAACAGACTACAATCTTATAGGCTTAAAAAAAAAAAAACCAAGTCATTGAATTTTGAGTGTTCAATATAGTTAAAATTGTCCATTTTTAAAAAACATTAGTAGTTTAGAAACTAGATTTTGGATGCTACGATTCATATTTATATAATTTTTCCAAATTTTGAGTGCACACATAGCTAATAATCCCTACAAGTTGATATTTTACTATTATTTGCAATATGACATCCACTTATGACCCCTTTTTGCCCTCCCAACTTATTGCACTTACCCTATGTCACTATGTTGTATTCCTTGATTTGAAATTCCAACCCAAATTATATATCCTACAATGGTATACATTAGATAGGAATTCATTTGAAATAACTTAGTGTTATGTACTTGAGTGAGCTACTTGGTTAAATTTTAGTAGATTATTTCTCCCTAGCTCAAATCTTGTTTTCCTTCACATATCAAGTTGATGAAGATACCGTCCCATCATGAATTTTTCTTGTAGATGGATAACCCATTACTATGGATAGAAGAGTACTAATATCTAACAATTCCTTAATGAAATCATTCTTGAAGAGGTTTTTAGCCAAATTGGAAATTCCTTTCTTCTTAGCTTTTAAACAAGACTTGAAAATAATGGTTTGGTATTCATTGGGTGTTAAATAAAATTATTTATATGTTATTTTAAGATATAGTAGTTTGGTACCTTGAATGGGAGTGATTTTGAGGGATAGGTTAATATGATAAGCATTTGATTGAGAAATAACTTATCCTTGAGGATCTTTCAACTCCTTAGTTTAGCGGTCAAAACATGAAGCACATGCTAGCACCGTGTCAACACATTGAATATAAGTACATAGATTCCACCTTCATGTGCTAATCAAATATTAAGAATTTAGTTGACCAAGGAAGTCCTCTTTTCATCTTCCATTCTACTCTAAAATTGAGTTAAATCCATATGTTTTACACCAATGTCTCCAATTTGTGGGATAATGGTTTCAAGGGATAAAATAGGCCTATATCCCATGTATTGGAACTTCATTTTGGTAGTTCGAATCTTTATCAAGTAATCAAAATAGGGAATGGTAAAAAAAAAAGGAATTTAAAAATCCAAAATTATGAAAAAATGTAACAAAAACACTTACCGGTTGGATGAAAATGAATATCTTCACAACAACGCCTTGTTTACATTTGAAATTTGAAATTTTATCTGAAAAATGACTGCACAAGGTCAATAAATAATGGCTAGGGTGACATGGGAAAAATGAAAGTGTAGACAAAAATCTGGTGGGTGATTGTTTAAAATGAATGGAATTGGACAAGTTCACATTTATAGAGACAAACCTAGTTGATGATTGGATGTTCCCATAGAGGAATTTAGTTTTATTTAAGAACCTTGCTCATGGGTGAATCATAAAATAGAAGGACCCATGAAAATATTCCCGCATTTCCATTCAAGGTTGACTTTTTTAACACAAGTGGCATTGCCCATTTGAATTTTTTAAGTGGTGAATGGTTGGAACTATGGAATAGTTCTAATAGTCTCAAGAGAAGTCGGTTTCACTAATGGAATTACCAATCAAGCCCCTAAAGTAGAATGTAGGGATGCGGGGAATAAAGGGAACCAAGGAACTATTCATGTGGTTTTGTATGGGGTTGATCTAACCAGATAATTCCCACTTATATTGTTAAAAAAATGAATCCTCCTGAATGGGGAAGTTAAGGGAACAAAATAATGGTTCCACTTATTCCATGAAAATTTGACTTTGCTAATAAACTCCAAAATTCATAAAACTAGCTAAATCTAAAAAGTGGAATTTTGTAGAAGGAACAATGTGACTCTTATTGCTCAAAATTTTGACTCTTGACTAAATAAAAATGCAATTTATAATAATGTGATAACATGACCTAAACTTGAACTTATGCACTAAATGTAAGCATAGCAAATGATCACCAGATGCCCCATTATGAGAATCATTTACAAATATACTCTTGCATGACATTAATTAAAAACCCCTAACTAACATCATCAAACACAAGTATAATAAATAACCATTATATAACACTTTATTACAAAAATTATATATTATAGAGGAAGCTTTTGCATACATAAAAGAATAAATCTCAGAATCATCATAAAATACAACATATGCAATACAATCTATATGTCAATACAATACACACACATGACTCGTGAAAGACATAATACAACTTTTGAACTTCCATGAAACACTTGTAAAATATTTGATACTTTTTCTCCAAGGAATCCCATTTTTAATAGAACTTATTTTGAAAATAAGAACTCTCTATAAAATTTTATAGGTTTCATGAAACCACTTGTCCTACTAGCTATCACATAGTTGGGTCTAAACATTCACCTTCTATAACTTGTACAATTGTTATCTAGTTAGCTTATTTGTAAACTGTATAAATAGTTATCAATGGGCAACATGTAATCCCATGTGATATTGTATTCTTACATGATCCATGAACTTCATGTATTGGCTTCCTTATAGTCCCATTTAGTCACCTTACATGTGAAATAAATTTTCCTTGATCTTACGTGGATTTGGGAATTTATTATCCTTATGGATTTGTTTCTCTTGAAAAACACTACATTTCTAGTACTATTTATTCTACATAAAATTAACCAAGTTATTATGTAGGTTTATGTGCATATCACCTAGTTGCAGCTATGATACTTCATTACTTTTTAAAAACACTTATTTTGCCATAGTTATGCAATGGGATCATCCTATTCAATGAATACCATCAGCATGCCATACCTTGAAATGTGACACTCAAAAATGGATGTTTTGGAGAAATACGAGATAGCTATAATCAAGGTAGTTCACATGGCCTCCTTTAGATTCTCAACTAGCATATTGATTACTTACCTCATTCTATAAGGATTCATCTGTTAATAAATTTGAGAGTCGTGTTTTTATGTTGATGTAATTTTTTACAAAACAAATATAGTAAATTGTGATAGTTAAGAGAAACTGAATGTTAATGAGGGATCTAAGGACAATCAATTCTATCATGGCCTTGATATTGTGAGGATCCATCTTAAACCAAGTTATATGACACAATGTGACTCAAGTAATCCATATCCTTGACTCCAAAAGAACATTTGAAAGGCTTAGGATAAATATGATGTTGTTTAAGGGTATCCAAAATGTAATTCACATGGTCCACACATTTCAGCCATGTTTTTTTCGCATATTACATTTTCATGAAAAAAAGACCCAAGAAAAAATTGTACACAAATGCTAAAAAACAAATTTCATCAAACTCTAAATTGTATATGGTGCATTTATGAGGTAAAAAGACATCACCAAATATTCATAGTGGTTTCCATGAGTCTTTATAATATATATTATTTATGTTTTCATAATTGATTATAATTTGACGATAACCACACTATAAATAAAGCTCTATTAAACACATTATTCCATGAAACTCATCTAGTAACTCATCAATTAATAAGATTGGGAATTTATCATTGATAATGTAATTTTTGAGCTCTCTTTATTCTAGATATGCATGTACTAAGTTTCATCCTTATTATGCATCACCACCATAGGATGGGAATGACCACTTTGAATATTTTTGACAATACTCGAACCTAGCATCCCATGTACCATATTATCAATCTCACTTGATTCTATTAAACTAATTGTTCCATAAAGTCACCCATTCCATTTCCTAGAGTATTCTGCAATTGATAACAACTCAACAATTATGGGGACTCTGGAAAAAACACCCACACAATTCAAATTTCATTTCATTTGAAGGAAAATACATGAATAGCTCTTTTAGATTCATCTCAATTGTTCCAAAGTTAGTGAGCCATTGGAATCCTAATGTGATGTAAGTTCCTCCCATGTAGATGAAAAACATAGGGTTATCAAGATCATGGTCTTCCATAGTAAGTTTAATATTATGGAATTTCTTTAAACAACTGAATTCACCCAATCTCATATCACATCTTCAAATTATAGAACTATACCTTAGATTAAGAAAACTTAAGAATGTAACCAATTTAATGAAGTTGCGAGTGAATCCCAAGTCAATCAATATTGTCACATTTAAAAAAAAAACCACTACCTTAAGGTTTGTGGCATGCCAATACTTAAAAGTGCATGGTAAGAAATATTAGGTTGGGTTTCCTACGATTCCTCCTTTGTCTTATCATCAACCTCTAATGTTATTTTTTCATTCTATTCATATTCATTAGCTCTTGCAATGTAGATTTTTTTTCACACACTTATTTACTCCACTATACTAGTTATCATAGCAAAAATATAATTCCTTTTCCTATTTCTCTTCAACTTAGTGAGGATTTAATCTAGTATGATGATGGAATGACTATGCTATGGTGCTATAATATTTGATACTTGTGAATGCATTTACTTTGATGAATTATTCTCTTTCATCTACCTTTCATGCAAAGACAATGGCATCATATGATGAAATCAAATTAAACATGCCTACACCAGTGATGGATGTGATTCATAAGCCTTGTAAGAAAAAAAAAATCATACATTGTTTTCCTTAAGTTCAACATATTCCTGTCAATCTAAAATAAAGAGAAAAAAGTTTGTTTTGTAGGTTATATGTATCACAACGCATATTATTGAATTGAGAAAACAAGAAATAAAAACTGTGAAAACAAAATCATTAGCTGATTTTGGAATCTATCACACATTAAATCTTCAAACCCATTATATATGTTAGAAACAACTCAACAAATTATATACCTTTTTGAAGCATCACAATACTTTATACATTTAATTTTGAATTGGATGCTTCGCTCTATAATAATTGTCTCCAAATCTCACATTATTTAAATCTAAGTATTGAAACCTATACAAATTTCTTACTTCTTAATTTGGAATAAATGATTAAGTGATATTATATTTATTAGAAATATATATTGATGGCATGCCTAATTAATTGTTTTACATTTATTAATGTTGCACTTAAAGTGAAGTCCATTTACTGTATATACATGTGTATAATATGTGAATCTCCATGTGATAACTATTTTATTTGTATGCCATTGCACATACACTTGGCATATCGTTGTGCCCAAGCATTCTTAGGCTCCTCTCATTTCTTAGTTTGATCTTAGTTATGTTTCACACCATTACATGAAACTTCCTCTCATGGTTAGTTACGTCAAAGAGTTTGGATTAGGTCGAATGACAAGGTGAAGTTCAAAATTTTCTGTTTCCACTCCATTGGTGCCCATTTTATACTTTGCAAACTATTTAGATTTTTTATTATTTTTCGTAGGATAAAATGAGTTTTATTCCAACGAACAATAAGCTCGTGCATGCATTCAAACAGCCCAATATCTAGTTTTAATTATGAATTTGAAAGAGCATGGTAGATAATATATTGATTTTCAGTTTTACTTCATAAGATTTGAGGATAGAAAGATTACTTTCCATAAAACTCATAAAATATATTCATGTCATTATACACAATTACTATTTTTTTTTTTTTGCTATCCTCATGTAAATAGAAATTGAATATGGATTTTATAACATCGAAAAACATTGTCATTTGATTTCAAATTTGAGACAAATATTTTTTTAATGTTAAAACATGGAAAATGGAAAATATATATTTTCATCAATGAAAGGCCATCGATAAAGAAAAGACTAAGTAAATTGGGTTTTAATTCTCTACAATCTATAAAACCAAAACTCACCAGCGGCTCAAAATTCCACAGAGTTAAAAGTGAATTAAAAAATGCAAATATTATATCTAGATAGTTGGAGTCTCCATTGGAACGCCAATCTTTTCCTGTTTATGTGTTCACATATATTCCATGTTCTAATTATTTAATTAAAAATATACAAATTTTAAATAATAATGAATGGGTTGTAGTTTAACTGAGGCAGATGATTATCTGATGGAGGTGAAACGAACAGGAGAGGATTTGAGTCTTAGGGAAATTTGGCAAAATGAATATTCCCTACTACTTGATCATGTTTGAATCGGAGATAAATTTGAAAGAAGGAATACTTTTTACTTCTTGTTTATGTTAATGTCCTATATAAATTTGACATAATAGATAACCTTTGATTTTTGATCACTAAGTTTGAATCCTAAATAAATTTAATAAACTAGATATCAAGTACTCATTATTCATATTTAATTCTACAATAAATTTAATACAACGAATACACTTTATTCTTAATTTATCTAAAAAATAAATTTAATAGATTTGATATCCCTTTATTCTAAATTAAGTTTGAATCCTAAACAAAATTTTCAAGATACAAATCTATGGAAATTTATAAAAGAAATGAAATTGTAACTCCTAAATAAACGTGAGAATAAATTGTACGTGTCAATTTATTAATTAAATTTTGACATATGTAATAAACTAAATATTTGTAACACTAACTATAGATATATATAACACTAGAAAAATAAAACTATACTAAAATGATGAAATATTCCTAAAAATTGATTGTCCGTCCCTATATATAACTATATTAATTAAAAAAACTATATGATAAGAAAGTTCACGGCCATACGTGAAACTTGAAAGAATATTACATGAAACCTGTAGCATATACGTGGATTATCTCTTCTTTATCACCTCCCAAGAATAAATTCCAAAGTAAAGTCACAGAAAGTTTTATTCGCTTTCCTTCCACTAATACATTCGATGTTCCCCACGTAATCATATTCCCTTGCCTTACACACTATATAAACGATCAAACCCATCCTCTACAAACCACAAGACAGCCTACTCTCATTTGCTTACTTCATTTCTGTTTATTATCATCATCTGTGTAGAAAGCATGGCATACTACCAGGACTATGAGAGCCAAAGATACAACCAAGGCTACCCAAATGATTATGATGGTGGATATGAGCAGCAGCGTTTCCCCCCTCCTCCCAGCAGAAAACAGGAGGAAAACTATGGACTTTATCAGCCTAATAACAGTTTTCAATCTGAGCACAGTTACAGTGAGCATCACAGGCACAACAGCCTTCCACAGGGCCAGATTGTGAAGCTCTCCTCCAAGGCCAATACAGATTATGCTCTGGGTGTCCGAGATGGCAGAGTTCTGCTAGTTTATTACAATCCGAGTGACCCCACCCAGGTATATATATATACTATCACAATATATCTGTTAGTATTGGAGTATTTTCCATACGGTGATATTTATTTGAGGGTGATAATTTATTTCTGATAACAGTGTGTACTAGTTTCTTTTATATATATTTATTGTGTATGTGTTTATGCAGCAATGGGTGAAGGATGAGAGCTGGAGCAACCGAGTGAGGGATGCAGTGGGTCACCCGGCCTTTTCTCTTGTGAACAAGGCCACAGGACAGGCTCTTCGTCATGCCCCTGGTGCATCTCAAGAGGTATATATATATATATATATATATATATATATAGTTCTTAGAACTTATTTTTTATGTTTATATGCTATCTGCACTGACACAGGAGTGTTGTTTTTGTTGTTGTTTATGAGCAGGTGTTGCTGACTAGGTATGAGGGTGAATCCTATGATGAGAATGTGCTGTGGAGTGAGAGTGAGGACATGGGATATGGGTACAGGACCATAAGGACGGCAAATGACATTGACCTCAACCTGGATGCATTCCAGGGTGATAGGAATCATGGAGGCATCATTGAGGGCACCCGAGTTGTACTGTGGAAGTGGAACAAACAGGACAACCAGCTCTGGAAGATCTCCCCCTCCTACTAGGAGGACTACCATCATATTCTGGCACTATATATGAACTATAATAATATATTTTGATGTTGTGGGTATTTTATGGAAGATCAGTTATATATGTAAAGCTATGGGAGAAGTGTGACATGGAAGATCAGGAGTATATGTAGAACTTTATATGGCTTTATCTAATGCTATAAATAAATTTGCTCTATAGTTTATAGTACGAACAGATACTTTAATCTGGTCTTAAATTATACTATATTTATATGTGATGAAATGAAGTAGTTTGGTTCATATTTATGATGAATCAATGTATGCAATATGCATCAACAGTATGAAGGGGTTCTTATGCATACATTTTATCTGCCCTGCTTAAACATTAATGTGTTTGACAGTTTACTAGTAAGAATTTTTATAAAGTTTCTTATAAATACTTGCAGTCCAGTACTAAGATGTGAAATTTATAAGCCATAAATCAAGGGTTCAAGTTTTACTCACCTCATTGCTAACATACGTGATGCTCTCCCCACTTCTATCATTTTTGAAAATGAACCTTTGAGAACTAACAGGAAATCATATTATTAAAAAGTTAAAACAACACTGTTTGTAAGCAAGAAAAGTGGATACTTGATAAACAATAATTAAATCTGCAAATAATAGCCTCTCTAATCTGTCCACCATCTTAACGACGTCTAACCTAGCCAAATTCCATGTTAACTAATGTTATAGTTTGTCAGGTTAAAAAGGATCAAACTATACACATCTTGTAGCATAATTCAGTCAATCAATCGTTAGATTTCTTACACATCTTGCTGGTTTCTCCAACATTTTCGGTTAGGATTTTTTTTTGCAAGGCATGTCATCTACAGATTGAGCTCCTTCATCTGCTTCGCCAGCTCCTCATTTTCTTTGACGAGTCGTTTGCGTGACCAAATATATGATCGAGAATTGTAAAATAAAAGTCATAATAAAATCTAAACGCTAACATATGACTTGATAATCTCTGCACACTATTCTATCATTCACCCATGAAATATTAATTATCCAAATTAGTATTCTTCCCATAGGCATATTTCCTAAATTCTAGCTCTTGCGTCATTGAATCCCTTTCCAAGACCTACAGACTAGGGCCATGTCATGCTACAATTTCCGCTGACCTATAGGGTCCCATACCTCTTCATCTAATGAATCTTTTGGTAATTTAAAAATATTGTTCCATTTATCTTTCTTAGGTTAGTCATCATGCAAATATCCAACCTTTCGAAAGCATATATATGAAAGTTAATTGCACTTTATAACTCACATGGCACCCTCAAGCACTCATGTTAAAACTATCAAAGCTGTCATAAATCTTCTCAAATTAACTACACATATTTTATAGTAGACATTATATATGTATGAATCACTCAAATGATGTTCAAGAGTCTAGGTTCTTCTATTTTAAAAAATACAAAGGTCCTAGAGTTATGTCTTTGCAAAAGCAAGTTAGTTTAAGAATTTTAAAGGTATTAAGGGAAAAGGAGGATCAATATTAGCATATGAAGTGCACCACATCATACTACTAGCATGATGGAAACATTTCAATTCTATCGGTAGTTACACCTACTATCTTTGTGACATATGATACAAGGGAAAATTAGGTAGGGGGTTGGCTTAGATTGCATACACTACTTACACCAACAATAGGAGAATTACACAAGGCTTACTACCATTCAAGGGGATGTAGTTAAACACATAGAAGGGGTTGACTTCTAGGATTAATTTAGCCTCACCCACACATGGATTTCTCCTTTTGTTATCTAATTGTTTTATGAATTTTACTGCATATATCTAAGATTTTTATTTGTTTTAGGTCATTAAAGGTGGTGCCAAAGGTGTGGAATCCTTAGTGACAAGAAATGACAACCATTTGTAGACCAGTGATGAGAAAGTAAAGTTACAGATCTCAATCATTTGTAAGTTCAAAACCATAATAAGAGGGACTACTAGACCATATTATACCTAGCAAGATCTATACAATTCCATGTACGCGATCGATTTCTAAGCAACCTTCAGAAAATAAAGTATTTCCTTATTCATAATTAGGTTATTCATCTCATCTCCAACCCCAGATCACTTATAAACATATCTACACAACTATGTATTCATCCTTTCCTATGTTTTAATTAATCATCATATCATTTGATCATAATAGAATGTATTAAAAGATTTATTTTGAATTATATAATTAATGTATTCAAAATATTCAACTTGTAACATATTTTACATCCTAACCCCATTTATATTTTTAAGGTGTAAACATCTTATGAAAATTATTTTTATTTTAATCCTCAACCTAGTTTGGATTTAATTTGTCTAACCTAGTTAGACCCTTTTATTACCACTCTTAGTGGCCCTAGCGTTTCCCCCATCTCATTGAGTAAATTTGCTATTCTAGGACTAGTTATCCTTTTCCTAGTTATCACTTGTATTAGTGATCTTGCTTCAAGAAATCATAAGGGATATCATCCTTTTAACCAGTTACATGAGTCTTATGAGTGCAAAAATAAGGACCTATCCACGTCACACCCTAGTGTGCTTGTGATAAAAGTTTACAAGGTTAATTTTTTCTTCTAGCTACCCAATGGGAGTCAAACTTAAAGTGTTACTGCTCAACCATTGTGTCTAGCTCTTGTCCTCCTTTTTTTCTACATATTATTCCTATTACCTCCCAACCTAAGCTAGAGGTTCCTCATAGCTCTCCTCCCATAGATACTTCATTTTCTTGTGAACAAGTACTTGATAGTAGCCCCATCAATACACTTGAGCCATATAATTATGATATTATTTCTGAATGTGAGACTTATGATTTTGATGATTAGAATATTGTTATTGATAATGCTCCTCCCCTTAACCATGTTTCTAGTTATGAGAATTTGAATTATTCGAATAATGTGGCCATTACTAGTGACATAGCACCTAACACTTCTGAATGGGATTCTCTCTCTTTTCCTATACCTTATGCAACTAATGATGAAAACAATTTCTCTTCTTATGATGATTATGTTTCACATGATTGGCATATTCCTTTATTTGGTAAAAAAATTGATGGTGTTTCTTTTCCCTGTGATCATGACATGAAAAATGATAATAATGATGAGTGTACACATGAATGTTTTTTTATTCTTGTTTTATAGATGACGAGCTACAATTTCACGTAACAATAATACTTAAAGTTTTGTTTCTTCTCTTCCTCATGAATACAGAAGTGATACTTCCAAGCTATGTTTCTTCTCTCCCTTATGAATGAAAAGCTTATATGACTACCCATGTCTCTTCCTTTCCTCTTATTACCAATAATGTGGAAACTGCTATTCTGACTTCTATGCTTCTTAAAGGAATGGAATATGTTAGTGCATACCCTCCCACTCCATGTGTTGAAATAAATGTTATTTCTTCCACTAGTTTTGTTGAAAAAATTTACATGTGTATAATGATGATGTCTCTTTAGATCTAGGATTTGAAACAAAACCTATATATCATAATATCCCATATTTTCTTTATGTTAATATTAATAATAATGATTAATTAGTTCATACTTACTTTAAGTGGAATAATGTTTTTATGGCTAATATTAATGGAAAAGTACAACACTTGAAAGAGCCTCTTAATAATTATGATATAACTCCTCAATAGGTTCTCTCTTTCATGCACATTGTAGGTGATTTACAATGAAAAGTGCACACTTTAACCCTAGAAATTAAATCCTATTATCCATGGAGTGACTATAATTCTCTCTATGAAAATCCAATACCGCCTAATATATTTAAATATGATTTCCAAATGTTCTTTATCATATCTAAATTTCAGATTTTTTAATGTACTTTTGATCATTATCTTCACCTTAAACAATATAGTTTTGTTATGTATTCTTACAACAATGATAGACTACTCCTAAATGTTAGGAATTAGTATTTACATTGTGTACGATAATAATTACACCGGTAATTATTATTATATAGTTTAATGTGTTATTAATATATTATTGCTATATAAACAATAATATATTATTGGTGTTGAGTTGTGTATTGTTACGGGAGTAACAATCACAACTAAATAGGTTTATTTGTTGTAACACTTTCCTATTTTATAGGAAATCAGTTTTCCTATTGATATGGCTATATAATAGCCTGTGTATGTAATTCAAATATTCTGAATATATTTGGTGTTTCTGCTGTGCATTCTCCAAGATTTGGTATCAGAGCGTCTTATGTATCTGATCAAGATGTTTTAATTGCAAAGGGGCAATTCAATCTTCTTGATTGCCCGGAGCATGTGAGTTATTATTTGTATAGATCATTTTTTATTTACAGTAAAGATGATCAATACGTTCCATGCAGTGTATATGTTGCAGTCTTCAATCTATACATGCACAAAATGATTCGGCGGCTCTGTGTGCGGTGAACTTTCTTCGACAACTGCTTGTATAATGTTATTTTATTGGCTTCTTTTAACATTCATTGCTATCTCTTTCCAGTTGTTTGTATAAGTACTAATACGTTGTAATCCAGTTGTTCTTTTCTAGATTTTTGGTTATATTTGTCCGAAAAGATAAATCAGGCGTCGTGAGAAAGTGAATAGTCGATTGCTTAGCGGGGTGATTTTGATGAGGGGGTTTCGGTTTTCTACCACCGCCTCAATTTCATATTGGACTTGACACCTATTCAAACATACTCGGTTCTGACTTGACAAAAATCTATTTTTTAATTTGGCGTTGGGTTTCATTCTATATGCCTCTGCCTCTGCCGAGCTCTCGAGACCTGCACAAGCCACCATTATTTGGTATCACATGCTAGCAGGTGTCAAAGTCTTTCATATGCAGGAGAGTATTATTTGCAATCGAAGATTTTGAGGTCGATTTTCTTGAAACAAAAAACATTTTGGAGGATGAAACGTGATTATCAGATCTGGTTTGGAATGTTTTAATTCATTCTATAAATAGATTGTATTGGATGTGATGTGTCATACCAACACCCAACACATGGCGGCCCTTGTCTACATGCAAAGTTGAGTTTCATATTATTGTTTATTGTTTGTTTAGGGCTTATATCTAGTTTACATTGTCTTTTTAAATAAGCTTGTTGTATACTTTTGTGTCAAAGTGTTGTTATAAAAGAGTAGTCACGTAAAAAATAAAGTCCATTAATATGATATGACTATAGCCAATAGTCATTATAGTATAAAATTGTCAAAAGATTCAAGTTGTATGTCTATTTGAAAGTTTCATAAGGAGAGTCTTTGTTAAAGTCAGTGTTTTGGTCATTTTGTAGTCGTAAAAAAAATAAAAATTGCCTTACGAATGCATTTTCGGTTGAACCCGACATTCGATTTAGGCATATAATTGAGCCTCGATTCAAATTCAGCTGAGCTAGCAGCAATTGATGGAGGAAGGAGGCATCGGAGGAAGGAGGTTGAACAACGACCTCTCGTCAGTCACCAACGATGGGGCCGCGCAGAAGCTGTGGTGGAATATGTATGGTGTGAGTATATGATTTTCAGTGTGGTTTCCATTTTCTCAATGTGCTTCAGTTTGCAGTGTTCCTGTTGCTTTGAGTGGTGTGATTTATTGTTCATACTGGAAAAGAATTGTATAAGAGGTAGAAAACTATGGATATCCTCTGACTGTAGAGATCCTCTGACTGCCGTACTTCATTGGAAGATGATCGGTCAATGAATACGTTCATTGGAAATGGTGATTATGTGTAGCAAGATCAAGACAACAAGATCTAGTTAGTATGATACAACATAATACATTTTTCCCTTTCTGATTTCTTATTTGGAATTTCACATTGTGGGGGGGAATACATACCAATGTTCCATTCCCATTCTGCACCCAAAACGACTTAGTCAAGGAAAGCTTCTAGTGGCAGTGGTAGTTTTCTATGCTGTTCAAGATCGAGTGGCAGCAATCAATGACAGAGACTACGATTAAGAACATTACGATTCTTATAGGAAGTAATGTGAAATATTTTCAGTATATCTTCTATTGTGCAGTTTTGAGATATGCAAGTTGTGTTTCCTACATAATTCCCTGATGTATAAGCATAGTGGTGAACAGTAGCACCAGAGTAAGTCAGTTCATGGATCTTGAAAGGGTTTATGGGAGGATCCATAAAACCACACGAGGTCGACAGTTGATGAGGTTCTTGTCGCGTCAAGGTTTGTGGTAAGCCTGTTTAAAACCATGGAAGGAGTGAGCCTTTCTTTTGGATCAAGATCATGAGTCACAGAGTTGGACATGCCACAGGGGTGAGCATATTGCAGTTGAGAGTGTGGATGTTTTTCTACCATGTAAACACTAAGGGGGGGAATGTTAGGAATTAGTATTTACATTATGTACGATAATAATTACACTGGTAATTATTATTATATATTTTAATGTGTTATTAATATATTATTGTTATATAAACAATAATATATTATTGGTGTTGAGTTGTGTATTGTTACGGGAGTAACAATCACAACTAAATAGGTTTATTTGTTGTAACACTTTCCTATTTTATAGGAAATCAGTTTTCCTATTGATATGGCTATATAATAGCCTGTGTATGTAATTCAAATATTCTGAATATATTCGGTGTTTCTTCTGTGCATTCTCCAAGACTAAAAGCCTTATGTACAAGTCTTATAGTTGAAGTAATGCATTGGTTTAATCACTCCTAGTGAATCTTTGAGCACCATGTTAGAAATTGGAGAATATTTCCTTATACATTTTAATGACAACAAAGGTCTTGGAGTTACTTATGAATGTTTACATGTCTTGCATCAATAAAATATTGAGACAATTTCTTACTATATTCTACACTTTAGGGAAAGTATGCAATGATTAATCTATAAGTCTATATATCTAGAAGTGCAATATATGTTTTGTCATTGTCTTATTTTCCTAATAAAGAGACATTTATTTATGGAACATGTTAGTATTTTAAAAATATTTTCCTTCCTATTATGGATTTGTAGCAAGAACTTTCTTCCCTTCATATACCTACTCCCTACATGGAGATTAATTCTAATGATAAGAGTGACTCATATTTTACTTCTAGAAAACTTAAGTTTTTACATGTGGTAATGTTTTCTATCATATTACACCTAGACATAAGGACCGTACATGGCCTCTTCCTCCCCTTAAGTAAAATCCATTTCATTTTCATAAATCTCTTGATCATTGACACTATATTTTACTCAACTTACTTGATAAGTGTTTAATTCAATCACCATGAAATGATCATCACCATCCTCATCATTTTGATCATAAAAAAGGCCAACATTTTTGTAATTTCCACCTTATTAATGGACATTGTGACAACTATTGTTATGTACTAGATAATAAATTCGAATTACTTGAAGAGAAAGGAATTATATCTTCTTGGACATGGTATTTTCATAGATCCCTTACTCCTCTAAGGCATTGATCCATGGCATATGCAATAACCTATGGCGGTCCTCATCAAGACTAACTAATTTCTTAGTCTTCTAAGAGAGATTCCTCCTAGAGGGGAGTCCCTCTAAATCAACAATAAATTTTTTTGTAAAACATAAGTGCATTGCAATTTATAAATGAAATTTGTTTCATAAAATATTCAAGTTACAATAAACAATACATAGGCATGTAAATGAGGGACCAAAAAGCATCCACAAATATAATTTTGGACCATTTTCCTCATAACACACTTGTGTAATGACTTAGTCATATTATATCATCACCCTTTTGTAAAGTGAGTGCATTATAACATGTTTTCATCATAACGGGAGCATGCCATAAGTTTTTTATAATGCAAAAACATTATTACATGTTCACATTGTTTCTATAAAAAAGGCTCAATCGAGACAAAGGCTATTACATTTTTTTGGCCAAAAAAATGAGTGAGGAAAAAATACGAGAATAATATAGCTTGAGGGGGTGTTACTGAGCTAAAATATTTGCATGCAACAAATAAAAAATGGTGGAAGTTCCAACATGCAACCGTAAATAAAATTTACGGTATTTTTAGTGATGAAACTTGTTTTGTATTACATTGTTCCTAATTCATTTAATTTTATAATTTTAGTAGATCCAAAGTCTTGACCTAAAAAACCCTCCTTCACCTGGAGAGAAGGGTGAAGAAATCCTACTAAAACTCCTACTTCGATTCCTAGAAATACTCCTAATACTCAAGAAATAATTATAGGGTAGATTAAAAAAAAAAACTTGATCAAATTAAAGGTTTAATAGAAACCCCAATTTCATGGGTACCAATCACTAAGATCTTGCATTATCATTCGATTCATTAATATATAATATTCATAATGCGATGATTCAAATAAACATGTGGTGGGGGTCACATAACCATTTGTCAAAAAATTTTATATTTAAGATTTCATTCCTAAAATGATACCATACTATTTTGATATTAAAGACTTCCAGAGAAGAGGTAAATGATCCCTACATGATAGATTGTAGGAATAATATTTACATAACCAACTGGTTAGATCCTTTTCTTTCCCATCTATTCATCATGTTTTGTCCCTTTAATTATGAAGGAGACTATGAAGGTTGAGACACTCCACTCTATTAATTATTTGACACATTCTTTGGTTTAGTATAGCATACATTTATTCCAAGATGACGAGGGTGGGCCTTTGAGGCATCATGTATCATATCACATTATTTTTCATGCTTTTGGTTCTTTAGGCACCTATGGCATTAACACAACTACTATAAATTCTATTCAGAATGCTCCACAAGATGAGTAGGGCTCTCAATCATATGAGATGTCAGGATTTTATGTTGGAGAATATCATTGTCACATATGATCTACTAGAGATTAAATTTGGGATTAATCAACAAGTAGTTTTACATAAAGTAAAATGCAATTTAGTATATATATTTTAGATTGAATTTCTAAAATTAATAAATTTAATTCATTATGAATGAAAACTAATGATTAATGCATGTTTGCTATTAAATTTTAGGATCAAACAACACATCATGTATCACATTCAAATTCATCACTTTTTTATGGGTGTGACAAACCCTCAGGTATAGAATTGTAATAAATTAGTAAATATTTTACATGCCAATTTGTTTTTCTTATTGTGATTTTGATCTTAAAACACAATTTGATTTTGAATAGGAAGCTACTAGACTTTTTACATCTAGGGATGGCGGTGTGAGGGTTTATGTTAGGGAATCCACTGATCTAAGTTTTAGTATTTTCAATTATCATTTATGTAGATAATGAGCTATGTTTAATGTATGCAAATAATGTCATGTCGCTTTCTATGTGCATAAGTTTCATTATTTTGATCACATAACCTTGTAATTTTTTTAATTGATGACATCATTTGAATCTCCTTACAACAATTGATGATCGCTAGACCTCTGAGTTACTATGGGAATATTATTTTTTGTGCCTCTTACATAAGTATAAGCTAGTAATGTAAATTTCATTATGAATTTCATTTATTAAATAACATCATTTAGTATAAATAAATGACATTCATACATAATCTAATCTATGTCTTCTTGGTTTCCATAGGAGGAGGTAATAACTCCAATTTTTGCACCTTCCCTTGAGGTTGATGTGCGTATGGTTAATACCCTTGGGGTCAATACTGAGATGAAGAGGATGACTCATAGGGATTATGAGATTGTGGTAACTTTTTTTTTTTGTAACTAATGTCATGTTTTGTATACTAATGTGTATATTATTTATTTGTATTAATGGGTGGAGCTATAATCATTTATAGGTGCTAAAATTTATGAGAAATATCCTACCAATGTTTGAATATTTTTCCTTTTTGGGCTTCTTAAGAGATATCATTGGACTGATGTATTTGAGAAGGACCAGGATAATTGGGTATTGAAATGAAATCTCTAATAGTTTCTATCATACCACCTAGATGTTTGGACATCATTGGTTTGGTGCTATGAGTCACTGATTACAAACTATTTCCCTTAACCCCTAACAATGACATGAATTGAATGTTTTTGTAGCTTTTCATTTATTTCGAGAGTACAAAACTAACATGAGGTGGGAGAAAATAGTAGAGGTTTTCTAGATGAAATAGATGCCCATCTATATATTTTAACAAGACATTCCTAAGTTCCATAGATTATGATAAATCATCCATCAAATATTTACGATTTTCCTCTCTTAGAGTGATTAAGAGACATCACCAAACCGATGTAGTAGGGAAGGATCGAGATAGTAGGGTGGAAAAAAGAAACATCTAATAACATCCTACAAACTATTGCATTTTGATAAATCTCTTGATAATTGACACTATATTTTACCCAAACTTGATAAGAATTTGATTCAATTACCATTAAATGATCATCACCCTCCTCATCATCTTGATCATGAAAAAGGCAAACATTTTTGTAATTTCCACATTATTAATGGACATTGTCACAACTATTGTTATGCATTGGATAACAACTTTAAATTACTTGAAGAAAAAGGAATTATCTCTCATTATACATGATATTTTGATAGATCCCTTTTATTTAACAAAAATAGATTTGTGATTAATTTTAATTGTAGAGTCATGTATGATAAATAAATGTTAAAGTAAATATTTGACACAAACAATTAGCTAATAAAATATAAAACCCTAAGTGTAAGAGCTCGAGAGAGAGTAAAGGACTTAGTTGATTTCACACTTTTCCTGGAACTAATCTATGTACTAGAAAACTAATGAAAAACAAGGGAAAATTGTAACAACTGTGCACTGTAAAATCTAGGAATATCAAACATATATTGACTAGGGTGCTTGGAATGGGTCATGGGAACCTGGGTGCCAGATTCTGCTTCTAGGTGCTTGTGATTGTGAAAGTGGTCGGAAGGTGATTTTTCTAGTGTTGCGCAAGTATCACTAATAGTCATTGTTGGTATCCTATATGTCATAATATGATTGTTTAATGCACCTGTAACCTACAAAGAGATGTCCACCTGTAAAACCCTCCAACTACATCAAATCCCAAAAAAAGAACAATGTAATATAGGGAGTCGAACTAACCCCAACAACCACCCCAATAAGTGAACTTATTATTGAGAATTGCACTACATCTTAGAAGCCATGTAGTTCTTGTGTGTGTGTGTGTGTGTGTGTGTGTGTGTGTGTGTGTGTGTGTGTGTGTGTGTGATAGAATCGTTCCCTAGGAATCCCTTGCACAAATGTACTTGATAGAAGGCGATAGCTACATGTACCAATATAAGTAGATGTGTGGATGAAAAAATGAAATTCCCCTTCCTACGAAGTGTATGTACAAAATGAAGTCCCTTATCCCTTTGTATGGATGTTAAAGGGATGCCTTTGATGCTCTTATATGCCTTTGGATGCAACCTTAGGTGATGATAATAGATGCTTAGAGCTTGGTCTTTTATTTTGGTCACATAACTTTGTATTTATATGATTCCCTTGGTTGAATTTCACAATTTACAACTAAAAGGCCGACCCATAAGAAAATATGATGCCCAAAAGATAAAAGAATCCCAAAAAGAGTGAGTAAGGTGGAAATAGGTTAGGGGCACCCAGAGGGGACATGGGCACCTAGGAAATGGTGCCTTAGCTGGGCGGTGGTGTCTAGAGTAATAAAAGATAAGGACGTTATATACCAATTAGGTTTTAGGGTGTAAAATTCCAGATAGAAGACAAGAAACAAAGCAAAGAGTCCAAAGATAGTTGTCAACTAATAGTTTTCTCACTTAAGAATCATATGAATGTAAGTATACTTTTAGGACCCATAAATGTACCTAAGTATGCAATTTTGTGTCTACGTTGTCCTCCACTTTATGTTTTTGAGTGAATACTTGATAACATACAATAGATAAGAGATGCTTACTTGATAACCATGTAGAATGTGATGGTGTTACCGTGTCGAAGAGATTAGTGAAAGCGTGGAGTGATAAATTGAAGTGTGAAAGCTAAGAAAGAGGAAGTCACCTTAGGGATAAAGTGTATTTTGTTGTACCATGTTATGTTTTATGTGGGGATGCTTCTTGTTACATATTAAGGTTGGACCTGCAAAAGAAGAGCGAAAGAGTAATATTCTATAGATTTGGTCAGATTTTTACTATTAAACTCAGAATAATAATGCAGAATATAAAAACACAATATGATTTTCTTCTATTGAATTCAACTGGGACAATATATTCATTGATAGAGATTACATTATATAGCAGTTTGTACTCCTTATTCCATGGATTCAAACATCATCTCAAATCCCTAAACTAACTCACTATAATCTCTTAACAACTCCTATTCTAGTGGTGAGATAAACTCACGTACACAAATACAATCCTATATTATTATCAATGTGCTGTATTATCATGAAAACTCTGTTAATAATAATATTACAAAGCTATGAGTTGTAAATACAACTCTTCACAAAAATTATAAAAAATATAATCTATAATAAACTAATGTGAGCACTAACAACAACTATATATCTGTAACATTCCCCCCCTTAGTGCAAACATGGTGGAAAACCATTCACATATTTATCTTCAGTATGCTCATCCATGTGGCATGCCCAACTTGGCTCATGACCTTGATCAAAAGAAATGCTATCTCCTTCCATGGTTTTAAACAGGTTTACCACAAACCTTGACGTGACAGGAACCCATCAACTATCCACCTCATGTGGTTTTCTGGATCTTCCACAAACCTTTTCAAGATCCATGAACTGACTTATATTGGTGTTTCTGATCTTCTGCAATGCTCTGACATCAAGAGAAAATATAGGAAATATTGCTCACTCAAGAGCTCACTTACTACAATAGTTGAATAGGAATGTGACATTTGTTCTTATTTTCACACAGTGGAAAATAAACACACAACTGAAAAAATGCCACAACTTCATTGTGCGGCCCCGTCACTTATGGCTGACGAGAGGTTGCTAATTGACCTCCTTCCTCCATTGCCTCCGTCCTCCATCTGAAACTGCTTAGTTACTCAGAAAATTTGAAAATGAAGCTCAATATAAAATTCCCCCCTCAATTTGAACTTGGTTGTCACGTACAAGCGAAAATGCGACCAGGAGAAATGTAGGCAACCCCCCTCTCTGTTTTTTTTACAATTTTCTTAATGATCACCTAAATGACACAAAAATAACTTTAAAATTTTGACTCGACTTTAGACAAAGGACAAAAAACAATACAATAATATTGTGGCACTCATTGACATGACCCAAATAATAACATAGAATTAATAAAACCTATTAAAAATAAAAAAATTATGACATGGGATTTTGACTATAAAATACCCTTATAATGGAGATCATACAGGATAAAATTAGCAATTTTTTTAAAAAAAATTAATAATGAACCTAATAAACAACCTTTATAAGGAAACATCTTTATGAACTAAATAGCTTCAGTTTTTAATGATTTCCAGGAATGAAATTTACCAAAACAATATCCACAATGGAATATACATGAAGATACATTGAATAGAAATTAAAAAACATGAATACTATGAAGACGGGAGAACAACACAGTGGACAGTGAATTTGTAAATTTATACAAAGGAACATAAGTTGACAAGATGTTTTCACATTTTCTAAAAAAATATGAACTGGGTTTCTCTAAAATTCGAACTATAGAGTAAAAATGCAAGTATATTCAAACCTAATAAATATTACAAAATTATCAATATGGGTTTTCAAAAAATAATAAATTTATCAGTCATTTTTAATTGAAGATGGAAGACAACAAGACGAAAGGCGTGAAGTATGTAGTCCACAGGAATATATGATAGATGTAATAGAATTTCATGTGAACAATGGATGGAATAGAAAATGGCATCACTGGAAGAAGAAAATGATACTACATTAAATATGCAAGTACAAAATTCATACTTTAATAAACTGCATTCTCAGGGGCAAAGATAAGTATGACAACCCCTCACAAATCCATTACGCATCAATCATGGAAAGGACCCAAAACTGCTATGAAATAGACGTGAATACCAGCTCTGATACCAAATGTAGATTTGGTCAGAGTTTTAATATTAAACTCAGAATAATAATGCAGAATATAAACACACAATATGATTTTCTTCTATTGAATTCAACCGGGACAATATATTCATTGATAGAGATTACATTATATAGCAGTTTGTACTCCTTATTCCATGGAGTCAAACATCATCTCAAATCCCTAAACTAACTCACTAGAATCTCTCAATAACTCCTATTCTAGTGGTGAGATAAACTCGCGTACACAAATACAATCCTATATTATTATCAATGTGTTGTATTATCATGAAAAATCTATTAATAATAATATTACAAAGCGATGAGATGTAAATACAACTCTTCACACACATTATAAACAATATAATCCATAATAAACTAATGTGAGCACTAACAAAAATTTTATATCTATAACATATTCAAAGTCATGTATCATGAAAACTCTGTAATAGTATGCAAATATGTGTAAATGTAGTAAAAGGAAAGTGTGCACCTGATAATTATGAGTGTAAAAAGATAGAAAAAATGTCCTAAAAATGTTGTGTAGAGCGAGTTTTTTGGGTGATCTCAAACCAAAAGCGCTTTTTTTAGTCGATCTCATGCCAAGAGTGAATTTTTTAGGTGATAACATGCGAATAATATGTTTTTTTGGCTATCTCATGCCACGAAAAAAGATTTTTTGGGAGAGAGGTATGTTGGTACTCTCCTTCCATGACTATTTCTTGAATGATACACTATTGCAGATGGTGTGATCCTATTTTGTCCCGAGTTGTAACATATTGGTTTTGTATTTATTTGATGTAGAAAATGGAGAATGAATGCATTTTTCTTGTTGGAGGACGTGCATGTATTGTGAAAAATGATATGTGAACAACTTAAAATTGTGTTGATCTGAGAAAGTATCTATATCTTCCCCTTGGACATAAGCACCTGGGAGAGGTCAGGAGCACCAAGGTGCTAGTATATGTAGTTCCAAACTTGTGTATATGGTGTGCTGAGGACCCAATTCAGATTTTGGGTCATTCTGTGAATGTATGAATGCTCTATTCTTGTATTTTGTAGGCATGTACTATAGATATGAGATGTTGTATGGGGTGACTGATTGACCGAATATATAACCCCCTCATTTGGTGTGCATGTCACATTGATAGAAGTATGCGACCCAAATGAGAGGACCTTATGTTGGTATGAAATTTTATCCCTATAGGGGATGGGATATGCATTGTAGAAACCAAGGCACATGAAAAAAAGTGGCTAGATAGATGTGTTAGTAGAAAAATAAGGAAAAAGGTCATAGAAAAATAGTGAAACAAGAAAACTTACATACAAGAGAGACTGTAAAAAGTGGGTTTCATACATGGGACATCACTCATAATGTCACAATAAAATTAGGGTCAAAGTGACCAAAGAATACAAGAAGTGATCAAACAAGACATAGGAAATAGCCCACAAACAATGACATACAATAACAAATAGTGTTAAGCATAGAGTAATAGACAACCATGGTGGAAGATAGTTGTGAAAAGTAAAATTTTCATATGAAACACCCGTTAGCATGTGAGAAATATAAAGAGCATGTCAAAGTGTGCATGTCTCAATGTAAAGTAATGTGCTAGTAAGAATATGAAGTAGTATAGAATTAAACAATAACACCTATAGTGTGTGAGAAATTATATTCCCTCAAGAGCCTCGGTGGGATTGAAAATAATTACAATTCCAAACATCATTACAACATGTGACGATATGTAAGAAGCCTTCATTCATGGATAGAGAACAAGTGAACGTACACGTGTATATAGAAAATATAATGACATACTGGATATCCGGCTAACATAGTAAGCAAAGTGTACATGTAAGTATAAGCAAGAAAGAATAAGTGCAACCAAGATATGCAATATGTAGTGAATGAGTGTGATGGAGTGGTATGAAATTTGAATGTGATAGGAGTAGCGTGCCCCAAAGAAGATATGGATGAGTATGAGATGAGGTTCATTTATAAAAGACCCCTCAACAATTAAAAATTAACCATAGAACAAGAGTGCGTCATCGAGAAATGGTTTGATAATGTGCGCTAGGAATATAGATCAATGAAGCATAGTGTGTAAAAAGTACAAGAAGAGGTGAGGTTTATTTCATATTTATACCCTCAACAGTTGAATATGAATTGTGGAACTAGAGTGTTTCATAGGGTGGTATGATGTGTGAGAGTGGGATGCTAGAATGATGTATCATGAAACACAGAGCATGAAATGTGTAATGTGTTAAGTTCATGAATGTAGTATGCCCTCAAGAGTCAAGTGTGAACCTTAGAACAAGATTGTGTCATAGGGTAGTGATGATAAAAATTATATCAAGTTGTGTGATGATTTTTAGAAAGATGAAGTATGAAGCACAAAGCATAATAATAGAAATGATATACACATGATGATGTTAGGAGGGGGTGAGATAAGTAAGCATGATGCCCCCCAAGTGTATGACATGTATAAGAATCAAGTAACATCATCTAAGAGATCTTCATTGTCAAGATCATAGCCAATTGGATCTAAATCAGAGACTTGGTAATCAACAGTATGAGGTTGATCATATAAGGAGTAATTACAACGTAAATTGTACATGTCCATTGTGTATTATTAATTAGTGAAAGGAAGTTGTAGATAATCGTGTCCATACAAGTGGGTGAGATTTTGAGTATAGCTGAGAAATTAATCATTTCAAATAGAAACACGGTAGAAAGGCATGGGGAATGTGATACTAGTGTGATTAGGATCCAAAGAGCCACCAATGTAGTCAAGCCAAGACTGTCAAGTGTAATTAGAGAGGATCGAGGAGTACATAAAAGAAATATTGATAAATAAAGACCCGAAGGCCATAATAAATAGAAACAAAGACACATCCATGATAAATATGAGGAAAATGAGGTGGTGGAATAAGATCATCAAGTGTGAAACCAAGCCAAAAAATCTGTCATGCATGGAAATGGTGTTAGAGAAAGTGGGATCAAATGGAATATGAGGCCAATACGAGTTATGAATGAAAAGAGTGCATGTGAAAGGAGGTAATGTTGCGGAAGAGTGAGATGAGACTAGTGACATGAAATCCAATGTATGGACATATCCCTAAAAATTATCATAGCACTAGTAGACAGAGGGGGTTTCTTGAACTGATATTCACCACGGCCAAATAACAAAAAAAATTTCATTGAAGTAGGACTCTTCTATCTCTAAAGGAGTAAAATTAAGAGTGCGCAATGTGTCATCATTAAGCTCCACAACATTAACCTCACAATCAAAATCATCGGTGCTGGAATTATCATTTTGAATATTGATATCAAGGATATTGGAAGGAGAAGAACAAGATGTAGGAGTGAGAGGACTCTTGATAAGAGGAATAGTGGTAAGGATGGGAGTGGAAAACGAGGGTGAAATGATATTAGTATTATGAGTGGGAATGGATGGTATACTTGTAGAGGTGGAAGAAGACTATGGAGCACTAGATTTTCCAACATCATAAGTACCAATATTTCTATATGGAATAGGTTGCGATGGAGGAATAGGCATAACAGTAACAAGGTCTATGTAGAAAAACTTGAATGGATCCAGGTCAATAGAAATGGTATGTTCATAGTCATCATGTAATAATTTAACACATGAAATAACTATAGAAGGAACAACATGCATTGCATGAATCCATAATCTACGTAGCAAGAGATTTAAATGGAAATGATGTATCAATAACAAAGAACACCGTAGGAATGATCTTAGGCCTGACTTGTTTAGGCAAATTAATAGTACTAAGGTAGGTGCTAGTGGTGGAATCATAACCACGAATGAGAGTAGATTTTATAGTAATTATATATCAATAATACAAATTTTCCGGAGAAGGGAGTGAGCACAAAAATTTATAGAAAATCCTTTTTCAATGAGTACATGCTTGATAAAAATGATAGCAGTGATAATTAGATGTGAAAATGGATTGTCAATAACAGATGGTGGTATATCCTCATCACTAAATTATATAACATGTGGTATATTTTTGAGATATTAAATGAGATGTTTGAAGGCCACCAGTGAATTATTACTTTCAATGTGAATAGAGTGAAGGGTGGTCATGCACTTTGCGATAAATCATAAAGAGAGATTTTTTTCGTTGTATTCTTAAGCTTCTCTATGATGTCATAACCCTTAGAGGTCGTGGTAGGAGATATAGAAGTGAAAGTTGGTGGGATAGAAATGGGTTGAGTCATGTGAGGATGAGTGTGGTGAGTGGTGACTACATTGATAACTAGATTAGCCATGGGAGTAATGAAGCGGGGAGAATATTGAGTATGAAGTTGTATGCTAGCTAAATTTTGTGCACAGCTAAAAACCTAGGCAGTCATGAGATAAATATCCCTCATTTACTGATGAGGCTCCCATGTAAGATGTTTATCAATCTGGTACATATGAAACTTAATAACTATTTACAACGGTTTTACTTTAATTTCAAAGCTCATGAACCATAGCTAAGCAATTCTGTAGGAAGTAAGCAATTGTTAATGAAGTATTTTCAGAAGGCAGAATGAATGGAATGTGGGAAAGATAAAAGGAAGATATGTAATTCAATCAATATTTTTCAAATTTGTCCTCATACACATAGATAAAATATTAAAATAGATCTCATAATATTCAGAAGTAAAAGAAAGGGAAAGATTCTAATCTAAATCTCAGATAACACAAATTTTATCTAAGATCCACATAGAAGTAAGAAACGAAGCACCATTGACACAAAGTTCTCTATACATCCACTTGTATTCAATTCCTCATCTTTCACATATATAACATCAAGGGTTACAAAAAAAAGTATTACAAGTCTAGAATACACTAGAAAAGTTGTGATCATTTAACCTGTTGGTGCTCAGAATGGTCTCGCCCTAATTTTCCTTTGAAAATCTATAGATTTGTGGCCTCTATCAGTTTCTTCTTCCCGTGTTGTGCCTGGTTAATCCTTATGGCCATTTTAATCTATTCATGGGTCGTAGATCACTTATGGGTCCATGATTTGCTCCTAGTTTTTGTGTTCCTATGAAAAGATCTATATTTTGAATCCCCGTGCTCTGTTCATTCAAAAACTTATGTTTTCCCATTCTCTCTATTCTCGACGGTCGGGATTTTTCTTCCTTATTGTTTCTGAACTAAGTACTTGAAGAAAATGAATGAATGTATCCTTGAAGAAAGGATTTGAGCCCTATAATATTTCTAAGTTTTTTTTCCTTAAAGAAAATTTCATTCCTAGGCTCAAATGGTCATTTTTCTTTATTTTACGGTCTAACGGGTGTCTTTTTCTGTCAAAGTTATTCCTCAATGCTCAATGGTCACATGTCTTCCTTTGTTTGTTTGGGGGATGGTGAGAAAATGCTTTAATTTATCACTTTTGTCTTTTTGGCAAAAGGGAAATTTTGGTCCTGCATCTCCGCTCAATTCTCCTTGGTTCTTTTGATGCTTACGTGGTTTCTGCTGATTGGATGAGGCGCGGAAGGTCTGTTTTTGAACTTGTTCTTTTTTGGCTACTTTGGAAAAATGTTTGAAACCACCCCATGGCCCCGCCAAGCTTTGACTGGAGCAAATTTAAGAGGCAAGGAAAAAGTCTCACTTTGACCCCACAGGAGGACACGTGGAGGTTTCTGTTGAGCTTCAAGCATTTAGACAAACTTTGCCTGAGCAGGACACGTGGCAAGCCCGCACTCGTCCAAGGTATCAATTTTTTGGGACCGTCTCAAGGTGCGTCATGGTGACACGTGGCATTTTGAAAATTCAAAGAGGCGGGGAAGTGGACCATCGAAGGAAAATTGGATTTTTTACCTCTTGACATCAAAAGGATTAAAATCTCAAAATGGCTCGCAAGCCTGATAAAGGAAGGGTCAAAGTTTGCTCCAGTCAATGGGGGAGGTGTGGAATCTTGGGGGAAGTTTGGAAAATTTTCCTTTTGAAAAAAAGGGGATCAAAAGTAAAAAGGGAAGTGCGGTTTCGCTGCAATCATATTTGGACACATGTCAAGCCCGTTTTTTCAAGGGCGGAGTTGCGGGGAAAACTTGGAAAATTTTCCCTTTTCCAAAAGGGGAATTAAATGGAAGAATTTGACCGCAGTCCTGTTAGGGCCCATCTTAGGATACATGTCGGGCTCATTTCCCAAGGGAGGAGATGTAAAGAAAAATATGAAATTTTTCCAAAAGTTGTAAAAAGTCAGAGGAATCCCCTGGGTCTATTTTTAAGTCTGAATCTGCCACATGGATGGCCCAAATTCAAAGCAAAGATCAATGGTAGCTTAGAGTTGAAATATGATTTTCCCTCCATTTCTCTGTAACACGTCTAGAGGTGCGAGTTTTCATGATTTCCTAGTTTTTTCTACACACCAAGTTGAGAAGGAAGTTAATGTTGATATCTAAAGTTTGGTGGGGAGATCTAGAAGGTTTCTTTTTCAATTAAAATGGTCTAACTTTCGTGCCCGATCATATTTTCACTTTTCTTCTCCCAAGTATGCAAGGGGCCAGATTTGACAGATTAAGGGTAGAAGTGGTTGGCAAATTGAAGGAAGAGTGATCTACCAGAATAAGGAGTTGAATGCAGGAGGCATTCGATGAAATATGCCCCCTCGAGCACCTGGAGACTTCTTGCAGATTTGATTCTGAGAATCATGAAAGAATCATGGCGAACAATGGTGCATTAAATGTTTTTTGTCTTTTGGGGAGAAGGGGCTCTAGTGTAAACGCTATAAATGGCACAAATTTTCCGTGTAAATGGTTAGGAGTTTTTGGAAATGTCAGAGACTAATTTTTCTAGCAGAAAAAGCTTAACAGAGCCCATCCATTTTGAGAAGCCTGTATATCTCTTTTTGTATCAAATTCAATCATGTCAAGGTGGTTGCAAATGTACAACCATTGACAAGCTTTGAGATTGTTCTGGAAACTCTCCGTTGCTAATAAAATTTGATCAAACTTGAGTTATTCTGTGTTAATCTTAAGTAAAGTGTATTTATTTCATATTTGAATGCATGTAAGTAGTTTTTCTTGTTTCTGTTGTAATCGTGTATCAAAATCCAATACAATCACATAGACCTCAATCCTTGTGATAGTTTAGTGGCATCTACAATTTCATTTCTCAGAATATCCTTCATCTGGGAGTGAGATAAAAGGTCTAAAATCACTTTTCTTTCATTTTGTTGATAGAGATTGTCTATAAGCATCTAGGTGTATCTCAGGCATGGTTTGATTTGAATCTTGGTGCTTTATTGGGTTTTTCGACTCGAGCCTTCATGACAGAATCCCATAGATTGTATGAAAGAGTTCTAATCAAGGCCTCCATTTGGGCACATATTCTAGTTGAAGAAACATTTCTGGCTTTTGTGGAATTTTGTTGGCTGAATCTTTCCATTTTGCATAAGCTCTCAAGGATCTGGTGAGTCAATTTCATCCTGTCTCCCCTCCCACCAAAATCTATTTAAAACATCCAATACTATCCATACCACCCCTATTTTTCTCTGTATACCCACACAAGACCAAAATTCATTTTCCAAATGAGAGTCAGATTTGGTGTGTTGATCATATTTTCCCCAAGGTTTTCTCTACAAAATTTATGCAAAAGAAGGGCACATGTATCTCCTTTCAAATAAAAAAGGTTACAAAATAGGTTCTCTTACCTTGGTTGAAATTCACAACCTAAAATAGTTAGGATAAGATCATATCCTTTTAAGGTGCTACCCATCTCTCCATAAGTTCAAGTAACAAAGGGACAGTCAGATCTCCTCCCCAGCTACAAAATGACATATATTTATGATCTGGCTTCCTCTAAGTTCCATGTTGAATCAGTGTAGCTGCTTGGCTTGAAAAGGATAAAAAAATTGGGTACCAACATCAGTGGCATTGTTTCCGGGGACAGTGTGATTCTCAGTTCATATTCAGACCCTGGTAAAACATTTCCTATATAATCCAAGTGTTGTGTGTAGTTCTTTCATTTTCCACACCTAATGCACCAGCTTTCATTTGATACATATAGGTGAAGAAAGGTTAGGATATTTCCATTTCTAGTTTCTTACATTGACAGACCTTTGACAGATCATATTTAGTGCATCTCCACAACTAAGGTGGAAATCCTTAGTGATGACTCCCTGTTGATCTGATTATTGGAAGTACCGGTGTCTTAAGTTTATGTCAAAGTCATATTTGTTACTAATATTGCAAAGCTAGAAGGAAGAATATCTTTCTTTGCTAGGGATCTTGCTAGGACGTTGTTTCCAGAGCTAGAAAAAGAAAAATTAGAAGGAAGAAAATCTTGGAGAGTTGTGGGAGATCAGCAGACAATGAGATGGATCACCATTGAAGAAAGTGAGTGGCCCATCATTGAAGAATACCGTTTAAGTGAATCTGAATCAGGAAGCCTCTTTATGGAGTTGAAATATCTAGCTGGAGAGGGACCTTAAGTTGATTTTGAAAGGTTTGCTTCACAATCTGCACCTATGTTTTTTGAGGTTGATAGGGATTTCCAAGAAGCAAGGCCTTTGGGGGTATCCATTTTGAAAGTTATACTCCTGTGAACCAAGAACCTTCTACCCCCCACCAGTTTGTCACCCCTGGATCACCTACTCAAATCAATATGGCTCAACTCAGACCTCCATTTGTTGTAAACAACTTTAGACCTATAAATTTTGTGGGAATGGTTGGGTATCCAAATGCAGTGCCTCAAGATGTAAGGAAAAAAATTGCCAAAGTTCTAGGGAAATAATGTTATTACGGGAGATTAGCATCTAAATATTTTTATCAATATGATGGAAGATTTCGAGATTGAACATGAAGATGTATATATCAAGATGTTTATCCATACCTTGGAAGGGGATGTTAGGGACTGGTATAAAGCATTGCCAGATAACTCTATTGACTCCTAGACTAAAATGAGTAATGCATTCAGACTGCAGTATGGTGATAGGACTAACCCTAGGTTTCTTTTGACAAAATTTGAAAATATCAAAAAGAACCCTAATGAGTCAATACATGATTTCAACACCAGGTTTAATAAGACCTTGTGATGAGTCATGTTTGATCAAATATACTGATGCATTTGATGAAAAGGCAACATATTATTTAAGAGAAAAAAACCCCACAAATTTGAGGTAGGCCTTCACCATGGATTTGTAAATAGAGAACAATATCAAGGAAATTGGAAAGCCTCCAAAGAGGGAAGGTGTAAAGCTGGTTAATCTAGAAAAACCCCAAACAAGCAAGGCTGCTGATTCGGAAGAAGTTGTGAAAACTTTGGAAGGGGCTGTTAAGGAGATCTCCTACAAGCTAGCCTGAGATGTGAAAGGAATTGGGAAAAAATCACAAGGAAAACACAAGCAGCAAGGCCAAGATAGGTTCACAAATCACCAAATATCTGATGATAGAGGTAAGGGACCTGTTGGATTTGGAAGTGGATAGTCTCAAGCTAGGGATAACAGAATGGTACTTGATCCTTTGGCTGTCATGGTTGTTGTTGTGGAGGAGATAGATGTCATTGATTGGTGTGATAAATGTTTCATGCCCCATGCTCCATGTGAAGAAGATCAGAAAGAAGAAGAAGAAGATGGTGATAATGATGATGATGTCTACATGATGGGTTGCTCCATGAGATCACAATAAGGGGAAACTTCAATTGAGGTAATAAGTGCCCGGACTGCTAGTACTTTTTGGGACTACATTCGTATGGTGACTATTCTTCCTCCTCTCATACTTTAGAATTAGATACTGTACAAGCTTTTGAATTTCCCAATAATTAATTTGAATATTTAAGGGCTTTAATGATAAAGAATTATGATGGAGGCATCCCCTCTAAAGAAGATAGACAGTTACTGATGAATGTTTTTGTGGCTCAAGAGAAGGAATATAATACGAGAACTAAGGTTGTCAAAGGGGTAGGTCCTCAAGCCAAGCCTAAAGCTCCCTTAATTTCAAACATCCCTAAAGAGGATCCTAGGAAAGATGCACTTGCTAAGAGCCTTGCAGTTCCAAACAAGAATCATACCCCTCTTCATGCCCAAGTTCTCAAGAATCATGTGTCACCTAATGAGTATATTGGATTTCCTTCCAACACTACCTTGCCAAGAAATTCCACATATGATATTGCCCAAGTCTTAAGTCAAATCAAATTCTCTATTCTAATTGTTGAGTTGCTTAGGATCCTTGAGCACAAAAAGAGATCATTTGAATACTTGGGGTTGAAAGAAGAGAAAACTACCCTAGGCTGAAACATAAACATTGTGGAGACCCCACTTGTCATTGAAGAACCAGAAGCACCACCAGCATCATAAGAGCTAGATGAAACACTTGAGGTTTACTTGGGGACATCCTTGGTGGAATCTAAGATGAATTTGGATCCATTCTTCACTACTTTGATCATCAAGGACAGAGTGCTACATAATTGCATGTTTGACTCAGGGGCATCATGCAATTTCATGCCTTTGGAAGTCATGAATGAGCTAAATATCAAAGTGACAGCAACCTATGGGAAATGTACTGCTATGGATTCTAGAGAGGTTCCAATAGTGGGATGTGTTAAGGTCTAGTGGTATAACTTACAGCCTATCTAGGTAGGAATTTGAAGCTTGATGTAGTTATTGTTGACTTCCCAGCCAAATGGGGTATGCTACTATCTAGAAAATGGGTTGCAAGTGTTGGTGGGAGTGTCCAAATGGATATGTCCTATGTTACCATTCCAATTGAAGGAAACCTTGTTAAGTTGTATGGGGAAAAGAAAAATTTGCACCTTATTGAGGATCCCAACAATGCATCCTATGAGGTATTGTACACAAGTGTTGATGTAGACAACTTTATAGGGTTTTCTGATGGAAAGGATCAAAAAATTGAAGAATGCAGGTGCCTTTGAACAAATGGTCTCTCCTTGGACTCTATTGTTTTATGGATCTTGATCCAAGTTTGGGAATGGTGTTGGTGCTGTTCTACTTTCTCCTGGTTAGGAATGATTTGTTATCTCCTTCAAACTCAACTTTGAGTGCACCAAAAACATTGTTGAGTATGAGGCATTGTTGTTGGTTTTAAGAATTGCTTGGAAATATGGTGTCAAGGACATCATTGTCAAAGGGGACTCAGAACTATTGTAAAATAATTCAAAAAACTATATGCCACAAAGAACCAGTGAATGAAACAATACAAGCATGCAATTTGGGACTTCATCAAGATGTTTGATTCATTCAACATTGTGCATCATGATAGGAGGTTCAATGACTTGGCAAAAAAGCTTGCAGTGTTTGGGTCTCGGTTTGAAAATTGTATAGTGTCCCCATATTGTGAGTATGAGTTTGAGGTATTGATAAGATCCTCTTTCCTTGATAATATTAAGTACTGGCAGGTTTTTGATGATGATACTCAGATCAGAAGATTTTTACAAAACAAAGGAGATTTTATTTATCAATGAATTGATTTGGAGCCAATGGTATATACAACAGAGGGAAAGGAAACATTGTTTGGCAAGGACATCATCCAACTAAAGAATAATACCATTCCTAGAGGGTTGGTTGCTCTTGAGTCCAATTTTGATAATGTTGATCGCATTGTTAATAGATGCATGGAAGCCTCAAGGGATATTGAGGAACATGACCTTGGCACAAAGGAGAATCCAAGGAAGATTTGGCTAGGTAGCAATCTCAGCAAGGAGGAGAAGCAATCATACATCTAGCTATTGAAAAAATACCAAGATTGCATGGCTTGGACCTATTCTAAACTAAAATCATACAGAGAGGACTTGTTTCAGCATGAGATTCCCTTGCAGTCTAATGCAAAGCCATTCAGGAAGAAACAAAGGCCCATCAATCCACTCTTATCCCTCAAGATGCAAGAGGAACTAAAGAAGCTAAGAGATTGAGGGATTATCCATCCCACAAGGTATTCTTCTTGGGTTGTAAACCTAGTACCAGTCAGAAAGAAAAATGGTGACATCAGGCTGTGTGTGGATTTCAAGAATTTGAACAAAGCTTTAGTGAAGGATAGCTATCCTTTACCTAACATGGAACACATGCTGTAGTTAGTGATTGGTTCTGAGTTTCTTTCCACCTTGGATGGTTTCTTTGGTTATAACCAAGTTGTTGGGAAGGAATCAGAAAGGATCAAGACAACCTTTACTACTCCTTGGGAGACCTATGTCTATGTCAGAATGCCCTTTGGTCTGATGAATGCTGGAGCCACATTTCAAAGAGAAATGGATGTTGCTTTTGCTGGATACATAAATGAGTTCATTGATGTCTACTAGGATGATGTGACTGTGTTTTATAGAAAGAGAAGTGACCACTTGCTGCACTTGGAGAAGATGTAGAGAATATGGCATCTCGCTCAACCCAAAGAAGTGCCATTTTGGCATGCAAAAGGCAAAGTTGCTTAGTCACATAGTGTCACAAGAAGGAGTGATGATTCATCTAGAAAGAGTAGAGGCTATCAGAAAAGTCTCAATTTCAAGATCCAAGAAAGGAATTCAGTCCTTCTTTGGGCAGATAAACTTCATCAGGAGATTCATATCAAAATTTGCTGAGTTGACCATTCCAATCACTTCTATGCTAAAGCTAGGTCATCAAATGGGAGGAGGCTGCCATCCAAGATTTCAATGGGATTAAAGAGGCACTCAAGCATGCACCTGTTCTTATAGCTCCAGAATATAAGAATCCTTTCCAAATGTTCTCCTTTACTTCAGAGAACACTATTGCTTTTGTCTTGCTGTAGAAGGATGATGAAGGGACTGAGAGGCCCATTACTTTTTTCAGTAAGGCCTTGTAGGGGCTGAGATTAAGTACACTATCATGGAAAAGCAGGCATTCTCCTTAGTAAAAGAAAAAAAGGTTTTTAGACCTTATATTCTAAGTTCTAAATTGGTTGCTTATGTTCCCCACACAATGGTGAAGTACATCATATCAGAGATGGAAGTCTCAAGAGAAAGATGCAGGTGGGTGAAAAAATTACAAGAATATGATATGGACATCTAAACGACAAAGTTGGTGAGATGTTTGGGCTTGGCTAAGCTTATGGCAAAAAGAAACTTGCAAACTATTGAGGGAAATGAGGTAGAATAAGAAAGGGTAAATGTTTTTCGAGCATTGATGAATTCTGAGTGGTACAAAGATGTAATTTTTTACCTCAGATACTTGAAGTTCCCTGAGCATTTGAGTAATAACCAGAAGAGAGCCCTTAAGTTGGATTCCCAAAAATATGTCATCATTGATTATGGGTTAGCTTGGAAGAACCCAGAGGCAGTCCTCTTAAGGTGCATTACTGAAGAAGAAGCCCCCAAGATAATTGTTGACCTCCATGGAGGAGTTTGTTGGGGGCACTTTGCTGCAAGATTCACAGCACATAATATCCTAAGGGCTGGTTATTGGTGGCCAACTCTTTTCAAGGATACAACTCTTTTTGGTTAGAAGATGTGAGAGTTGTCAGCACTTCTCTGGAAGACTGAAAGCTTCAGGTTCCCTTCCTTTGCAGCCTGTATCAATTAAAGCCCCATTCAAGCAATGGGGAATGGATTTCATTGGTGAGATTTTAGACCCTTCAAGTGTTGGCCATAGGTGGATTCTTGTAGCAACTGATTATTTTACAAAGTGGGTGAAGGAAATGCCCACCAAGAGGGCAACACACCAAGTTTTCATGGACTTTGTGCTGAATAACATCATCTACAGGTTTGGGGTACCAGTCAAGATTGTAGCTGATAATGCCATGAGATTTAGAGCTAAACCTTTGGTAGCAATGTGCAGGGAGTATGGGATAAACTTGACATATGCCTCCAATTACAACCCCCAAGGAAATGGACAAGCTGAGTCTGGTAATAATTTTTTTTTGAAGATCATCAGAAGAACATTAGAGTAGAATAAGAGAAAGTGGGGTGAACAGTTGAAGTTTGCTGTTTAGGAAGATAAGATCACTGTCAAGAGGGTCACTGGAAAGATTCCATTTGAGTTGTTGTATGAGACTCAGGCCTTGCTACCCATTCATATGTAATTGGCTGCATATAAGTTTATGCAACAACTGGAAGATCAAGAGGTAGGTCCTTATGATGCTCACATTAACTAGATTGTTGAGCTTAATGAAGAGAGGAGGGCATCCCACCAAAGGCATGTAAAGTTTAGAGAGAAACTAAAGAAGTTATTTGACAAAAAGGTCACTCCCAGAGCTTTCAATGCTAGATATCTTGTCCTACTATGGGATAGTAGACATGAGGATAAGGGCAAACATGGCAAGTTTGATTCATTATGGATGGGCCCTTACTCCATTGATATCAGAATTGGGGAGCATACCTTCTTCCTCAAGGACCTAGATGGTGAACTACTCGAGTTTCCTGTTAATAGCAGGCATTTGAAGTATTTCTTGGATTGATTCCCCTGAATCAAAGAAAAATCTTGTGTACATTGTATAGTTTGTTATTTGTTCCCTGTTTTTCATGTTTTTGCTCGTTCTGGTCCTCAGTGGACTATTTTTGCTGGTTTCTCTATTTGTTTTTGAAGATGGCTCTATTTCTCTTATTTGTAAGCTGAATCCTTTTCCCAATGGATATTTTTGGCACTTGGTCTACCTTTGTTCTTATGACACTCACAGGGAGTGCCCATCCCTGAGTCGAAGCTGATGTTGGTGCTCAGAATGGTCTTGCCCCAATTATCCTTTGAAAATCTATTGATTTGCAGCCTTTGTCACTTTCTTCTTTCCGTGTTGTGCCTGGTTAATCCTTATATCCATTTTTAATCTAATCCTAGGTCATATATCACTTATGGGTCCATGATTTTCTCCTAGTTTATGTGCTCCTCTGAAAAGATCTATATTTTGAATCCCCATGCTGTGTTCCTTCAAAAACTTGCATTTTCCCATTCTCTCTATTCTCCACGGTCAGGGTTTGTCTTCCTTACTGTTTCTGCCCTAAGTACTTGAAGAAAATGAATGTATGTATCCTTGAAGAAAACATTTGAGCCTTGTAACATTTCTAAGCTTTCTGTCCTTAAAGAAAATTTCATTCCCAGGCTCAAATGGTCGTTTTTCTATATTTTACAATCTAACGGGTGTCTTTTTCCTTTCAAATTTATTCCTCAGTGCTCACTGGTCACGTGGTTTCCTTTGGTTGGTCAGAGGATGGTGGGAAAATGCTTTAATTTACCACTTTTGGATTTTTGGCTAAAGGGAAAATTTGGTCCCGTGTCCCTACTCAATTCTCATTGGTTCTTTGGATGCTTATGTGGCTTCTGCTAATTGGATGGGGACGACCCAAATTCAAAGCAAAGATCAATGGTAGCTGATATTTGAAATCTATATTTCCCTCCATTTCTTTGTAACACGTCTGGAGGTGTGAGTTTTCATGATTTCTTGGTTTTTCCTATACGCCAAGCTGAGAAGGAAGTTAATGTTGATATCTAAAGTTTGGTGGGGAGATCTAGAAGGTGTCTTTCACCATTAAAATGGTCTAACTTTCATGCCCAATTGGATTTTTGTTTTTCTTCTCCCAAGCACACAAGGGGCTAGATTTGATAGATTAGGGGTAGAAGTGATTGGAGAATTGAAAGAAGAGTGATCTACCAAAACAAGGAGTTGAATGTGGGAGGCATTTGATGAAATCTTCCCCCTCGAGCACCTGGAGACTTCTTACAAATTTGATTCTAAGAATCACTAAAGAATCATGGCAAACACTGGTGCATTAAATGTTTTTTTGTCTTTTGGGGAGAAGGGGATCTGGTGTAAATGCTATAAATGGCATGAATTTTTCATGTAAATGGTTGGGAGTTTTTGGAAAATTTAGAGACTAATTTTTCTAGTAGAAAAAGCTTGACAGAGCCCATCCATTTTGAGAAGCCATATGAGAAGCCTGTATATATCTTTTTGTATCAAATTCAATTGTGTCAAGGTGGTTGTAAGTGTAAAGCCATTGAAAATATTTGATATTGTTCTGGAAACTCTCCCTTGCTGATAAAATTTGATCAAACTTGAGTTATTCTGTGTTAAACTTGAGTTATTCTATGTTAATCTTGAGTAAAGTGTATTTATTTTCATCTCTGAATGCATGCAAGTAGTTTTTCTTGTTTCTGTTGCAATCTTGTACCAAAATCCAATACAATCACACAGGCCTCAATCCTTGTGATAGTTTAGTGGCATCTGTAATTTCATTTCTCAGAAGAGCCTTCATTTGAGAGTGAGCTAAATGGTCTAAAATCCCTTTTCTTTCATTTTGTTGACAGAGATTGTCTGTAAGCCTCTGGGTGTACCTCAGGCGTGGTTTGATTTGAATCTTCGTGCTTTATTGGGTTTTCTGGCTCGAGCCTTCATGATGGATTCCCATAGGTTTTCTGAAAGAGTGCTAATTTGGGCCTCCATTTGGGCATATATTCTAGTTGAAGAAATATTTCTATCTTTTGTGGTATTTTGTTGGCTGAATATTTCCATTTTGCATAATCTCTCAAGGATCTGGTGAGTCAAGTTCATCCTATCTCCCCTCCCACTAAAATATATTTAAAACATCCAATCCTATCCATACCACCCCTATTTTACTTTGTATACCCACATAAGACCAAAATTCATTTGCCAAAGTATGCACAATAAATCAGGGTCTCAAATGTCTTTAGTAACCTTTGCCTTGTTATGAAAGTATCTCCATGATTTGGAAGTGACAACTCGTGAGAGTCAGATTTGGTGTGTTGATCATATTTTCCCCAAGGTATTCTTTATAAAAATCATGGAAAAGAAGGGTACCTGTATCTCCTTTCAAATAACAGAGGTTACAAAATAGGTTCTCTTACCTTGGTTAAAAGCCACAACCTAAAATAGTTAGGATAAGATCATATCCTTTTAAGGTGCTACCCATCTCTCCACAAGTCCAAGTACAAAGGGACAATCAGATCTCCTCCCCAGCTACAAAACAACATATATTTATGATCTGGCTACCTCTAAGTTCCATGTTGAATCAGTGTAGATGCTTGGCTTGAAAAGGAGAAAAAATTTGGGTACCAACATAACCCATAGGCTCTTCCTCTATTTATAGTGTATAGAGGGAAAATACAGATAGGGAGCTTTCAATGAATTACTACATGTGGAAACTCTGAAGAAGGGAAGCATCTAGTAGTATTTTCCCTTAGACTTTCTCATTACATGACATGCATATGAAGACTAATTCAAAGTTCTACATGTTTTCCACCTATTCGTAATTAAAAGAACTTTTCAAATAAGTTAAAGTGATGGATTTTAACTCATTACTTTACTTTTACAATTTTGTCTGAGAAAATAAGAAAGAAAAGTAAGATAAGAAGAAATAAGCAATTCTAGCTACAACACTTCATAATTTCCCTTTATTCTAACATCAAATGTATTTGTGCAACATGTAATTCATTGTCTTTCCATTTGTCTTCCCCGTTGCATCCCTAATTATTTTGGATAAAGGATGGTAGAACCTTGCACACTCTAGAAAAAAATTCGGCAACTGGGCTGTAGCTGGAAGTGTTATTGTTTTGATAATTCCACTATTTCTAACATCTCGCACAAGAGGTGTCCTACCGGTTTCCCTAGATATTTCAATCAAATTACCAATAGATTCGTGGCCCATGTATGTATCATTAATATCAGCAAGTTTGGAAAAAAATCCATGATTATGTTGGATCATCTCTTTCATCTCCCTTCATCGTGCCTGAATAAATTTTTTTTTGAGATCTTCTTTTTTTTATTTCTACCAAAATCCTTTGCAATTATGGGCGCTAGATCTATTTGTGCAGAATTTTTCATGATTGACCTTGTATTTGACATAAACATTATCTTAATTCACATAAATATGATCACAAGTGAACTATTCCTACAAATAATTAAGTCAAACATGAAGTTCATGGCATGAATGTCCAATTTCTTCACCAAAACTTGATTATAAAGCATGTTGTCCTCAATTTTCAGACTTTGTTTGCATGCCAAGAAATGCTAAAATATTATTTTATTCCCCTATGCACTCACATCATGATGCAAATAGCCAGAATAATAAAAATAAATTCTTTCCAACCCTAGGTGACAAAATTGGATGCTTTCCGGAAATTGAAAATATTTTCTTTTGAGTGCTAACTTCTCCCTTTGGCGCCAAACTTCTCCAAGGAAGCATGCTCCACATAAAATAATTAATTACCATCTACCTATGGCTTCCACCTTTACTGAAAAAAAATAAAATAAATTCATTTAAAGCATGCAACTATGTCAAAGTGGGTCACACTTTTTGGCTAGGAATTGTTGAAAAAACATGAGGGCAAGGAAGTGGGAATATTCACCCTTCCAGGCAACCCCAAAAATTTCCACTTTTCACTTAGGTGAATTAACTTGATTTTGTGTGAAATACATGAGGGAAAGGAAGTGGTAAAATTCACCCTTCCAAGCAGCCCCAAAATTCCCATCTTCCAAATAGCCCATAAATTCCCACTTTTCACTTAAGTGATTTAACTTTAATTGTGGGAAAAAACAACGTTCCAGGAAGCCTCCAAATTTTCACCTTCCAAGAAGCCCCAAAATTCCCACTTTTCACTTAAGTTATTTTTGTGAATTTTTAACCTTCTAGGAAGCTCTAAAATTCCCACCTTCCAAGCAGCCCAAAAATTCCCACTTGCATGGAGAAATCATCCTTCTCAAAAAGGGTGACTAGCATGAAGAAAGATTCTTTCCCAAAAAGTGTGACTTGTATTGGATTTTTTTCCTAGTTTTGGCGTACAAAAACATAAGTCACGGAAGCTTCAAAAAGTGTGACCTGGTCTAAGAAGCATTTCTTTCCAATTGTTCATTTTAGGTGAATACAATTTTCCATTTTTGGAAAGGTTCCTGGAAGATGTAAAATCAAACACTTGCAAGTGCCATAACTTTCACTCCTTGGCTCTGTTTTAGGTGTCATTTTCTCTAAAAGTGCATATTTTCTTGATCTCTACGCATTGGTGGTAGTACTTTCTTTTTTTTTTAAAATCCATTATTGCACCTTTTTGGACCAAACAACCTCTTGCAATCTCCTGAAGGAATCCTGAGCTCTGGTCACCTTTACACAAATTAATTAGAAATTAAATAAAAGGATGGATAGCTTTTCAAAACCCTAGGCCTGGGAAAATTTATGGAAGGAAGAATGAATAGGATATGGGGATTGCCAGACAAAAAAATGGAGAAAAACCAAAACACAAACAAAAAAGAAATAAAAACAAAACCTGAAAGAAGTTGCAGGAAATTTGCTCAAAACATTTGTCCAATTAGCTTATTTGTAAAAATTCTTCCCCCCATGTGAATGTTTTGTGGTAATAATGATGGGGTGAAGTGCTTTATATAACCCAAACCCTCCAATTTTAGCTCAATCTATTTTTAAAATAAATTTCTTTATTCAATATTAAATTAAATAAAATGATTACATAAAAAGCCTGGCGAAGGAATTAAGTGAGCTTCAGCATGTGGGTATTTGGCGAATATGGATCTTATGACTCTCTATGGATACTTTAAAGTAATGTAAGAAACTACATGCAGAAAAAAACACAAAATATGACTTGTTACTTAAAAAGAATGAAAATTTTAAAAGGGGTAATCCCCAATTTCAGGGTGAAATCTCGGGGAAACCATTGTATAAAATCAGCAATGGTAGCAACCATTCCAGAAATATTGGTTACGATGAAAGAAGGATAAGAATATTGATCCATGAATTCAGAAGGAGGAAGATTGCAATGCATTCTCATAAGGAAGGTTTGAGCGAGTGGGTTCACCAAATGATTTGTCAAAATTATATTTATGATAAATACTAATTGTAGAGTCACGTATGACAGATAAATGTTACCGTACACATTTGACATAGGTAATAAGCTAATGAAATATAAAACCCTAAGTGCAAGAGAGCGTAAAGGAATCAACTAATTTTATACATTTCTTGGAACTGATCTAGACTAGATAATGAATGAATAAGAAGGGAAGACCATCACAATTGTGCACTATAAAATATAGAGCTGTCAGATAGAGATGCACTAGGGAACTTGGACTAGATCATGGGAGCTTAGGTGCTAGAGTTTGTTCTGGGTGCCTTTGACTGTAAAAGTGGTCGGAAGATGATTTTTTTGGTATTGCACAAGTGTCGTTGATAGTCATTATTGGTCACATGTATGTCACAATATGATCGTCGAATGGACATGTAACCTACAAATATATTTCCACTTACAAAACCTTCAAACTACATCAAATATATATAAAAAAGATGCAATATGGGGAGTCAGACTAACCCCGGTTGTCATTTAGCTAATTTAATTTATGACCGAGCACTGCACTATATATCATACTCCATTTTTTTCTTATATGTGTGTGATAAAATTGTGCCCTAGGAAGCCCTTGTACAAATGCGTTTAATAGCGGGTGATAGCTAGATGTACCAATGTAAGTAGATGTGTGGAAGGAAAAATGAACTTCCCCTTCCTATGAAGTGTATGTAAAAAATGAAGTCCCTTGTTCCTTTATATGGATCCTAAATATAAGCCTTTGATGCCTTTGGATGCAACCTTAGGTGATGATAATAGATGCTTAGATAATGGTCTTTTATTTTGGTCACATAGCTTTGTATTTATATGATACCCTTGGTTGAATTTCATAATTGAAAACTGGAAGGCTGAACCATAAGAAAATAATATTCCCAAAAGATAAAATAATCCCAAAAAGAGAAAGAGAGTATGGTGGAAATAGGTCAGGGGTGCGTAGAATGGATGGGGACGCCTGTGTGTTGGTGTCCTAGTTGGGTTTTGGTGTCCAGATTCATAAAAGATACACAAGTGAAATACCAATTGGGTTTTAGGGTGTAGAAGGCCAGAAAGATGACAGTAAACAAAGCAAAGAGGCCAAATATATTTTTCAATTACGGTTTTTCATGATTAGGAATCATATGAATGTAAGTATGCTTTTAGGACCTAGAAATGTACCCAAGTGCATGATTTTATGTCTACACCCTTACTGCTCCTCTAAGGCATTGATCCATGGAAGATATAATCACCTATGAAGTTCCTTACCATGAATAACTTATTTCTTAGTCTCCTAAGAGAGATGCCTCCTAGATTGGATCCCCTCAAAATTAACCATAAGAGATTATTAAACCTAAGTGCATTGCAACAAACATAAAATTTGTTTTATAAAATAATCAAGTTATAATAAATAATACATATGCATGTATATGAGGGACCAAAAAGCATCCAAAAATATACTTTTGGGCCATTTTTCCCATAACACACTCACATAATGACTTGGTCACATTATATCATGATCGTGTTCTAATGTGAGTGCATTATAACGTGTTTACATCATAACATGATTATGTCATAACATGTGTTTGTTATAATGCAAGCACATTATTACATGCTCACATTTTTTCTATAAAAAAAGGCTCAGTCAAGACAAAGGCTTATCCATTTTCTTTTGGCCAAAAACATGAGTGAGGAAAAAACAATAGCATGATATTAGATATAACTTGAGTCATTTTTACTGAGCTCAAATATTTTCATGCAATAAATTAATGATGGTGGTTATTCCAAGTGGAAACGTTATATGAAATTTAGGGTACTTTTAATGATGAATTTTTTTTATATTGCACTGTTCCTAATTCATTTAATTTTTTTCATTTGATCCAAAGTCTTCACCTAAAAATAAATCCTTCACTTGGAGAGAAGGGTGAATAAATCCTACGTAAAATCCTACTTCTATTCCTAGAAATCCTCCCAATACTCAAGAAATAAGTATAGGGAAGATTCAAAAAATAAAGCTTGATAAAATTCAAGGTTCAATAGAAACCCTAAGAAACCCCAATGTCATGGGTACCCATCACTAAGATATTACATTGTCATTGAAATCATTAATATATAATATTGATAATGTGATGAGTCAACTAAACATATGGGAGATCAAAAAACCATTTGTCACAATTTTTACATAGATAAATTATTCTATGATGTGCTGTAAAAAAATCACCAAAGACAAGTTGCATTATTTGTTTACTGACCCTAAAACCAATGCAATCTTATAATTGAGTTGTAGAAGATTATCAATCTAATGGTACAACAATGAGGAGATAAAAAATAATTTGTGGGATAGATATTGGATGGTGTTTGACCGGGAATCTTACAATAATATTGAGGTACCTCATTATTTCTTAAGGAAACTATATTGTGAGTTCATTCCTGAAACAATACCATATAATTTTGGTATTTAAGAATTCTAGGGAAGATGTAAATGATCCATATATGATATATTTGGGGCATAAAATTTACATAACCAACTACTGATACCCCTTTCTTTCCCATCTACTCAACATGTTCTTGTCCCTTCAATTGTGAAGGAGACTGTGAAGTTTGAGACACTCCACTCTATTAGTTATTTGACACATTATTTGGTTTAGTATATGATCTGGAGGCCATAATTTTCCAAAATTTCCCAAGATTTCTACAGTGTGGAAGTTGATTCCTACATCTTTCCGTAGAGTATAAGAACATGGAAAATGAGGCCCGTATTACAAAGTTGTCACTAGTCAAAGTTTAGTCACAATTTGGGCTCAACATGGTCAACTGACCAATTCAACAATGACTCGTGGAAAAAGTGGAAAAATTACGAAAAGGTGAAAATTGGGTTTTGGACCTCCAGTATTCAACACTCAATCAGCATCTCAACCTACATGAAGAACAAATATTGCCCACGTGGCAGGTTCTTTAGGCCACCACGTGTTCTACCACCACATTACCACATCATCAATTCAGTGAGTCACTAGATGATTTGTGGGAGATTTTTGTAACTGAAGTTATCAGGAGAGTTCATTACCGTGTTGGGACCAAGTTGCATTGACATGGTTGAGCTACTCGACGAGTGGCGAGCATACGTAATTCAAGGGTGGAAACTTGAGCACATACATTCACAAGTGATTTAGGTCGAATACTTATTAAGAAAAGAAAAATGGATGAGTCTATGTGGCCAGTCAACCATAAATTAAATGGATTGGATGAGCCTTTACCCACAACTCGGCTAAGTGACATCTACTATCCCCATGCATGTGGGATAATCCACATAAATGGTGAGAGTACAGGAAGCGGATCCATGGGTCAGTGATGTGGTGGGTGTGACTTAGTGAATCCTATCATAGCCACACTCCCACGTGGTCATATGAAAACTAGTCCACACTAACATATCCCATAGGATAAGGCAGCCATATCGTGGAAGCGAAAGATACATAGGCAGTCCCCAGTGGGGCATGTGAAAATGGAGTGGCTAAGCCTATCTAATAATGTGCCATCTCAGTGAGGGATATTTTCCAACCATAAGTGGGATATTATCCTCCCACCTAACTGCCCATAAACAGTAAAAAAAATGGGATACGTCGTGGATGTAAAAGTGGGTGAAGCTATGTGGTAGGTAGCAGTCATTTAAATGGCTAATGAATCATATGATGCGCTTAAGCCTATTCAAGGCTACGACCTGCCCATGGAGTATGGTGGGATTTTAATCCCTTAACTAACTCATCCTAAGTGCTATTTGGTATCGGATATACAGTTGGATTATAAAACAAATAAGGATATGAATTTATATCCTAATATTTACAGGCCTTTGGAGACTATAAAGGGCCCTCTCCATACTCCTATTCCAAGACAACAATCCTCCTAGTCCATTCAAATGCATAAAGAGATTTGTGAGGAATTGTCAAGGCCTTTCATTTTAAGGAAAATAGTTGAAGACTGTAAGTACTATTTTATTATATGCAATTATTGTATGTAATTTTTGGTGAGTTGTTATTATGAACTTTCTCAATACATTGTAAAGGCATTATAGAGCCTTTTATCCTACTTGCACGGAGCACCTAGACTTCTGATGTATGGAGCCATATGGAAATTTTACTGGAGGAGATATTATGAGTTCTAACCTTTGTTCACTGGGTGTTAAGACTAGGTTTTTGTACTTGGCAGTTGCATGAAGAAGGTGAATTAAAAATGACACTTCGACATTTGTTCTGGAGGTGTCAATTTTGGAAAGTTATGTAGATTGTGCACTGAAGTTTTCAAAGGACCAGTCTGGGATCATAGATTCAACTAGAACATTTGGTTATAAAGGTACCAACACATTCGTTGTAAGTATTGTTAGGGTTATTATATTTGCAGTTAGATTATTACAATGAATTGGTTCATCTATTGAACCCAGAGACGAAGGAAGTTAAGTTGAAATCTGTTATCAACTTGTTTGTAGTGTCTTCTCTATTTTATCATTACATTTTACTTAAATTTGATAACGTTTTGGGAGTGAAATCAGGAAAAATAACAACTTAGCTATAGGGGTTTGAAGTTGATAGAATTTCAACAAAAATTTATGTATCAATTTGGTATAAGAGTAGACATAATTTAAAAATGTGATTGCTTCAGTTTGTGTTGTTGGTTCAAATGTGTATTGATATAGGTATATGTGCAACTATGGGGAATATGTCTAAATAGTACAAAGCTATCGATGAGATTGAGGCATTATAATCACCAAATCCATAGAAGATAACTCTCTTCTTGAGATATAATTAATTAATATTTAGAAGAGGCGAATGCTCAGCTTGAAATTCAAAATTACAAACTAAGGATGATATCTTGGTAAGGTTGTAGTGTGGTGATCAAGAAAAAGATAAATTCCTGTCAACTTTAGATGCAAAAACCATGACTGATAAATGAATTGTAAGTTTCTCACCATGTGAATATTTTTCCCATTCACATTCAGATTCAGGTAATGAATATGCCTTTGGTTCATTTGAAAAGACATACTAAAGGCATTGGATCTCTAATTAATATTGAAAATGGGATTTGATGGAAGAGGCCTTGGTAGAGATATGGTCAAAGGAATTTACTAACCCAATACAAGTCAAGGATCATCCTTAGTTTTGTAGGTTTGGGTTTTCCAAGTACGTGAGAATGGATATTAGAGATATCACTCCAAGCACACTGATGGGAGACATGATTTTGAAAGAAAAGTGAATACCCCAATAGTCATGTAGGAAGATTATCCACAGGAAAATATTGCTTCTTCATTAGAGGATGGACGTGGTAAGAAAACACAATGAAGAGGTTTTGAGATTCCACCTCCACTTTCTTACCATAATCATATACATAATAAAAATCGTAAAACTTTCGATCCACTTTTTTCAGTTTAAGAAGTACGGCTATGATTTTCAAAAATTTGGAATGATCTTCCTTGCAATTTTTGTGGATTGCATAACCATTTTGTTGTCATTTGCTAGAAGAGAAGGACATTGATGAATAAGTTAGTGTCATTCATCAAGAACAAGGAAAAATAGAAAGACCAATCTTGTCATTTAGAGGCAAGAAATGGAAGTGGTATTTCCTCATCCAAGAAGGACAAGAGGAAAATTTTCACTCATTTTCATATAAGTGGATATCGGATGGACACTTGTTTGGAAACTTCATCCATCACACCATCAGAGGAATGGTAAAATTAAGATGGAATACATGTATATTGCAAAGGTAAGTGTTGACCAAATTTCCTTGGTTCCTGTTTAGATTAGTGGACTAGATACTAAAAGAAATAAGTAACTCAAAACATTAAAGAGTTTAAGGCACCTAAAGACGATGATGGTGGAAGGACAGGTGTAAATATGAAATCCTCTTCATTATGAGCTAGATAATTTTCACAAAAAAAATAATAAGAAGAAAAATGGATTAGTAGACATATGGAAGGTTACCTAAATAAGTCAGTTCTAAGAAGCATGAACTTCCTTGGATGGATGTCAACCCTCTTGTAGATAAAATAAGATAAAATTGACTATAATGGATTTGGATAATATGTAGAATTTAAAATAAAATAGAAACTAAAAATGCTGAAATATAAGGAAAGTACAAATCTGATCAAAATAAATGTAAAGTAAATCAAACATGTGTGGTTTGATGGTGACTCAAGACTACAAAGGGCCAGTTGAGGGTGACTGCAGAGGAGTGGATCAAAAAATAAAGAAATAAGGTCTGCAACTAGATCTAAAATGTTGATAAGGTCATGGGTCAACGCTAAATGGACTGGGTCGATGCCAATTAAATCTAGGTTGACGCTAATTAGAACTAAATGAGAGGAACCTACAACAAAATAGACCTCCAAGCTCTTCTATGGCTGAATCTGGATCTTAAAGAGAATATGAGCTAAAGAAAAACCTTTAATATATATTGGATTTGGATATGGATGAAAGGATGCAAGAAAATTAGATGTAAGGGAAATGGCTTAGAAGATGGATCAGGTGGATGTTGATTGGGACTGGGTTAACGTCGATTAGACTGGGTAAACAGAAACTGTACTGGTTCTACGCCAATGTGATCTGGGACAGTGCCGATTGAGGCTGGAAGTGAGGAAGAAACATTAAAAATGTGAAAGAATACCTAAGTTCACAAAAATTTCCTCTCTTTTTAGAGAGGGGGTAAATGTGTATTTATAGGTTTGATAGCGACCTGGATGATTCGCTACCAATTACGGGGAAGCATCCATTTGGGTGGTGGAAATGTGGATTACTTGAGAGTTGAGGCAGTTATGAGGCAGGATTAGGGTTGTAAGGTGCTTAGGCAAGTTAGGGATGTATAGAAAGGATAATAGGGTAGGTGGAGGGAAGAAATGGAGTAAATAAAGAAAAAGAGGAAGTGGATTTATTAAATGAGGGTGGTTGAGAACATAGAAAGGATAAAATGTGGAGAAAAATATTAAATGAGGATCTCAAAATACAAAAGGGGATGTGATTAGGATAATAAATATGATTACGGATTAATCAAATGGGATTAAGGATGAATTAAAATGGATTATGGGGAAATATAATAAATGATGGTATAATATAGGAAGGTGGGAAATTCAAATAAATAGGATTTAGGAGGGAAAGGGGAAATTATAATGCATGGCCATGGTGAAAGATGACAAATTCAGGGTGAAGAGGGTATTGATACCAAATTTTAGTGTCTATATTTGCCCCTTTTTGTTGAGTGGTTTACGTTGGGAAATCCGTGAGAAAAAAAAAGAAGGGACTGACAAGATGATTGATGATTGATGATGGATGATTATTGATGAGGTGCTCCCCCTCAAACTAGGGATTTATGATATTATGGGAAATCGATCACGAGTTGGAAAGAGATAGGTGATAAGGATGGAAATAATGAGAAAGAGAAAGTGAGGCATAATTCCCCAAGTAATAAGGATTCAAAAATATTAAACATGGTGGTGATTCTGATATCACTTCAGCATAGAACAAAGGATGGTCTCAATGGAGATGGTGGAAATGTTCTATAGACCAGTGAATGGGGAAAAATTACTATAAAATGGAAGGATTCTAGTTGGAAACCACTCAAATAGATGTAAGCCTTGGGTACAAATGGGTGATAGGCACACATCAAAATTATGTGCAACCAAATGCGAAAATAATGTGAAATCCTTTAAACATGAGGAATCAAATGAGAAGGTATGCATCTGTAAAGGAAGAGGATGAAAATAATTATGCCCTATAACAGGGTACAAAATTCTCCAAAAATGTTAGATAGAAAAATGTGAGATACGATGTCCCAAGAGGGAACACAAATATGGCCACAAAATTGGACTTAAGATGAGATAAATAAGGTTTGATAGGGTGATGGATGAGATGAGATAATAGTTATTGATCAAACTAGATCAGATAAGATAGATCGATAAGATTAGATAAGATGTCATATTGTATGAGATTTGGATAAGTCACACATAGACAAAATGGTGGATCATATGATGTAGAATTGATGAAAGGATAAAAGATAGGGAATGGAAGATAGAGGCTTAGATTATATAGAAGGAATGGAATTTAAATCTATAGATGGTGACCAAAGGGTACAAATGATACTACGTCAGTTTGACGAATGAATGAGGAAAGGAAACTACCAACTGCATTAGAGGTAGACAATAAAAGGGTCTCGATAACGTAATGCACATACAAGCAAAGAAAGTGATAACATCTAGCCAGGATAGTTAGTTATTCCAAATATCAAGGGGGAAAGATGGATTAGTGAGCTTATAAACCTAATGTTGACATGAAAAAGGGGTTTAGATGTAAATTATACACGGGAAGAGGGTTCTCCATAAGTGGATTTCCCTAGGTCATATGCCCCATATCTAGGTAGGGGAAAGAGAGAAAAATGATCAATGCGGGAAGTTTTCAATGAGAAATCTGATCGATGTAGGAAGATTTCTTAGGATGCTGATAGAATGGAAGGTTGATCAATGCAGGAAGCCTTCAATGTCATGATACAATAGAGTATCCATCCTTCGAGGATATGGTCTATTTTATACATTTATAATTTGAATGGAAAGAATGATATACATGATAGCTATCCTTCAAGGGATCAGTCTATTTATTTGATTTAATTTTTTAATTTTATTTTTTATTTTGACATGAACAGTTATCCTTTGAGGGAGAAGTCTATTTTGATAAGTTTGAATTTTTATAAGAGCATCCATGATTTTTGAATTTTACATGGGGAAGAGCTAGAGATAGTTAGATAGACCACTCAGGAGGGGATAATGGATGTACAAGTGACACCTTTAGAACCCTTAGCATGGTTCCAAGAGGTAAACAATTTGGTGATGAATGTAATGATCCTAGAGTTCTCACCAAAGAGGGAGAACCTATCAATAAGGAAAATGCTAGGGACAGAGCCGTGGTGCCCATATTTAAGGTCATGTCTAGGAAAGTGATAGTAGACCACATAATTCCAAACCATTACAATGATAGATGGAAGAGGCTAATGATCGATGAATGATCTAAGGATATGACTGAGTGCTCACTAGTAGTTATACTAACAGTAGAATGGTCACAAGTGCAATGAGTTAAGTGGTTCCACTTCTCGTTTACAATCAAGGGAGTTAAAATGATGGGATCCTAACCCATACTTGTCTATGATAACATATGGTCCAATCCATTTAGGGGGAAAATTTCCACATTGAATCCTTTATAGAGTAGTATCGTTATGATTTTCTTGAAGGAAAAGGTCACCAACATTAAAGTTGCGATAGGATAGAATAAGAGATTTCAAAATATGGGATACAATGAGATAGATGAGCAAAGATAAAAGCTATGTGCTACCCTTGAGGTAGCAAAGAAAATATGTGTCCCTAATGAGATGAATAGATGGCCACAAAATTAGGCTTAGGATGAAACTATGGTTCCCTGATAATGGCACAAACATGGCCACAAAGGTGTACTTTGGATGAGAAAAACTTTTCCCAAAAGGGAAGCATGAATATGAACACAAAGGTGGAATTTGGATGAGGGGGATAGAGAAGAAGGTTTCAACAAGATAGATCAGATAAGATTAGATGAGATGGATATGATAAAATATACACAACACCTCAAAAATGAGGAAGTGAGAGATGTGTGTATTATGAGATAAAAATGGCCACAAGAGTGGACTTAAAATGAGGATATGGTGCCCCCTAGAGGGGCACAAATGTGGCCACGAATTTGGACTTAGGACATGAGAATATGGTTCCCCGAAGAAGGGCACAAATATGGCCAAAAAGGTGGCTTAGGATGAGAATATGGTGCCCCTAAGAGGGGCACAAATATGGCTACAAAGGTGGACTTAGGATGAGAATATGGTTCCCCAAATAAAGGAACAAATATGATCAAAAATGTTGACTTAGGATGAGAATATGGTGCCCCCAAGAATGGTAGAAATATGGCCACAAAGGTGGACTTAGGATGAGAATATGGTGCCCCCAATAATGGCACAACTTTTTACCATGAAGGTGGACTTAGGATGAGAAAATGGTGTCCCGAAGAAGGGAAAAAATATGGCCACAAAGGTATACTTAGGATGAGAAAATGGTGCCCCCAAGAAGGGCAGAAATATGGCCACAAAGGTGGACTTAGGATGAGAATATGGTGCCCCTAAAAAGGGCACAAATATGGCCACAAAGGTAGACTCAGGATGAGAAAATGGTGCCCCTAATAAGGGAAAAAAATATGGCCATAAATGTGGACTTATGATGATAATATGGTGCCCCAAAGAGGGGAAAAAATATGACCACAAAGGTGGACTTAGCATGAGAATATGGTGCCCCTAAGAAGGGCACAAATATGGCCACAAAGGTAGACTTAGGATAAAAATATGGCCACAAAGGTGGACTTAGGATGAAAATGAGATGATAGATAGACTGGTTGGATAATATGAGATAATAAATTGGATGAGATCACATGAGATGGGTTTGATTAGATTGGATGAGGTAAATAAGACAATGTCAAGAATGAAGAGGAATTAACCTAATGGTACACTGATCCTATAGTGAAGTCCCACAGCATCAAGGGAGTTGTTTGGATGGATAAGGGGATGAATTTATTTGGATAATATGTGTGGATGAGGGAAAAAATAATTGAGAGGATCAATAACAAGGGGAATATGCTCTCCTAACAAAAGAGACTACATTATATTGAGAAACTTATATGTAGATGAGCTAGTGGATATCAAAGGAGATTTGATGAGATCATTAAAAGGAATGTTGAGGACCAATTTGTATTTGGATTGGAAAAATGGATGTGGATCATTTGGGTGATTGGCAAGACAAAAAATATTGATGAACGAGGGAGAACCCTCTTTGGGAGGAGTAACATGTGAAGGATGAATGATAAAGGATGATGGAGGAGAATTAGAAAATTATATCGATGGGGATGTAGAAATAGGAATTGGATTTGTTGTGGTGGATGGAGAAGGAAGATCCTCTTGGATGAGAGATTCATTTTCATCAATAAGAGCATAAATGATGGTTTAGAGGGCCTTATAATGCTCAGTGTCATGACCCGTGGTACGATGATAGGTGTAAAGGAGATTGGGATCAAACCATGATGGTTTCATACTATGAGAATAAAAATTTTTAATAGGAGGAAGCATGATGGAACATATTTGAATTAAATGTCAGAGGGTATTTGCGTAGGATCTGATTGAAGTGTTGGGAGCAGGATAGATATTGTGGGTTTTTATATGATATTTTGAATTAAATTTAGGGGAAGGAGTGGGTGTAGATTGGATGGGTAAATCATGTCTTAGAAAATTAATAAAATTTGGGAGGAGGATTATATTTTTTGGATTTTGATTGATCATTGGGATATGTCTTAAACGGAATACCTAGCCCTAAAATAGATGAGGGTGCTCCTAGGATGGATTTTGTGACATTGGATTACTAAAGGGAGGTAAGATCTAACTTCTTACGAGGATGCATAAGGTATTGTTGGGGATTCTTACCATGAGTCTTAGATTTTTATAAAGAATAATTACCCTTGGTAGGGTTGATAATAATCTCAACTATAGGATCTGAAGATTGTGGTGTAGGGGTGGATATTGATGGAGAAAGAGGTGATTGTATGATGTGATTAATGAGTTCTATGTGAGATGTGGATTGTGTTGGTTTTAGATTGGTTAATGTGGAAATAGTTGGTTTTTTAGAGGAGACATGATTAACCTTTGTGTTTGTCTTAGGTGGGGGTGTTTTTTTCATAAATGTTTCAAGGGTTATCATTTATATGTTTTCAAATTGAGAAGATGTGATTGTTGTGGTTGCATAGATGTTGAAGGGTTAAGTGTAGAATATTGGGATAAAATAGGTGATGTGAACATGGGAAAAGATGTAGGTATATGTTATTAAGATGTCAAAGTAGACGTAAGTGAATTTGTTCATGTGGTAGATACAGAGGTAGTTAGGATCGATAGGGAGATGGGTATAATTCGGACGTTTATAGATGTAAGTGATGTAGTGATAGGTGTGTTTGATGTAGATGTGGATGAGGGGTTAGATATGAATAATTATAGATTGGGGCATGATAGATGTGGATGAAGTTGTAGGTATAGTCAAAGTCGACGTGGATGTGGTAAAGGTAGGAATAGATGTAGATGTAGACCAAGTGGTAGAAGTTAATGTGATAGGTGTGGTAGTCATGGATATGGTTGATGTAGATGTGGTAGTATATTTTGAAGAAGTATTAGGCACAATGTCTAAGGTAAGGGTAGATGATGAGGTAGATGAGATAGGTAAGGATGGAGGTGTTTGATGTATAGTATTGACCACATAAGGGTTGAATTTGTAATATGTGGAAGGTGGAAATTAATTTTCTGATAGTGGATTAGGAAAGGGGTGCTTAAAGATGTCAAGGGGTTGCCTAAGAGATAAGACATAATTATCTTTTTGGATATTCCCCTGAAATAGACGTTGTTTAATGTGATCTTTAAAAGAATGAAAATTTTGAATGTTGTGACCCATGAATCAATGATATTTATAATAGTGACCCTCATGATACCAAGTAGGTTTGGGGTGGGAGTCATCAATAGGTCATATGGGAAGAAGTGTGATAAGGTTAACCATCATCAACTTATCAAAGATCGAACTATAAGATTGCCCCTAGGAGGTATAATTAGAAGATGGTCTAAAAGTTTCATGTGATGTCACTATGTAAGTGGTAGATGGTTGTGGTTGCACAACATGAGTAGTGGATGGATACAAATGTAAAAAAGTTTGGGGGTATGTTAAAGTTGAAGGGAATGTTTAATAAGAGGTGATATAATTAAGGGGTGGAGATGGAGTTGGTTGGGGGAACGTGTGATGTTGGAAAGTAGGAACATGATAGGAAGGTTAGGATTGGATGGAATTATTTTATTGTTCAGGAACATGAGAAGTAGGAATGTTAGTAGATTGGGATGGTTGGCTAGGCATTCTAGTGATAATATCGGATGAACTAAAGATAGTGTTAATATGAGGTGATGGGGGTGGAATATGATCCACCAATTGAGTGGATTGATAGAATTGAGAGATCATGGGATATCTATGAAATAGGAAGTCATAAATGGGGCTAGAAGGAGGCTCAAGATTTTCTAAAGGAGCAAGAGATGACAATGTGACCAGTCGAGGGGAAATAGACTGATGAGAGATAGGATAATTCGTTTCAAAAGGGGGATCGATTTGGATGACATGGTTTTAACAAGGTTGAGAGGCCATGGAAACACAAGGTTGGGAGACCCAAGGTGAGGTCTCAAGGTTGTTTGAGGAAGGAATATCATTGGAGATATTATATTGTTGTGTTTTCTCCTCTTGAGAATGGTTATTAATAGGCATGAAATGGGAAAATATTTGTTTATGAAATTTGTTAACAAACAAATCAAGCAACAAAGTTCTTATTAACATGATTAATTAGGAAATGTGAGAAAACAAAAAGGTGGATAATGAGGGTACCTAAGATATGGCCATCTAAGGATGGTTTTGGGTAGTTATGGTTGTGGATTCCTCTATATACCCAAAGGTACGTGACGCCAAAAATTGTACAAGATTTATAACGTGGCCAAAACACCAATGTGGCTTTCCTATTGGGTGATCAAATCCCAATTAGGTACACCTGGTATGGGATTGTTTTGATGTGAAAATTAGATGAGTGTGTTTAAATGTGTGTGAAGAAATGTGAAATGCAACCAATTAAAAGCCTACTTACACTATATGAACAAAACAGGATGAAAGATGTTCGTTTTAAGCCAGATCCAAATGTGAAAGTTTGATGAGGAAAAACACACAAGAAAGGGAAAATGTGATGCAAAAAGGAAAAAATAAGACAAAAAGAAAAATTCCTAGAGAACACTTTTCCTTTTTATCTAATCTTTAAAGCAAGCGAAGAGTGATCCAAGAAATTCCATAAGCCCAACACAAACTAGAAAAAGCAAAATTATCTACCACAATGTTAGTAGAAAGATAGAAAAGTGAAATAAAATGCAAGAGACTCATCTAAAAGGATCCTCCCATTGGGTGTGCCAGAATTTTAACCAAATTTCATCAGTTCCTGTTCAGATTAGTGTACTAGATACTAAAGGAAATAAGTAACTCAAAATATGTGAGGGCTAATGTACCTTGAGATGATGATGGTGGAAGGATGGTGCAAAGATGTATTCCTCTGCATTGCCAGATAGATAATTTTCACAACAAAGAAGACTAAGAAGAAAAATGAATTAGTAGATATATGGAGGGATTCCAAAATTATTCCAAGAAGTGTGAACTTCATTTGATAGATGTAAACCCTAATGTAGATAAAATATTTAATAATGGATCTGGATAATCTGCAGAAACTAAAATAAAATAGAAATTGAAAATGTTGAAATATAAGGAAAGTACATATCTGATTAAAATCTATGTAAAGTAAATCAAACTTGCATAGGTCAACGATGAGATGAAACTATAAAGGGTCAGTCGACAGTGATTTGAGACTATAGAGGTTCAGTCGACGATGACCACAGAGGAGTGTGTTGGTGCTCAAAATGATCTCGCCCCGATTTGCCTTTGAAAACTTATTGATTTACAGCCTCTATCATTTTCTCCTTCCCTGTGTTGTGCTTGGTCAATCTTTGCAGCTGTTTTTAATTGGTTCCTGGGTCATAAATAACTTAGGGGTCCATGGTTTGATCCTTGTCTCTTTGTTCCTTCGGAAATGGTTTGTCTTTTGAATCTCCCATTCTCTGTTCATCAAAAACTCAGGTTTCCCCCATGTTTCCCGTTCTCCAAAGTAGGGATTTTCCTCCCTTATCGTTTCCACCCTAAGTACTTATTGAAAATGAATGGATGTATCCCTGAAGAACATATTTGAGCCTTGTAACATTTCTAAACTTTCTATCCTTGAAGAAAAATTCATTCCTAGACTCAAATGGCCATTTTTCTGTATTTTTCGGTTTGACAGGCATTTCTCCTTGTCAAATTTACATCCTTGTATCTACATGGAGACGTGGCACCTTTTGGTTGGACGTGGCTCAGCTGGGTACGTAGAAACATTCATGGAAAGCCTTAACTCAAAGCATGTCCATGTGGAGGCACGACGCTCATTTGAAGATCTTATTTTTGGTTTGGCCTTGGAGCAGTGCCGGAAGGACACATGGAGGCTTCCGCTGCTTGGCCCGGACTTAGACAAATTTTCATGTAGTTAGAGAAGTTTGGTGGAACTAGACACATGGCGAGTTCGTGCTCATTCAGGGTCTCCACTTTGGGCACCATCTTAAAGTTTTGTTATGGAGACACATAGAGGAACCGCACATGTTCGGGGACCAGCCCTTGAGTTTCATTTTAAACAAGTGCCAGGATGACACATGGAGGCCTCCTCTCACTTTGCATTTTACTTAGACTTTTCAATGACCAAAAGGAGACTTCCTCAGAGCAGGACATGTGGCGAGCCTGTGCTCGTTCAAGGTATCAAATTTTTGGGACCGCCTCAAGGTGGGCCATGGTGACACGTAGTAGTTTGAAAAGTAAAAAAGGTGGGGAGGCGGACCATTAGAGGCAACTTGGATTTTTTTCCTGCTTAAAGATTAAAATTTCAAAATGGCCCACAAGCCTGATAGGGGAAATAGTTAATGTTTTTCCCCAGTCAACGGCGGAGGTGCATGCTCTCAGGGGAAATTTAGAAAAATTTCCTTTTGAGAAAAAAGAGTCAAAAGTAAAAAAGGAAGCGTGGCCCCACTCTAATCACATTTGGAAACATGTCAGGCTCGTATCCCAAGGGTGGAGGTGCTGAGAAAAATGGAATTTTTTTCCATTTTTCCATAAATTTGTAAAAATTCAAAGGAAGCCCCCAAGTCTGTTCTAAAGTTTGAATCTACCACATGGACGGCCCAAATTCAAAATAAAGATCAACGGTTGCTATGATTCTAAATCTGATTGTCCCCCCATTTCTCTGAAACATGTCTAGAAGTGTGCATCTCCATGATTTCTTGGTCTTTTCTACATGCCAAGCAGAGAAGGAAATTAATGTTGACATCTGAAGTTTGGTGGGAAGATTTGGAGGAAATATTTAGCCATTAAAATGGTCTAACTTTTGTGCCCGATCATATTTTCTATTTTTCTTCTTCCGAGCACGCAAGGGGCCAAATTTGACAAATTAGGGGTGGAAGTGGTTGTCAAATTGAAGGAAGAGTGATCTTACAGAGAAAGGAGTTGAATGCGGGAGACATTCAATGAAATATACCCCCTCAAGAACCTGGAGAATTTTTGTAGATCCGATTCTAAGAATCATGAAAGAATCATGGTGAGCATTGGTGCATCAAATGTGTTTGTCTTTTAGAAGGAAGAGGCCATGTTTTAAATGCTATAAATGGCACAAATTTCTCATGCAAAAGAGTTGAGAGGTTGGAAGTTGGAGGTCAGAGTGCTAGAGGTTGAAGAAAATTCCCAAGAGGAAAATTTGACTAAGCCTGTCTTTTGAGAATCCATTTGAGAAGCTAGGTTATCTCTTTTTATATTAAATTTTATTGTGTCAAGGTGGTTGCAAGTGTATAACCATTGATAAGCTCTGAGATTTTTCTGTGAAACTTTCCCCTGCTAATAGACGTAATCAAATTTGAGTTATTTTTGTGTTGTCTTGAGAAAAATGTGTTTGTTTTATTTCTGAATGTCTGCAAGTAGTTTTTCTTGTTTCTGTTGCAATCTTGTATTAAAATTTGATTCAATCACATAGGCCTCAATCCTTTTGACAGTTTAGTGGCATCTACAATTCCATTTCTTAGAATATCTTTCATTTGGGATTGAATAAATGATTTAATATCACTTTTCTCTCATCTGTTGACAAAGATTGTTTGTAAGCCTTTGGGTGTACCTTAGGTGTGATTTGGCTCAAATATTGATGCTTTGTTGGGTTTTCTAACTCAAGCCTTCATGATAGAATCTCAGAGATTGTGTGAAAGATTGCTAATCTAGGCCTCCATTGAAGCACATATTCTAGTTGAAGAAACATTTTAGCTATTCTGTGGCATTTTGTTGGTTTGACTTTCCATTTTGTAAGTTTCTTCAAGGATCTGGTGAATCTAGTTTCACCTTGCCCCACCTCCCACCAAAAAAATCATTTAACAACAACCAATCCTACCCATACTACCCATGTTTGTCATGTGTGTATGACAATGCAAAATCCTCATCACCAAAACATGCAGAAGCAATAAGGGTCTGAAATGTCTTTAGTAACCTTTACCTTGTTGTGAAAATATCTCCTTTATTTAGAAGTGACAATTCATGAGAGTTAGATCTGGTGTGTTGATCATATTTTCCCCAAGGTCTTCTCCATAAAATTTATGCAAAGAAAGGTACCTGTATCCCCTTTCATATAATAAAGGTTACAAAATAGGTTCTCTTACCTTGGTTGAAAGGCACAACCTAAAATAGTTAGGACTAGATCACATCCTTTTTAATGTGCTACCCACTCCCTTCAAAGCTTGAGTGCCAACAAGTCAGATAGATTGCTTCCCCAGCTACAAAACGACATACATGAGTGTCTATGTACCTCTGAGTGTCCTGTCTCATCCATGATGTTTCTCAGTTTTTGAAGGAGGTTAAATTTGGGTACCAACCTAGTGGATAGAAAATACATAAAGAATATCTACAACCAGATCTTGAATGTTGGGAAGGTCGTGGGTTGATGCCGACTAGACTGGGTCGACGCCAACTTGATCTAGGTCGACATTGATTGGATCTTGATGAAAATAACATGCAACAAAAGAAACCTACAAGCTCTTTTTTGGCTGGATCTGGATCTAAAAGAGAATCTGAGCTGAGGAAAGAAACCTTTAAGAAAGATTGGATATGGATAAAGATGAAAGGATGTAAGAAAATTATATGTAAGGGAAATGGATTACAAGATGGATAGGATCTATGGTGATTGGACTAGGTCAACAATGATTGGGATTGGGTTGATTCCGATTGGACTAAGTCAACGTAAATTGTACTAGGTTGACACAAATCAGATTTGGTTAATGCCAACTTGATTTGGGTCAGCATTGATTGGGGTAGGAAGTGAGGAAGAAATACAACAAATGAAAAAGAATACCTAAGCTCCCAAAAATTACCTCTCTTATGAGAGAGGGGGTATATGTGTACTTATAGGGTCGACAGTGACCTTGATGGGTCACCTCCAACTGTGGGGAACCGTCCATTTGGGCAGTGGAAATGTGTCTTACTCAAGAGATGATGTACTTATGAGGTGGGATTAGGGTTTTAAAGTGCTTAGGTGGGTTAGGGATGTATAGAAATTATAAGAGGGTAGGTGGAGGGATGAAATGGAGTAAATAAAGGAAAAGGGGAAGTGGATTTATTAAATGAGGGTAGTTGAGGATGTAGAAAGGATAAAAGGTGGAGGAAAATATTAGATGGGGATTTAAAAATACAAAATGGGATGTGATTAGGATAATAAATATAATTAGGGATTAATTAAATGGGATTAAGGGTGAATTAAAATGGATTATAGGGAAATAAAATAAATTATGGGATAATATAGGAAGGTGGAAAATTCAAATAAATAGGATTTAGGAGGGAAATGGTCCAATGGGAAATTCGAATGCATGACCATTGTGAAAGATAGCGAACACAGGGTAAAGAGGGTAACAATACCAAATTTTGGTGTCTACAATAAGGGAAGTTCCTAATCCACCATTAGTTGACAAGACAACCCTGGATTAGGTAATACATGAAAATGAAAGTCCTTTAAAATGGGTTATTCAACAAATTTTCAATTATATATTACATAGCTCTGATTGTTGAATAGTATGCAATATTTTTTGGATTTTAGATTTGTGAGAAAATTGAGGGGCAAGTTTACCATACTCAGTGAGCTTTCTTACATTGAAATTTTTGGAAATATTCCATTTTTTATGTCCCCTTACTTAGCTTTTGAGTTCTTGGTATAGTTGGATATGAAACTAAACTCATATGTTAGCTTTTAATATTTGACAACAATTTGTATAGGTTGATGGAATTTGACAGTGTTCAGTTTCATACTTGTTTGTAGAATGACTGTTGTTTAGGAATGTGTCTATTTTTAGCATGTATATGTTAGTTGAATTTTAGTACCTATAATTTGGGCATGTTTGCAAAAGGTATATGGTAGCTAACACACTCGATATGAAGTTTTGGAAGACACTTTTTTTATATCCTAGTTGCAGTGTGCTGAATGTTGGGGTATATATTTTATAGGCAGATTCACATGATTCAATTTTGACACTTTTCTATTTTTGGCATATGGTAGTCTAAACATTTTGGATCATGATATTTGCAATGGTTTACAATTTCACATGGACAGTAGACACTAGCTATTTTTGTATGTAGTTTTCATTATACACTGATCTATTTTTAGTGGAATTGTGATTACAGTGATTGGCCTCAACACAGAGTATCATTTGAGTACTTACCTCTTTTGGAAAACAAGTGTCTATTTTTAAACTGATCGATTTTTTATTATGGAAGTATAGTTGTTCAGATTTGAGTTCACAAATGTTGCAAAATTTGGCAGAATCATAAAGTATCAGGGGATAGTTGCCTATTTTGGTGAACAACTATCTATTGTTGTATTGATATTTTTTTTTTATTTAACCCATAATTCTATTTTTGGATCTTGTATGTGTTTGTGTAATGCAAGAAGATTATTAACAACATTTGTGGGTGAAAAACAATTTTTTTTGGAAAAAATGCCTCCTTAGTGGGGAGGTGTGATCCGAAGGACAATTTAGAGGACATAAGTTTCGAAAATTTCCCAAGATTTCTACAGTGTAGAAGTTGAATCCCATATATTTTTGTCTATAAGAACATGGAAAATGAGACCCATATGACAAAGTTATTGCTAGTCAATTTTTTGTTACAGTTTGGGCTCATCATGGTCAACTAGTCAATTCAAAAATGACTCGTGCCAAAGTAGAAAAATTGGGTGAAGGTGAAAATTAGGTTTTTGACCTTCAATCTTTGACACTCGATCATCGTCTCCACCAAAACTATGAAAAAATATTACCAACATGGTGGGTCCTCAGGTCACCACATGGCCTAGCACTAGTTATCCTCATTTCAAATAAGTTGACCAAGCAACCAAGTTATTCTACTGAGTTGGGACCAAGTTGCATTGACATGACGAGATGGACAAGTTGTTAGCACTGAGTTTCATTGATAGATAAAATTCATAGGCAAGCCAAAACTATTAACTTGGTGATTCAATCTATGGGTGATTCAACCTACTATATGGGGCGAGTTTCACCAACAACTCAGCGAGCCAGTACATACCATTGCAGTGGAAAAAAGGGAGAGTACGTGACCAAAACCACAGTAGTTACATGGAGATAAGGCTTATTAAAGCCTATCCTATCACCACTCCCACAAGATATGGGATTATTCCCACCAACATAGCCCACAAGAGAAGGCGCTAGCACAACGAACATGATGTAGTGGAGACTCAGTGGAGTATGTGGACATGGCATGATGCATTAATAAGGTGCCAACTTAGAGAGGGAGATTCTAACAGTGAGCACATAATAGGAAAAGAAGGAACATGATAAGGTGGGCACATGTGGTCACAACATCAGGAAATAGTTCAATAGTCAAAAAGAACTAATGAAGAAAATTTGGTGGCAGGAGAGTCGACCTCCCCATGGAATGTGTATCGGCCCAACCAACTTGGTCAGCGAGTTGGTTGGGATATGAGTTGGGTGATAAGCCCTATAAACAAGAATTATGGGCCGCACAAGCTTGTATATGGCTCTTCCACATTCTTAATGAAGACACCAAGCCTCTAATCCATTCGAAGGCAAAAAGGGGATTTTGAGGAATTATAAGGACTATTTTTAAGGTAAATAGTTGAGAGTGAAAGTACTATTTTAAATAGGTAATTATTGTATTAATTTTTGGTGAGTTATTTGTGAACTTGCTCAATTATTGTAAGGGCTATAAACCCACAATCCTTCTTACAGAGCACCTAGAATTCTGTGTTGGAACCATATGGAAAGCTTCTGGATGAAGGAGAGTTTGGAGTTATGATCTTCATCCGTAAATTTCAAGTTAGGGTTTTGTAATTGGCAGTCATGAAGAAGGTGAGCTACAAATGACACTTTGACTTTATTCTAGAGGTGTCAATTTCAGAAAGCTGTGTGAAAACTGATTTTTTGAAGGACCAGTCTTGGATCATAGATTCAATTGATACATCTAGTTATAGAGGTACCAATACATTCATTGTAAGTATTGTAAGGGTTGCTGTACTTGTAGTCAAATTGTTATAATGAAATAATTCATCTATTGAACCCAGAGACGTAGGAAATTGCCAAACTCTGTTATCAACCGATTACAATGTCTTCTTTGTTTGGGTTACATTTTATTTTAGTTGATAATATTTTGGGAGTGAATTTAGTAAAAATAACAACTTTCCTATAGGGGTCTAAAGTTGATAGAATAATAAACAAAAAAATACATATCAGTATAGTAGGAATCTATTCCATGCTGATGAGGATGGGCCTTTGAGGCATCATGTATCATATCGCATGATATTTCATGCTTGTGGGTCTTTATGAACCTATGGGGTTAATGCAACTACTATAAATCCTATTTAGAATGCTCCAAAAGTTGAGTAGGGTTCTCAATCATATGAGACGTCATGATTTTATATCAGACAATATCATCGTCACATATGCTCTACTAGAGTTGATATTTTGTATTAACTAGCAAGTAGTTTTACATAAAGTTAAATGTAATTTAGTATATATATTTTAGATTCAATTTTTGAAATAAATAAATTTAATTCATTATGAATGAAACTAATGAGTGATGTGTATTTTTTATCAACTTTCGGAATCTAAAAACACATTCCAATTCCTCATCTTTTTTGGGTGTGACAACCCCTTAGGTATAAAATTGTAATAAATTAGTAAATATTTTACATGTCAATTTTTTGTTCATATGGTGATGTTGATCTTAAAACACAATTTGATGTTGAATAAGAAGCTACTAGACCTTTTGAATAAGAAGTTTTAGTATTTTTAATCATCATTTATGTAGATAATGAATTACACTTAATGTACGCATATAATGTCATGTCACTTTCTATGTGTGTAAGGTTAATGATTTTAATTAGATAATATTATACTTATTTTCAATTGATGACACCATTCGAATCTCCTCATGACATTTGATTATCACTAGACCTTTGAGTTCCTATGAGAATAAAATTTGGTGTGCCTATTATATAGGTATAATCTAGTAATGTAAATTTCATTGTGAATTTCTTGTATTGAATAACATCCTTTAGTGTAAATAAAGGACATTGGGTAAGTGCATGGAGATAGGGGACCAAAAAGCGGCTAAATTTTTTATTTGAAGAGAAACACAAATGCGTTTTGTGAAAGTGTGAGTGCGATAGGAATTATTAGGATTGGTAATTACTAATCCTAAATTGTTCGTGTGATATAACATGCTCGCACTAGAATGCGAGTGAGTTTTAAAGAACTGTTGTTCCTATTTGCAATGTGGTATATCTACTTTTGAGAGGGATATATTTTTCATTTATTAATATTTATACTTTAATATTTCTTAATTATTTTAGTAAATATATGAAATTAGGATCACTCGACATACTATGGAACAAGTCTCATGGTTGCATTAGTCACGGTTTAGAAGATAGTTTTTCATATTCTAATATGGTCAGTACATAGGTATTTTTTAGGATTTCATTATCAAGGATGTGAGGCTAGTTTCATAAGGTGCAGAGTGACCCTAATTTCTTATATTTACTAAAATAAATTTAAATTAGTAGAAATAATAAAGTATAAAAAATTAATAAATGAAAAATATATCCCTCCCAAAAGTACATATACATATTATAAACAGGAACACGAGCGTATTATAACATGCTCATGTTATAGTGTGCTCAAGTTATAGTGCGTGTGCCTTATAAAATGCTCATGATATAATAGATGTCCATTTCATTTTCTTTGGGTTTTAAATTCCCAATCCATAGGCTTAGATTTTCCTTGGATATCCAAATCTAAGGTTTTGAATGTGTAATCTGTGAATTAATCCATGTTTAAGAAAAAAAAATCAAAATATCACGTGTACACCACAATATCTCATGTGTTATAACATAATATTCAAAAAATTATACTACGATGTCAAGCTTGGTTTTATCTTGGTGACGATATACTTCTTTGTAAAATATAATTAGTTTAAGGCTTTCATCTATAATTTCTTTTACTAGTGCCTTCTTTTCTTACCAAAACTTGTGCATACGTTTTGGTACATAATTTATAATGTTTTCATCCAAAGTTTTTTAAAAAGTTGTTTTGTCTAAACTCCATTCTACACACATTTAAAAAATTAACTATTTTTCTCAAAGTAATGGGCGGTGTACATACAAATATTTATTTTTTGGGATGTGTGCACTTTGAAAATTAGTAAAAAATATATATATTCATATATAAATTATGAAAAATTAGTGGGACCTCGCACATGGAATTATCTAAATTTCTACTGAATGGATTTGATTTTTTTTTTATAGAACTCAAAAAATGGGGGGGCGCACACACAATAGGTTCTTATCATTTTGACACAAAAATAGGTGCGCACCACATTTGACATTCTTATATGATTTTCTTGAAAATATTTATTGTTTTCACTTATTGAAACTTATGTACACAGTAAAGTGGGGTTTAAAAATAATTTATATTAATTTTTTTTATAAGATACTTGATGATTAATTTTTTCTTTGGTCATGTGTGTGATATGATTAATTTTGTATTATTGGTTTTTTGATGCATATATTAATTTATTATGAATTTAAGTGTTTGTGTCTTCATCTTTTCTATCTTTAAAATTGATTTTTTTTCCGTTAAGTTTGATTTTTAAAAAATAAAATAAAACTGAATTATTTTTTCTTACAGAATTTGAAGATTTCTATTTAAGTGTTATGTGTACATATATCTAAACAACACAAAAAATCCCATTTATATGTTTACAAGTTAATATAATATCTTAAGGGTTATTTATTATGTGGTCTTTGAGATATTTTTGAAGAGTGATATGAGCTACTAGGGCCTTTCAAAAAGGATAAACCTCTCCCTATGCTTTTCCTATTGCAAACCATTCTCATCTACTCACCTTGTGCATGCCTTGTGCCATGCATGAGGACTATTATAAAGATAATTGAAAGTCACAAAAATTCCCAGACCTTTTGTTGATGAATTTGTTTCTATGTGTTTCCAAAGGAATTGATAATTTTCCTATTCTTTCTTCACCATACTCAACAAAATTAGGTGATGCCAAAGATGTGTTTTAGAAAATATTTGGTTCTTACATAACCAAAGAGGTTGAATAAATATTGTTCGAATCCAAGTTGTCTACGTATATGGTATTATTATAAAAAATATTGTCCCTATCTTTCTTTTCTCTCAAGAGAAACATCAAAATATTCCCCTTCAAATGGAATGTCCTATACCAGTGTACAAAGTCCAAGGCATTGTACTACATAAGGAAACAATTGATATCATAGGGATTGGTCCTTGGGAATATAAAGGCTTACTCTAATATCTATCTCTAGAGTTTGTAGCTGCCATAAGATGCGAATATATCCTCATTGATCCTTCAAAATATACTCTCAAATATCTCTTGGCCCATATGTTCTAATAAGTAGAAAATATGAGGTGTGAATTCATTAAAGATATACCCTCCCCTCTCCAATAAAAAATCCAATGGTCATTACACCCAACTCCCATCATCCATTTTTTTTTCTTCCTTCTCTTATTACCTCCTCTCGCATACCACTCTACCATTTTATCTTTTTTTTTTATGCTCCATGTATTGAAATTTAAAAACATAATGCAGTTAATCACAATGTAATCATCTTATCATTAGCTTGACATGTATATCCTCTTAAATTTGTCTAGATAACCATCTCTAGATTTGGTAGCATTCATAACATGCATATATATTTCCCTTTCTCTTTCCAAAGAATATACTAAATGAATCTTCCACCATATGTTTAAATTGTGTTAAAAGAGGAGAATCAACTATGCTAAATGGATGATCCTAAGAGAATTCCTTAGAGATGTAATCTAAGGAGAAAATTACAAATTCCTCGGTGAATAAATTTTTGGTTTTCTAATGTTTAATGCCTTGAATATTTTCGACTTATTTTTTCATTGCATTAAAAAAAAATCATACCAAATATGAGTCTTGGAGCCTATTGTGTTCTCACATAGTCAAAGAATATGAAATGAATTCCCATGATCAGAATTCACTCCCATAAACATCATACATAATTATTAGTTGTAAGCATAATTCACTCCCACGTATATTAGAGGGAATTTAAATTTTCCACACACAAACTATTACACAATACCATTATACATATGCATGACATGTTTCGATATTAAGTGGATGATTTGCACGAGTTTGACCAAATCACCAAACATAAATCTTGGAAATGAACAACAAAAATACTTTATCATTTTAAAACCTATATTGTACGAAAATTCTCTTATAACATGTATCTTACAAACCAATATAAATAACCCATTATAATTTCACCTTCTATATTGTATGAAATCATATATGGACTCACTTCTTATATTTTGGGATGTTTGAGTACTTAAGAGACATCGCTAGACTAGTGTATCTTGGAAGGACTATGATGGTTGGGAAGAAAAATGACACGTATGATAACATCTACTAGTTCATCTAGATGTGTGGGAACCATTGGTTTGGTACTGCAAGGTTCTAATTACAAAATATCACCCTTGATACCCTAACACTAACATAAAAAGAAGGTATTTACTATGTTTTATTAGTTGTGAATGTTAAAAATAGGAAGGATATGGAAATAACTAGGAGAGGTTTTCATAGATGGACTTGATTCCAAATATAGGTTATAGGGGACGTTGTAAGGTTCCACAGATTGTGAGAAATATCTGTCAAATTTTAACTATTTTTCTATGTCAAACTACATAAGGGATATCACCAAATCAATGTAGTTGGAAAAGAATAAGATAGTTGGGAAATAAAACTACACCTTTAAGAGTGTCTACTAGACCACCTAGATGTTTTTGAATCATTGTTTGTATGCTATCTGCATTGACATAATATTGTTGTTGTTTATGGGAAGGTTTTTCTCACCATGTATGAGGGCAAGGACATGGGATATGGGTACATTACCATAAGGATGGAAAATGAGATTGGCCTAAACTTGGATGCATTCCAGGATGATAGGAAGCATGGAGGAATCAAAGAGGGAACATGATTTGTAGTGTGGAAGTGCAAGAAAGAGGACAACCAGCATGGGAAGATCTCCCTGAGATAAGTATATTTAAAGATAATATGAATTTTTGCCACTATCTTTATAATCAGTGATTGTAGATTCCATATGCATCAACATTGAATTCCCTGGGTTTAAAATCCTCCCACACGCAAAATTGAAAGTGCTAAATATGCTTCTTGAGTTAAGCATGTTGAATAAAGTCTTAATGTGCTGACAAGTTACACTCATGATTTTTTGTCGATGAAATTAGACAATTTGATTTATATTTTGTTTTCTTGTAATAAAATCACGACAACATTATCCACTTTTACATTTATCATTTGGGAAATTCACCTTTAATAAGCAAACCAAAAAATAAATAAAATCTTAAAGGGTAAAAATAACACTATTTGTAGGCTAGTAAACCAGATAATAGATTTGAACAAAAAATATAGATAAATTTCCAAATAAAATTCCATGTTCTAAGTTTTACCAGATCAAATTCTTGTTGGAAACATTTGGTGCTAGCTGCAACCAACACAAGGAAAGACACAACAAAAACAAAAAAAGAACTCAAAATATAACTGTTATATTCGATTTAAAAATCTTTTACAAATTCAAAGCAATGACTCTGTACATTTTCTTTTCTTTTTGTTTCTCTTCTTATGTTCTATTCTCAGTTTCTTTTCTTACAAGAAATTTCTTATACTTTGTGTTGCTGCACATATATATCTCTTCTATATTCCCCTCTCTTTTATATTCATTTTTTTATATTATCCTCTAAATATTCTTTGAGTTGTGGCTCTCTGTATAATATTAGCTTTCTGGACCTTTTTTTTAAAATATTGTTGCATATATTTCTTCTCTTCTTGTATATTCTCCTTTGAACTATTTATGCTCTCTACATCTATACTATTTTGTCAAGCCAATTATATATCTCTATGTCTCTTCAAAATATGTTGACCACCCTTTATGTTATTAATCGGTGAGGCCACTTTTGAAACTTTGTGTGTCAACTATATAACACATCATACTACAAATTATACCCGAAATAATATTAACTCTGCCTCATTTTGTGGCTCTCACATCTTTCAGAGTTCATCTCACAAATGGGTGGCGGAATGGCGCCACTTGTCCCGTCCTGGGACTGTTGGATCATTTCCTTGGCCACCCCAACCCAACACTAATATCAAATGTGGTTTAATCTACTAGAGGCTCTACCTCACCTCCAACATGGACCCGACAAAATTATTAGTTGCAGCTAATTATTGGACCTTCACATCTAGGTCACCCAAAAATAATAAGGATGGCCGCAATCATGCCATGTGGCATGTGGATTTGGTGAGGGATTCAAAACTCAATGGACACAAATAAAAAGGTGACATAATATAATTAAATACATGTCAGGGGGTTAGATAGAAGATAAAGAAAAAAAAAATGAAATTCTTTCCGGGCTCAAGATTACAGACCATTAATTATGACACTCCCCCTTAATATTGAGCCAAACAAAAGTAAATCAAGGACTCATTTGAAATTCCTAGACATCTCCAATGCCTAGACTTATTCTTAAATGCTCAAACCTTTCCTTTGACAAAGTTTTGGTAAGAATGTCATCTAGTTGTTGCTCTGACTTGCAAAACTTGCTCAATTTCTAATTTCTCAACCAAATCACGAATGAAATGATACCTGATTTCTAAATTCTTGCTTCTACCATAGAAGAATGGATTCTTTGATAATGAAATTGAAGACATATTATCACAAAAAATAATAGAACCTTCTTGTTTCTATTCCTACAAATCTAAGTGGATTCTCCTTAACCAAAACATCTGAAAAGCGGTTTAGTTTGGTGCAATATACTCTACTTCAACAATAGATAATGAAACAACTAACTATTTCTTTGAAACCCATGAAATCGATCTTGATTCAACTTTAAAAAAATAGCCATATGTGTTTTTTCTATCATCTAGGCTACATGCCCAATCACTATATATGTAGCCAACTAATTGTAAATCATTATTATCAACATATGAAATTCCATAATTTATTTTCCTATTCACATACCTAAAAATACACTTTCCTAATTTTGAGTGTGTCTCCTTTGGAGTTCCCATTAATCTAGAAATCAGACTAACAGTATACATTATATCTAGTCTTGTTGAATTTGAATACATCAAACTTCCTACCATGCTTTTGCATCTTGTAGGATCCACATTTCTACTGCAACCATCTTTAGTTAATTTTAGGCTTGATTCTATTGGTGTAGATGTTGGTTTATTATCAAACATTATGAATCTTTGCAAGACTTCTTTTGCATGCTTTTCTTGAGAGACAAATATTCCCTACTCTATTTTTTTGACCTCAATGCCAAGAAAATACTTCAACAATCTTAAATCAGTCATCTCAAATTCTTTCTTCATGGCTGATTTAAGTTCATCTATTGTTTTTTTGGAATTTCAAGTAAAATGTAAATCATCTACATACAAAACAACAATCAAAATCTCACCATTTTTTCTTTGATGTAGAGTGTGGGTTCACTATTGCTTTTGTTAAAGCCATTACTAATTATATAGGAATCTATCCTATTGTACCAATCCCTTGGTGCTTGTTTGAGTCCATACAAAGATTTCATGAGCTTGTATACTTTTCTTTCATACCCTAGAATTTCATAATCAGGTGGTTATCCCACATACACCTCTTATTCCAATACTCCATTCAGGGAATTTGATTTGGTGTCCGTTTGATGGACCTTCCACTTATGATAAGCAACTATGGAAATAATTTTTCTCACAGTTTCTAGCCTTGCTACTAGAGAAAAAGTCTCATTATAATCATATCTAGGACTTTTTTTGTAGCCTTTGACAACTAGCCTTGCCTTATGTTTTCAATTTTTCCTTTAGGAGTAGTCTTGGTTTTATAACCCCATTTGACTTCAATGACTTCCTTTCCTTTAGGAATATCAACTAAATTCCATGTTGAATTCTTCTCTATTTCATGCATTTCTTCATCCATTTCTTCACACCATTTATGATCCTTAATTTCTTCTTCATAATAAATAGGATCAACTTCTTAAAATAAAGCAAAATTAATCATTTCATCTTCATTTTCTGCATACCTTGACTACTCATAAATATTTTGAACACTCTTCATTATTCATTGATGCTGGAATGAGTCTAATGATGATGAAGATGCCTCATCTTTTTCTTCTTGAATGCTTTGTTGGCTGCTGCCATTTGAAGATTCACCGCTTTCTAAAATGGGTGCCAAACTAGGTGCATTATTTTCTCTGTCATCTACTGCTTCAACAATAAGAATAGGTGCATTTTCTATTTCTTGTGGCTGCTCCACTTCTTCTGCATCTCCCTAAGTTACTTCCTCAATGAATTCAACATATTGGTTGATTATAAGTTCCTTTGTAAATGGATTATACAATATGTAATCTTTTGATTTCTCACTATATCCAATAAAAAATTCACTTTTCTCCTTTGTTATCAAACTTTGATTTTCTTTACTTTGAGACATGTGCATATTCCACATATCCAAAAAATATCAACTGTTCAACACTTGGATTTATTCCACTCTATGAATCTTGAGGTATCATGTTCCTCACACTCTTTTGGAACATCTATTCAACAAATATATTGTTGTCCCAATTACTTCAACCCAAAATTCTTCAAACAATCCTCTTGCTTTGAGCATGATTCTAGCAATTTCTTAAATGGTTGTATTCTTTCTCTCAACTACACCAGTATGGTGAGGTGTATACCTTGTTGTAACTTTTTTATTGATCTCACGCTCCTTACAGAAGTTTAAAAAATCATTTGATATATACTCTCCCCCTTTATCCATTCTCAATTTTTTTTATATAATGGCCTTTATGCTTCTCAACCATCTCCTTGAACTGCTTGAATAGTTCAAATGTATCTGATTTATTTTTCAGAAAATAAATTCATGTCTTTCTACTAAAGTCATCAATAAAAGTAATGAAATACACACTTCTAGACAAGGAGGAAGTTTTGAAGGGACCACACAAATTTGAGTGTATCATCTTAAGAGGCGATCTTGATCTTCATGATTTACCCAAGGGAAAATCATTTCTATGTTGCTTCCCCAACATGCAACCTTCACATAATTTGTTTGGTTGTTCGATAGGTGGCAGCCCATTAATCCTTTTCATTTTATAAAGAACTATCAATCCACCATAACTCAACTGTACGTACTTGAGATGCCAAAGAGTAGATTGATCAATGACTATTGATTTTAATGTTGTTGCGCTTGCTAATAAAATTTGCATCTTCAAGGGAAACATTTTATTTTGTGTCATCTTCAAAACTTCAATCAGATTATTGTTTTCACCTTTATTATATAAAACACTTTCTCCATTTTAAAACCTCAACTTATATCAATTTTGGACAAGCTTTCCAATGCTGATAAAATTATACTTCAATCTCGAGACATATAAAACATTATGAATATGATTATTGTATCCTTTCTTGGTGATAATGGATATAATGGCTTTACTCATCACATGAACCTTGCAATATGTTCCTACCTTCACTTCAAATCTGATTGCTTCATCTATATTACTAAACATTTCGTTATCTCCACACACATGGTTGTTACATACACTATCTAAATACCATATTTTCTTGCTTCCTTGCTCAACTACATTTAAAGTTAGAAGGAAAGTTCCACTCTTTTCATTCTTTTCAGGTTCAACTTATTTTTCATTCGAGAAGCTTGCATTGTGATTATGATTTCTCAAATCATATTCTTTCTTTCTACACTCACTTGCATATGTCCAAAAAATTTGCAGTAATAACCTTACACATTTGATTTGTCATACCTTTTTAAAGAATCACCTCTGGAAGTGTTGTTTCTCCTTCCTCTACTTCGTCCTCTTGTTTTTGGCTCTTGATGACTTTTTCTTCCACCTTCTTGTTGTTTTCTAAACCTTCCTCTTCCTCTGGTGTAAGATCCTCTCCTCTACCTCTAACATTTGTGTTTGTCTTGAAGGCTTGTTCATTAGAGGAGCTGGATAATCTACCCATCCTCTATTCATGGGTTTGCAAAGAACCCTTCAACTCATAAATTTCATTTGTATCAAGTCCTTAGAATCCTTTATTGGAACCAAAACTGAATCAAATCTGGTTGGAAGGATCCTTAATACTTTCTCTATGATCCTATAATCTTCAACCATATCTCCATTAGTCATCATTTGATTTACTATGGTCATTGTCCTTGTGAAAAAATAATTTACTAATTTTGATTCTTTCATGAGAAGGGTCTCAAAGTACCTCCTCAACATTTTTAGTCTGACTACTAAAAGGAATGATAACCAGATCATACCAATCCAAGAACATAGATGCTAATCAAACATCATGATCAATAAGATAAAAGCAATTCGCTAGAATAACTTTACATAAAACCTTTGCAAACAAATGAGCAACAATATCATATATTATTATGGAACTCAATGAAATACAATGAGAATGGGCCTTGCTTATATAGGCAAGGAACAACAATATAAGAACTAGTCAAGGTCGTAGATCAAGCCATAAATCATGGAAAGAACTAGTCATAAAATAACTAGTTAAGTCCATAGATTTATGAGAGAACTAGACACCAAGGATATAGTCAATACCATAGATCAAGGAAATAACTATATACCTAACAAATAGATAATATCCCCGTAATATCTAAATAAATAAAAAAGAAATATTCACACGCATAAGTGGGTGAAGATAAATACAATAAAGGTATATAAAGTACCTAGGTGAACATGAGCTAAGGTAAATACCTACTCTAACAACTACCTTCACCTTGTCACTTCCTTGATAAGAATTATGCAAGGTATCCCATGCTTGCTTGGATTTTATAGCTGATGTTATCCTTGGGAAAACTAAATCAGCCACTGCATTCTTAATATAGCTTAAAGACTTTGCATCCTTTCTTCTATTTTATTTTAAAGAATTATTATGTGGTTGTGCCAACACATTAAATGAAGTCTGGTCTCCTGCCTTTACATATCCTTCTTCAACAATTTCACATAGCTCTTGAGAAGAGAACAAAGTCTCCATTTTGTTGCACCATATGTTATAGTTCTTCCCATCAAATATCGAGGGTTGTTAGCATGAGTTGCTACTTGTAGAAGCTATTGCAACTCAACCCAAAAAATAAGAACTCAACAATCCCAACAACCTCGCTCTAATACCCATATGTTGGTAAAATTTGGTTCCAATTGCAATTAACATAAGGAAAGACAGCCAAAAAAAAAAGAATTGAAAATATAACGGTTATATTCTATTAGAAAATATTTTACAAACTTAGAGCTATGGCTCTGTACATTTTCTTTTCTTTTTGTTTCTCTTCTTGTGTTCTATTCTCATTTTATTTTTCTTATAAGAAATTTATTTTTCTTCATGATGCTTCATCTAACTATCTCTTATATATTCCCCTCTCTATTATATTCCTTTTGCTATATTCTCTTTTAAATATTCTTTGAGTTGTGGATCTCTATATATTCTTAGCTCTCTGGCCCTTTTTTTTAAAATGATGTTGCATATACTTATTCTTTTCTTGTATATTCTCCTCTAAGTTATTTGTGCTCTCTACATCTATAGTACTTTTTCAATCCAATTATATATCTCTCTATGTCTTCAAAAGATGTTGACCACTACTTATTCTATTGATCGATGAGACCAGTTATAAAACATTGTGTATCACCTATATAACATGGAATACTACAAACCTAACCTAAAATAATATTAACTCTACCTCATTATGGGGCTCTCACTTCCACCGCAGCTCATCTCACAAATGGATGGCATAATTCTACCACATGTACCCTCCTGGGACCATTGGATCATTTCCTTGGCTGCCCAAACTCGACGCCAATACTAAATGCGGTTTAATCCGCGAGTGACTCCGTCTCACCTCCAACATGGACCCGAAGGAATTATTAGCTATGGCTAATTTGGGGGCCTTCACATCCAGGTCGCCCAAAAACAATGAGGATGGATGGAATCATGCCACATGGCCTATGGATTTGGTGGGGGATTCAATCCTTAATGAACACAAATAAAACATCCAAAAAATATAATAAAATTCATGTTAGGGGGTGAGATAGAAGACAAGGGAAATGGAAATTTGAAAGTCTCATGGGGCTCAAGATTATAGACCATTAATTCTAACAATTCCATGTCCAAATCTTGTTTCTTGGCTCAAATATTCTCATCAAACTATATAATATGTATATATGTGGATTTTACTTGTTCCTTTGAATTGGAAGGGCCACCTTTTCTACAAACATTCAATGATATTATATTTTGATACTCTAATGGTATGGAATGAGGTTAGAAAATGAGGATAATACATTGTACAATGGATTCATGCATATTTATAGATTAAATGTATCATGTTGGCTACATCATTCAATTGCATTTTATCAAATATGATTTATACATAGTTCATTTTATGATGGGTTACTTCATTAACTAGTGTTATAAATGGTTTGTTTGTTTGGTGTCAATTAAAGGAGTCAAAATTATTTGAGTCACACCCTATAAGCTTAGATAACTTTGAATCAATTTTTTTAACCCCACTAATAATTTTCTATGACTTTGAATCCAATTCAAAATTTTAGATGATTTTAAATTCAACTTAGATTTCATCGAGGACACGTAATCCCATACTAGTTGGATTAATTCTACTATTGTGAAATTGTGTTGTAGTTTTCCTTAGTGCGATTGACATAGTTATGAAAAAGGAGTAACAATTGTTGATTCCATCTATGTTGCAAATGGTAAATACATTCATACTCAATAGATAGTTATTTTTTGTGAGATATTCTTTCTTAACATAGAAAAACTGCACTAAAACTAAAATAATACAAAAAAGAGGCACAAAAATAAAATACCAATTTTAAAAAATAAGGGAGAAAGAAAGAAAACATGAAATGCCTAGTTGAACACATGACATATACATATACACTACATATACTTGTCCAAAGGGAAAGATAAGAGAGAAAATAGTACACTACATATACTTGTCCAAAGGGAAAGATAGAATGCTAAAAACTAACTCGAAGGAGATCCAAGAGAAGGATATTCAAAAATACTCTCAAAGTATTCTGGAATTATCCTTGGCTTATGGTAGGATATTTTTTTCAATTACTTAGCTTAGATTTATCCCTATTTTATAACATGTTTTTTTGTCAGCTCACAAATCATGCTCTAAAGATTCAATTATTTGAAAAAAAATCACACATTTCATTATTACAAAATACTTACCGACAATGCATGTGTGAAAGTACATGTTATTTAATATATTCACAACATTTTAGTAATATTGTATTCTTTATAACGTGTTAATAGGATTGAGTTATTCAAAACGTGTTAATATCAATAATATATGAGCTACTTCAAACATGCAATGTTTAGAAAGTAGGGAAGAAATTTAAGATTCATTAATACTACTTAAAAATAAACCTTTTCCTCCAATAATTTTAAATCAAGAAAACACACATTTCCATGGATCTTAAATAACACATTTTTTGAATTATAAAATCATTGCATACACATGTATCTCCATTGTAATTGTTTTTTTATCTGTTATATCTAATTTTGAAATTGGCACTCCCAAGTCACACATAAATTTATAATATTTAGTTCATTTATATTATGGTACTAGGAATATGTTATTTAGTCTCCTAACAATATAACAAAGAATTGGGAAAATTAAGGTTTACAACTAGACCTCACACAACACATAGAAAAATATTATACTGACATATGAATTGTTGATGGGAAAATTATACTAGTGTAAATTGTCAATAGTTCAGGGGACAAAAATTCTCTCCTCTTTGATGAGTAGGTTCCCTTGTTTAAAATCTAAAAATGAAATTAAATATATTTACAATGTCTGCACTAATGTTGTCTTCATTTGGGGTTTTGGTTGTGTCATATAAATGCGTTAATTGAAATTAAGAAAAGAGGGAGATAGGTGTGTGGATTTAGGAATCATATTTTGGAAAGAGGAAAAGGGGTGATAGGATTTTCAAAAAATAAAAAGAAGAAAATCCTAATTTACTCATGCATGTCAGTAACTTAAATAATGTTCAATATTATATAATCAAAAAATATTTCCCACTAATTAAATACTGACACAAAGTTCAATAATTCATAAAAGAAATAATTGAACACAAATTTTTATATTTTATTATACATAATTGCAACACTAAAAAATGGAAAGGAATGAAGGAGAGAAAGGAAGGAAATCACTTCTATATTCGATCTTTCTTATTTTTTAACAAAGATCAACCAACTCCTTTCTATGAAGGATGATATACCTTTTATAGAAAAAAAGGGTAATAAGCACCTCAAAATAACTAATTGTTATTTAACAATTACACTTTACCTTAATTAAGTCACTTAAGTGAATTATACACTTTTAACAGCTCAAAATTAAAAACTAAAAATTGTAATGCAAAAATATAATAATTAGCTCTTTCTAAAACTTCAAGAGGAAAGTGAAAAATACGGGACTTTGAGTTTTAGCATTTACATCTTGAGATTTTTTAATATAGTTGCAACATTTGATTCTCTTGGTATCATAGTATTTTCTAGTTTGTTCATTTAGCTCCTAAAAGCATTCTTCATTTCAGAATTTGTCCCACCAAATTGAGCCAAATTTTTATAGGATTCTTCTACCACATTGTTTAATTCAAAAAGCTCGTCCATTTTATCTTGACAAAATTCATCTGTTTTGAAAAATTCTTATTTAACAAAATTATTGAACTACCCATTGATTTCATACATTGTATTCCTTTGAGAGGAATCATCGAAAAGAGGCCGTAAAGAAGGGATTTGGTATAAGAAAACAGATTTACCTTTAAAGACTCACCCATTTGAATGAAATTTTGTATATAGGTTGAAGCTTCTTCTAGAATCTTGAGCCTCCATTCAACACTATGAGACCAAGTTTGAGAAATATTATCCCTTGAATTATTAAAATATTTTCAAATAGGAGGATTTTCTGATTACTTACTATCATGATCCTCAAATCTTGAATCACATCATCCCATAGTTTGGATTTTTTTTTTTATGTTTTCAATTCTATTATCTATTTTCTTTTGGGCATTCACTAGACTCTCATTTTCATTGCATCCCAGGGTAAGTGCACCAATCTAGGGGGCCAAAAGGGGGTCTTAAGTGGATGCATTTTTCTGAAAAAAAAAACTTCAACTTGTTTGAGTTTTTTGAAATACTTACACTCAAAATTGGAATATGTTGTAGAAATATGAATCATAGAATTTTGAGTCTAGTTTCTAAGCTACTAAATTTTATTGAAAATGGATAAGTTTAAGTGGGTCAAACAACTAAAATACCAACAGATGCTCTTATTTTTGTTAAAAACATAATAGAGTGACTTTCGTGCCCCCCACCATTTTTTTAGCACCATTTAGTATTTTTGAAAATCCTTTGGTAGAAATATAGCTAGGAGCATGTAGTTTGGGCTCCATTTTTTTTAGATTTTTTTTAGTGAATAGTTTTTTATTTATGATTTTTCTAGTACAAAAATCTTATGTTTTGAAAAATAATGGAGCTCCGACTGTGCCCCCCCCCCCCCCCCCCCCCCCCCCCCCCAACTACCTACAAAAATATCAAGAATTAGATTTTTGTTTTTTTAATATGTATATAATTATTTCTAGTTTGGGCTAGTATAAATTTTTTTTTAATTTCGATCACCCAAAAAAAAGATACACCATGAAAGATAGACATATTTACACTTCAAAAAATAGCTATAAAAAGTCATAGTTAGAAAATAAATAATATGGATACCTTATATTGGTCAGAAAATTTGGAAAATTATATTTTAAGTAAGAAGAGACTCTGCTCTACATCGCAGTATAATTTTTTAAAAATGGATCGACTGTTTTATTTTGATTTATCATAGAGGAAGTGTCATTTTTACATTTTCTTGTAAAAACCTGTTGTTTGTTGTGTTTGTGCAGGTCCATGCCTCATGCTTGGGGATCCAAACCAGATCCCAAGCCTTGAGGCCTCGCTTGGGAAAAGAGAAAACAAAAAATGTGTATGCATTATGTAACATGTACGTGATTCTTCATTTGTTTTATAATTTGTGGCCACCTCAATTGAGCCAAATTTTTATAGGATTCTTCTACACGTTTAATTCAAAAAGCTCGTAAACATTTTATTTTGACAAAATTCATCTGTTTTGAATAATTCTTATTTAACAAAATTCTTGAACTACCCATTTTCATAGTATTGTCATTCCTTTGAGAGGAATCATACCCCAGATTTACCTTGAAAGACTCACCCATTTCTTCTTCTAGAATCTTGGGCGATAAATTCAACACTAAGGACCAAGAGGAAATATCCCTTGAATAAACATATTTTCAAATAGGAGTATTTTCTGAAGACTTACTATCATGATCCTCAAATCTTGAATCATTCTTGCCATAGATTTTTTTTTTTATGTAATTCTATTATCTATTTTCTTTTGGGCATTCACTAGACTCTCATTTTCATTGCATCCCAGGGTGAGTGCAACCAAGTCTAGGGGGCCCAAAAGGGGGTCTTAAGTGGATGCATTTTTCTGAAAAAAAAAACTTTAACTTGTACAGGGTTTTTGAAATAGTTAGACTGAAAATTGGAACATGTTGTAGAAATATGAATCATGTAGAATTTTGAGTCTAGTTTCTAAGCTAATAAATTTTATTGAAAATGGATAAGTTTAAGTGGGTCAAACAACTAAAATACCAATCCAATTCTCCTTGTTTTTGTTAAAAAACATAATAGAGTGACTTTCGTGCCCCCCACCATTTTTTGAGCACCATTTAGTATTTTTGAAAACCCTTTGGTAGAAAGATAGCTAGGAGCATCTAGTTTGGGCTCCATTTTTTTTTTAGATTTTTTTTAGAGAATATTTTTTTATTTATGATTTTTCTAGTACAAAAATTTATGTTTTGAAAAATAATGGAGCTCCGACTCGTGCCCCCCCCCCCCCCCCCCCCCCCCCCCCCCCCCCCCAACTACCTCAAAAATATCAAAAATTAGATTTTTATTTTTTGAATATGTATAGAATTATGCCTAGTTTGGGCTAGTATAAATTTTTTTTAAAATTTCGATCACCCAAATAAATGATACACCATGAAAGATAGACATATTTACACTTCAAAAAATAGCTATAAAAAGTCATAGTTAGAAAATAAATAATATGGAAACCTTATATTAGTCAGAAAATTTGGAAAATTATATTTTAAGAAAGAAGAGACTCTGCTCTACATCATGGTATAATTTTTTAAAAATGGATCGATTGTTTTATTTTGATTTATCATAGAGGAAGTGTCATTTTTACATTTTCTTGTAAAAACCCGTTGTTTGTTGTGTTTGTGCAGGTCCATGCCTCAAGCTTGGGGATCCAAACCGGATCCCAAGCCTTGAGGCCATGGCTTGGGAAAAGAGAAAACAAAAATGTGTACGTGTTATATAATGCATGTACGTATTTTTCTTTGTTTTATATATTGTGGCCTCCCAACGTCCCTTTCATCTCTTTCACGGGAATTCTATGCAAACATTTTATTTTGTCTGCAATATTCTCTACATTCTTGCATGATTTTTTAGTATTTCATTTTGTCCCCTACCCCACTAGTTGATTTTTTCTAATCATGGGTGATAAACGTCAAGCTAAGGACAAGAGGAAAGTCAAGAATAAGACACCGGAGCAATTGGAAGAGAAGAGAATAAAGAAATTGAAGAGAATGCAAAAACTTCAAGTAGGGCAAGGTACATCCGCTATATCAAATGTAGCTAATGTATTAGAAAATTGGGATGAAATACATAATGAAAATGTAGAGAATAATGATTTTGCAATGAATAATGATATTGAATTGAATGATAATGTTGGTATGGATGAAGAAATTGATATGAATCCAATTGTTGAACCCTTACTTGAGAATCTAAATGTTAACCCCGAAATTTGTATGAAAACACTGAATGAAGAAAGTAACCTTGTAAATGAATCTTCACCTCTAAGAACACCTCCTTCCATTTCATGAAGAAAAACCAATTCACTTAATTGAAATTGATGAAAACATTATAAAACCAATGCCTAACAAAATGTCTGAAAAAAATGCACGTGAAGAAAAGCTAGTGGAATATGGGATAATTACTTTGAGAATTTAAATTACACACAAAGATGTCAATTATTTGTTTCATTGATGAAATTAATTAAGATGAGACCTATAATGAAGACCCTATGGGTTAAGAACATCTAATGTTGTTGATCAAAATGCGTCAATTGTTGAAAACATACATAAAGCATACCAAACTATAGGTGGCAAAAGACGCACCAAAGATAGTAATGCTACATGATGTGCACTAACTAATTGTATAGTAAGTGATAAAATAGTTAATAAACGCTTGATTAGAAAAACAAGCAGTGCTTTGAAGCTAAACATAAAAACACTAATGAAAGCAATAGAGAGATGTAAACATCTTGAGTCAGTCAATAACACTAACTATTGGGCTTTTTATAGCAGACTTCCATGAAAATACAAGAATACATCTGATATTCTAAAATAATTAATTGTAAAAATTTTAGAATGAGAATACAAGAGTGTCACCGAATAGAAGAGATACAGTAAAAATAAGAATAGGTTCTCTTAATCTTGAATTGTGTGCAAAACATTTCTTAAATATAAATCAAACAGAAATTGTTCTCTAAATTTAAAAATGAAAATCCATAAATTAACATTAGCCAAAGATTTTTTGAAATGAGCAAACCCTTTTATGTGAAAATCAATCACTCACGTACCACTTGTTGTTGTAGGCATCATGTTGAATTTTCAATAGATTATGATATTTTTTGTCAGATACGTAGTGTTTTACATACTGACATCATGTTATAGGAGTGTGGGATAAATGTCTCACAAAAATTTTCAATGAAATTTATTCTGACAATATTTTGTGAAAAATCAACAAGACAATTTTTTTATAACAAAGCATGTTTGGATGGAACGTGTAATGTATGCAGTGGCTTATCAAATCTGAAAAGTTGTATCCACGAGAAGAGTACATATTCAATAGGAAAAGAATTGGTTGATTTCACCAAATATAAATCGGTGGCATATCAATTAAAAGATAGAAAAGAATATAAGAGGTGTGAGCTTTTTACAAAACAATTACCTGTATCAGAATATATGGTCAAATTCATAGAAAGGATATTTTTTATGAGTATGCAAGGAACACACATTGAGCTTGATGGTTGGATGAACAATTCAAGTTAAGAAAGGACACATTCCCACTTGGTACTATTGTTTTAGTAGTTGACATTCGCAGAGAATTACACATTGTAGCCACAAATGGAGGTTCAGTCTCAATATTATAACTTAGTGCAAGTTTCTATTTTCCCTGCATATAACATTCATGCACTCTCCTGAAAGAACTGAGCAAAGAACGAAAAATATTAAGAGAGTATTATTTCTACATCAGTGATGATCAGACACATTCTACAAAATATGTACAATCGTGTTTCTAGGTGTTTTATGCGAATTTGAATGAGAGAAACATTAGTTTTAATCAACATTACATTTGGTTGGACATCTACACATCACAATTCAAGAATGCACAGATGTTTTATTGGCTAAGTAGGATGGACAAAGAAACAAATGTAGAACATATATGGAGTTTTACTGAGCCAGGGCATGGAAAAGGAGAGTATGTTGGTGTAGGAACATGTGTGAAAGAGCACTTGCAAGAGAACAGTTAAAGTTCAAGGATGGTGCTAAATTTATAGATGTCAAAAAGAATTGTTGATTGGTGTGTCAAGAATATGGTCCATGAATCTCAAGAGAGATCAATGGTTCATAGATATTTTTAGTTGATAGAGCAACAACATCTGACAAACTTTGAAGATTGTATGACAGTTGCAGGATCAAGTGATATGCACTCATTCTGTAGTTTAGATGTAAATTCTTGGAATATTTATACTAGGTGCATGACATGTTTTTGTATATCACGCATCAATTTTGCGTGGAATTAATGTGAGTCACTACAGTGGGTGGATGAGTGGACTTTTAGATCTCTAATTCCACTCGACACACATCAAGTTCCACGAGCATTACAACTTGCAAGGTCTTCAAATCAAATGACAACATCACCTGACTTTGACCAAGTCTCTGATTTAGTGCAACAAGGTACATACATATATGTACATGCCATGTTTTAGATTTATAAATTATTAAATGGTCAACTCTTAATGTATTTATAAATTCACTGAATAGTTTCACTTTGTGATACATAGGGCATGTTTTTGCAGTTATTGCGATCAGAATTTTAACGAAGAGGGGAACAAACTACTTCTTATCAAGTTGTGTAGAGGGGAAAAAAATTGACTTCCGCAGTCATTGATGGTGAAGACCTTGAGTATCCCACTAGATCAGTGGTAGTCATTGAAACTTGGCTTCGACGATATCCTATAAAAAAATCAAACATTTGGTTGTTTGAAGACTATGAAGTACATCGGAAGATACTTCACTATTCACATTTGGTGCTTGAAACAAATATTAAATTGATCAAATATCAAGGTCAGACCATCAAATAAAAATCTATGTGGAAGGTTCGTGAATAAGATCATGAAGCAATTCTAGCTACTGTCAAGAATAGATTTGATCCTTGCAGTTCATTGGATTGAATTTGTAAAGGTACGTTCTTCATGAATTTAATTTGAATATTTACTTAAATAATTTTGTTTAAATTTTGTATGATTTAAAATTCTATTTAATTTCTTACTAACATGTTTATGTAGGTTAGTGGTGCCAAAAAAGCTTTCACATTCATGTGGTTGTCATTATTAGTAGAGAATTTATTATTCTCAAAGCTAAGTGAAGCTAAGAAAAATTAAATATTAGCAAGGAACAACAAACAAAAATTCTCATTTCACCACCTATATTGTAAAAATATCTTATTAAAATTCTCATTTCACCACCTATATTGTATGAACCACCTATATTATTCAGGTGATTGGCAATGGACAACCTTACACTGACTCAGTCTAAATGGAGACGAAGAAAACCACATGAGGCTTTCGTAGCCCGGAAAAGGTATCCCGAAAGCATGGGGAGTGTAGGGAACCAAAATAAAGCCTCCACTAGTGTTCACCACACCACCCCGATGTGTTGACGTAGTTGGTTCGGTCCCACAAGCTTCCGTTTGCAAAGTACAACCTCTGGCAGCCCTACATTGACTCAGACTGCACTATTTCTTGCACTTACAAACAATAGGACAATAAAAGAATCATATGGAGACAAAGAAAACCGTGAGAGAATTTCATAGAGGGCCCAGACATGGAGCTCTCATATTTGAGGAGATGTATCTAGGTGCCATAGAGTCTGAGAAATCACATGTCGAAGATATGGTGTGTTTGGGCCTCAGGACTCTTAAGCGACTATGCACCTGGACGGGGTATCCCGAAAGCACGGGCAGCGTAGGGAACCAAAAAATGAATCCTCCACTAATGCCTTCACCTAGGCCACCCCGATGTTTTGGTATAGTTTGGTTTGGTCCCAAGAGATTTTTGTTTGCAAACTACAACGTCTTGACAGCCCTACACTGACTCAGACTACACTATTTCACGCATTTGCAAACAATATCACAACGAGAGAACCAGATGGAGATGGTGAAAACCGCAAGAGGATTTTTTAGAGGGCCCCAACATGGAGGTCTCATGGATTTGACGAGACATATCTAAGTGCCATAGAGTTTGAGAAATCAAATGTCAAAGATATGGCGTGTTTGGGCCTCAGGGCTTCTTAAGGGACTACACCCGGATGGGGTAGCCCAAAATCATAGGGAGCATAGGGAACCAAAATGTAGCCTCCACTAGCATGTCACCATGGCCACCTCCCCGATGTGTTGGCAGTAGTTGGTTCAGTACCATGAAACTACCCGTTTGCAAACTACAGCCTGTCTGGCAGCCTTACACTGACTTAGACTACACTATTTCGCACGTTTGTAAACAATAGGACAGCGAGAGAACCGGATGGAGATGGAGAAAACAACGTGAGAGGATTTCATAGAGGGACCCGACATGTGGAGCTCTTGGATTTGACAAGACGTCTCTAAGTGCCACGGAGTCCAAGAAATTACATCGTCGAAGATATGACGTGTTTGGGCCTCAGGGATCTTAAGAGACTACACTTGGAATGAGGTAGCTTGAAAGAACGAGGAGCGTAGGGAACCATGAAAAAAAGTCCTCCAATAGTGTTCACCCAGTCCACCCTAGACATGTTGGTGCATAGTTGGTTTAGTCACACACACTACCATTTGCAAAATACAACATCTAGCAGCCTTACACTGACTTAGAATACACTATTTCACGTGTTTGCAAATAGTAGTACATCGAGAGAACTGAATGGAGATGACAGAGAAAACTGTGAGAGGATTTCGTATAGTACCCCGACATGGAGCTCTCGGATTTGACATGAGACATCTCTATGTGCCACAGAGTCCGAGAAATCACATGTCAAAGATATGGCATGTTTGGGCCTCAGGGCTCTTAAGCGACTACGCCCGGACGAGGTAGCCCGAAAGCATGGGGAGCATAGGGAACCAAAAATAAACCTCCAATAGCATTCACTAGGCCACCCCAACATGTTGGTATAGTTGGTTTTGTCCCACAAACTTCTGTTTGGAAAATCCAACATCTAGTAGCCCTACACTGACTCAGATTGCACTATTTCATGCATTTATAAACAATAGGACATCAAGAGAACTAGATGGAGACGGAGAAAACTGCGAGAGGCTTTCATAGAGGGCCCTGACATGGACATTGATAAATTTAATGAATAATTACTCAAATTAGGTAACTCTTTATATACATACACTATATAAATATTAATTTCCAAATTTTGATGCATATTATACATTGAAAATGCTAGTACATGTACATCACCAATAAATGAAAAAATAATCCATAATGTCTTAAATATTGTCAAGTGCACATTATATTAGATTCATGTGAAAATAATCTCAGAAATGTAAGCTCTCATACAAAATTATCAAGTTCCAAATAGTACTTTAATGTGCATAATAAATACAAAAATGCCCAAATAAGTCATATACCATCAAGTTCAAATGCCATATAGGCTTACATACAATGCCATGCACATAGGCATACCAAAAAAATGTCATGTAAGACATATATATTTCCTACTCATCAAAATCTATCCCTCTCTTGGCCTAGCTCGAAGAAGGCCCTCCCTTAGGTGAAGATGGAGATCCATGAGATGACTTTGGATTGTCCGAGCCCATGCTTCGAGTCCTCTTCACTCTGAATACTCGTCTGTGGATGAGCCTGTAAATGCAAAAAATGTTTTTTTTTTCAAAACTTAATTTATATATGTTTTCAACATGTATTTAAGACCATGCTAGAATGAAAGTATTTACATAAATACACAAACTTACCGCAAGTTGTCGATCATGCCGAATTTGCATCTCACACTTAGATGAGTCATCAGGAGCTCCTGCAGTACGAACAGGGGTATAAAGACGACGAGATGGAGGACTCCATGCCCTTGAAGTCAAAATGGAGGGGGTTGAAGTTCCATACATACACATAAGATCAGAAAATCTAACATCAAAATTAGGGAAAATAGAGCTAAGTACATGTATGTACATAATGATAATATTTTAACTCATTTCATCAATATAGAACTATTGTTTTTACCCCGCCACGCCTGTGAATCAAATGAACAGGGCTGTGCCCTGTTGTAGGTAACTCATGCATACACATAATGAAGGACATTATTAAAATAATTTAATAATTCCACAATGAAAGACATTACTAACATGTAATTTAACATAATATGAATTACTCGAGAAATTTAACAAAATTTACGTGTTGTTTGAATACCTCGATGAGTTGCTCTGCAGATGAAATCGCAGCGGCAACACCTTTATCTACTTGTCACAGAGATGGTGGGGTGTCTAGTGAAGTCAACATCTTTATCAAACATGTATATCACGTGAGTTAGATGAAATATAAGAACATACATATATTTGACTTCAAAACTAATATATATATATACATGCAAATATATATATATATATATATATATACACACACACACACACACGCGCGCGCACGCACACACACACACACACACACATATGTATGTGAAAATTTTACATAATTAACATTCTAAATTACCTCTATGAATGTATGTGTATGCATGGTCTCACCGCCTGTGGTCGGGATGAAGATAAGCCTCCCACGCGCTATAATATCAATGCATGTACATGTACAAATAAAATTATTTCAAAAATTTAACATATATAAGTAAGTCAGGTACTCCAAAAAAAATTTAACACACATTAAAAAAAAAAAAAATTACCTGCGAAGGTGACGCCGATGAATGTAATCTAAATGTCTCACTCAAAAGGACATTTGACATAGTGACATTATCATGTTCATCTCTAGCACCAGGTGCACCAAAATTAGTACGCATGAAAGTATCATCCTCATCGAGCCCCAAACATATGCTACCACATGACGAACAAAAATGTGGCCTCATGCTAGTACTCCCTGAGGGAATACTCTGTGTACCTCCATGAGCATCTGGCTCATAAAAATTCCCTCGTATGTCGAACAAGGGTCACAGATAGCCCCTGAAGCACATGGAGTGTATCAATCTCTACTATCTCCATCATTTCTTGAGGGACAATCTCAGGGTGAGGGGGCTTCTGTGTGGGGAATCTACCCTATTGAATAGGTGCACATTGTGCGCCTGGTCGATCCTGTGCAGATCCTTTTCCTTGGACTTAGAAATCTTAGAAATGAAAATAATTTGGGATCTCACTGCGGATAAACTCGCAGTAGATTTTCCTCAGAAAATATAGTGGCACCTCATTGTTATTACAAGATGGAAAATCAAACACCATCCACCATCAGTCCCAAAAATTATTTCTAATCAAATTATTATTGCACCAATGGATGGGAAATCATTTACATGTCAACAGAATAGTAAGATTAGTGTGGGGGTCCGTGTATAACGCTTATATGAGTTCTTTTGAAATTTCTCTTTTCTTTACATCCACATATGACAATTTGTTGGAATAATAAACCCTACAACCCTCTCTGTAAGTTGTCCAATGATAAATTTTCCCCATTTTCACGTCAATTTGAACAAGTAATGCCTCCAATGTGTTTGCAAGAGAGGTGCAATGGGGGTTTGTAGATTGTGCATCCCTCATTTTTTTTATTAAATCCTCAATTTCAATTTTGTTTCTAACTATTTGGGTTGCTAAATCTTCTTGACTACCCGAGGGATTATCGACACTAAAATTTTCCTCCGTAATTTCTATTTCATTAATGTATGTATTAGGAATAGGATGTTGTTAAGTATAATTAGTAGTAGTGTCTGATAGAAGATAACGACGCCGTCAGTATGGTGCCGCCAATAATGTGGAGTACAGTAACAGTCAAAGTACAATAGGAATGTTGTAAAAAGTAAATATTTGTCGTAAGTGGTCCAGTAATGTTAAAATGTCAAAGTTTGGGTAATTAGAGAAGTAGGGTCTATGTGATTAGGAATTAGAAATATTATATTGGTAATAAGGACAAGGTTTATCTTATTATATTGGTAATAAGTGAGGTCATAAATATTTTGTGTATTTTATTTGTAAAAAGTCTAAAAATGTGGAACCCACGTAAAATGATAAGGTTTATCTTATCTTAAAAGATAAGCTTACATGTACAGATAAGAGTTAAGGTATGGAATATGATTCGTCAGAGTGGATTTCTTATCCTATCTTAGAGATAAGATGGATAAGCCTGGAAGTTCTATAAATAGAGAGGCCACCCCCCTCATTTAGCATAGAAGGAAGTAGTGAGAAATATTGTAGGAAGTGTGCGAAGGAAGCCATCAGTTTAAAGGTGTGTTGAAGAAGCCATTAAGAGGTGTAATTGTAAAGTTTCTCCCATAGTCTTGGTGAAAGGCAAGTGAAGTCAATAACACTTGAAGTACCTCATGGGTGAGATTGTAACAGTTTTATGTTAATATTATAATTTACTTTGATATTTCAGATTTGTCATCATTCCGTCTTATCATAGTTGATGGTATTCTTGTGTTATGTTTGTTGTTTTGTTTCCAGATTACATCCACCAAACTATAGGTTGTGCATTATTAAATAATCATAGCACAAGGAGTTCCTGGTGAAGAATTATCATAGTGCCGGATTGGTGATGACATTTTGGTTCCGTTGCCGGGACTATTCCTCGTTGATGGATTTTTTGGAGAGATATTCCCACTTAGTCAAAAATCAATTGGAGGTTAACCTTGTTTTTACTGTGCATAGTAGTTACCATGGTAAAGTCATTTTTGCCATGAATATAAGTTACCATGGTAAAGTCATTTTTGCTGTGAATATTATTTGCCATAGTAAAATCACTTTTTACCGTGAATAGTATTTACCGCAGTAACTTCACTTTTTACCGTGAATAGTGTTTACCACAGTAAAGTCAGTTTTAACCGTAGTAAGTCAAGTTTTACCATAGTTTACCGTGGTCATTTCTATTTTACTATAGAAAGGTGTAAAGTCACTTTCTAGTATAGTGATTCCAATTATTTGTGCACATAAGTCTTGTTGATTGTACTTGTGGGTTAGTATTTCACGGTGGTTACTTTTGAAAATGGGAAAGATTCCTGTTTTTTCAGCTCAATCTAATGAAGATGCTTCTTCTTTCATTCAAGAGTTTAAATGATCTTGTATTTATAATGGCCTTATAAGAAGGGAACAATGGACTGAATTTTTTTCCTACCTTTTTGGATGGTTAAGCACTTAGGTGCTTTGAAACACTAGGTGATAATGTGAAAAATTCATGGGATTTATTAACTGAAAGTTTTCTTGAAGAATTTGGTGAACAACAGAATATGCAGATCTCATGATCGAGATCACAAAGATATCCCAAGGAGAGAAGGAGAAGATAAGGGATTATCATGCTCGTGTTCTAGAGCTAAGGAGGAAGCTCGATGCCCAGATCCGAAAGGAAGGATTAGCAGATGGGTTGATGAACGGCGTGGATAATCTCTTCTGTAAGCACTTCATTCTTGGGATGAAGCTAGAGATCAGACAACGAGTGAATTATGACCGCCCAGCTACCACTAAACAAGCAAAGGAGATTGCAAGAAGGCAAGAAGAAAGCATGGAAGAGGAGCCCAAAGAAATTGTTGCTAAAGTAGAGCCTACACCAGCACCTTTGGTCCAGAATCCACAACCACTCTCGGTGAGCACAAATATTTCTCCTAGTACATCTACTGAGTATGAAGATCTACTCAAAAAGATGGGTCAGTTAACTATTAATCTTCTTCAAGGAAAAGAATTTAGTTCTCAGGGAGGAGATAGAGGTCCAAAAAGAAATATTTCTGAAGTTGTATGTTATGGTTGTTATAAAAAGGGTCATTATAAGTATAATTGTCCAGATAGAGCTTCTACATCTGGTAAAGGAGATAATGATAAAGGAAAAGCACCTGTGAATTCTTTTGATGTAGTAGATAAGAGTAGAAATAATGAAGTAGATTTGTTTGTAACAAAAAGAAAGAAAGAAAAAGATAATCAAGATGGAAATGATCCTAAGAAGATGAAAGGAGAAACTAGTAAGAAACATAGGAGAAGAAAGTTGGGTGTGTAGGATTTTCTGATTTCACAGCAGCAAGGACCATGCTCCATCTTGGAAGATCTGTCCAAAAGGCCTGCAAATGTTACATATGGTCAACTCTTGGCTGTCTTCGGAGAAGAGGCGGGAGCTGCGAAGTGGACTCAATGCTCGACGAAGAAAAGGAGGTTGAGGTCCCTGTTTTAGAGGCAGAGGTAGATCCCTATGCTCCACAAGCTGATGTATTATGTAATGGTATTTCAATTCATGATGTCTTAGTTGATGGAGGTGCTGCAGTTAATGTAATGACCGAGTCTGTAATGAATATGTTGGGTTTAAAAATTGATCGCCCTTCAACACTTATGTTAAGGTCATTAAATAAAGGAAAAACTAAACCAGAAGGTGTAGTTTCAAATGTGGCAATATCTGTTATGGATGTTGTATGTGTGGTAGACTTTCTGGTGATGAAAAATGGTACTGTTGCGTACCCAATGCTGCTGGGAAGACCATGGCTAAGGATATTTCATGCAAGAAACTACTGGAATGAAGGTTTCATGACACTTGGACGTGGTAGAGAGAGGGTGAAGATAAACGTAATCCCTCGACATCATAAAGCAGAACCTGTGGATTCAAGTGATGAAACTGATGATTGGACATCCTCTGATTACTCTAGTACCAGTGAAGTGGACGTTGAAGATGAAGAAAGTGAGGTTGATGTTTCAGTCATGGATATCCTTCTAGTCACACCAACTCATGACCCCATAAAATTATCTGAAGAAGAAGTTGATGATCGTCTCCAACAAATAAAGATTGGTGATGCTGTGATGGAGAGTGAGAAGGAATCCTACCTCCAGCTCTTTCGAAGGTACATACACATATTCACTTTTGATTACAAGGAACTCTGTCAAGTAAGTTGGGTAGAACATTCTATTGAGCTGGTAGATGGTGCTAAGCCCATAAAGCAAATGCCATATAGAATGAATCCTAATTTTTTCAAGACTGTAAAAGAAGAAATAGATATGTTGCTTGATGCAGGATTCATATTTGTAGTGGAGAATTCAGAATGGGTTTCTCCCATTGTGATCTCAATAAAAAAAAATGGGAAGCTATGCATTTGTGTTGATTACAGGAAGCTCAATAAGGCAACAAAGAAGGATCATTACCCTCTTCCAATTTTAGATCAGATCTTGGATGAAGTAGCTAGCCAGGAGTGCTATAGTTTTGCTGATGGATATAGTGGCTACAACCAAGTTCGTATAGCAGAGAAAGATCAGCTGAAGACCACGTTCACCACTCCTTGGGGAACGTTTGCTTATAGAGTTATGCCTTTTGGATTGTGTAATGCTCTGGCAACATTCCAGCGTTTGATGAATAGTGTGTTCGAACCCTACATTGGGACCTTCATCAGAGTATTTCTGGATGATTTTTGTATCTATGGGAGCAAGTTGGACCACCTGCACCAGATGGAGACAACATTTCAAAGGTTAGATGAAGAACAAGCCTCACTAAACCCTACAAAGTGTGTCTTTGGATGTTCTAAAGGCATTTTGTTAGGGCATGTTGTATCCAGAGATGGTATTGGTACTGAACCTGATAAAGTTTCAAAAATCAAAGATTTACCATTTCCTATGAATAGAAGTAAGTTGAGATCATTTTTAGGCCATGTGGGTTACTATAGAAGGTTCATCAAGAATTTCTCAAAGATTGCACAGCCACTAACCCAGTTCTTAAAGAAGGATGTTACTTATGAACCAGGAAATAAGGCGTATGAAGCTTTTAGACAACTGAAGGAAGCCCTGGTGTCTTCACCTATTTTTAAGAATCCAGATTGGAGCAATCCATTCATTGTGTACACTGATGCCTTAGATGCAACACAAGGAAGTACTTTGAGTCAAAAGGATGAAAATGGGAATGAACATCCAATTTACTTTGGGAGCAGACAAATGAGCAGTGCTGAGGTAAATTATACTGTAACTGAAAAAGAGGCTCTGACTATCATTTTTGCTGTAAAGAAGTTTAGGAATTACTTGCTAGGGAAAAAATTTCTAGTTGTAACAGATCATTAGGCTCTAAAATATATTGTAAATAAGCCTAACCCATAAGGGAGGATAGCAAGATGGATAATTTTGCTACAAGAATTTGAATTTGATATTATAGATAGGCCAAGAAAGAAGCATGTCAATGTAGATGCACTCTCTCGAGCCTATGATGGTTTAGGATCATCTTGTGATGATGATGATTTCCCCGATGCAGCATTGTTATCCCTTGACACAATCCCTAGTGAATACATAGATATTTGGAATTATCTAAATGAATTCAAGTTTATTGATGGTGCCAATGCAAATACTAAGGGGAAGATTACTCAAGCCAATCGTCCATATTCTATTCTGCATGGAGTATTATCGCGAATAGGACCTGATGGACAGTACAAGAGGGCAGTTGGACGTGATCAAGGGAAGGAACTGCTAGAAGAATTCCACAATGGTACATGTGGAGGGCACTTCTCTGGACAACTTATAGCAAGAAGGATCTTGGATGCAGGTTATCACTGGCCCACTCTTTTTAAAGATTGTTATAATTATTGTAAGACATGTGATATTTGTCAAACACATGGTAACCGTAAGACTTCATCAGCTCCATTATGCCCTATTCTTCCACGTGGTCCCTTTGAAAAGTGGGGAATAGAGATTGTAGGTCCACTTCCAACTACCTCATGCCAAAATAAGTATATTGTAGTTGCCACAGATTATTTAACCAAGTGGGTTGAAGCTAGGCCATTGAAAACAACTTCCATGGATGAAGTGGCAAGGTTCATATATGAACGCATTGTCACCAGATTTGGTTGTCCATTAGAAATTGTAACAGATCAAGGAAGCCACTTCATTAATGAGGTGGTAGAAGCCCTAGTCAATAAGTTTTCTATTAAGCATAGGAAGGCAACAACATACAAGCCAAGCACAAATGGACAGGTGGAACGAATAAATTTTGTGTTGTGTCAAATTCTAGCAAAAGATGTAGCCTTGCAGGTACATAAATGGGACAAAAGGATTCATGCAACATTGTGGGCATATAGGGCAACATCAAAGTTAGCAACAGGATACTCCCCATTTCAGTTGGCTTATGGCATTGATCCAGTTCTTCCTATTGAGTTTGATATTCCCATGGTCAAAGTAATGGAAAATGAAAGAATGGATGAAAGTGATTCAGTAAAAGAAAGGTTAGTACATCTTCATTTACTAGAGGAAATGAGGGAAATAGCTAAGGATATAAGCTATAAGAAGAAAATGAAGCAGAAGGAATATTTTGATCAAAAGATCCAGTGGTCTCCATTTCATGTGAATGACTATGTTCTAGTATATGATTCTAGATACAAAAAAAAGAAGACAGAGAAAATTTCTTCCAAAATGAATGGGGCCCTACAAAATAGCAGTTGTGCATGAAAATGGTACTTACCGACTGGAGAAATTGGATGGCACTCCCATTACAAAATGGGTCAACCACGACAAGTTGAAGATTTTTCGAGAACCAGAATAGTCTACTCTGAGGACGGAGTAGAAGCTAGGAAGGGGGAAGATGTCGACACTAAAATTTTCCTCCATAATTTCTATTTCATTAATGTATGTATTAGGAATAGGATGTTGTTAATTATAATTAGTAGTAGCGTCTGATAGAAGATAACGGCGCCGTCAGTACGGTGCCGCCAATAATGTGGAGTACAGTAACAGTCAAAGTACAATAAGAATGTTGTAAAAAGTAAATATTTGTCGTAAGTGGTCCGGTAATGTTAAAATGTCAAAGTTTGGGTAATTAGAGAAGTAGGGTCTATGTGATTAGGAATTAGAAATATTATATTGGTAATAAGGACAAGGAGTGAGGTCATAAATATTTTGTGTATTTTATTTGTAAAAAGTCTAAAAATGTGGAACCCATGTAAAATGATAAGGTTTATCTTATCTTAAAAGATAAGCTTACATGTACAAATAAGAGTTAAGGTATGGAATATGATTCGTTAGAGTGGATTTCTTATCCTATCTTAGAGATAAGATGGATAAGCTTGGAAGTTCTATAAATAGAGAGGCCACCCCCCTAATTTAGCATAGAAGGAAGTAGTGAGAAATATTGTAGGAAGTGTGCAAAGGAAGCCATCAGTTTAAAGGTGTGTTGAAGAAGCCATTAAGAGGTGTAATTGTAAAGTTTCTCCCATAGTCTTGGTGAAAGGCAAGTGAAGTCAATAACACTTGAAGTACCTCATGGGTGAGATTGTAACAGTTTCATGTTAATATTATAATTTACTTTGATATTTCAGATTTGTCATCATTCCGTCTTATCATAGTCGATGGTATTCTTGTGTTATGTTTGTTGTTTTGTTTCCAGATTACATCCACCAAACTAAAGGTTGTGCATTAGTAAATAATCATAGCATGAGGAGTTCTCGATGAAGAATTATCATAGTGCTGGATTGGTGATGACAGGATGTCAGGAATAACATGGTTTGGTTGTGGTTGATTCCCTCGACCTCTAACTGTAACAATAAAAAATATGTACTCAATTCAAAATTTTAATCTATAATTATCATATTTCAATGCAATTTTGAGAAAATAAATGTGCTTACCTCTTTTCCATGGCACCATCGTTGATTCAGATCTTCCTGGCGATCCAGAAATGATCCTTTGAGCTTGAGATCCAACTGAATGGAAAAACGTGAAGTAATGAACAAGCTCTGAAACTCACATTTGAGAGAGGAAAAATGATAGAGGCTCAAGCCTCTTTTTTTGTTTATAGTCAACATAACGCGTACGCATTATGCTTTGGTGATTCTCGAGCCAAACAAACTAAAACGCGAGCACATTTTAATAAAATGTGTATGCATTTTACTTTTTTCACATTCTTTTCCACTTTTTGGCCCCCAATTTTGTGCACTTACCCCCTGTGCCAATGAAATTCAATCGATTTACCAACAATTTATCAACTTATGCCTCAATGAATTTACCTCATAGAGTGTGCTTTTGGAATTTTGAAATGACCTTGACATAAACATCACTTGCAGAGGTAGAATATGGAATAGATGCAAATGGATTGGGATCTTGAGAAATAAACACTTTAATATGGCTTGAGACCTGGTTTAAACCTATTCTTCTATTTTTTTTTCCCCATTCTCTACCCTTTCAATAACCTTATAAATGGTCTTTCTCACGTTATACAAAAATACCCGAGGAGGGGATTCTTCAAATTATATCATTGTAAGTTCATAATTTACTACAGTGATTTCATATTCACTTTTATCAACTGTTGAATTTGCAATATCAACAAACTATTTCCCCAATGTATCATTCACGAGGATATAACTTGTTCTATATTTCTTAGGAGCAGGAGTACAAAGGATACAAACTAAAACTCATAATCAGGAATAATTATTTTATATTAAACTTTTCACTTTTTCTCCACCATTGGTTGAACCCATGAGAAAGAGGTACCATTGAAATTCTCTACTAATGAACTTGAAATGTGTACACTAAGAGTGAGTGGTAGAGTAGAAGGCACCATTATAGGAATACTTTCCATAGAGGGAGAATTCTCATTATATACTTGTGGGGATGAAGATGGTCTTCTTATAGTTAATTTTTGTCTTCAGCCACACTTTTCACTTATTCTCATTGTAGGAATTTTAGTATAATTTTCTTCTTATGTATCATCTTCTTACTCTTTTTCCTCGTCAATAACTTTAACATCTTCAATTTTAGGATTAGTCCTCAAAATCCACATACATACTTTCATGTTTGGTTGCTGTTAGGTTGAGGTATAGGGTACATCTTGGGAAAGAATAGATTTCTCAGAAGCATTGAACTTTTCCAAATTATTTATAAATAACTTCTTGGTTCTTATAATAACATGTCTAGTGAGATCATCAATATTACCCTTTTAGTTTTGTGACTAATCAATTATAGGAAGAGAAGCATGTTGCATGTAATTTATAAATTCAGGTTAATACATATCGGATCCATCATCTGACATACCTTCTAGTACTTGATGCGACTAAAAAATCTAATTTTTTGGAGATTGATTCTCCTAAATAATCTATTTCTGAATTCAAATTCATCATCACAATCTTCCCAGTAATCTTCAATAGTAGGAACATGAGTGTATGAGGATGGAAATCAAATATATTTTTTTGATGATAATTTTACTATCAAATGATGTTCTCTTGTGAAAAGTATGCATATTGAACCAGAGATAATTTGAGTGGCTAATATTCATAATATAAATTGAAAAGGCAAATTTTCTAGTGCGGGTCAGTGACCTGTTCGCCTAAAAATTATAGTTTAATTTTTTTAGGGGTCAGCTTCGCCTACCCTTGAAACTATCCCCTATATAATCCTATATTATTTGCCAGGTAAAACACTATTAGATCACTCATACCACCTAGGGGCATATGTATTATCAAGTACAGTAAACATGTGACAGGAGAGCAGAGGATATAGATGCACAAAAAAGAGTTTTTTGATGCATGACAGGGAGATTTTGTTGACGTGCAACAGGGAGAGTTTGTTGATGCGTGACAAGAGTGCGAAGGAAGTAGACGTGTGACAGAGAGTTTTTTGATGAGTGACACAGAGGTTTTTTTGGTTCCGCGACCAGATGGCAGAGGCTACAGACGTGCGTCAACAACCCTTTTGAAGTGCATCAATGAGGTTTGTTGACGCGTGTCAACCACCTTGTTGATGCACGTCAGCAAATATCTATCGTGCGTCTGCAGCCTTCTATCCCACCACTTAAAAATTAGGTGAATTTTTTTTCTGTCAGATCCCCCAAAAAATCACCTTCCCATGAAACCGGTTCTAAGGCTATTTTCCAGGTATTTTCCACCTCTAATTTCTAGGAGGTCTCTTAAAATGAACCCTGTATTGAACGAGGAAATTCTTCTCTCAAAATTCTAAGCATCAATATATAATCTAAAAATGTAGTTCTCGAGAGACAAGGGAAATTGGATGCCTGACACTTTCTTATCCATGTAAGTCATGTGAGCGATGTCCAATTTAGTACATATTTTAATCAAGATGAGCTTATCATTTTACTAAATTTGAATTTTATATGGGATTTTTTCAAATTCCACCGATTTGGTATAGAAGAACCTATAAAATTGGATGAAAAATATCCCAAAATTGGTTATCAATTGATTCACTTCTTGAGAGACTCTATTAGTTGTACATCCTAACTACGAACATGATAAATGCATAATTTACCCTTCATAAATGAATCTTACTATGATCAAGAGTTAGTTTGATGTAACACTTGTAAATGGGTCAAGAGAGGTTTTTACTTCCTTGATTTAAATGCCTACCCAAATTCTATATCCTACAATGGTATACATCAAATAGGAATTCATATGAAATGACTTACATTGTTATGTACTTGAGTGAGCTAGTTGGTTAAATTTTAGCATATTATTTCAACCTAGCTCAAATCATGTTTTCCTTCACATATCAGGTTGATGAATATACTCATGCAATCATGAAATTTTCTTATGGATGGATGACCCATTACTCTTGCTAGAAGAGTAATAATATCTAAAAAGTCCTTAATGAAATCAATCTTCAAGAGGGTTTTGGCCAACTTGGAAAGTCCTTTCTTATTAGCCTTTAGCCAAGACTTGGGAATAATGGTTTGGTACTAATTAGGTGTTAAATCAAATTATTGATATTGTATTTTAAGATATAGTATCTTGGAATTTTAAATGGGAGTGATTATGAGGGATTTTTTTATAAGATAAACATCTAATTGAATAATAACATGGCATTGAGGATCTTTCGAATCCTTGGTTCAAGGGTCAAAACATGAAGCACATGCTAACATCATGTCAATAAATTGAATAGAAGCAGAAAATCCATGTACAGGTGTTTATCCACTATTGAAAATTTGATCTACCAAGACATACATATTTTCATTCTCTATTGTGCTCTAGAATTGAGTTAAATCCATATGTTTTACATCATTGTCTCCAATTTGTATGATAATGGTCTCAAGTGAGAAAATGGGCACATATCCCATGTATTGGAACTTCATTTTGGTAGTTCAAATCCTTATGAAGTAATCAAAATAGAAAATGGACCAAACAAAAATAATTTAACAATCTAGGGGAAAATAGAAGATCAAATGAGAGAAATGACCAAAACTAGGAAAAATGGTAACGAAAACACTTATCAGTTGGAAGAAAATGAATATGATGCGGGAGCATAACTTGCAGAGACCATAACTTTTGATCCGACCATTGGATTGTCCTTAAATTTTACAGGGTGGTAGATATACATTAGTACTATGCTGGGGTCAACTTTGCATGTGAGGTTGTGCTCATTTTGGCACATTTTCGGGCTCGGATTCCGTCATCTAGTGGCCTAAAATTGGCTCCGAATGTTTTTTCCGCTTTTGACTAGGTCTTAGAACTTTAATAACTTTTGTTGTGCTTGTCAAAATAATTCCAAATTTTGTGTGAGCCCTAATTTATGAATGCATATTTGGAACACAAATTTTGGGGTCAATACGAGTTGTTTTACATTTTAGGGTTTTTTGGCATTTTAGGGTTTTTGGCATTTTAGGGTTTTAGAGCAGTCTTGAAATAAAAGGAGAATTGTAATGATGTAATAGATTAGTGTGAATTCCTGAATGAAAAGTAAGCTATTTTAAAACTCCTGGTTTTATTTGAAAATTTGTTTATGTGTGTTTTTGGAGGTATTTCAACCTCTTGCAGCTAGATTCACATCAAAATATCTTTAGAAGGGGACCCTGCTTACATTGGAAATTTTTAATTTTGTTTAAAAAAAGACTAAATAAGGGGGGATAATGGCTTGGGCGACATGGGAAAAATGTAGGGGCAAAGAAGAATCTAGTGGGAAAGTCTTTAAAATGAATGGATTTGGAAGAGTTCACATTTATTTATCCAAACATGGTTGGTGATTGGATGTGCCCACATGGAGGCATTTTTTTGGTTTAAAACCCATTCCCATCAGTGAATCATAAAATGTATGGAACCATAGAACTATTCCCACAGTTCTATTTAAGGCTGACTTCTCCAATGTAGGTGGCATTTCCCCTTTGAATTGGTTAATTAGTGAATGATTGGAACTTTAGAACAGTTCCAATAGTGTCAAGAGAATCCAATTTCACTAATAGAATGAACAATTTGAACCTTAATGGTGAATGTGGGGAAAATAGGGAACAAGGGAACTATTCCTATGGTTTTATATGGGGCCGATCTAGCTGGATAATTCCCAATTAGATTTTTAAATCAATGAATCCTCCTAAAGAGGGAACTTAGGGGGAAAAAAGGGGTTGAACTTGTTCCATGAAAATATAACTTTGTTAATAGATCCCAAAATTCATAAAAATGGATGTCTAAAAATGTGAAACTTTGCAAAAGGAACAATGTGACTCTCATAGCTCAAAATTTTGACTCTTGACTCAAAATAATACAATTATAATTATGTGATAACATGACCTAAACTTGAACTTATGCACTAAATTTAAGCATAAAAAGATATCAGAGATGCCCTGTTATGAGAATCATTTACGAAGATAATCTTGCATGACATTAATAAAAAAACCATAACTAACATCCTCGAAAACTTATAAGAAATAACCATTATATAACACTTTATTACAATAACTATACATTATAGAGGAAGCTTCTACATATTTAAAATAATAATTCTCACAACCATCATCAAATACAACATATACAATATGATCTATACATATATACAATACGCATACATGACTCATGCAAGACATAATACAACTCTAGAAATTCCTTGAAACCCTTGTAAAATATTCAATACTTTTTCTCTAAGGAATCCCATTTTTTAATATAATGTATTTCAAAGAAGAATAGTCTAGCATTATTTATAGGTTTCATGAACCACTTGGCCTACCAGCTAGCACATAGTTGTGTCCAAACATCCATCTTCTATAGCTTATACAATTGTTATCTAGTTTTCAACCATATAAATAGTTATCAATGGCCAACATGAAATCCCATGTGATATTGTATCCATACATGATCCACGATCATCCACAACCTCATGTATTGGCTTCTTTATAGTCCCATTTAGTCACCTTACATGTGAAATATATTTTCCTTTATTATACATGGATTTGGGAGTTTATTATCCTTATGAATTTGTTTCTCTTGAGAAACACGACATTTCCAATACTCTGTTTTCTATCTCAAATTAACCAAGTTATTTTTTTAGGTCTACGTGCATCTCACCTAGGTGCAACTATGATACTTGGTTACTTTTTAAAAAGATTAATTTTTGGAATATTTCTACAATCGGATGATCCTATTGGATGAGTATCATCGGCATACCATGCCTTGAAGTGTGACACTCAAAAATGGAATTTTTGGAGAAATATGAGATAGCTATAAACAAGGTAGTGCACATGGCCTCCTTTCGCTTCTCAAATGGTATATTGATTACCTCAATGTAAAAGGAGTCATTTGTCAATAAATTAGTGATTGGAGTTATTATGTTGATGTAATGTTTTACAAAATGAATATATTAAATTTTGATACTTAAGATGAATTGAAATTTTATGAGGGATCTAGGGACATTCTATCATGGCATTGATATTGAGAGGATATATCTTAAACCTTTATATGACACAATGTGACTCGAATAATATATATTCTTGACTCTAAAATCACATTTGAAAGGATTGGGATAAATATGAAGTTGTTTAAGGGTATCCAAAACCTAATTCTTATGGTGCACACCTTCCTTCCATGTTTTTCTGCATATTACATTTTCATCAAAAACCCCAAGAAAATTTTCTACACAAATGTTGAAAGAAAAATTTCATAAAACTCTATTTGATGTAGAGGGTGCATTTATGAGGTAAAAGACATCAAAAAATATTCATATTGGTTATCATGGTTCCTTAATATATATATATTGTATGTTCTCATAGATTATTATAATTTTATGATAACCACACTATAAATCAAGCTCTATTAAATTACCAACTCCATGAAACTCATCTAGTAACTCGTCAATTAATAAGATTGGGAACTTATCTTTGATAATGTACTTTTTGAGCTCTGTTTATTCCAATGCATGGACCAGGTTTCATCCTTATTATGCATCACCACTAATGGTTGTGAATGAAAACTTTGAATATTTTTGAAAATACCCAAACCTAACATCCCATGTACCATATTTTCAATCTCAGTCATATATACATATGGTTTTTTAATAGATTTGTATGTTGGAAGGTTGGATTGTAGGTACTACTTGAATGACATTATAATGATCTCACTTTGGCATTATTCACCCAAGCATTTCTCTTTAAACTATTGAGTTCCCAATCACATTATCATAAATATCTAGTGATGTAGGAACCTTTGTTGATTGTGATTCTATTAAACTAATTGCTCTGTAAACTCATTCACTCCATTTCCTAGAGTATTTTCTAATTGATAAAAACTCACCAATTATGGAGACTCCGCAAAAACACCCACACAATTCGAAATTCATTTCATTTGAAGAAAACAACATGAATAGATCTTGTAATTTAATCTCAATCGTTCCCAATTTAGTGAGCCATTGGAATCCTAATGTGATATCAGTTCCACCGATGTGGATGAAAAACATAGGGTTATTTAGATGGTGGTATCCCATGGTAAGTTTAATATTATGGAATTTCCTCAAATAATTGAATTCACCCTCATTTGATATCATGTCTTCAAATTATAGAACTATACCTTAGATTAAAACAAACTCAAGAATGTAACTAATTTCATGAAGTTGTGAGTGAATCCCAAGTAAATCAATATTTTCACATGTAAAAAATAAACCACTACCTTAAGGTTTGTGGTGTGCTAATGTCTAAAATTGCATAGTAATAAATATTAGGTTAGGTTTCTATGATTCCTCATTTATCTAATCATCAACCTCTAGTGTTATTTCTTCATCCTATTCAAATTCATTGTGCCTTCAATGTAGAAAAATTTCTTTTTCACACACTTATGTAATCCATTATACGAATTATCATACTAAAAATATAATTCATTTTCCCATTTCTAATCAATTTACTGAGGATTCAATCAAGTATGTTGAGGGAATGACTGTGCTAAAGTGCTATGATATTTGATACTTGTGAATGTATTTATTTTTATGAGCTATTCTATTTCATCTAGCTTGCATGCCAAGATAATGGCATCATATGATGAAATAAAATTTAGTATATCAATGATGGATGTGATTCTTAAGCCCTCTAAGAAAAAAAACATACATTATTTTCCTTAAGTTCAACATATTCTTGTCAATCTAGAATAAGGACAAAAAAAATTGTTTTGTAAGTTATAGGTATCACAACACATATCGGATCGAGGAAACAAGAAATCAAAACCATGAAATCAAAACCGTCAATGGATTTTGGACTCTATCACATATTAGAAACCTTCAAACCCATTATATATATGTTAAAAGCAACCTAACAATTTATATATCCATTCGAAGTATCCCAACACTATACATTTAATTTTGACTTGGGTGAATGTATACATGTTTATATTATGATGATTGTCTCCATATCTCACATTATTTAAAGCTAAGTATCAAAACCCTGTATGAATTTCTTACTTCTTATTTTGTGTAGACACCTGTAGTTTGATCAAAGCACTAATATTCTGTATATAGTGTGCTAATTATCCCCCTCCTTGCAAATTGACGAAACATCATTAACTTAGGCTCCTCTAACTCATCATTTACAACATTCTTTTGGTCGTATTTCTCCTATAAACCAGCTAATGGGGTTAATATAGTCCTCTTATTGATCTAAAAAATCTTCTCATTCATCTTCTATACCATTTTTACTAACTTCCTAAACTATAAATCCATTTCATTGGATTGATAAGACCTCTCAAAACTCTCTCAAAACCCTAATTTCTCTCTAAATAAGATTAACTAGCATTAACCTAGTTTAACTATTCCTAAACTATGATTAACATCTTCTAAACCTAGTCAAATCTTACTTTGAATCCCTAATTAAATTTTTGACTCTTTTTTAGTCCCACATGCACCAAAAGTCTCCCATTTCTGAAATTTGAAAACTTTAAATACCCACTAGACCCCCCTAGACTCATTTCTAAGAACTATCCTTCTTCCTAACATAACCTATAGCATTTTGCTTAGGTTTTGGAGCTTATTTAATTTGTTTTATTGAGCTATTGCTTTTGCCATTGCACCACACACACAAGCATTAAGTAAATGGGAAGAACCATTGGCCTTGAAGCCATTAATGGTGAGCTCTCATTCTCATAATAACATAACTGATTGCTTAGAATCCTTACCTAGGTTCATTTTTTAAAGCTTTCAAGAGTACATGATTACTAAATATGTTATATTTTCTTGTTTCTTCTCAAGATTAAATGTATGAAAAGTGATGAATCCTTGTTTATCTCTTATCTGATGGTCCATTGACTAGTTTGTTAAAAGCCTTTGGGGGGTTTCTTTAGATATTCTTACTCCATGTCCAAGGCTTTTGCAAATTTTCATTGAACACATTTGGCATGACCTAGTGGGAGCACTTAGTCCATCCTTAATTAATGGAGGCATTTTGAAGCTTTTATTTCAGTTTTTAACTTTTTACATGCTTTTGGTACGGTTAAATATTTTGCCTTGGGATTTTTAGCTAGGTTTTATGTAGTTAACCTTCATTTTCATGCTTCTTTGTTAATTTTATGTTAGAAATTACATTTAATGGGTAAGTTCTAACCTGTTGACACTTTTAGAATTTCATTTTCCATGTTTTTTGGCTGGTTTTTTAGGCTAGGCATGCCCATACACATTTTTGTCAGCGTAGGTACCTGTTGACTGTCATTTTTTGGCAGAGGTGCATAGGAAACCAAATTCATGCATAGGTACCCGTAATAGTAGGCACACACACCCAAATCATGGCGCACATACCCTTCTACCAACATAAGACATCCATCTAACCTGTCATTTTTACTACGTGTGCATAGACACCCAAATCCACGCACAAGCACCTCGTGTGTTCTTGGCCCTCTATTAAAAATTTTACTAGGCACACACATGCCCAAATCATGGTGCATACACCATTTTTATGGTGCAAGCACCCCTCTACCAGTGCACGCACACTATTATAGCTTTTACCAATTTTTCACTTCGCTAGTGCAGGCACCTATTCTCTGGCATATGCACACTTATGCTAGCATATGCATCTCTCGAGTAGTGCACAAACACTCTTGCATACCCATTGAGATTACATGAGAAGGAGTGCAGGACACCATAACCCACATGCACATGCCCAAATAATGGCGTGCATACACCTTGAAGGGTGCACGAGGTGTCTCTCTTTGATCTGGATTTGTTCATATAATTTTTAGTGCTCCTAGTTTGGATCATATCTTTTGGCCCATCGAACCATTTTCTGAGTTTGAATAGGCGTTGGAAGGAGAACAGAGTGAACTTTACAAGGAAAGTTCCAAAATTAATATAACTTGTGGTATCATTACCTCTATCATTAAACTCCCAAAGTTCCCTAAAGACCTCCAAAAATGTAAAATACTAAAAACCATTGAAAAATTGCTAAAAATAGATTTATGGAATTTTATAATATTTCTTGGTTTTACTAAATTGTCTTGCAGAGTTTTGATAAGTGTTTTACATGCTTTCTCTTCCATCATGTTTTTCATTTAACTAACTTAGTTAAAGTGGTTGTCATTTTTATTTGTGAAAAGGGGATTTTGAAATGTGTATGCTCTTCCCTTGCACCTTTCTAGGTGATCTTGGGAATCAAAAATGTTTCTACTAAACCTCCTTCATCACTTTTACAAAATGACTTACAATTAGCTTTCAAAGTCGATTAAAAGGAACTTTCAAATTTGGCTAAAATGTAACTCTACCTTTTGAAGTATTTTCACAGAGGCTTACAAAATTTAGCATGAGATTTCACGTTGTTGTGTATCTCTGCTTTCACTACCTGTCTTAGGGTGATCTTAGGAAATCAAAAGCAACATCGTGTAAAATCTCTTTATATGACGTATTGATGGAAAATTACTAATTCCTTGGTATATAGGACCAAAAATGCTTGTCAAAGAAAGGAGGAGTCAATACATAACAACAAGACCTTTTAATACACATGTTTTCATACAGGTTGTCAAAATGGTGTGCTACTTAAAACCACATTAAGTTAAGAAAGATAAAAAACACACACAATTTCACTTCACATTTTATTGCAAGTTTCAGAAAAGGGTACGTCCCTATCCACTCAACTAGAACATAACCCTCTTTGGCATAACACCTGTAAGCTACAACAATGGATGTGGTTCCAGGAACCCTAAAGTAATCCACCACTGAGTAACCTCGTGAATGAAATAAGAAGCGCTCCACTTACCCACTTGACTAGATTTCATATTGTAAGTTAGAGTCAAAGTTGTATCTGTATCATGACCCCATTGATGGTACAACTAGAAAACACTAGTTACTTACTGTATCATAAGGGGGTAAAGTAAAGATGAGATACTCCCAAATTATTCATTATGAATCTTTAGGTAAAGTGGGCTTGCATATTTAGACAGCTTGTGACACCTAGTTGAGAGATCTTATTAGGAAATCCATTATGTCTTGGAGCCCACTTTGCTAGTCTGTTGTTGCGTCAAAACTATCACGAAGTGATGAACTCACTTGGATTCTGAACCTTATTTCTTGAATAAGGAAAATAGCCCATGTAAGTTAGAGCTAAGTGTATTTCATCATAGAAATTAAACAACATCTCACTTAGCTTGGTTTCATTTCTCACCTTTGGATGAGGAAAAAACTCTGCCCAAGTGGTGCAAATAGTTTATTTTCACCTTTTGATTTGATATGCCCTTGTATTCTCACTACCCATTTTTCCAGGAGTGAGAAGGAAGCATACATTGTGAGTCTTATCAAAGAAATTATTCACCACTTTTTTAATCTGTTTACTCCCATCCATGTTTGTGGGTGGGTTGTTAAATGTCTAAAGTGTATAGGTATATTTTCGTATCTTTAATATTTCTTTAATCTTGATTTCAATATCATCTTTACTATTGCGATTTAAGCTCATCACTTATCTCTCCTTAGGTTGATAGTTTTTTTTCTCGCATTATAGTCACACAATTTTGGTACTTACATTGACGTTTTCAATTTCTTGAGAACTTGATATAAGTTCCTTTATTGTGCGGTTACATTGCTCACGCATAACTAAAAAAATATTATTGCTATACTCATACTTAGTTTCAGTTCCAAACGCCATCTAACTCTTTTCTGAGAGTGTCAATATTTCCATTATATATACCGAAATAAATGTTGTCTTGATTCTAACACCTTGCTTTCTTGGTTAATGATATCAGGATAGTGTTGTTACGATATACATATTTACAACTTCCATTGTTGAGAAAACTTAGCTTTCATCTAGCATTTAAACTATTTTTAGTATACCTGGTCGAGATATTGTGTTCAGTACCACTTTAATATTAAAGCCTTGTTAGAATTCTAACTTGACCTACGTATTGATACGATATTGTCACTATCCTACTTTGAACCCTTCACTGGAATCATAGTTAGGGTATAATCTTGAGCAGAACGACAATTTAGGTGACCATTTCATTTAAGTGTTCATGTGAATTTTCTTTAAATGATAAAAATGACTGCAATAGACATTACTTCTAGAACACACTAGGTTATTTCAACATCACATTGAGTGACTTACACAAACATATTCCTAGGTTTCACGCAAACTGTGAAGAACATTTAGACAAAATCTCAGTATCACTTTGACTAGTGATGACCTAGAATCATAAAGATGGCATTCAAACCAAATGAGTCGTGACTTAGGAGAAAATACCTTTCGAATCATTCCCATTTATCAGTACATAACTTAGCATCTCTCTTTTATGTAGGTTCAAGGGCACGGAGCTGTTGACTGATCATAGCAGAGAATAATATTGATTCTTCTGAAGAATATCATCAATTAGACCTAAGTTGATTTGACGAGCTCCTTTATTATAATAGAGATCAAGTTACTCACAAGAGTCTTATAATTAAGGATCTAATATTCCACAGGGAATGTCAAGTATAGAATCAATGTCATTAATCATAAAACAAAATAACAAAGGTCCCTCTTAGACATGGATAACCCCTTTAACATAGGGTACACTTCTACTTCTGGGAAACATCACGACACTGTTGAAGGAGACCCATCCAAGCCACCTGGTGATCTACAAAGACCTTATTACAAAGCTTCACGTAAAGTGAAGATTGAGTGTAAAGCCTCACCACCTCCAAAATTTGATGAGGAAGAGGATCCTTTAATTAAAGAAGAGATCCTTCAAAAACAGATCCTGAAACTGAGCCAAAAATTAGAAAACTTAAGCTCTTCAAGTAGGAATGTATACAAAGACAAACTTGAAACATGATATCTAGCGAGTTCCACTTTGATCTATATAGTGAAAAAAACTTTAAAGTGGCTAAGGAATAAATACCAATGTCACTTACCAAAGAACAAATCATTGAATGGGAATTACAATCAATGAAAGACACGCTTACTATATTACAAGAGGGAAGCATGATGACATAGTAGGAAATATTTGTATGAATAAGTATGCCCTTACCCCTGTTCGATAAGGAAATGTTATAGAAACCCTTCCTAAAACATTTTACCATTCCTAAATTTGATAAATATAAAAGCAAAGGTGATCCTCGTGATCACATAAAATACTTTTATATGGCTTGCCAAAGAGGTCACATACAATGATAAATTATTAGTACGACTCTTCATTCACAGCGTAGGGGCACTAGGATTGGAATGGTTCTTTAGCATACCCAAGGGCTCCATTACAACATGGCCCACGTTAGCAAAAAAACTTATACGACATTATTCCTATAACATGGAAAATGATATAATAATGAACAAACTCTACAATGTAAAATAGAATCCCAATGAGACATTTGCGATCTTTTTACAATGATGGCAAGGGTTGGCAAGTCGATTCCCTTGTGCCTTGCCAAAAAAATAGCTAGAAAGCATATTTGTGCCTAACTTGAACCCAAAGATAGCCTTCCGTTTACAAATGCACTGTGGCTCTAACTTCAAAGAAGTTATAGAGAAGGGAAGTCAAATCAAAAAGGCCCTCATCATAAAAGGAACACTTAAACTGATTGTCAAAGAAAAACATGAAGAAAAATCCTTAGATAAACTAAAGTTCTTCAACAAAAACAAACATGTCGATGGATATGGCATTATGGAATCCAAAAGAGTCCAAGCCTTATAGACTGGTCTACTCTTAAATCTCTCACAAGGACCTCGTCTCGAGGAACCCACCAAACGTGCGTTCACGTCGTTAATAGAATCCCTATCTGCCATACTAAAATATTTAGATAACATAAACATGGTGGAGTACCCAACCACGACGATACCATACCCAGAAAATGATCCAAAACCTGGTTGGTTCAAAGAATATGAGTATTGTGGCTTCCATCGTGTTAAATGACACAACAAAGATAGGTGTTTGAGACTACGTCATTACATACAAGATCTCACTGAAGAGGGAAAAATCTCCGTAAACTCTCCCCTTGACTCATGACAAGGGCCAAATGAGAAAATGAGTATCTTTAAAGAGCCCTTTCCTAACCATGCAAATAAAAAGCAAAGGAAGCCAGATGACAGACAAAATTATAATGACTATAGGATTGTTTCCTAAGTTTACCCCACCAATGATAGCCCCTTCGATTCCCTCATAGGATGTATCCGTTCGTGTGATGAACAAATCAATACTATTAGGATCTTAGAAAAGAGTTTTGAAGTAGGGGCATGACATGCTCATTTGATCATACCAGATCCCCTACCTATCCCTCCGGAAGGTTAGTACAATCTAATAGAACAGTTAGAGAAGACGCCCGGGGTAAGTGCACCAAGTTGGGGGACCAAAAGGGGGTCTTAAGTGGACACATTTTTTTGAAAAATAAAATGATTTTTTCAAAATAGTTACGCTCAAAATTGGAAGATTTTGTAGAAATATGAATCATAGCATTTTGATTCTAGTTTCTAAGATACTAAAGTTTATTGAAAACGGATAATTTTAAGTGGTTCAAACAACTAAAATACCAACAGGTGCTCCTATTTTCATTAAAAAATGTAATATAGTGACTTTCATGCCCCCCACCATTTTTTGAGCACCATTTAGTAGTTTTGAAAACCCTTTAGTATAAAGATAGCTAGGAGAATCTAGTTTGTGTTAGAATTTTTTTTAGATTTTTTTAGCGAATATATTTTTATTTATGATTTTTCTATTTCAAAAATTTTATGTTTTGAAAAATAATAGAGCTTCGACCGTGCCCCCCCCCCCCCCCCCTAACTACCTCAAAAAATATCAAAAATTAGATTTTTTTTAGTATGTATATAATTATGCTTAGTTTGTGCTAGTATAATTTTTTCTCAATTTTGATCACCCAAAAAAAAGATAATGATGAAAGATAAACATATTTAAAATTCAAAAAATAGCTATCAAAAGGCATATTTAGAATATAAATAATATGGAAACCTTATATTAGTCAGAAAAGTTGAAAAATTATATTTTTAGAAAGAAGAAACTCTTCTCTACGTCGTGGTATAATTTTTTTAAAATGGATCAATTGTTTTATTTTTATTTATCATAGAAGCAGTTGCATTTTTTACAATTTCCTGCAAAAACACGTTGTTTGTTGTGTTTGTGCAGGTCCATGCCTCAGGCTTGGGGATCCAAACTATATCTCAAGCCTTGAGGCATGGCTTGAAAAAAGAGAAAATACAAAATGCGTACGCGTTATAACATGTACGTGTTTTGTATAGTATAAACATTGTATATGCTTTTGACATGCATCTCTTTACAAAAATAAATGTTTAAGTATAAGTTTTTCATTAAGTATATACTTAATGAAAAACTTATACTTAAACATTTATTTTTGTAAAGAGATGCATGTCAAAAGCATATACAATGTTTATACTATACAAAACACGTACATGTTATAACGCATACGTCGTACGTGTTTTGTATAATGAAAAACTTATAGTTTAAATTTATTTATGTAAATATAAGAAATTAGGGTCACTCCACACCTTATGAAACTAGTCTCAAAGCTCCATTAGTGATGGTTTAGGAGATAATTTTTATCGTATAATATGGTTAGTACATAGGTAATTTTCAGGCTTTCAACATTCAACTTAAATATTTTAGCATTTAAATTCTACAATCAAAACCCTAAACCTTAAACCCTAAACCCTAAACCATGATTCCTAAACCCTAAAACCTAAACCATAAATCTTAAACCATAAATCCTAAGCCCTAAACCCTAATCCTTATATATTCATCCCTTACCCATGAGCCCTAAACCCTAAACCTTGAGCCTTAAGCCCTAAGCCCTAAACACTAAACCCTAAACCATGAGCATTAAATTTTAAACCCTGAAAAATAAATCCCCAACCCTAAACACTAACCCATAAACCCTAAACATTAGATCCTAAACCCTAAACCCTGAGCCCTAAACCCTAAATGATAAGCCCTAAATCCTAAACACTAAACCTTAAACCCTGAACTTTGTGACCTAAATCCTTAACCCTCAACCATGAGACATAAACCCTAAACCCTAAAACCAAAATAATAAATCCTAAATCCTAAACACTAAATCCTAAACGCTAAAACCTAAACCCTAAACCCTTAACCCTAAACCCTAAACCCTAAACCCTAAGCCCTAAAGCCTAAACACTAAATCCAAAGCCCCAAGTTCTAACCCCTAAACCTTAACCCAGTAACTCTAAACCCCAAACCTTAAGCCATAAACCATGAACCATGAACCCTAAACCCTAAACCCTAATCCCTAATCCCTAAACCATAAACCCTAAACCTTAAGCCTTGAACCCTACACCCTAATCCTTGAGCCCTAAATCCTAAACCTTAAACCCTGAGCCCTGAGCCATAAACCCTAAATCTAGATCCCTGAGCTCTAACCCCTAAACCTTAAACCTATAACTCTGAAACCCAAACCCTGAGTTGTAAACCCTAAACCATGCACCCTAACCCCTAAACCCTAAACCATGAGCCCTGAGCCCTAAACCATAAACCCTAAACCTTAAGCCCTGAATGTTAAATCCTAAATTTCCCTAAACCCTAAAAAATAAATCATATTTACCCTAAACCCTGACCCCTAAAACCTAAACGAAATACCCTAAACCTTAAACCCTAAACCCTAGCCCTAAACACTAAACCCTAAAACCATAAACCATAAACTCGATGACCTAAACCCTTAACCCTCAACCCTTAACCCTGAGACCTAAAAATCCTAAATCATAAAAACCTAAACCCTAAAAAAAAACCTTAAACCCTAAACAACTAAATCCCAAACCCTAAGCCCTTAAAGCTAACACTAAATCCAAAGCCACAAGTTCTAACCATAACCTTAAACCCAGTGAACTCTTAAACCACAAACCTTAAGCCATAAACCGAAACATGAACCCTAACCCTAAACCCTAATCCCTATCCCTAAACCATAAACCCTAAACCTAGCCTGAAACCATACACCCGTGGGAATCCTTGAGCCCTAAATCCTAAACCTTAAACCCTGAGCTCTGGAGCCATAAACCCTAAATCTAGATCCCTGAGCCTTAACCCTAAACCTTAACCTATACTCTGAACCCAAACCCTGAGTGTAAACCCTCTAAACCAGGCACCCTAACCCCTAAACCCTAAACCATGAGCCTGAGCCCTAAACCATAAACCCTAAAACTTAAGCCCTGAATGTTACATCCTAAATTTCCCGAAACCCTTAAAAAATAAACATATTTTTACCCTAAACCCTGACCCCTTAAACCTAAACGAAATACCCTAACCTTAAACCCTAACCTAAGCCCTAAAAACTAAACCTAAACCAATAAACCTAAACTCTATGACCTAAACCCTTAACCCTCAACCCTAAACCCTGGACCTAAATCTAAATCATAAAACCTAAAAACCTAAAAAAAACCTGAAAACCCCTAAACACTAAATCATGGAAAACACTAAACCAAATCCTTAACCCTAAACCTTGAAACCCGAGCCTATAAGCCCAAATCCCTGAGCTCGTAAAAACCCTAAACAATAAATCTAGACCCTAAGCTCAAACCCAACTTTCATAATATTTTTCGTCGGTCTCATGAGTGAGATCATTTTTAATACTAGGACCATGATTTCTAGTCTTGTGGGCCTCGAACCATCATTAAGTCTCTTTATAAACACCTTGTTGATGAGAGGTTGGGGAATTTCCCTCCTTCAAAAAATCAAAAGATGAAAAAGAAATACAATTTTTTGATGAATCTATGTTGTTGAATTTGTTCCTACGAAAGCGATGAAAACCCTTTCAGGTTGAAGTACTCCTTTGTCAATACTAATAAGAAGGGTTAAGACACAAAAAAAACAGTACAGGTTCAGTGAATAGTTCGCATGCAATAGGAATTTCCCCTCTTTAAAAGTATCAATTAGCTGAAAAAGCATAAATTGTGATGGGGACTCCCTTTAATTGTTTCTACCTATAAGTAGATGAACCCCTTATTAGTCGAATATTCGTTGTCAAGACTTATAAGACTGGGTTAAAGACATATTAGAAACATTATAGTGACCGGAATGGGTGACCCTAATTCCATGAGCCTAAAACCCTGAAGCCCCTAAACCCTAACCCCTAGCCCATAAACCATGAGCCCCTGAGCCCTAAACCTTAAGCCCTGAATGTTAAATCCTAAATTTCCCTAAACCCTAAAAAATAAATCATATTTACCCTAAACCCTGACCCCTAAAACCTAAACGAAATACCCTAAACCTTAAACCCTAAACCCTAAGCCCTAAACACTAAACCCTAAACCATAAACCATAAACTCTATGACCTAAACCCTTAACCCTCAACCCTTAACCCTGAGACCTAAATCCTAAATCATAAAACCTAAACCCTAAAAAAAACCTTAAACCCTAAACACTAAATCATGAACACTAAACCCTAAATCCTTAACCCTAAACCTTGAACCCTGAGCCCTAAGCCCTAATCCCTGAGCTGTAAACCCTAAACAATAAATCTAGAACCCTAAGCTCTAACCCCTAATTTCATATATTTTTAGTAGGTCTCATGAGTGAGATCATTTTTTAATATCTTAGGACCATATTTCCTAGTCTTGTGCCTCGAACCATCATTAAGTCTTCTTTTATAACTACCTTGTTTATGAGAGGTGGGAATTTCCCTCCTTCAAAATATCAAAAGATGAAAGAAATCAATTTTTGATGAATCTCTTTGAATTTTGTTCCTACGAAGTCGATGAACCCTTTTCAGTTGAATACTCTTTGTCAATACTAATAAGAATGGGTAAGACACAAAACATTACAGTCAGTGAAATAGTTCGCATGCAATAGGAATTTCCCTCCTTTAAAGTATCAATAGATGAAAGCCATCAAATTGTGATGACTCCCTTTAATGTTCTACCTATGAAGTAGATGAACCCTTTTTAGTTGAATATTCTTTGTCAAGACTTATAAGAATGGGTAAGACATAGAACATTATAGTGACTGAATGGGTGACCCTAATCCATGAGCCTTAAACCCTGAGCCCTAAACCCTAACCCCTAGCCCATAAACCCTAAACCTTGAGTCTTAAACCCTAAACCCTAAGCCCTGACCTTTAAAACTTAAACCTTAAACTATAAACCCTAAATCCTAAACCCTAAACCTTAAACCCTAAGCCCTAAACCCTAAACCCTGAGTGTTAAACCTTAAGCCCTATACCATAAAATCTAAGCCCTAAACCCTAAACTCTAAGCCATAAATCCTAAACCAAAAACCCTAAACCCTAAACACTAAACCCTAAAACCTAAACCCTAAGCCCTAAACTCTAAACCTGAAACATCAATCCCTAAACCCTAAAACATAAGCCCTCAACCATAGGCCCTAAGCCCTAATCCCTAATCAAAAACCCTAAACCTTGAACCATCAAACATAAAACCATAACCCTAAAACCTAAAAACGAAACCTTGATCCCTAAACCCTAAACCCTCAACTCTCAACCCTCAACCCTAAACCCTCAATCCTGATCCCTAAACCGTAAACCGTAAACCCTTAACCTTGAACCATAAACCCTAAACCCTCAACCTTGACCCCTAAACCCCAAACCTTGAACCTTTAGCCATAAATCCTAAACCCTTAACCCTGAACCATAAACCCTAAACTCTAAACCCTAAACCATAAACCCTAAATCATGAACCCTAATCCCTAAGCTCTGAACCCTAAACCCTAAAATCTAAACTATGATCCTTAAACACTAAACCTTAAACCCTAAACTCTTAAACTTGAGTCCTAAACCCTTAGCCCTATACCCTAAACCCCGAGCTCTAAACCCTAAACCCTAAATCATAAAACCTCACTCAAAGGAAAGTCCTAAAAAGATCATTCAATGTGTTTCAGTGTATAAGGAATAGTGTTTAATGTGATTGATCGGCTCATTTAATTTTTATGAGAGACTACTTCCTTTGAAGGCCTAAAAAGGCATTTTTGGCCATTTTGTAGTTGATTGAACACCCTTTAGAACAAGCTAAAATGAGTCAGTCATGTCACTGAGTTATCAAGAACCATTATTTGTGAAGTATTAGGGCATTTTTTTTCTCCATAAGAGACATATGAGCAAAATCATTTATAAGAATCATGAATTTTATTCCATGAAAGGATTCTTTTATAGCTAGGAAATGTGAGGGGATGATCTTTATATGGAGCACCATGTTTCTAAGAATGAGCAATCATCTGAGTTCACTTGATGTAATTCACTTGGTACTATTTGTAACAAGTCATTCAACACCTAGTAGTGTTATCACATCTTAAGGAGGAGGCACATTACAATCACCTCATTTTGCCCATAGGACAGGAATCCCATTCACGGAATAATCATCTATCTACAAAGTGAGGATCTCTGTTTAGTAAGAAGTAGAAAAACATCATAGAGTTAATTCATGGTCACTAAAGTGAATTATGGACCAAATTTAATAAAAAGTACCAATTCTAGTAGTGGTAGGGGAAAATTCCAGTTTAGAAGCTCAAAAAACCTAAAAAATGACTATATACTTTCCCAAAACAAAGACCGACTATAATATATATGCCCTGAAAGTTTTATGTCATTTGCTAAAATCCTAAAAATGAGTAAGTACTGACCAAATTAGATTTTGAAAAACTATCTTATAGATTATAACTATTAGAGCTACCAGACCACTTCCATAAGGTGTAGAGTGACCCTAATTTCTTATATTTACTAAAATAAATTTAAAGTACAAAATAAATCTTATACTTAACATTTATTTTTATAAGTATAAACCACCAAAACACATATGCATGGTCCATACTACACAAAATGCATACACGTGCACATTTTGACTTCTTTTAAATGCATACGCATTATAACATGCACTCGTTATAGGTTTGATGATTACCGAGCCAAAGAAATTAAAACGCGAGCGCATTCTAGCAAAACATGTACACATTTCATCTTTTTTTAGGTTTGTGTCCACTTTTTGGCCCCCCAGCTTCATGCACTTACCCTTATGTATTTTTGATATAGAGTTAAATAGTTTATTGAAGGTTTTATAGTCCATTAAATCCATGTGTAGAAGGTGTGATAATATTTTTTCTAAGAAAATCACAATCAAGTCAACCTCTATACCCTATTTGAGGGTTTGAAATGCTATTGATGGTTAATTAAAAGAATTAAATTTATTCTTTAGATCATAAAATGGTTTTTAGGTAATTGGATAAAATATTTTAAATTAAAAGTTACAGTGGAATTAGGAATGTATTTTCAAGTTGTGACGTAAAATTTGCAAATTCAAGTTATGACTGTGCATGTCCATATCAATGGGTTAGATAGTTAATTCTCTTACTTCCAACTCAAATTCATATTTTTATTAAATATTAAAATTATATTAAATAATAATATGGTATATTTAGGTTTCTTCAAGATCTAGGAGAAAAGGATATTTTCTAGGTATAAAAAGGAAAATAAAGCCATAGCCTTGTCAAAACTGTGACAACCAAGCTTAAGTAACAATTTGTGGCTTAAAATAAGACATAGGAGATTGAATATCAAACCATGTATATTGGATGTCCCTAAGGATGAATTTAGGGTTTTGTATTAGGTATGTTTAGTCATGAAAACCTTAAATAGAAGAGAATAGAGAAAGCTTTTGATTTTATAGCTAAAATGTGCACACACGGTTTGGGAGGCACATACTTGTGGAATTTATTTCTTAGCCAATAGAATCCTAGGTAAAGTTTATAAAAATTTAGTTCATGTTTGGAAGAACCTTTATAATCTTTAAATCTCTCATAACTTCATGAGACAAGAGAAGTAATGAAGGACTGACTACATGCTTGCACCTATAGGCTATACAAGGAAACTAAGAGTTTATGCTTCCTTTTTGAAACCATGAGCTTATCTGGTAAGGTATTTAATAATATAGGTTATTGAATACTCCACACATGAAATTTAGTTCCTTGGAAAAGAATATAGTAAAATTTATAACCCTTTTTGTGTTCTCGGGTTGAAACGGGTTTCAGATGTGTACAATAGAACCTAGCTAGGGCATGAAATTTGGGGCCTCAAATGAAGGAGTTTTTTTCCTAAAATTTAGTACTAATGAACCTAAGAGAGTGAAACAAGATATTTAAAAATAAATTTTTATTTCCAAGGGTTAGATTTGAAGTTATCTTTGATAGTCTAGGAGAAAGTAATTAAACACGGTTAGAAGGCTAATTTTTAAGGGTGAATTACAAAAGAAGTAGGTGGAATAATTATAGTGGGGAAGTGAAACTTTTGGGGAATTATAATTGGAATAATGGGTTATTTAAAATACTTTCATTTCTTTTTAAGGGTTCATACAAATATTTTTATACATGATAGAAGCCTTTAGGATACCTATTAAGGGTGTAGAAAGTAAGAATGCAAAAATAACAGTATTGGTAGTTATGTGTAGAATGGAGCCTTGAAATTTTAGGAACATGTTTGGATAACCAAATGAAAATTGTTGAATCCTTGAAAAAATTTTGGGTATCCAAGGAATTTTAAAAGTATATTTGGAGAAAAAACCTTGTCTTAAGGTCTTTTAAGGGACAATCTTGAGTATATTGCGAAGGAATTGTGAATTTGTGTTTATTATAACAAGTTGTAATGATTTTTCATGAAATATTGGATATGTAAAGTGTGATTTTAAGGGTCAAGAAAATAAATGAGTGAAAATATCCAATTTATCCAATTGAGAAACCAACATTAAGAAACTAGAAGTTTAAAAAACTTGGAGGTAAGATAAGATAAATGAATCTTTCAATGCTTTGGGGAATTTTATTTGTTAATTGAGCTTGAGCCTACATTGTTAGATTAGGAAAGAGTATTAAAAGAGTGTTATTTTTCCTATAAGATCACATTTTTGAAATTTGAACTATTCCATACCTATAAAAAGACCATCAAAACAATGAATTAATTGGTATAAATGGTTTTGACTATTAGTGATAAGAGGAATGCATGAATAGGCGTGGTTAACTACATCATAAGTGAAAAGTCATGTTGGGGGTAGATGAAAAGACTTTTTTTAAAGCTATATATTTTGAATACCTCCTCATTCTAAGGGGTTTCCAATTATAGGCTTCTAAGTAGAAATATTTGCACTACTAAGATACAAGAAAGATATGGAATACTTATATTTTACTCTTTCTCTATGTTTCCTCTATTTCCTCACACATTCAAATTTATGCATATGGTGATCTTGTACAACCAAAGAATTTGCTAGTTACTTTGATTAATAGATCAATATAATTTTGTGTCTATGATTTGTTAGTCTTATCATTGTTATCAAAGTTGTTTTTACCTAGTTAAATGTGGATTAATTCTAATTAATGATGCGAAACTCTGCTAGTTTATATTCACAAAATTAATCCTCCTTCCCTAAATTTTTACTCCCCTTTTTGTCACATCATGAGAACATTCCTCCAAAATATTAAGGGAAAACAAATTTTCGCATGTCTAGTGGAGTAGTCATGTGTGATCCCCAACTTCACAAACACCCACATATTTGTTTTTCTCTTAATTGAATAGATGGAAGCCTCCCTATTAACAAGAGGAGGGACTTAGTCCTAGATCATTGGTGAAAATAGACTAATTTTTCCTTTCCAAAAATTATTTCACTAATATAATTTAATCTTGTATCAAGACCATAAAATAAGGTCAAGACAATATATACGGTTTTAACTATAGTTTACGGTGTTGAACCCCTTGGTTTTATTTTTGTTTTATCCATATGGTCCCACCTGTTAATCTCTTACCTTTTAGTTTATATATTTTGGGTTGGAATTTTTTACCACTAAGGTCTTAATTTCAAAGTAAGAACTCATACACACACACATAATTTTAACATAAGTATTTATTATATAGAAATCACCTATCTATCTATCACATACTGAATTGAAAAAGAAAGAAAAACTTATACATATTACATATAGAACACAGGAGGGCATAAATATTGTTTTTCTCTTCAACAAACAAGCGTTTAACTATGATTAAGTAGTCTAAACATATATCAATGTGGAAAAACTAGGACAAGGGATAATCACATGCACATCAATACAAAACACTAGGATAACTACATGGATTATGAAATGTAGTTTAGCGCTCAGTGAAATCACAAAGGGGTGACTGATGAGGTCAGTCAAAATAAATAATTTACATTTTTTTTATCTAGTGCTTGAGTGCATTACAAGATATATAGGGTTTGATTTGTAGGTCTAGGTGTAAATCCTAGGGTTTTGTGTGACACTAAATATTTCAAAAGACAAAAAAATGACACAAGAGTTTATAGAACCCCATTTTTTGTAGGTTAAAAACCATGCAGTAGGATCAAGTTGTGTTATATGGTACTACCCTAGTTATATGGTCCTGACCAGGAAGACCCAAACACATAAAACATGATTTACACAATTCCAAGGTTTTCTCTATTTCCATATATCCATAACACATCCTAACTGTCATATAGACTAGCTAAGTCATCCTATCTATTCCATTTACACTTATGATTACTGATATTCTTCTACTTCGAATTATTTCTATATTTTATATGCTCTTGTATCTGATCTGAAATATAATTCCGAATACATTTGTAACACATGTTTCTATATTATTAACTCTAAATATATAGTTAGTCTAAATAGGGTTGATACATTTTAATGAACATTACATATTAAATCCTTCATATAATATAATATCTTGTAAAGTTTCTATAAGTTAGGCCTATTTATTTCAAACCCTAACACTTCCTCAGGGTGCATGTGTGGTTCTTTTATGTGAATTTATAGTTTGTGTGTTATTGTTTATTGTTTTCATGCCTTACAGAATCATACTGGTTATTATCACTCTAATAATCTCCATACCACCTATGAGAATGCAAGGAATGTTACTCCATTTTAAAAATATCCTTGAGATCACATAATATTTAATTATGATATATATCCCAATTCTCTGGTTTTTACAATTCCTCCCTACTTTGGCCCTACCCCTATTATTGTTGGTGCCTTAAGCCACTTTCCTATGAAGGACAATATTGAGTATCTACCCTCTCTTCCTACTCATCACCAAGATGTCGATCCTAGATTTATAGGTCATTTAGATGGTTGTAGTAGTGATCATGAAAAAGCATAATTTCCTCCATTAGTAAATGATGATTCCATAGATACTTTAGATTCTAGTGGAAATGAAAATATCCCTATCTTACATATGTATGATATTCCTTTCTTTTAGACATTTAGTGATGATGGTCATTATGCTTCCACTAATTACCTAGAATCAATTCATAGTGATAACCATCATGACAACATACATAGTGTAAATGAATTAAACAATGTTTTTTTCCTACTCCTATTGAATACAAAAATGGTAATGTTGATTGTTATTTTTCTACCTCTCTTACATTTGATTCTTCTTATATTTTATTTGAATTCCAAAATAATGATATTACTTGTATTAACACTTATAGATAAATCCCACCCTCTGGGCCTATCAAATCTTTATCTACACTCCTACTGGTGTGACCCCATATTCCCTAGTTTATGGAACTGAAACCATCATACCCTTGGAAGTGGATCTTCCCTCCCTAAGAATATCTCTATGGGATTATCTTGATAAGGACGAGGACTATAGAGTAGCTTGACTAGCAGAGCTAAAGCAGTTAGATGAAAATCAGATAAGAGCACTTAATCACCTCAAGGTTTACTAGAATAGAGTATCAAGAGGATATAACAAATGGATCATTCATCATGAATATGATGTAGGTTATCTAGTGCTAAAAAAATAAAATGAATACTGATAAAGATAGAGAAAAGCAGGGTAAGTTTGAGGCCAACTAGCTAGGGCCTTATGTGGTGGTTGCTAAATATGGGTCAAGAGCTTATAAACTCACATATTCAGATGGTGAAGAACTTATGGAACCTATGAATGCCATACATCTCAAGCGCTTATATGCTTAAGTATGGCACAAATATTAGATCAAAATTAGAAAAATAAAGAAAAAACAAGCAAAACATGAAAAATTTGAGAGAACAATAAAGTAAAAGTAGGTTGTCCACATGTGAAAACCACACAATTGTGGCATAGTGGGCAGGTCTTTGGGTGAAAACTGGCTTCCGATGCATAAGTAAGGTTCATCAGTCATAAGTTATTCTTTCATCAAGATGGGTAACCCTCACCGCTTTCTAGGAATAAATCCCTTTTCTAGGTCTAGGAAACCTACCAAATCTATCTTGCAAAGACATGATCTAGCTTATTTATTCTTGTATCTGCATGAGGGATGTTCCTTTGTATATTACCGTCTATCATTGGGGGAACCTTCACATTCCACTTTCTTGTACATATATGCATGGAATTCTTCCCTTTATATATTCCCACATCGCGTTGGCAACATCCACACTTCTTTATCCTTGTACATTGCTTTCGGAACATGACCTTAGAAAATACAAAAACATCCAAATAAAGGATACACAAAAATCTAAATATTCAGAAAATCCCCCTTTTACGAAAAAAGCTACAAAAACATTATAACATTTTCTTAGGGAAACCCCGAAAACAATGTAAACAGTAGCTTGGAAAGCTTATCTTTTAAGATAACCCAAAAACATTAGAAAATATATCAATGTTGAACCATAAAAACAAGGTAGTGATTTAATTACTTTTTATTTGTTGGTTTATATAGTTTTATTGAGATTGCCTTTTCGTGTTGTGTGATGGTTCATTTGCTTACCTTAGATTAGATCTTGTTTGATTTAATCGTGTGTTGCATTGAGTTAATTTTTAGATTTCACACTTGTAAAATATTGTTATGTTTTCATCATTTGTTATATGCATCTATTAAGATTCATTTTATTTACTTATATTGAATACCAATTTAATTTTTTGTTGCGATTTGCATGAGTTCATGTCTAGTTGCATTTCATGTTATTTTGTATGTGTGTTTTTTTTAGTTTTGTTAGTTTGTGCTTGTGTGTTTGTTTACTGCACATCTATTTGTTATCACATCTATCATCCATTATTCATCACATATAACATCATCTACTACATCATATATACAAAAAATGCTAAGTTTTACATCATGCATGTATACTAAGCTAATCATCACATATCATATCATCAATGGGGGCAAGAGGGGTTGTGCATGATCATAAATTTATCGCCCCCCCCCCTCCGCCACCCCGCACCAATATCATCTAATATCATCCCAAATGCTAGAATCTACCAAAATATATTATGTACAAAACGCATGATATCATCTAAATCACCCTTGGGCACTATTTTCCACCTAGTGCTTATCTCTCCACCTGGGGGCATTTTTAAATATTTCCAAGTGCTTCTTGTCTTCTATTTTTTATCTATGGCCATGATTATTTTTAAATAATTATTGTTGGCCCATCTGTCTTCTCACCGGGGAATTTTATTACTACCCGACGCCTGTTCTCTTTCCCTTAGGGCATTTTCACGTGCTTTTATGTGACCTTCCATTTCCTGAATTCCTCTGACTGATCAAAAATTTAAAAATTATAAAACCGTTCAAAAACCCAAAAAAATCGTAAACACTTCGAAAATAGACTAAAATTGGTAAAAAGCTCATTTGCAATTGAAATATATGTCTCTCACATGGCACTCATCTCGTATCTTGCTAATGTTTTCACATGTTGTGAAACAATGACTCATGGATCACCTAACTCTACAATCATTTACAAAAACTACGTTGCTTACTTTGTATGTATTTTGGGGCACTATCAGTTGCCTGGTACTATTTTCATCATACACATTACTTTTCCATTGGACCCAAGTGTCCTCCATCATTTCCCTTGCATATAAAAATTTCTTGGGGCATCATTTTAAACCCTTTTCATTTATCAAAACATTTGGGGACTACATCTTGATCACAAAATATTTGTGCAACCGTATTAAGTGTTGTTGGTTTAAGTGTGTGTGATTGTACTTATTTCCCTGTTAAGTGAGTTTGTTTACTTCTCGTATTGCATTGCATGTTTGTGTGTTGCATGGAGTTGTTATTTTAGCAATGGAAAATTGTTTGTATCTTGAATTTTCATGCCATTTTACGCTTCCATCGTATGCTTACATTTTAATAAGGACCGATGATGAGAATTCTAAGCAAAATGATGATTAAAAATTATTTACACTGGTTTGCGGATAACTCAATATCCCCTTTTCTTTTTATTGTCTTGTCTTCTCTTCGGTTATCTTTTCGATCGTTGATCGAGTTTCTTCCATCACCCTATCGACACTTGAGGGGGAATCCTTCATCCTACTAATTTTTCTTCTACCCTTCAAAATTTTCTACTCATTTGTGCTTTTCTACTTTCTTTGAAGTGACATAGCTTACATCACCCCAAAGAGGGTAAAACATAGACACCTGTAGTTTGATCAAAGCACTTTTATTCCTAATATTGCACTAACTATTCTCCTTCTTACAAATTGAAAATACCTCATCAACTTGACTCCTTTAACTCATCATTTACGATATTCTTTTGGTCGTATTTCTCCTATAAATCAATTAAACAAGCTAACATAGCCTCTTTTTGACTAAATCATCTTCTCATTCCCTTCTAGACTACTACTAGCTTCCTAGACTATCAATCAATTTCATTGGATTGATTAGACCTCTCAAAACTCTCTTGAAACCCTAATTCCTCTCTAAGCGGGATTAACTAGCCTAGACCTAGGTTAATTACCCTAAACCATGATTAACCTCTTCTAAGCCTAGTCAAATCTTACTTTGACTCACTAATCAACTTTTTGACTCCTTTTTAGTCCCACGTGCACTAAAAGTCTCCCATTTCTGAAATTGGAAAACTATAAATAGGACTAGACCCCCTCTCATTTCTAAGAACTCTTCTTCTTCCTAACATAAACTATAGTATTTTGCTTAGTGTTTAGAGCTTATTTCATTTCTTTTATCGAGCTATTTCTTTTTCCATTGCACTACACACCAAACATTGAGTAAATGGAAAGAACCATTGGCTTAAAGCCATTAATGATGAGTTCCCATTCTCATAATCACAAAATGATTGCTTAGAATCCTTACTAGGTTCATTTTTTAAAGCTTTCAAGAATAGAGGATTACTAAATATGTTAGGTTGTTTCTTTCTTTCAAGTTAAATACATGCAAAGTGATGAATCCTTGTTTATTTCTTATCTGATGATCCATTTACTAGTTTGTCAAAATCCTTTGGGGTTTCTTTAGAGATTCTTGCCCCATGTCCATGGCTTTTGCAACTTTTCATTGAACACATTTGGAATAAATGATTATGCTATATTATATGTATTAGAAATATTTTTTTTATGGCATTTCTAATTAAATGTTTTACATTTATTAATGTTGCGCTTAGTGAACTCCATTTATTATGTGTCTGTAAAATCTCTCAATATCCATGTGATAACTATTTTAAGTGTATGCAATTGCACTTGCACTTGGCAATGGGATATGTTTGTGCCCATGCATTTTAAAGCTCCTCTCATTTGTTAGTTTGATCTTACTTATGTTTTTTAATCCATCTGCACCATCACATGAAACTTCCTCTCACGATTAGCTATGTCGAGGAGATTTAACAAGGTCAAATGACAAGATGAAGCTCTAAATAATTTGTTTCCACTCCATGCAGGGTGCCCATTTACTTTGTAAACTATCCTTACCAAATCTTGCATTGGGGAGGGCTTAAAGGGATGTCTGATTATTTTTCTAATGATAAAATGAGTTTTATCGCAAGAATAAATAAGCTCGGTACATGCATTCAAACAACACAATGTCTTGTTTTAATTTTGAATTTGAAGGCGAATGGTAGACAATATATTGATTTTCAGTTTTACTTTATAACATTTGAGGATAATAATATAACTTTCCATAAAACTCATAAAATATATTGATGTCATTATACATAGAATTTTATTTTTTTTGCCATCCTCATGTAAATGGGTTCACTATGACTAAATAGAAATTGAATATGGATTTTATAACATCGAAGCACATTCTGATTTCAAACTTGATACAAGAATTTTTTTAATGTTAAAGCCGTCAATTTTTTCACCAATGAAAAGTCATCATAAAGAAAATACTAAGTAAATTGGGTTTTAATTCTCTAAAATCTAGAAATCCAAAACTCACCAACGACTCAAAATTCTGCAGAGTTAAAAGTTGATAAAAAAGAATGCAAATATTATATCTAGATAGTTGGAGTCTCCATTGGAAAGCCAATCTTTTCACCATACGCTAAAAAGTAGGGAACATATAATCTATGTATATGTGTCCACATATATTCCATATATAACTTGCTTATTTAAGTTAGAATATACAAAGTTTAAACAATAATGAAAGGGCTGTAGTTTAATTGATGTAGATGATTAACTAGTGTAGATGATATGTCAAAAATATTATAAATAGGTATCCCTTAGTTTTTTATTGGGTTAAAGTCTTCAATAAATTTATCAACGCAAAAATCTTTAGAGATGCTTGCAATAAAAGGGACAGGAAAGAATTTGAGTCCTAAGAAAATTTGGCAAAATGAATATTCTTTACTACTTGTTCACGTTTAAATCCGAGATAGATTTATTAAAATCTTATACAAATTTGACATAATAGATAACCTTTGATTTTTTATCATTAAGTTTGAATCCTAGACAGATTTGATAAACTAGATATCAAGTACTTTTTATTCAAGTTCATTTCCACTTCAAATCTAAGGAAACTTGGTAAAAAAGATGAAATTCTAATTTTTGCACAACGCTTAGCAAAAATTGAACTCATTAACCAGCCACGTGCCCCACAACTACACTGCACCATTCGCTAGTTAAAATTTGACTATATAGACCTCTGCAAAGGTTGCATGAAGGTTAGGCTGGTCGGATTTAAACATATGTAATAAAATAAATATTTGTAACACCGTGTACCACGATAAAAATATTAGAATTTTATTTTTTTAAATCAAGAGAGAAAAAGACTACACTAAAATGATGAAATATTCCCCAAAATTGAGTGTTCACCCCTATATATAAATAATATAAATATATTAATTAAAAAAACTATATGATAAGAAAGTTCACGGCCATACGTGAAACTTGAAAGAATATTACATGAAACCTGTAGCATATACGTGGATTATCTCTTCTTTATCAGCTCCCAAGAATAAATTCCAAAGTAAAGTCACAGAAAGTTTTATTCGTTTTCCTTCCACTAATACATTTGATGTTCCCCACGTAATCATATTCCCTTGCCTTACACTATATAAACGATCAAACCCATCCTCTACAAACCACAAGACAGCCTACTCTCATTTGCTTACTTCATTTCTGTTTATTATCATCATCTGTGTAGAAAGCATGGCATACTACCAGGACTATGAGAGCCAAAGATACAACCAAGGCTACCCAAATGATTATGATGGTGGAAATGAGCAGCAGCATTTCCCCCCTCCTCCCCGCAGAAAACAGGAGGAAAACTATGGACTTTATCAGCCTGATAACAGTTTTCAATCTGAGCACAGTTACAGTGAGCATCACAGGCACAACAGCCTTCCACAGGGCCAGATTGTGAAGCTCTCCTCCAAGGCCAATCCAGATTATGCTCTGGGTGTCCGAGATGGCAGAGTTGTGCTAGTTTACTACAATCCCAGTGACCCCACCCAGGTATATATATATACATTGTATATACTATCACAATATGTCTGTTAGTATTGGAGTATTTTGCATAAGGTGATATTCATTTGAGGGTGATAATTTGCTTCTGATAACAGCGTGTACTAGTTTCTCTTATATATATTCATTGTGTATGTGTTTGTGCAGCAATGGGTGAAAGATGAGAGCTGGAGCAACCGAGTGAGGGATGCAGTGGGTCACCCTGCCTTTTCGCTTGTGAACAAGGCCACAGGGCAGGCTCTTCGTCATGCCCTTGGTGCATCCCAAGAGGTATATATAAATTGTTCAAGTAGAACTTATTTTGTTATGTCTATATGCTATTTGCACTGACACAGGAGTGTTCTTGTTGTTCATGGCCAGGTGTTGCTGACTAGCTATGAGGGTGATTCCTATGATGAGAGTGTGCTGTGGAGTGAGAGTGAGGACATGGGATTTGGTTACAGGACCATAAGGAAGGCAAATGACATTGGCCTCAACTTGGATGCATTCCAGGCTGATAGGAAGCATGGAGGCATTAGAGAGGGCACCCGAGCTGTACTGTGGAAGTGGAACAAACAGGACAACCAGCTCTGGAAGATCTCCCCCAGCTATTAGAGGGATCATCATATTTATGCACAATATGTATGAACTATAATTATATATTTTAATGGTGTGGGTATTGTATGGAAGATCAGTTATAGATGTAAAGCTCTGAAAGATCTCCCCCAAATATTAGAAAGGACCACCTTCATATTTAAGTAATATATATGAACTATTAGTATATATTGTAATGTTATGGGAGATCAGGAGTATATCCGGAACTTTGTATGGATTTATCTCATCTTATAAATAAAACTGGTCTATAGTTTATATTACTTAATAGATACTTTAATCTTGCCTTAGATATTATGTTTATATTTGATCAAATCAAATAGTTTGGTTCATATTTATATGTTTCCTTGTGATGAAATCAATGCATGCATCAACATTATGAAGGGTTCTTATGCATACACTTCATCATTTGGGAAATTAACCTTTGAGAAGTAACAAGAAAGCATATTATTAAAGAGTTTAAACAAAACTATTTGTAAGAAAGAAAACTGGATACTTGATTAACAACAATAAAATCTACCAGTCAAATTCCATGTTAACTATTGTTATATGTTGTCCTTACAAAGGATCAAACTATACACATCTTGTAGAATAAGAATCCATAATTTGGTCAATCCATCATTAGATTTCTTAAACAGTCCCCGAGAAAACAATCACACTGTTGCTGGTTTGTCCAACATTTTCGGTCAGATTTTTTCAAGGCATGTCATCTAAACTTTGAGCTCCATCTGTTTTGCCACCACCTCCTTTTTTAAGAGTAGTTTTCATGACCAAATAAATGATCGAGAAGTGTAAAAGAATGTCAAAGTAAAGTCTGAGAACAATAACTGACTGAGAAAAATAGTTTATAGAAATATGAATCGCATCTATTTTATCAAATGTACTTAATGATTATCTTTAGAATCAATTTCTTAGATATTCCCAGTTCAAGAAGAGAAAGTTTCCACAAAAATTTAAAAGAACAATCAAATTTTGTTAACACTGACCCAAATGGCTTTTACAACTTCGCAATTCCAAAAAACATGCAAGATTGTATCTTTAGTTTTATAAAAGGAGCACGAAAGTTTGATGTTTTGAATAAATCTATGTTTGTAATGAAGCAATCTCCACAGTAAGAGCTGAGAACGACGTTTAGCTTTTGAGCACCAGACATAGCTACAAAGTTGAATGCAGTTGTTTTTACAAAAAAATATATTCCCATTTTATGTTCAACCGCTTCTTAATATGAATGAAAGGGAAAACAAGGAGGTACTAGACTTTCTAAGAGGAAACTAATCAAAACAAAACAGGAATTGTGAGGCCATATCCAATCTTTGATAAAATTGCATGGGACTTTAATTGGCCTCTTGATCAAGAAGTCATCATTAACTGGCGAGGTGATGATGTTAATAATATTTGTTTCCCTAGATCATTCCATCATTAGAGGACATAAAAATATTTGAAAGAGAGAAACCTTTTATTGAATAGTTTTAAGCTATGCAGTGGCTTTACTAGACATAAGGGAAGGTTGCTAGTAGTAACCAATCAAATTCCTTAAGTAAGAACTTGAGGAATCTTAGACCATATCTCTAAGTGAGGTGTCTTCCAATAGAGAATCTTGTGCACTTCTTCTCATGCATTTTAAATACTGCAAAAGTTGACATTAAATATCTATTATTATGAATCTTAAGCTCCTGCCATTTGTCTTTCACAATAGCCAACTCATTTCAATGCCTGAGAAGAATCTTCCATGATCCATTCCTGACTAGGGATCTGACCGTCCACTTGCTGACAACGAATTTTACTCGAGTCTAAGGGTCAATGATACCAAACCATCCTTTGTGTTTGAGTTCAATACAAAGAGCCCAAGAAATTGCAGACACACCTATATTTTTATACCACTCAGCCCAAAGAAAATATCGCACCCTTTAAACTACCTTTAAGAGAGTAGGTTTTGAAGGAAGCCAACATCATGAGGAATAGACATGAGTAGCTAAGAAGATGTTGTTCACAATTTGAGATCTCCACCTGCCAAGGATGAAAAATTTCACCTCCCGAATAACAATTTTCCTATTAAACTTGTGTATAAGCCAATCCCAAATTTGTGTAAGCATGACACCGATACCAAAGGGAATGCCAAGATATCTCATGACTTCTCTGTGATTCATGTGTTTCCTTTGTTTGGGTATCCAATATGAAGAGCCTTCATGTCTATTCAGGATGTTTTATGTTTTATGAGATGAGAGATTTGACTTAGATGCATACCAATAGATATCTAAAATGTATAGAGTGGTGTTTAATATAACATCCTCGTTTTGAAGGAAGAGAATGGTGTCGTTAAAAATTGTGAATTGAGTACAAAGTGTTTTGGGAAAGATTTATGCCCCTAAGCAGTTGAAGTGTGAAAATTTGCTATGGCATGTAACTAAGGGTATCTATCATAAGAAAAAGTGGGGTAAGAGGAAACATTAGTGGATAGATATTTAGAGCTTCCCCTTTCCCTGCCTCCCCCTCGTGTAAACATGGAAGTATTTAGTGGTAGATCCAATGACAACTATTCTAGCAGAAGCATTCATGAAGAGGATATTAACATGATTAACAATATCATCCCAAAACTCAACCACTACAACATTTTGAGCAAAAATGACCATTTCATCAAACTGTAGGCTTTATCAAATTCAAGCTTAATGAGGATGTCATCTTTTCCTAAAAAAACTCTGTAATACCTAAAGTCTAATGTGAGCAGTTTGGCAATACAGATTTTGGCATTTATTCGAACACTTATCTCGTTTACACATAAAATGAACAATTTAAGGCACCCTTCTGCTTTATCCCACATCTTATTCCCACTAGAAGATAACTATTCTCCAACTCATCTCCTCAAGAATCATTGCACATACTATAGAATAACTATTTGCACTTCAGCTAGTTGTCTCATAACTGATTCCTTTCATACCCTAGGCAAGTTTGGAGGCCCAAAATAGGTTCTACTACGAACTTTTCCAACCTCCACAAACACATCAGTTGCACTTCTAATAGTTATGTTTTTAAAAAGGTAGCTTAGTTTACTCAACCTAGGTGGTACTATTAGGTTAAATGATTGAGAAATCATACGAATGGTCACATATAAATACAAATACATCCTAAGCTATTCGGGGCATATGAGGATCCTCTACTCTCTTACTCTAAGAAGGTCAAGAGAAAGCATTGAACTATTCCATTGATTAGAGCACCCATCACACTAATAAATCACCTAAATATGAGGTCATCTATATTTCTTCTTTAGATCAACCATGAGAAAAATCTAAAGTATCAATTGCATGTTACAAAGTGTGAGGACCAAATAAAGGGTTCCATGTTTATTGTTGTTCTACATTGCATGTGTCTCATCATAGGTTGGGTAAATATATTGCCTTGATACCTCTTTGGAGTTGTGGTATGTAGCACAACACTCATCATACCAATGGGTGTGTGGTGAGGTATTCCAATCCAAAGTCTATTGACCCATTTTTTGATTCTAAAGAACATATTGATAATACAGTTTCAAAGAAAGGAGAAGCAACATCTCCTAAATAAAAATCATTCCACAAAGACAAATCTAGAAATTACACCTCCAGAGAAAGGTGAACTTGATCCCAACATTTGGAATGAGTGTGTAGGTCTAAAGGATTAGTTCATAGCCTTAGGAGATAAGTTTGGCCACAAAGGTGACTAGATACCCATGAACTTTTCCTACATTGAGTTTTAAGTTAGGATATTGTATGAGCAGCCTAGAAACACCCTAATCTACTTCTATACATATTCTAAGCACTTTGTAGCATAGTCTATTTGTATAATATGGTTTCTCTCTCTAACCCTAAAACCTAATTTATATTTTATCAATTTATCATTAGCAAATACCTTGGGAAACTACAAGAGTAGTATAACTCAAGACTGTTATGAATTTTTCTTATTTGGAATTATCGTTATTGCATAATATATTAAATTAGGAATAAAACCCAAATATTGTATTACATTTTGGTAAACTCTAACTTGTCTATCAAATTACAACAACATATATTTTTATTTCTTATCCGTAGGGTTTAACATTTTAATGTGATTCTCTTTTTTGGGGTCCTTTCCTTTACCTAGTTAGATTTTGAATTATTGCATCTAAATTTCCCATCATTTTCTAGGGTTTACCTTTCTAATTTATTATGTTTCCAAACCCTAAACCTCCCATAGATGATTTAATTGATTATTTTGATGCTAAAGAAAAAACCTTAATTGAGAGTAGTAATAAATTAGACTATGAATATAATAGGAAATTGAATATCGAACCTTATTATTTTCTCAATGATAATCCACATGGCCTTCTCCTCTCTTCTCATAGGGTTAATCCTAGTGTGGTACACATAGAATCTACAAATATCCTCTCTTATATGTTAGAGTTGCCTTTCCTTTATATGACACGCTGAATGAAGTTACATCCCTTAACTTCTCTCCTAATATGTTTGCATCCTATATAAACCTACATTTTTTCCTTTGACCCAAGTTTACTCTTTAGGGTGCATTATTGATGATATTAAAACTCATTTCAATGACATGTCTTTATAATTAAATAAACTTCATAAACTCATAGTATGTAGGCAAATCCCGTTAAATAGTAATGTCGTGTATCATGATGTTAATCATTCAAGTTCTCCTATCAATTCAATACCCACAAGAAAATATCTCCTACTTATAGTACTAGTACACCCATATATCAACCAAGTATTATCTCACTGAATTTAATTGATAAAAGTATTAACATGGTTTAGAGACAATGGCCACACCCAAAAACAACAAGATGGGAACGCCTTAGGCTTCACCATTATATGAATGATCTTGCAAAATCAATCATGTGACTTCAGCCTCTCCCTCATTTAAATGATGAGATTCAAGACAAAATGAAAGATTTCAAGTAAATGTGAAATGGGGACTTGTGGGTGCACGTGATTTGGTTGATGGAATGCCTTATAGAGGGATGAAGCCTAATGGAGTGCGAGTGAAACCACATGGAATTCCGCATTCAATGCGGATGCAAATATCTCCCAGGCATGGTTCACCTCCCCTCATCTTTCATAACTCTCGTATTTTAGTTTTTGTTTGCAACTTAATATAATTTTAAAATATTAGGATTATAATATAGTTAATTGTTTATTTCAACTTGTTGCAAAAACAATGAAATGTCATGTCGTAACTCACGAAATCAAAATAACTCTTTTGCATTAAACCATGAACTTCCACCCTCATTCTAAGGTGATTTAGAAAACTTCTTACCCACTAGGTCACTTCAATATTGGTTTATCGACAAGACGAGATTGACTTCCCAGTAATAATGTTGACCTTCTCCCTGTTTAAATAGTTAATTTTTGCATTTTTCAGAGACTCATTAAGTACCCTTCGTAACTCTGAAAATGAGATGTTAAGCTTCATTTGTGTACCTTGGTATGCAAGGAGTCACCTTGACCTTTGGATTGACCCCGAATGAACATATGAGATCTTTTTGACGCTCTTATAGGAGCCTTGTTACACTGTTTTACAATAGTAGAAAGTTGTTAAATCTAGAAAGTTAGCTTTCATTTTGAACCGCCATTTGAAACCTGGATAGATAAATTATTTCCTGTCTTCGCAAACCTCTAGTGTTTATACTAGTCAATTGCATGGAACATTTAGTTTAGGGAAAATCACTTTTCTGGATAGTTTGACAAAGCCATTTTGTGGGCCTCCAGTCGCAGTTTGATGAGGTCAAACTAGACCAATTTTGACTTGTCGCTCCAGAAAACTTGTCTCCGTTTGAAAATGGTTTTCTAGTTCTCAGTCCCATCGACTCTGATGAATTCTCCTTAAATAGGGGAACTTGTAGGAAGTGTCTCGTTGCGTGCTCATCCATCGAACGTAAATTTTAGACATGGTTTTATGAGCCCTCGAGCTAACTTTTGTCCATTTGCAACTGGGACATCTTCGACTAGTGGCTCCGAAAAACTAGCCGCCAAACATAAACCGTTAGTCAGTTTTAAATTCCGTCAGTTGCTATGAACTCTTGGTATATAAGTGGACACGTAGAAATTTAATCGTGGTATGTGTTCTCATCAGAAGAAAATTTTTGGAAGCAGTTTCTTAGCCTCCGAGCCCGTTTTGAACGTTTTGTAGCTAGTAAGAAAATGTAATAATAGAAAGCTGTGAGACCCTCGTTGGGTTGCCATACCATCATAGACACTTTTGACACATGTAAATATTTATTTAAAACACTATAATGTAACTTGTGTGAATTAGAAATTTTGACAAAACAGTGTTTTCTCTCTCTTCTCTTTCCCTCTCCTGGGTTACAAAATGAAGTAAAATGAAATGTAATGAATACATGTCTCTAAACCTTTTGTTTCAATTGCAAATTGTAATTATTATCATATGTAAATGGGAAACTGAAAAATGATAATTATGTTAGATTAGGGTGGATGCCATGCCAACGAACTATCACTGATATCATGCTCGCGTAGTTTTGTAGGATGAAAGAATGACAATGAAAAGGTGATGTGTAATTCATTTAATCATCATTGTAATTTATATAGTTCATTGTTAAATGAATAAATGTATAATGTAGTCTCATGTTACAGAAGGTTATATTTGATAATTTGTTGATATGTATGATGATGCTAGTTTTAAGGACATCTAGGAAATGTGCATTTAATCATAGGTCCAATTTGATTCATAGTACACATGTTAAAAAAAAGAATTGATATTGATATGTGGTAAACAAATTTGAAGTAATATCTTGTAGTGCATATTTATTGTTCAATAAAGGATTAACGAGTCATCTTGTGCATTCATACTTTGTAAATGTAATAAAGAGATTTAATCAAAACACTCTACCCCTGTTCAATATCAGAGCACAACTTTTTTCATGTGTGATACTCCTTACCATAGAAGACATTGAAAACCGTAAAGTGAACTTCAACCATGCACTCGATGGAAATCTCCTAGTTTGAGTAAACAAGAGCCCAAGAATGGGTTTATCATCTTAGTCAGTAGGGTTAGTGACATTGTCATAAACCTAGTAGATAGGAGTGACATAGTCAAAAATGTATTTGGAGTATGTAGAGCTAACTCCTCTTTCGTAGCCTAGTGGATTACCTTGTTCTCTGAAGATAGATTTAAAAGTAAATTTCTTCATTGAATGAAAACCCTGTTGGATCCAAATGTCATAGATGGAGGTTGGGACTTAGTTGTTCTAGGTCTTAAACTCTTATTAATTAACCCCTTTGCTCCACTCAGCTAAATGTGTTACCTTGGTTTCTCTCAACATAGCACCTTGGTCTCTTCTGGAAGGTGGTTTAGCATAAATTTTTCCTCTCACTTAAAACTCATATATAGTTGAGGGGTAGACCCTTAGGTGAAGTTAGAATAAATCTAAAACTCATTTTATTTGGATGTTAACTTAGGGTTCGTGTGTAGCCTCAAGTCTTCTAATAATTTATGTCTTCAAGAGGTTAGGCACACTTCGTAACTCCTTTTACAAGACAATTCTAAGAATAAGGCCATAATGTGACGTAGAAAATAAAGCATAGAAGAGTAAAAACAAGATTTGTGGTTTGGAATAATGCCACTCTTAGAGACCTTATATCCCCATTAAAAATACTCTTTTGTTTCAAAGAATATGAATTGCCTTGGTGTGTTCAACCTTCGAGAAAACAAAATACATATATAAAACAAAATGGAATTTCTTAGGTCATTGAATTAGAATAATTATGGTAGGGAAATAACTTTTCTGTGATCGAGGAATGTTTTGTGGTAAAAATCTATCTTGTATCTAAATCTCTGTCAAATCCTAATATCGCTATATGGACACCAAGTCACATCCACTTGAGTTGTAAGAGTAAAAAAGTAGACATTGAATATATGTTCGAGAAGAATATTCTTAACACAATAACAAGATAATTAAGTATTTTATATGCATTCGAATTATGCCAAATAAGTATGCAAGTTATGGAAACTTTGTAAAGAATAAGAAGTCATCTTAAAAGGGTCGATCGGTAATTTAACCGTGGAATGTACTTAAGAATCTATCAGTGGACAAACGAGGAATTTATACTTGCACAATAATGTTCTTGGAATGTTAATCGTAACTAAAATACAATTAAAGAAATGATGTGTTGTGGGTTCGCCTTTCTTGAAGTCATTTTTCTTGTGGTTGGGTCATTACTAGTAACCATTCATTGGGAAAAGTGTGGCATCGGCATGCCTGTGTTGTTTTCATGTGTCTATGTGAGTCAATGACTTATGTAATTGTAGTATGCGAGTCGAGGTTCTGTTCTTGGATCCCTTGCTGTGTTGTGTGTAGTGAGCAATGTAAGTCAAAAAAAAAATTATCCTGGTATTTTACTGTTGTAATTATGTGTGAAAAATGTGGGCACTACATACTTATACTAAGAAACATAATTATATATGTTAGCAAGTCAATAATGATAATAATGATCAGAATTCACAAGCATATGAGTATCTACCCAATGATGTAAATGAGCAAGTGTTTAAACCTCATTTCCCTTCTTTGGGCCCACATATATATAGAAATGAATCACACACTTCTAATATTTAGTAGTCACTTCACATTATTAGAGACGTTAAATGATACATGAGCATATGATTTTATTGGAAATCAGATATCAATAAAGAAAAAATTTAGAGTATTTTGTGTAACATTTTTTGTTAAGGGAAGATTGTGAAAGATTAGCAAAAGGCACACATGTTTTTTGAATATAAAAATTAATATATGAAGCCATGGAAACATAGAGGGTCACTTGATATAATGTATCCAAAACACTATATATACTCAAATTTGGTGACTTATTCTTCAACAATGACAAGTTTGAATTTGTTCTTGTGCTAAGACAAATGCTTGTATTCTAATCTACATTTACATATTCTTCTCCATCTCTTATAAATTTATAATATATATAGATTGTTCCATCATTCATCCATGTAATATTAACTATCAAAATTAGTAATCCATCCCTAGGCATATTTCCCAGACTATGGCTCTTTTGTCACTAAATCCTTGTTCGGGTCTTATAGAACAACGTCATCATATTACCATCTAGGGCACCCTATACGATTCCATACCTCTTCATCTAACAAATATTTTTCTAATTTGAAAATATTATATGTGTCATGTCATATTCCCTGGGTAATACATAATTTGAACGTCTAAATTTTCATAATGCTATATAAGCAAGTCAGTTGCTCTTTATAACTCATATGGCACCCTCAAGCACTCCTATTAAAAAATATCAACACTAAAGAACTCAAGGCTCTCCTAAATATTCCTAAATTAGATACAAGTATTTTATAATATCCACCACATAGTTATAAAGCACTCAAATGAGGTTCAAGTATCTAGGTTCCTCCATTTTCAAGCATGCAATGATCCTAGAGCTATGTCTTAACAAGATAAAATCACTCTAAGAATTTTCAAAGGTATTAAGGGACAAATGGGATCAGTATTAACATATGAAGAACACCACATCACACTACTATCATGATGTCTACATTTCTATCCTATTTATAATTACACTAACTATCTTTTTGACAAAATACCTAAGGGAAAACATAGGGGTTGGCTTGGACTACATACACTATTTGCACCAACACTAGGACAATTGTAACACACATGTTATACTTCAAAAAACTAAGGTATTTTTTTTATAAAATTTTAATTACCTTATTATGCCTTTAATTATTTTCAACACACGGAAAATTAAATCCAAACTACTAATAAGGTTACAAAATTCCTTAATTCTTTTTATGTTGTAATACATAACATTATTACTTAGCTCAATATTAAGTATACTAACATTATTAATATTCCATAATCCATCTTGATAATATATGATAACCATGTACAACTGCAAAGGGCTCTAGATCTTTATCGATCTCCCTTTAACACTCTATCCAAGTCTTTATACTATATGTATACCTTTGATTAAATGTTTTAATAGGTTATGAGAACCTGTACATCTCCTTAGTGCCCACTCGGAAAGATCATTTATGTAACTTCCATCCGAATCCCCAGACACTGTTGATTTAGGGAATTAGTGAATAGATAGTGTAACCAATCAATTACATTACTTTGGCCATAAGTATTTCCAGCAATCATGCTAATAAGATTAGTTTCGACATTGCACACTAGCCTATGAAACTTGTCTTCCCTATCACCACACAACTGTCTCAATATAGTTATTTGACATCTTATTCCATTGATTAGATATTAAGTTTTCAGTTAATGTTTTTAGTTAGTCTCTTATAATAAGTAATTGAGTTTAGTTTTGAAGCTACATGGATCATGACTTAATATTTGGGTCACATGAATCATGTTAGTACCATCTTAGGATCCTTATAGGAAAGGTTACGGTGACCATGTACAATGATTTTCATCATTACATCGCACCCTACCCCTTCCCGTAGGCATCCTAAGTTGGCACGGGTAAGGATCACTATGACGACGAAGTGAAAAGGGACAGGTATACCTATGCTTAATTATAATACCATTATGCTTATCTTCCTGATAGGATGAAGTTATACTAAGTCTAATTCTGTTATCTGACACGTTAAAAATGTATATCAGTACATGACTCATTAGATTCTCAAAATAGTGTATGTACAGTCATACCGTCAAGTTAGTTACTAAAACTATATCATTCTATGATCCCTGATTGGGTATGACTTTAGCACAATGTAGTACACATCCATTAGATTAGGTTTACTAGATAGATATTGCTGTATCGAATTATTTACATTACCATTCACTCATGTTAAAGTATAGGGCTTATTCTCTTAAGTACATATGTACTATTGTCTTATGATTAGTCAATTTAACTCCTTACCTTGTATCCATAGTAACTTGTAATTCATTTTCATGCTAGGATAAATTGGCCTTATTGTCTATGATCATCATTACAACATACTATGATCATTTCAATTGAATCGATGAAAGTCAGCATGTTAATATATATCATAATACTAACCATCTTTATTGTATAATCAGCTTGTTAAAAACAACATATATCATCTTATTTATCATATGGTGAACTAAGGATAAGCCACAATATCATCTTAAGTAACATACTTAGTCTGATCTCATAAGTACAATGTTGTATAATCCTTAATCTCCTTATTAATAATGATATACATAATCATTAAATCATTACGACATCCTAAAGTTGTTGTGTTAACACATTAAACATCAATTGTAAAACAACAATACAAGTATGTCATTTATCACAATGATTACAATAATCCCTTTTGGGTTCGTAGTCATTAATTGCATACTTAATAACAATAATACATAGTCATAAAATGATTATCCAGAGATAGTCACTTCATATGATGTGTCATCCAATTTCCTTATATAACTGTAGGAGAGAGAATATATAAGAGTCAGTATTTTAATACACCATACAAATATCGTTGTTACATAATCGGTGAGATAGAACATACCCAGGAAGAATCGAATGCATAAATGAGTAATAACGTGAAAAGCTCCATAAGGGCTTATACATTAATGAGTTGGAAAACAATCAAAATAGAGAGCTCACAATGAGCTGCGTATAGCCTTCAAACATTTGTACAAACCTGAAATATTCCAACTCAAACCTAGTTCTCTAATGTCAAAAAAAACAAAACCCAAATTACCCAAGACCTTAAGCAATTATTTTCTCATTCCATTCTCACCCAAACACAAAAATGTATTCTCTTTTAACTTATCAAATGACCAGAGAAACTTCAAGTTCATAGTGATCATAATAATCAAAACATTCTCATTAAACGAAGATAACAACAGATCTCTTAAATGAGCTAATGAAATAATCATATTTGCATTCATTATTTCTAGATTTCAAACAAAAACCAAACCCATAATGCATTCAATTAGTTCTTATTATATTTTCTAGGAATGATATAGAAAACCAAAACCTCAAACGTGTTCCTTTTCTAATAATAAACTAGCACCCAACACACTCAGATTTCCTCATTTGAAAACTAGATTTCACAAAAATATCACAAACCAAAGAAGTATTATGTTATTTCATAATAAAAACAACAAATAATGTGAGAGAGAAAACCCATGCCTATAACTTCTTTCAACGTCCTTGAAATCCTTCCAGTTGAATGCTCTCAAAAAACCTAATTGAGTCCTTCAGCAACATTGTTAAATAACCAAAATGCCATAGAATCTGGAGTAATAGCAATAAATTACCATGCACAGTTCAAAAACAATCACCCTAAAAAATCTCCATAAAAATCTTCATGTTCATCTCTCAAAACCCAAAAACCAAATGTAATGCAAACAATGTGAGTTGGGGGAGTCTTTGCATGTTTAGCTTCCCTGAGAAGCTATCAGTTTCCAAGGAACCTGCCAACATTAATTCCCTCCTTAATTGTCAGTGCCATGTCGTGGTCGTCATTTTTTTTTTAAAAACTAAAAATATTACATTTTGGCTTTGCATTGCCACATAACAAGGCCAAAATTAAACTTTTAAACCGTGTATGTGTTCGACTAGTCCATGATTGTAATGTCCTTTTTGAAATTTTTTTTACCAAGTTGGATTTTAGGAAAACCCCACTCACCAAAAAAAATTTGTAGAAGATATAGCAATCATTAACAAGGCAGATCTAAATTTTTAATGAGAAGTGTGACTAAGGTAGAATTGAAAACTCACACAAATCAGCGATTAAATTCATACCCACTTACTCCAAACTGATTTCCATATTTTTAACATCCTAAAAATGAATAAAATCTTATTTTTTGAACAATAATGGATTGGAAAATAATGCATAAATCTACAGACCTATGAGGCTGAAAATAACACTTTATAAGGGTAAGTGCACCAAGTTGGGGGACCAAAAATGGGTCATAAGTGGATGTCATATTGCAAAAAATATAAAAAAACTCAACTTGTAGGGATTATTAGCAATACATGCACTCAAAATTAGAAAACGTTATATAAATATGAATCGTAGCATCCAGAATCTAGTTTCTAAACTACTAAATTTTAAAAAAAATTGACAAGTTTAGCTATATTAAACACTCAAAATTCTATGACTTGGTTTTTTTAAAAGACCCATAAGATCGTAGTTTATTTTCCCGCGATTTGGATGACCAAAACTTGTTCTTTTTTCCTTTGGTGAAAAGTTAGATGTTGTTGTCTATCTTGGGATGGATTTTATTATGTGTTTTTTTAGTGATTTTTTTTCTGTGAAAGTGGTCTAAAAAAATTAGAAAACGGAGCACTTTCTATTTTCCTGTCATAACTACATCAAAATATATCTAAATCAAATACTTTTTTTAATGTGTATATAATTTTTCCATGCTTGGGATGGTATATGTTTTATCACATTCTGACAAGTGAAACAAAATTTGCAGTCTTAAACGTAACATGAACATTCATGGGAAAAAGTGTCTTAAAGACCTACTATTAGTACAAGATTATAAAATGATATTTATCTTATTCTATTCACTTTGAAATCAATATTTCTACGAAGCTAACAGTCTCCCCAATGCGATGGTACCATTTTTGTGACATGTTTTTTATTTTTCAGCATAGTTCAAGTCCGCAAAAAAGAAAATTTAAACTTTTTAGAATTTCACACACCAAAATGACCTTCCAAAACTCTGGTTCGGGAAAAACAGAGATTTCCCAAGCCTTGAGGATCAGATTTGATGATACAAAAACAACCATGACTACGGTTCATAAACCATGATTGCGGTTTAAATAAAAGTACCGTGATCGCACTTTATAAACCATGATCATAGTTTATAAAGCATGATCATGGTTATTAAATAATATTTACACATATCCTAATGTTTAATTTACCATGTTATTTTTACTATCTGACCTTACTGTGTGAATTACTGTAAAATTATGTCACTTTCTACACATTTTTCTTATCATCAGAAGCAAAACATCATGGGAGACAAGAAACAAAGTCAAAAAAGGAAATCAATAACTTTAAAAACACCAAACGAATTAGATACACAAAGATTTCAATATTTTGAGTGAATGCGGAAACTTCGTGAATCAAGAAGAGGTTCATCTCAACCCCTACTATTGTAAGCAATGAAGAACTAGGTAATGTTTCTACTGTCAATGTTCAAGATGAATTAAACACTCATGATGAAGATGTTTTTACCGTCAATGTTGAAGAAGGATTAAATATTCATGATGTAGCTGTTATCACCGAATCACAGCACCCCTGGATGTTGATCAGATTTCTAGTTTGATCACTCTAAGCATCCAGTGTGATTGGATAACATGGGTACTATCTCCAAGTTGTGGGACTTGCTACTTGAGATAGACCTCCAGAGAAAGCTGGTTCTTGCTCCTAAACTACCTGCCACAATCTACTCTAATGCAGGAGAAACTAGCTATTCTAACCTAAAATTCCAAGGGACCAGAGAGAGAGAATGCATAAAATGAAAGCCTACACTAAAGCGGTGATACACCAGAAAAGGAGGATGTGAGAGTAATCTCCAAATGTGTGAAATACAGAAGCAAAGTGCACACTAGAAGAGGTGATGACAGTTCACCATAATCCAGCAAAATGCATTTACAGCAATATTCCAAGCACACACAATGATAATGAATTCCTGCAAGAACATAATAAATAGACACAATATACTTGTAGAAAGATTAAAGGGGCAAGAAGAATGCAAGGAAACACAGCATGGGAAGATATATCCATAAACTGATATTTTATTGCTTCATGATATGCACAGTTCAATCTATTACAAGATAAGGGCCTGGATCACCATGCAAGGAGTCCACTACAAGGGCCTGCAACACACTGGCTTCACAAAGCAATTTTGACAGAGATTTGTTACCCAAAAACTCTCCCCTTTACAATGAGCCCAACACTCCCATTTATAGAAAAAATGAGAAGGAGAAGAGGAGGGAAAATAGAAATCCCGAAATCTGTCCTTCAACCACCTGTAAGAGGCATTAAATTGAGTGGAATGGGTATACATTACTTGCAAAAGGCTCCCCATACTGTCCCATGTGCTGCAGCAGAGAAAGAATGATGACCATGCCTCTTAATTGCACTCCCAGCTACCAAATAAAACACTGTTCTGAATCCGGCCATGTTTTCTTAAAAATCTCAACCAATTTCTACTCAAATCCAGAATTTCTTGATTTCTGTGCATCGGGCTCGGAAATACGATTCCAACGGTACCAATTTTGTGCGATTTCGTTGAGAAATGCAAAAGTTATGGCCTTCTGAGTGCAGGCAGCTATTTTGGGCCTGGCAGGGGTTTTCTGTCATTTGACGGGAAAGAGCATTTACTGACTGGAGCCGAACACATTTCCTTTATTTAAATATATATACCCTCATTAAAATTAAGAAATCCAGTTTTTGTGGCGTAGAGGACGTCGTGCCCATTCCAGAAAGTCCAATTTTATCAAAATCGGAGCTCGGAGTCAAAAGTTATGGCCGTTTGAAGTTTCCGGACCAAACGTTGACTTTTCCTTCTGTGACACGTGTCATGATTTGATTGGTCCTCGGCTCCTTCGGGTTTTCGCGTCCCACGCGTCCCTTTGTCCCATTTGGTACAGTGCTCTTTGTGCTGATTTCGGCCGAACCGGCCGGTTCGCGCCTTTTGTCCCATGCGTCCCTTTTGCCTTCCAGGCTGCCTCGACTCTTTTCGCCCGGTTCGGCGGGTTCGCACATTTTTGGCCCAAATGTCCCATTTGCTTTCAGACCATTTGTTCCCATTTCGGCCGAACCGGCCGGTTCGGGTCCATTTGTTCCACTTGGCCCACTTGTTTTGGACTGCCTTGACTGATTTCGGCCGAACCGGCCGGTTTGCGTCCATCTGTCCCGCTTGTCCCATTTGCCTTCGGACTGACTCGACCTTTTTCACCCGGTTCGGCCGGTTCGGGTCTTTTTGTCCCAAACGTCCCGAGCAAGACTTAGCCAATTTTTCTTCCTCTTTCGGCCGGATCGGCTTTTCGCGCCCGCCGCGTACTTTTGTCCCATTTGTCCCTGCTGCGTTTCAGACTGTTTGTGCTGATTTCGCCCGGTTCGGCCGGTTCGCGCTTTTCTGTCCCACACGTCCCAAAGGCGACCTTGAGCAGGACTTAGCCAATTTTCACGATTTTTTCTGGATCAACCTATTTTCCTTCTGCAATCCCTTTTTCACATTTTCTCAGGACTTACTCCCTTCCTCTTGGACAGGGGAGTTAGACAAATATGAGGGGACCCTAGAAACATGACTTTTCACCCTGAATCAATATAACTACTTGCATGTTATCAAAATTACCTTGAGGGGTGAATTTTGGATAACAGTAGCTAATGTTGAAATTGAAGGAGACAATGCAAATGTGAATCAGGAAATTCATGTTGAAACTGTAGACAAGCAAAAAATTTTTTAAAAAATGCCTCCTAGGATTTTACGTAAGAAACCTAATTATTTTATTGAAATTGATGAGAACATTTTGAAACCAATGTCTAAAATAATTTATGAATGACAAATCAGAAAAAAAGCCACTGAAAATTGGGATGATTATTTTGAAATTTTAAATGATTCACAAAGGTGTCAGCTATTTGTTAGTTTGATAAAATTGATTAAAATGAGACCTACACTAAACACCTTAGGATTACCAGCATCTAATATACGTGGTCAAACCTCTACAATTATTGAAAACATTCATAATGTATATCACATTATTGGTGTCAAGAGACACACAAGGGATAGTAATATTATGTGTTGTGTACTTGCTACTAGTGTTGTAAGTGAATCAACAAAAAAATGATGTTTGATTATGCAAACAAGTCGAATGTTGAAAGTTAATCGAAAAACTCTAATGAAAGAAATTGAAAGACGTAATATCCTTCAATCACTCAATAACACCGATTTTTGGTCATTTTTTACTAGAGAACCATGTAAGGACAAAGATATATCGAATTCTATAAGAGAATTTGCTATTCAATTTTGGCATGATAACACTAGAGTTTCACCTAATACAAAAGATGTTGTAAAACAGAGAGTTGGTTCTACTAATCACAAACCACATCCAAAGCATTTCTTAGATATGACTCAAACTCAATTTTTTCGTAAGTTTGAACAGGAGTATCTAGAAATTAAAATTAGTCAACATTTTTTTGAAATGTTGAAACCATTCTATGTGAAAATCAACCACGCTCGCACCACTTGTTGTTGTAGGAAACATGTTGAATTTGCGATGCATTATGCTAAATTTTTATGTATTCATTCTGATTTTCATTCTAAAACTATGTTATCTAAATGTGGTGTTCAAGTTACACCAATATCTTCTAGGGATTTCATTCCTATGATATTTTGTGAAAGAGAAATTGGACAATTTTTTTATAGTCAGGATTGTTTAGATGAAAGTTGTGGTACGTGCGGCAGATTACCTAAATTGGAAAGTTGCATCAATGAGAAAATTGGAGGTGCAATAGGACATAATTTAACTGAGTTTGATAAATATAAATCAGTACCAAACCATTTGAAAAATGGAAAGGAGTCTAAACGGTGTGAGATAGTTAAGAACCTTTCATATATTTTATTAAATTATGTGGTAATTTTGTATATTCTATATGGTTTTTATTCAACCTTAAATTTCTTTGACTAACACTTTTATCAGGTTAGTGGGGCCAGAAAAGTTTGCAACTTCACATGGGTTAGCCTGTTAGTAGATTATTTTATATTCTCGAGACCTAAGAAAGCTTTCCATTGTTTTACAAGAAAAGAGAAGTAACTAACAATGGTTTATGTACCTGTGGAGGGGTTTATTGGCTCCGGAGGAGGTAGCCCGAAAGCACCGGGAGCTTAGGGACCCAAAACGATGCATCCTTAAAGTGTTTACAAGTCCATCCCTACATGTGTGCACAGTTGGTTCAGTGGCATGACCCACCGTTTGCAAAATATAGCGTTTGACAACCTTACACTAGCTCAAACTGTACTATTTCACGTGTTTACAAATAAAAGGGCAGTGAGAGCACCGATTGGAGATGGAAAAAACTGAGACATTTTATTGTAGAGGGTCCCTACACCAAGGTGTAGGATCCAACAAGACATCTCTAGGTGCCACAGAGTTCAAGTAATCACCCGTCGAAGTTTAACGATTTTTTGGTCTCGGGGATCTTAAGGGACTATGCCTGAACGAAGTAGCCCTAAAGTAATGGCCTTGTCACACACCAAAATGATGCCTCCTCTAACATTCACCTAGCCACTTGGATGTGTTAGCGTAGTCATTTTGGTGCCATGACCCACCGTTTGTAAAATATAACATTTGATAGCCTTACACTGGCTCAAACTGCACTATTTCGTGTGTTTGTAAACAAAACGGTAGAGAGAGTAACGATTAGAGACGGAAAAAATTGAGACATGATATTGTAGAGGGTCCCTACACTAATGTTTTTGATCTAATGAGACATCTCTAGGTGCCATGGAGTCTGAGTAATCACCCGTCAAAGTTGACCAGTTTTTTGGTCTCATGGATCTTAAGGGACTACGTTCAAACGAAGTAGCCCAGAAGCAATGACCTTTTCGTGCACCAAAAATATTCCTCTTCTTGCATTCACCTAGACACCTAGACATTTTGGCACAATCGTTTTGGTGCCATGACCCATTGTTTGCAAAATATAGTGTTTGACAGCCTTACATTTGCTCAAACTGCACTATTTTGAGCGTTTACAAATAAAAGGGCAGCGAGAGTACTGATTGGATAAGGAAAACCCTGAGAAAGGCTATTGTAGAGGGTCCCTATAGCAAGGTGTAGGATTTTACAAGTTTTCTCTAGATGCCACGTAGTCCAAGTAATCACCCATCGAAGTTGAATGATTTTTTCGTCTTAGGGCTCTTAAGGGACTACACCCAAACAAAGTAGCTTGGAAGCAACGACATTGTTCTGCACCAAAATGAAGCCTCTTCTAGTGTTCACCTAGCCACCTGAACATGTTGGCATAGTTGGTTTGGTGTCACGACCCACCATTTGAAAAATATAGCATTTGACAGCCTTATACTGGCTCAAACTGCACTATTTTACGTGTTTGCAAACAATAGGGTAGAGAGAGAACTGATTCGATACAAATAAAAATGATATAGGCTATTGTAGAGGGTCCCTGCACTGAGTTTTAGGATCTAATGAGACATCTCTAGGTGCCACAGAGTGCGAGTAATCACCTGTTGAAGTTGAACGGTTTTTTGGTCTCAAGGCTCTTAAGGGACTACAACCGAATGTAGTAGCCCGGAAGCAATGACGTTGTCCCACACCAAAACGATACATCCTATAGTGTTCAAATTTCCACCCAGAAATTTTAGCACAATCGGTTTGGTACCACGAATAGCATTTGACAACCTTACATTGGCTTAAACTGTACTATTTCGTGTTTTGCAAACAATAGGGCAATGAGAGCACCGATTGGAGAAGGAAATAACTGAGATAGGCTATTGTATATGGTCCCTATGTTAACGTGTAGGATCTAATGAGACATCTCTAGGTCCTACGGAGTCCAAGTAATCACTCGTCAAAGTTGAACATTTTTTTGGTCTCAGGGCTCTTAAAGGACTACGCCTGAACGAAGTAGCCAGGAAGCAAACACGTTGTCACGCACAAAAACAATGCCTCCTCTATCATTCACCTAGCCACCTAGATATTTTGGAATATTCGGTTGGTGCCATGACCCACCGTTTGTAAAATATAGCATTTGACAGCCTTACACTAGCTCAAACTGCACTATTTCGCGTGTTTGCAAACAATAGGGCAGTGAGAGCATTCATTGGAGACAGAAAAAACCAAGATAGGATATATTATAGAGTCCCTACACCAAGCTTTTTAATCTAACGAGACATCTCTAGGTGTCACAGAGTCTAAGTAATCACCCGTCGAAGTTGAACGGGTTTTTGGTCTCAAGGCTCTTAAGGGACTATGCTCGAACGAAGTAGCCTGGAAGCAACGACAGTGTCTTGCACCAAAAAAAAACCTCCTCTAGCATTCACTTGGCCACTCGTACATGTTGGCATATTTAGTTCAGTGCAACAATGTCCCAGTGCATGGCTTGTCACTACTCCCCTCCGTTCATTTCCTAGGACTGCCTAGAAAAGGCAATTTGTAAACAATTATGCCAAGAAGGCTCAAGGAATGCCACGACCCTGAATTATTAGGTGCGACTAGAGAACTCCTTCACTCAAGTTTTGGATTAGATGGTTCTAAGTTTGGATGATCGAGTGCCAAGTTGTGATTGTCATAAGTTTCTGTTGAAAACGTGAATTGGGATTAATAGGGTTCAGGGGTTCTTGGCTCGAATGGTTTGAATCCAAATTGGACCTCCCTAGAGCCCTCCATATCACTTGAAGGCATATACCCCCAAAATTGGAAGTGTTGGCGGTGATAGTTTTCTCCCACGATGTCCCGGGGCATAACTTCTCACTACTCGGCTCGCATCAATGAGATTGCAACAAGGTTAACACATTACCATGTAAATACTCTAATGATTGTTTGATATCTTTTTAAAGCATGTTAATACACAATAGAGTGTTAAGAATATTTTTTTCATATCTTGTGCCAACTAAAATACAATTTTTTTATATTTTTTTAAACAAATAAATTCAAATTAGGACCTTATTGTTACACACATCAATAACACTTAATTTAGACTAATACTTAACAAATAAATTGTAAGTACACTAAAAACATATAAAATGACTTGTAATAAATCCCTCAAGACCATTTTTAATTGTGTACATTTTTTCCCACTTTAGAGTGTGTTAACCACGTGCTTAAAATAGTAAAATTGATATAAGTCCACACTTGAATCTCTTGAAAAGAAAATGATTTTGCACCCAAGAACCTTCAAAACCATTATATAACAAAACATCATATATCATTTAACAATAACATAACATCATATATCATATGGATAATGTTCACATAATCGAGGCCATCAAATCAAATCAAACATAGAACTAATATGGTTATGAAAACATACATAGAAGGATATCATGTGTAATGAAATCAAATCAAACATAGAAGTAATATCATTATGGAAACTAACATGGAAATGACATGTATCAAACTAAGTGTGCCATGTGTCTCTGAAAATATAAGTTCATAATGTATTGAACTAATTTTTTCATACATATAGGACCACATGCAGTCGCATAACGCCATATACATGGACTATATGAAGAATCATGAACTAGGACCAGATGGCATATATATCTATACATCCAGGTCCTATGAATCTAATCATGAAACATCATCCTTCTCTTCATCCTACTAGAAGAAGCATGTCCACGACCCATGGATATAGTAAAGGGAGATGCCACTATGGATTCCACTTGTGTGGTCCTAGGCGTCTCTAAGCAGGTGTTATCACCAAATCACAACACCCCTGGATGTTGATCAGATTTCTAGGTTGATCATACTAGCATCCAGTGTGATTACACAACATGGAATCCTTTCTCCAAGTGTGGGACTTGCAAAAATGAGAAAGGAATCTCTAGAGAAGCCTGGTTCCTATTCCTCTGTTCAGATGCACACGAAAAATGTAGAGGGTTTACTCAAAACCTAATCTAACTTGTCAAGGAGACAGGGTAAGAAGATGCATAAAAATAAACCTAAGCTAACATAGGTGATGCACCGAGGAATGAAGAACACCTATCTTGCCAATAAACACAAACCATTCAAATGTGATGCAAGATCATGCATAGATAACAAAATTTGCAGTGAAAGATCAGGAGGATGCAATGAACACAGAGAGGGTTGAGAATCATCCACAAACATGAATTACTTGCTTCAAAGATCGATACAATACACTACAAAGTGCCAAGAGGTAAAGTTACATTATAGTTTTGAATGGGAGGTTTGAACTCCACAAATTCACCTGCCAAAGAGAAGAAGGGAGGGGAAAAACAAGAATGTTCGACACTTGGAAAGAAGCCCCTCCTTACAATTTATAGGAAGAATGAGAGAGGGAAGAGAGAGGAAATCCAAATCTACCCCAACCACTTCTAGGTTGCATTTAGTTCATCTCATTATGGTAGTGGGTGAGAACCCTAGCAAAAGCGGCGAGCTGTTTTTTGCATTTAAGCTGGTTGTTGAAACGTCATTTCTGGCCATTATCACACACCAGAGGCATTTTTTAATTTTCTCTCTCCAAACTGAACCAAAATACAAGATTGACCCCGGAATCATGTAGAGAATTTCACCAGATTTCCATTGATATAAAGAACGCGAAAATCTGAGCTCTGGATCGAAAGTTATGGTGATCTGAAGATTTAGGGCAAAAACAGGCCAAAACGGATCAATGGGAAAATATTTGAATTTTTTCCGCGCTCTGCCACTTGGACACGTGGCACTATTTTATTGGCTCAGGCCTGAGGGGCGCACTTTGTCCTTTGAAAATTTGGTATTTTTTACTTTGGGAAAATTTTCCCATTTCTCCCCCGTGCTCCGCCACTCAAGTGCCACATGGCACAATTTCATTGGACGCAGGCCCTTCCTGACCATTTCCCTTTTGTTTTTGCCTTTGGAAAAATTTTCAAAATTTTCCCGCCGGGCCGATGAGGTGAAGACACATGGTGAGATTTGATTCATTGGCAGATTTTCGGCTTTTCGCGTCCAACGCGTCCCTCGCGTACCTTTGGCCCAACTGTCCCAAACTGCCTGGGACAAATATCTCCGAACCACCCGATTCAGGCTTCCTTGTTCTTCTTTGCACTGAAGACACGTGGCGAGATTCCATTGGCTCCCAGCTCTTTCAGCTTTTCACGTCCCACGCGTACTTTTGGCCTAAATGTCCAGGACCGTCTGTCTCTTGTTTCAGCCAAATCGGTCAGTTCGCGTCCTCCACGTACTTTTGTCCCAACTGTCCCAGACCGTCTGAGACAAATATCTCCGAACCGTCTGAAATGGACTGACTTGCGCCAAACCGGCCGATCCACGTCCCGCGCGTACCTTTGGCCCGGATGTCCTAGACCGCGCGAAACAAGACTTGGGCAATTTTCTTCATTTTTTCGGCCGGTTCGGATTTTTGCGCCCCGCACGTCCCGATGTCCCAACTGTCCCGACTGCTTCGTGGACCGCCTGGCGGCTTTTCGGCTGATTCGTGCCCCGACGTCCCAACTGCCCCAAAGACCGCCTAGGACAAGACTTAGCTGATTTTCTCCATTTTTCGGCACCAAGCTTGGCTTTTTTTTTCACATTTTTAAAACTTGCTGGGTTTTCTTCTTAGACAAGAGAGTTAGAAAGAAGCCGAGGGGACCCCAGAAACATGATTTTTTGCCTTGAATCAATATACTTTCTCGGGATTGAATGATCTGATGCATGTTATCAAAATTACCTGGAGGGGTGAATTTTGGATAACAGTAGGCTTTCAACCTAGTCTGCATATTCATAAACAACAAGTTTTTAACACCCAAATTTTTAAAATACATTCAAAATTTAGAAACTTAGAATTTATACTACATGTGAAATCTTACAAAATCTCATGATCCCTATCAATTTGTCGTCCATTCATTGTAAGGTCAATGGTAGACACATGAGGGGTAGGATACATACAAATAAATAGTTCAAATTATATATTTCATGTACAAAATTTGATATTATAGATAAGTAATAAGAAAAAATTCCTCCAAAATTTAAAAAATTGTACCTGAGTTAGTGGATTTGCAGATGCTATAGTAGCATCTACAACAACCTCCACAGTCTGCATATAGGGAGGAGTCTTTTTGGTAGTCATAAGATATACAAAAAAAATGTACAAATCAATATTAATTTACATGAAGTTTCCACATAATAGACCTAAAGCATAATCAACACATAACAGACCAATGTATTAATTTTCTAATAGAAACCAACCAAGGCTCTTAATATCTTCTTCCTAAGTTTATTTTCCTTTTACGATTGAGAGTAAAATTTGTCTACAAAAAGTGTCAGAAGTGAATGTGTTCCCAAGACTAGTGCAGTGCTCTTAATGCATTTCTTATTACATATTATCATGAAGTAGAATTATATACCTTCCCAATTAATATGACCTCGTATTTTGAAACCACCTGAGTCTTGCAAAACCTTCCATAAAAGTTGATCTTTGGAAAGAGACAATTTCAAAACTTTGACTGGGTTGCCTAGTAAAATGTGGAGAACATTTACATACCAACAATGTCTAAGATTGACAATGCAATATATAAGGTTAGAAAGCATAAATAATGTTTGAGCTCAAGGGAGGTCCACTTACTTTGCTTACAAGCTTTATCATTGATCTTATCTTGAACCCCAATCTATGAATTTTGTCTCATTGCTGATGGTGGAAATGACGTAGATATTTAAGGCTCAAAACACCATATCACCTTATCTCCTTTTACTTAAATTACAAATGTGACGACATTAAAAATAACATCATTGAAATCATACTTTTGGAGTCTCTCATAGAGTTAGGATCTATCCTATTTGTAAAATTGAATCCATGACAAATTAATTTCCTTTAGAGACTATTCTTGATGATTTTCCTAGTAAGTTAACACACCATTAATTCTCAAGTCATTGTAAACCTCACAAACATGGATTTTGAAGTAAGTATCAATAGAGTCTTTGCTTATTTGTGCTAATGGAGTACGTGAATCCTTTCTCACTTCCCAAGAATTTGGCTCATAATTATTTATGCATGAAAATAATAAGTCTACACATTTAGTGAGATATGGTAGTCAATCACCTTATTGAGACTATTTTTGGCCAAGTATTTGAAAATTTTGAATGTGTCTAGTATAGTCAACTTGTTTTGAAAGATATCAATTTAAACATGTCTATTTTATAATTATTTAATCTACAAGAAGTTAGTTTACAATGTGGAACATGGCTCAAAGCCATGGTACTAAAACATCATTTTATTTCAATAATGGAAAGGATTGAACTTGTATCACTGAGAAGTTGGGTACTTGAAATATATTGTTCAGGAAGCTACATTTTTTTGGGGGGGATTGTTTATAAGTAGGAAAAGTAGTATAGTTGAGTTCATGCATATTTTGAATGAATCACTTTTTTGATTTTTGGAGGACTTTTACAGTACAAGTTAGTGTATTAATAGGCTTCATAAACGACCTGTCTACAGAAGGGATAGGTGTGAATTAATATTCTACATGTCCTCTATGACCCATTAGAGATGAAAGTCTGTTATTTGTTGTAATGTCATTCCATAGAAGTATCAGTAATAAACATTATTCTTGTTGACACAATCTTCCCAATAATCCTCCATTTTAGGTTAATAATAGTGTTTATCGTCATATGACCTCCTGGAAGAGTAGGAATCTAGGTTTAATGATCCTAGGGAAGCTTCGATGCTACTTGAGTCTCTAAAATTCCTACAAGATTAGTTACACAACTGAACTTCCACAATTATAAACAAAGTTTAAAGAGAAACTAACATGCGTAAAAGTCACGTGAGGCGTACCAGTAGCCTCAATGCCCAGAGTAGATGATGACCCATCATGCTCCTGCATATAAAAGACAAACATATTAATTTTTACATGTACACTTGAAACATTATACATGAACATTAAAAATGTGTATTTAATAATAAAAGTGCAATCAAATGAAATTTAAAATGTAAGTAACTTGAAACTTACATTTGTAACACGCCCAACTACAGTAGATAGCATGTCGATGCCAGATGTCTCATTCACTGACTCTTGCTATTTAAAATAAAAAATATTACTTTTTACATGTATGTACACATGACGTAATCAAATACATATTTATTAAAATCTCAAATGAATTAAACTATTATATATATTAAATTTTTATTTGACATTTACCTATGAAAGACCAAGATCATTTGCACCAGTTCCAAAAACATCCACCATCATCTCATGTAGAGAGAATAAATCATGTGATCCAACAAATGATGTCTCATCCACAGTGCATACGACACCACATGATCCACAGTGGTGTGGCGCACTAGAACTAGTGCCTCTACCAACATCACCAGATGCAATTTGGTCACTATGTTGGTTCAGAGTATCAGTGAAATCCCTTAATGCATGTATTGTGTCAATCTCCATAACCTCTTTCACTATAGGATGGATAACCGAAAGCAGTGAGGTTTTTGGAGCATGGGGGATTCTTGGTTGACCAACACGTGCACCAGGTCTACTCTATGCAGAGCCACCTCATCATCCATAAAACTCAAACAAGTCAAAATAATTTGGGACCTCATCAAACACAAACTCGCAATATAATTTCTACAAAAAAGAGATGAAACTCATTGTTGTTACATGATGGATAATCAAAAACCATCCACCATTAGTCCCAAAAATTGTTCTTGATTTTTTCATCATGACACCAATGGATTAGGAACCATTTGCAAGTAGTTGCAGGGGACATTGGTTCTCGGGTCAATAAATAATACACAAATGTATTATTTTGTAATTTTTTTGTTTTTTACAGCTGCATGGGATAATTTATCTGCATACCAACACCTACAATCACCTCTAAAGGTATTCCATCTATCTATTTGGTTGGTTGCGGAGTTGACTTCACCAAGCAATGTTTGCAATGTGTTGGCTAAAGTCATGTGGGACAGATTTGTGGCATGATTTTGTCTTATTTTCTAAATACGGTTCTCAATGGCAATTTCATTTTGTCATATTATTACAATGATATCAACTTGTGTTCCTATTGGTTTAGTGGGGACATAATGAGCCACAAGAGTCAGATCTACATTTGGAGGAGGGTTTTGAGGAATGTTTGGAGGGTTCTAATGAATATTTGGATGGTTTGTAGGATTATGAGCTTGCCAAACAACTGAAAAAACAAAAAAAAAATTGTATACATAAATAAAAAAAATGAAAAAACCATGAAAATCACAAAAATTAACCTAAAATGCAAGAAATTTCATCAAAATTGAGGGCTTACCTCTTCGTCTTGGCGGCATCGTTGAAAATTTCATGATCTAGAAGTCTGAAGAGTAATTTGCAGGGGGTTTTCAAAGCTCAAGTGCCAACAGTCGAGGAGAAATAGCAGTTCGCAGGGGGAAATGGGGGAAATTGAGGGATCTCAGGTCTATTTTTTTGTCTCAGAGGACCGCAATCGTGGTTTATAACCACGATCATGGTTTTCAGTTTAGAAATCCCCAAGCCTATAGAAAACAGCCCATGATCACGATACATGAATTTTATATTTTTATGTCCACTTATTTGTCCACCAACTTGCTGCACTTACCCATAAATAAACCCCACATATATATGTTGTATTTCAAAATGAATAACGCACAAGGTTATAAATAATTCATGCATGTTAGCTCATACAATATTTTCAACTTTCACTCCTATTTCCTTCAAGAATCTTCAATTAAATGGACCCATTAGAGCTCTAGAATTTGTACCCCCAAATTCTCAACACGTATCAACATTTATAAATAGGTCAATGACAAGGTTTCCTAATATAAATGCATTGTATTTTATCATAGAAGCCCTATTTTTATCAAACTGAAAATAACATCACAACCTCTATGCACAACTCATTAGAAGAGATCAAATGATGAAGATAAAAAATAAAAATGAACCCTCTTGCATTCACTTAGCTTCTTCAATAAGCTTCACTATTTTCCATGCCAAGTGCTTAATTAAATGCAATTAAACCCATGCAGGTGCCACGTAGTGTCTTTATTGAATTTGTAAATTTCCCTGCAAGCAAAAGGCGGTGAAATTATTGATCGGTCGAAGGAAATTAAAAACATATAACAAAATCAATAATAGACCGGTTTGAATGCATGGTGGATGATGTCCACTTTAATAATAACTAACAATTTAAACTTACCACACTTGCATGGTGTTCTCCCCACGTTCAATCGAATACCATTAAGCTAAACAAATCAAATTCCTTTCTATGCATGGTGTGAATGGTTTTTGACCAAAATAACTTTAATAAAACCATCACTAAGCCAAGGGATATAGTCGAAGACCATTCAAATTAAACATTAAAATATGTCATGGCTATTGTTAGCAAGAAAATTTTTTGAGTGGAAAAATTGATGGACTTCTTGCCAATTCTCTGGGAATCTAAGTCCCTCTACTTGAATGGTACAGCTCCTTATTTACATGTGTGCATGAAAAGTGGTTTTTATGGTGGCCTTGTGGCCAGGGATCCAACAGGGGCACTCCACTGGACCTGTGGAAAAGCTATAAATTTCTTGTTAGAGAGGAATTTGCAAGAGATAGGGAAAGGGAGTGAGAAAAAAGGAGAGAGATTAATTTTTTAGGTAGAAAATCAGAGTCCTACACCCTTTAATCATAAAAATACATCACACATGAATTATAGGAAAATAATCCTACAAATGGCAACAAGACCAGTTAATATTAATGAGCAAAAAGTATCAATAAATATCCCAATCAAAAAAGGCTAGAAACTCCTTCTTGTATTGATGCTTGAGAAAAATTGTACATGGAAAGAGTGGGAAGAATGCAAAAATGAGAAGTAGAAGAAAATTACTATTTCTTTGTTTCTTCACAAGGGTCACTCTCTCATGAACTCAGAAAAAATGACAACCCTTTAGAAAATGGGCACCTTTAAAAGTTATAAAAAAATAAGATGACTCTTCACCTACCCCCCAATGAATTTTCATATTCCTTTACACAACTTAATATTTTCCACATTCTTAGGAAATATTAAGTCCCTTTTTATAAAGCAAAGGTGACTTATTACATTATAATCCTAAAGTTACTTTATAATCACAAAAACAAGGCATTATGACAAAGTGCAACCCCAGAAAAGAATTAAAACATGAAGAGAGAGAGAGAGAAAAAGAGGGGGTGAGAAGAGGAAAGGAAGAAGGAAGAGATAGAAGACTAGGCTAGTGAAGAAGTCTCCCTTGATGATCCTGCCTCGCTACCTGACCATTCTCCGATCAGCTCCAGTTGGGAAATTTGGACTTATTTGAACTCTTTTCTGAATCGTGTTGCTGCAGATGCTACTTTTTCCACGTGAGGGATATGCATGTAACTCAAATATTTTTTCCAACAATTGGTAGCATCATTGATAGCTTTGCATTTTTTAAACCAAGAATGATGTTTCTGTGTAATGAATGAAATGGTGGCCCAAATCCCTAATAAAGACTCCAAGGTGTCCTCACTAAAAGATAGTGGATATCAAACTTATTTCTTAACATGTTCTTCAAATAAACTCAGCAACTCATTTGCAGTGGTATGTTCCTCCATCACAGGCACTCCAATTTTCTGAATTATTTGGTTTATGCAATCTTGTATCTTGTAGCTATTACTCAAGGAGCAAAGTGGCCTCTTGATTCTCCATCATGGAACTCATGCAATACCCTTTGAATTTTTCATGTCCCAATACACCTCAATAGGACACTATTGATATCCTTTTTGAACAAAACACCATCGATAAGTACATATGGGATGGCTTGTATTCTGAAGTATCTCCTTTTTTCTTTGTTCCATTCTAGAGGGCACAAACCTATTTGGAGATAGTGTACCAAGGCTTAGGTCCAACATGGAATAGGTGCATCATTAGTTGGATGCTCTTGATCATTCTGTAGTAACATGACAACCTCTTCTTCATCCACTAACTCAGCTTATTGATTAGAAGCGAGCTGCTCACACAAACCCTTACCACGAACCAATTTGGTCGCTTTGATCTCAATGTCATATTCCACTACCCGAGTGATCCAACCTACTCTCTTCTCATTCAAGTCCTTATTCAGGAGAAAATCCTTGACACCAACATGAGATATTAGCAATTGAATCTTATTGTTCGAGACTAAGTGTTTGAAATTTTTCAAGCTCCTAATGACAGAAAGGACATGCTTCTCAATGAAAGAGTACTTTACCTCGTAATCCTCCAAGCTCTGACTGAAGAAGGCTATGGGCTGTTCTAAACCTTCCTCGTTGTGTTGAACCAAGATAGCCGAGATTGTGTTTGGCCCTCTCAAAGCATACATCATGAAGTCCTTTGAAAATTCTGGGTTAATAAGAGTTGGGGCATGTGATATTGCGAGCTTGATGGCCTCAAAACTCTCTTTTCCTTCTGCTATCCATTTGAATGCAAGACTCTTCTTCAACATCATTGTTAAAGGCTTCACAAGAGTGGCAAAATCAGGCACAAACCTGTGAACAAATTTTATTCTCCCCAAGAAGCTTTAGAGATACTTTTTGTGTTGTGGCAATGGAAGTGTTTGAATGGCTTCAACCCTTTCAGGATCAATTGTTAACCCTTCTCTTAAGACTTGATATGGCCCAAGACTTTTCCCTCATGTGCCAAGAATACACACTTCTTTAGGTTTAGTGACACTCTGAACCTTCTACACCTCTAAAATACCTATCTGAGGTGGAAGAGATGGTCTACAACATTCTTTCAGAAGACGGTGATATCATCTAGATACACCAGAACTATATTGTTGATCAAGCCTTTGAATTCCATGTCCATAGCTCACTGAAATGTTGCTCCGACATTTGACAGTCCAAATGGCATCTTATTATAAGCATATGTACCCCATTTGGTGGTGAATGTTCTCTTAAATTGATCCTCCTTTCACCATTATCTGATTATAGCCTGAGTATCTGTTTAGCAATGAAAACCTCTCAGAGCCAGCTACAACCTGTAAGATTTTCTCCATCGATGGAAGTGGATAGTGATATTTGAGTGATTCTCTGTTTAGATCATGAAATTCTACACACAAGCTGATTTCTCCATTTCTTTTCCTCACAAGCACAAAGTTTTCAACCCAACTTGAGTGCTTGATAGGGAAGATGATGCTGGCCTCAATTATCTTGTTCAACTCCTTCCTCATGAGAGGCTCAATGTGAGGATTTATTGGCCTTTGCTTCTATCTGAAAGGCTTAGATCCTGGATCCAGCTTGATAGTGTGATGTGCCAATATTGGGTTGAAACCTCTTAAATCTTTGTAAGTCCATGCAAAGACATCTGGGAATTCTTGAAAAATTTGAACGAATTCATATTTTTCTTGTTGAGTAATTACCTTGCCAATTCGCAACATTTTGCCTTCTTCTATGGAAATGGGCTCTGAATCTTCACCCTTTACTTGGATATTTGCTTTCTCCTTCCAGAATTGATCATTTGGGTTGAATATTGACTCCAAAGTTACAAGACCCTTTGGTAATTTTTTGGTTCTCAGTTGCACCACTTGATCACCATTACGATGTTCCAACTTGTCTTGGTTTCTAGCAGAGAACTCAACTTCTTCTTGTAGAAAGTTGACAATTTTCTGATCATTCTCGAAGACCTTCCAACTTGTGTTCTTATCAGGGATAGCTAGTCTTATAACCACTTTACTATGGGGCTAAGATTTATCACTCTTTATACTCTCTACATCATCAAATGTTGCGAAAATTGCTACCAGTCTGTCCGATGCTTCATTCTTCTTCCTTGTGATGGAATTGATGCCGAATGCTTCAAAATATTTGATGAGATCCCATACCTGGTTCTTGTAGTTTTTAATAGATCATTCTTTACAGAATTTTGTCCTTGGACTTGATTCAAAACCAGGTCACTATCATCAAACACTTGCAGATTCTTGATCCCTCTCTTTCTTGCCCAATGCAGTACATGGATCAAAGCCTCATACTTTGTTGTGTTATTTGAGAAAGCAAATTGGAAATGGAAGGCTGAGTAATATTTCATACCTTGAGGTGACACAATCATAGCTCCTCCTCCGGCTCCTTGTCTACTTCTTGAGCCATCAAAGAATAACTGCCATACCTCATTATCATCTTTGTGGTCTGTCTTAGTGATGTTAGGAAGAGGATGATTCTCCTCATGCAAATAGTAGGCTCCTAGCTCAAATTCCTCCATTTACTTGTAAGGGTCAAAAGCATGCCTCTTGTTTTCCCATTTCTTTGAGGGTCAAGTCTAGAATACACCCAACCTTGGTATTTGCCTCACAAGTGCTTAGGAGGTCCTCCTGATCAAAGGCTAAACAGTTGGCGTTGATTAGGTTGGGTACATAAGGCTCAATATGGTAATCTGAAATGGACTCAGATCTGATCATAGCCTTAGCTCCATAACTTGTTTTAAAAATCATGTGCACCCAATCAGCAGACAAATAGCCTCCAATTTTAGCAGTGAAGTCTCTTGACAAACACAATGCAAAATGTGGCAGCAAGTCTATGAATGATATGTTTTTCAATACAATCACATTAGGGCATGTGTGTAGTGTGAGGCTAAAATCCTTTATGACTCCAACCTTTTTTACTGATGTCCCATCCAATTGTACTACGCCCTTGGAGATGGCTTCATATTGAAGACCCAGCTGATCGGTTATTTGCTTCGGCATGACTAAACTACTCGCTCCCGAATCAATCATGTAATTATGTGCCAATTTATCCCCAATGATCAATGAAACATAGAATATAGGGGGCTTCAAATTCTTACGTTGTTTTCCTCCATGATCTATCCCAGGCTGAGTTGCATTGGCAAGCACTTTCTCTTGTTGATTAGGGGGCTGATTTGAGGCTCGCCAGTTGGCCATAATAGCCTGCAACAGATCTCTCTGTCCTAGGATAGCCAATGACTCCCACATTGAAATATTCACATTTATTTTCTTCATTTGTTCAATGATGTTAAATGGGGATGATCTATCCTTTTGTTGCCCCTTCCTTGGTACATTTTTCTCTTGCACATGGGTCATTACAACCGGTGTCTGAGTGGGTCTGGAAGGTGGCTTGGGCTGACTCTGCACATTGGGAGTTGCATTTTGTGGGGAAAGAGAGGGTTGTAGACCATTTGAATTGGAGGATTTTCCCTCTCCAATATTCCTCTTCTTGGACCATGTATTTGTTGCCACACTATGAGGAGGTGCTTGATTCATACCACATAATTCTTCAGCCTACCAATTGATAAGCATGGTCTCACTTGGAGGTGCCTCTTTTTGGGTTTCTTGCTGCTGATTTTCTTCTTGACTAGAATCTTGGGACACACCAATGGTCTGTACCATCAAGGCCTTGGTCAGTAAACCATTGAAACACATCGAATGGTTGTGGGGCTGATTGCATGGGAAACACAAATCATATTCTTGTGCCATATTGTTTTGTGTTAGAACCAAGGACCTTGATGTTGAAGCTATGTTTTGATCATATCATCGGAAATGCCTAGTAGCTTGAGGTTGTCCTTGGTTTTGATTTTGATTTGTAGCCTAAGCTGGTGGTCTATTTTACTGGTATGGGGGGCTAGCTTGATACTGAGTTTGAGGTTGATATGGCCTAGAACTCTGAGCTTATTTCCTTTTGATGGTCACTAGTTCATTCCCAAGGTTTTACAGTTGTTTCATAACCTCTTGTATTTATTTTGAAGTGCTATAAGATGAGGTGGAAGCTTCAGCTGAACTCTGATTCCTTGGAGTGGTTATGGGAGCTAATGTGGGTGTTTGACTAGTTCTTGGAGATCCTAGTTCTGGATATAGAGGTATAGGTGGCCTAGGAGGAATTTTACTAGCCTGAATTAAACAATTTTCAGCTCTAATGGAAATGTTATAGGCTGCAGGTAAGGTTGTGCCTCCCATTGATTGAATCATTAAGGTAATATTATAATTTAAAGCTCTAAGAAAGTATAAGAAAGCACCTTCATCTATGGGCCTCATGGTCAATGGAATCCTATCCCATGTCCTTTGAAATATGAGGTTGAAATCTATCAATTGCTCGTTAGGGGCCCTCTTGATTGTTGTCAGTTGTTCCAACAAGGATAGATTATCTCCCTTCTCTCCAAATTTATTATGAAGAGCTCTGCACAGATGGTCCCAATTTTGAATAGAGCCTACTATTAGACTCCTGAACCATTGTGAAGATTTACCCTTGAGTGAAGAGACTAGCAATTTGACTGCAATGTCCATCTCAGTGATCTCATGAATTACGCAGACATTTACAATGTTTTGAATGTGGTCACTAGGAGAAGTCTGATTCCCTCCAGTGAAATATGGGATGCTCTTTAATGCTGCAACTGGGACTAGATTTTGTGTATTGAGGGCGAGTGGGCTTTTGCTAGTGAAGTTGACATAGGGGTTGGGTTGTTGTGCCATTATGATTGACCTGAGAACCCTTGTTGATTGGATGAATGGTCTACTAGGAGGAGGTGTCAACAAGGTTCTATTTGGTGGAGATGGAGATCTTTGAGCTCTCCTTCCCCCTCTCCCTTTGTCTGGGGACAAGTGTAGATAGAAAAACAATCCTTCCTCTCTAGTTCTTGATCTAGTCTAGATTCTTCTCATGAATCTACCAAGCCTGGGCTCCTGAAACTAGTGGACTCTGATTCTTTTGGAGTCGCCAGATGTGTAATTTTAGAGCTTCTTAAAATCTAAAACTTACAGCAAGTGCACATCAATCTTGCTGTAGAAAGAAAATGAAGACCTCTTGGTCCCACCAAGCATGCCAAAAATGTTAGTACAAAATCACAGCACCCCTAAATGTCTGCAACCATATGGATTGAGACTCTCAATGTGATAGCATAACATGGAGCATCTCTCAAAGTGTGGGACTTTGAAATTGAGAGAGCTCTCCAGATGAAGGTTGGTTCCTATTCCTCTATTTAGGTGCACATAAATAAATTACAGAGGATCTACTCTAAACCTATTCTATCTTACCAAGGAGACAAGGTTGAGAAGATGCGAGAAAATAAACCTAAGCTAACAAGGTGATGCAGCAAAGGGATGTTAAACACCTCGTTTTGCAATTTAACATAGACCATAGAAATGCAATACAACCACCATGCACAGATAACCAAACTACAATGAGAGATCAGAAGATAACAATGAACACATGAGAGGGTTGAGAATCATCCACAGACATATATTATTGCTCCAGAGTTGATACAGTACATTACATTAGCCAAGAGAAAAAACTTCATATTACAACTTGAATGAGAGGTTTGGTCTCCACGAACTCTGTAGACCAAAGGAGAAGGGATGGCGCAAAACAAAAATGTCCAACCCTTTAGAATGAGCCCAACTCCTTCTTTTATAGATGTAGCAAAGAGGGAAGAAGAAAAGAGGTGGGAAACTTGATTTGAAGCTCAGCTACTGACCATCAATGCCCTTGCAAATCTTCCCACAATCTGTCGAGTCCACTGCTCTATGTCCATTCGACGTGTTGAAGAAGGAAGAATGGCATATCGAATCAAATATAATCTGGTTGTTGGGGACAATCAGATTGCATATTAATGGCATGAATACATTTTCCCATTTCTCACCCACCTAACCTCTTCAAAATTAAAGTTTCAGGTTTCTATGGTGTAGACGAGGTCGAGACCTTTCCAATGGTGCCAAATTTGTTGGATTTCAGGCACTAGATCAAAAGATATGTCCATTTGAATGTTTGAGTTGGGTCCTTACAAAAATGGCGAAAACTAGTTAGCATCTAATAGGTCTGCGGGCCTGAAACTCACTTTGCGCCTTTTGGCACCAAAAATAGAAAAAATGCAAAAAATTGCCCCGCATGGCCCCGTAATTCATTTTTGTCAAAAAACCATCTTCGGGCCCACCGGCCCACTGGCATTTTCCTTTTGGGTATCTGAAAAGTCTCTCCCAGGACCAATCGGCCATGTGTAGATTTGGCATGTGTATGAGGAACTTAGAAGGACTTCATTATATTTTGAAGTTGAACCGTGAAGACAATGGCCCACTTCCATAGAAGATGCTTTCAGTTTCCTTAAGTTTTAGGATTCTAAAAAATTCAATTAAATAACTAAAAGCGGGGCCATCTAGGTGTCAGTTGACCCGGGACATGTGGAGACATGGTGCTTATTTTAGATAACCTAAATTTTCATGAAGTTCTATCATTATTAAAGTTTCTAAACTAATGTTAATGTGTGTCACGACTTTCCACCATGTCTGCATCCTTAGTTGACTTGGAACCGATGGCCTATAGTGCAATTATTGTAGACACGTGGTAGCCTGGCACTTGTCTGAGGATTTGCTTTTGGATTTAACTTTGAAGTTGCGTTGAGTCGACACTTGGCACCTTCCACTGCCGAGTCAAAACTTTTCAATGCTCTAATATACCGGTGATGGAACTTTTGGGGAACTCTGGACACATGGAAGCTCCGCGCTCACTTAAGGTTGGCACTTGGATTCAACCCTTGAAGGTGTGCCATTGAGACCCTTGGCATCTTCCACCATTTCCTCCATACTTAGCCAATTTAAGCCCTCTTTGAATCGTTTGTGAAGCTTGAAGCCTTTAAGCCTTTCCCCATTTTCCTCCTTTGAGCCTCTAGTTTCTTTGACATTGTTCACACATAGATTATATGTCACTTTTTCTTACCATTTTTGAGCCAAACTGCATCTCTTTAATGATTATGTTTGTTAAACATTAAATCTCTCTTATTAATTTCCAATCCATGCACTATGCCATCTTTTTTTATTCGGGAAATCTTACAAATGTTAGGGATTACTTACTAATGCACATTATTTTATTTTAGTGGATTGTAAACGTGGAAGGACAAGTAACATAATGTAAACAAAAGTGAAAACCATAGACTATGATACACCACATAAGATCACTGACTAAAGGACATGGAGATCTAAGTATAGATTATAATAATCAACACTGAATTATTTTGGTTGATACTATGTTTCTTGTTAACCATGAGGTACTTCAAGATGTTACTGACTTCAGGAGAGTGGCAAGGTATGACTAGGAAAGGAAAAAAAATATGTCATATTCAAACATATGCAATGGCTTCCTTTAACACAGGTGGTGGTGATGGATTGACTTCCTGCAAAGCATTTGAGGCTAAGGAGAATCTGGATTTCTCACTACTTAATGGTCTAAGCTATATGATCCCTTTGGAACAAGTCATCTACTTTATAGAACATCTAGTATCTTATGGAGCTCTTGTATTTCTAAGATTAGGGTTCAAGAAATCTACTCTGATGATTCATGTTCCATACCTTAACTCTTATCTAGGACATGTAAGCTTATCTGTGCTAAGATAAGTTATACCTTATCATTTCACATGGTGTAACGCCCACATTTTTACACATTTTTACAAATACAACACGTAAAAGTACTTAGTGTAAAAAACTCCTTGTTACTTACATTGATCACTACACAACACCACTAAGGTTCCTAAGTCATGTAGAAACTCAACAACACATACTTACACTTAACATAAGTCATTTTAACATCACATGAGACCACATGACAACAAATATTTACAAGTCTATGTACCACAACTTTCCCCAATGAAAGAATGCTAGCAATAACCGTAACCACACAGAAAAGGACGGCAAGGTATTGGCAAACGCCACAATCTTCTATCGGATGTTATTACTAAGTGCATACTTAGTTACGATTAACTATTCCCAGATACATTATCGTGCAAGGATAATTTTCTCCATTTTCCACGGAGGAAAATTATTAAGTGTCATTCCACATCGTTGCGATGCTACATTTAATCTTGCCCTAGTTTTCTCAAAATTTCTCAGTATGCATGGTTCGTGAAATATTGCTCAGTCTTCCTTGTGTGGAAAAATTGCGATAGTAGTATCTCTTTAGGCACGTTCACTAGGATGCCGATTCTCATTCCCTTCCTTGGTCCAATGGATCACGTTGTAGCTAGGTATTGTTTACAGTTTCTCTGATCACACACATGAGAAAGTCATTTGTAATTTGGGCGTTGAATTTGGGTTTTCCCTTTCCCTACTATTTTTCCACAGTCGATGTTTTACCTATCAAATTTTTTTCCCGACTATCCAATGGATATGTGGTCCTTTCTTATTGGATGTGGCCCAGTGGGTTTTTTGGTGAAACTTGTCACATTTGTTACATTTGTAAGAATATGCCAAATTGGTCCCGCGGTCCCGATAGTTTCTGCACATGGCTATTCAAACAAATGATGATTAGCGGTAGGGATCAAATATATTACTTTGATCCTGAAGATGGATACGTCATCCGTTTACTAAATTTAAAAGCAGGGAGGCGGGTCACAAGTGCATTCTTGAGACTCTCTAGACCCACTTTGGACTCAAATATTGTTCCATGTGGAAGGCTACTGCGCTCATTCTAGATTGATAAGACCTTCTGGGTCCTACCTTTGTAATTGCACTAAGGAGGTAAGATGGAGGATTTGTACTGGTTCTCTCTCTAATACTTCAATATTTCTCAAGAATTCTCGATTTCTTAAGCCACGAGACGATGGTGTCTAAAAGTGCATGAAACAACATGCTAATGGGAGGGTATGGGTAGGCAAGGACAAATGGATATGCAAGCTTCCTTTATTAATCAGGTGGTGGTGATGGAGACTCTCCACTAGCCTGATTGAGGCTAGGGTCAGACCACTTCTAGATGTTAGGGTTAATGTGTCTAACCGATATCTCCCTGTGAGGTTGCATCAACAAACTTCCTCTTATTTCCTCTAGCCAACGACGTTATTACTGATAGGTAAGGGATTGTGACCTGTTAGCCAGTACGAGTTTATTTTGAGATTATGTTATTTCCCTCATACTAGGAATGCACATCTGTCCTAATAGTTATACTTTGCAATTGGTGTAATTGCCCATCATTTTACACACACAGAAGGTTTATTTCCTATGAAGGGGGAGCATGAGTGACAACAGGAAGAGGGAAATCCTATGGCTATTTAAGAGTTTGAATCTGGACTACTTGTTCTTTCTCATCTTGTGTCTCCAAGTACTGAGAAACTCAACAACACTATTTTGGCAGTTATATAAGTCATCGACTCACATAGTAGGGGGCACATGCTAATCTGCATCCATATACAATTCTGAACTCGCCACACTGAGTGGCCAGATAAATGAATGCTGACCTCCATAACCTTCAATGATGAATGATGAAAGGACTATATATGAGGTGTGGGGAAAATTCTAGACTTGAGGGTACGCATCATTTCTTTACTAGTGCCACTCTTAGTTACGATTAACATTCCAAGAACACCTTATCATGTAAGGATAATTTTATCATTTGATGTCCACCAAACTCACAAATCTTAAGTTCAATTTACCATATGTTGGAAAAGCTCAATCCTTAATCTCACCTGTACGTTTGTTAATACAATTTCTCAGTTCCATCATGAGTTGAAGTACTTTATTCATACTCATTGTGTGGATACATGAAAATCTTCGCCTTCAACAAGATGTCATTGTCGTATAGTCTCTTTCTCTTAAATCGTGGATCACGTTGAGCTAGGTATTGGCCCAACAGTCTTCTACTATCCATCAGAACATGAATTTGTAATTTTGGGACATGGAATTTGTCTGGTTTCAACTTTCCGAATGTCTATTTTTCCACAATGGGGATGTTTTCCCTGATCAAACTTAGGTGTGTGAATCCCAACAGCCAATTGGGATGCATCATGGTCCTTCTCTGCATGTGGATGCGACAAGCTAGATGGGTATTTTTGGAGACAACTTGTCTTCTTTCAGTTACATTGTGTAAAAAATGCCAAATTGGTCCTATAGCCCTGATAGTTTCTGATTGGCTATTCAAACAATACTATTTGATCACTAAGGTACCAGGGAATAATTCTTTCTTTGACACATGATCAGATGCAAGACACATCGGTCATTTTTCAAGGAAAAAGTGGGGAGCTGAATGAAGAACAAGTGATATCTCTTTATCAAAGAGGTCTCTTGTGGCGAATACTTGATTGTGGGTCATCATCGAGAGTCTTGATAACAAATATTGTGAAGACATCATTCACTCAAGTGAAGTTTCGATGAATTTATTTCAACACCAATTGAGGGAACTTCTTGAATGCATGGAATTTTGTAGAGATTTTTTGAGCTAGGATCAACCCCTTGAATGGCCTTGACCTGGTGAGGAGATACACCAAGTAAGAATTCATGAAGAACTTCTTTTTCATAAGCACTTGGAGCAATTAATGATGCAGGTTGTTTCTTATGATTTAGCCCTAGTATATCTTTTTATTCCCTTTGGTGGTTGTTAATATGAAGAGTGTCATCCATTTTTAGAAATCCCTTGTGTTTGCTTCACCCATCATCCGGCTGAGAAGGGTGATCACATCTGAAAATCCCTCATGGAACTCACTCCTTGTGAGATTTTTTGGCTTTTAAGAAGGTTTTCTCCCTTACTTCATCCATGATCCCAATGCAAGACCTTGTAGATACGATTATGTGTTATTCCACTCATTTACCTCCCTTTCTTTTGATATGACTACTGTGTTATTCCAGATGTGAATCTGCAAAGAAAGAGAGATTTCCTTAGGGGCACTCATCACCATGGTTATGCCATCATCTACCCGAATGGTCCTTGTCTTTGGTTCATAATGGTGCGAGTAGGCCAAGACCAACTCGATGCTTTGTCAAAAATTGGGTGTCCATGTGTTGCAAAAAATCCACTTGCAAACACTTTGTCTTCAATTTGTTCCCTTGAGTTAGCTGGCATGCGTGACTTAAGGTTATCAAGATACATGTAAGTGACATCATTGTCACCCACTTCAAGATACTCTAATGAGAGAAAATTGATTGGCTTCATCCCTGTGAACTTTAACTTCATGGTTCATGGAGCACTTACTATATTTGGAACAAGAGGGTTATTATTTTTAGTAAGTGAGAATTTCCACCGTTTTTGGCTCCACGAGTGAGATTAGCTTTCTAGATCACCCCTGTGTACATTGCTCCACTTAGGTTGCTCTTCTGTGTGGCCTACTAATAATTGAAAATGTCCTTGTAGGATACGTACTATTATTTTGAATGGTAGTTTTTACTATTTCCGGCACCAACCACTCTCTCTAACCTTCTGGGTATCCTTGTTGCACATTGTCTTTGGCGTAGCTACATTTTCTGATGACTTACCAAATTTAGCAAGTTCTTGTGTAGGAAAGATTAATATTTTGTAAATTGGGTTTATGGGCCTCGTTTGTGATGAAAAAAAAAAAATTGATATGGGTTTTTGTTCTACAGTGTACCTCCATAATTTCATGTCAAATCGGTTGCTAGATTGAGAGATTTTAATTTTACAAATTTTTTCTATGAGAAACCTGGGGTTTCTTCTCTGTGAAAAAATCCATGACATACATGTGATATATTTCTTTGTGATATTCAAGGCACCTTGGAAACCAGATGATTGCATAAAATGGCACGTTGATCTGCTTGTCATTTTGTGAGATATGAATTAATCTTCTTCACGGATTTTGAGGTTGTCTGGCGAGAGATTTTGTTTTTGTTCTTCGTAAATATGGGTTTTTCTTGAATTTTTATTCTTTTAGATCATGGATCATGAATAATAATGTTGAAGGATGCAAAAATTATTATAGGAAGATCTAGAAAAATCCGGTAGCATTCCGGCAGCATACAGAGGTTGTGGGAGGTTTGAATGCAAAAATGGTTGTGTGTTTCGTTATTTATAGTTTTAGAATGTGAAGGGAGAGGGTAGGGCACATTGTTTTCCCTTATTGTCCCTTTTCTTTGTGAAAATAAGTGCATAAAAATGTGCCTTTCCCCTAACATGAAAAATGGTAGGTGTTGGTTTGTTGAGCAAGTTGAAGGAGGGGGCTAGAATGAAGCACTTAGGGCCTAGAAGATGGGCGCATGAGGGTCCAGAAGGAAAACAAAAGGTGGGGCACATTTTTTTGTCCCCATTGTCCCTTTGGAATGGTGAAATGGGTTCAATAAAAATTTCCTTTCTCCTGGCTTGACAAGCGGTGATCATATAGGGGTAGGTGGAGGAGCGGATCAAACCAATCAAAGTTGCTAAAAAAGGGGCACTGGGTCATATGAGTGACCAAAAGGTTAAATGGGGGGAGGGCACAATTTTTTAAACCTATTTTCCTTTTAGAAAGGATAAATGGGGATATTAAAATGTGCCTCAGCTTGGTCATGCCACGTGTCCCTTTGGAAAATTGGCTAAGTACTGAAGAGCGTACCAGGCCTTGAGAGTCGACTTGGAAAGGTCATAACTTGAGCTCCCGGATGATTTTTCAAGTGCTTATTTATATGAATTTACATTAAATATAAATTTTTAGAAGTATGGGAGGGGTCCCATGACTTGATTCTGCTTTAAATGCCTCAAAAATCCTCCTTTTTTCTCGGCATTGCTCATTGTGCATGGAAAGAATGAGTTAACCTGAAAAATGCATAGTGCTTGAGGATGATCTGTTTTCTCCACCATGTAGGGGACTGATTTTTTTTTCTAACTATATATTTTTTGTCTCTTAACTCATTCTAAAACTCCTGAAATCACTCCTTAAAGATCAGGTACTTTAATGGTGTAGGCTCCTTCAAGCCCCAAAACCCACTTTTAGTGAATTGGATCCTAAACATCCAAAACTTCTAGAATTTTTCCTAAATCAGTTCTTTGAAGTTCTTGGATCCTAGATACACCTCCATGATGAAAATGAGCCTCATGTACTACTCCGGTGATGGTGCACTTAGCTTAGAAAGGCTGATGAATGCCCTCTCTAAGTTTGTTGAAAATTTGCCTTGCAAACCACTCCTCCAAAAGAAATTGAATGATTTTTTATTTTCCTAAATCACCTAGGGGGACTAATAATATTCATAGATGAAAAATTGGAGGACAATACTAGACTTGACATAGAGGGGTGGGATTTATCTGGGGGTTTCAGGAAAGGTATGACCTGAAATTTTTGACACTAGGGTATAGTTGTCCATTTTTTGGGTGAATTTTTCCCATGCAAAAACATAGGAAAATAATTGGCTCTAGCTTGGGGACACATTGTGGATTGAGCACAATGAGGACATGATGTGAGAAATCCTAGAATATCAATTTTAGACTGACCATTTCCTTATCTATTGGGATACATAGAGTTACTCAAATAGATAGCTAGAAGGAGTACACTCACACACAAAAAAAAAAACACACGGCACATGGAAAGGAAAGAACGCACACAATGGGAAAGGAAAACACACACCTAAAAATAACATTTGGTATAGATTCGAGGGACAACCCACTTTCATTTCTAGTACAATTTGAGATATTTCCCACTGTGGGGCAATTCTAGTGGTGTTCCATCCATATATGATAAATAGAATGAATCCACATGGTTCACGTATCTTGAATGGCCCGAGCCACAATGAGTTGAAATTTCCATGGCTACCCTTTGTCTCTCTCCACTTGTCCCAGAGTAGGACAAGATATCTAACTTTGAACTCTCAATCCTTCACCTTTTTATCAAACAATTTCTTCACTTTTAGCTAATGATCCTTGATTTTATCCACTACTTTACATCTATCTTCTTCGATATTTTCAAGGAATAGAATCCTTTTATCAATGGCATCATGATACTACCCATCATCCACTTCTTGAAGAAATTTCATGTTGGGTATCTCTAGTTTTACTAGAATCTTGGCCTATATCCCATATAGGAGTTGTAAAGGAGATAAACCTATGGATCTCTTTGTTGTTATTCTACCCATAGCACATCATATAGTTTCTTGTGCTAGTCCCTTATATTGTCTTCCACCAACTTGCGGATGATGGTCACAATGTTTTTGTTAATTGAATCTTCTTGACCATTCCCTTGTGTGTAATAGTTAGATGTGTGTGATAGTGAGATTCCATACCCATAGAAAAAATCAATCAACTCCCTTTGAGAAAAGTATGGGGTGTTGTCTACCACAATATTTTGGATTATATCAAAATGGAGAATGATGTTCTCCTTAATGAACTTGCAAATTATTTTGGTGTTATCTTGTTTCGCGGGAACAACCTCCACCCATTTCATGAAATAATCTGTTGTTGTGAGAACGTAGGAGTGATCCGCACTTGAGTGAAGATTCAGGACTCTAGCAAAGTCAAGATCCCACTACTGAAATGGATCTTCAATTTTCATTGGCCTAAGAGGAAGTGCATCAAGTTGTGGTCTCCCCAAAAACTATTGGCATGCTTCACATTTGGATACCCATTCCTGAGCATCCATGAATAGGGTTGGCCAATAGTACCTACCACGGAGGATTTTGTGAGCTGTTGTAGACACCTGTAATTTATCTTGAGAAATTTAAATGCTTAAATTGCGCTAATTATCACCTTTCATGCAAATTGACAACATATCATCAATGATGCTCACTTTCTCTTGTAGCACCATTAATTAGCTACATTACGATAGTTAATTAACCCTTCTATCTAACAAATAAACCAATTAACGACCTTCCATTTATTAATCCCCCTTTCTATGTAGACTAATTAATTATTATTAATTAATTAGCTTTCTCTTCCACTAAATCAATGAATCATCATTTACCTGATTAAATTCCTCCCATAGTTAAAATAATGCTAATTATTCCTCTAAAAAGCTTCTCTAAGATTTCTCACCTATTAATTAATCACTTGGGTTAATTAATAAATCCCCTCAAACCCCATGAGTTACTAAAGAACAAAATAAACTCTCCTAATGTTGACTCAACCCCCTTTCAACCATCATTATCCACAACTAACCCAACCTCTCTATTATCCCACATGTAAAGGGATGTAGAGATTCTTTTATCCATTGGGCTATTTAAGAAGCCCTCCTACTACCTTTCTATTTACACCTACACACCTTGTATGCTTCTAGCTAATCTATAGGTATTTTATCTTTGAGCATCTTTCATTTGAGCTAATAGCCTCATTCTTGCATTTCATCGATCCAAGATTTTGGGTCATATGGAGAGAATCAAAATGGTATTGTAGACATACTTTGATGAGCCTCCATTACCAAACCCTTGAAGATCAAACAATCAACTATATTTCCATGGATATATCTAGGTTCATTTAGTGTTTTTGGTGATCTAAAGAGTAGAGATTCAAATGCTTAGCATATTAGTTTGATTTCTATTTCAATTTCTAGTGCATAATGCTGGTATTTAGTCTTGTTTATCTCTTAACATGATGATATTTTTGTAGTTAGTTCATATTTTGAAACTATTAAGGTGTTAGTTTCAATTCCCTTTGCATAGCTAACTAATACATTGACACATTTGGCACATCTGGTGGAACGGGTCCTTAGTTCCTTAGCATTGTAGCTCTAAGTTTGTTTTTATTTCAATATTTGGCTAACCCCTAATATGCACATGTGTGAAATAATGTTAAAATTCTTATGATTTTGTTAACTTTACATGTGTGGAGTCTTATTTAGAGCTTTAATTTTGATGGGTTATTGTCAATTTTGAGCTAAAATGTTGAAATTTGAAGCTTTTTGAACTTGTTTGCATAATTTGGTCATATTTTAACATCATCACCATGTATAGTTTTACAAGAGGGGCACGGGTACACAAAACCACATGCAAGCACATAAAACCATGCACAGAAACTAATCTCGGTGCTCACACACATTATTGTAGTATTATACCTTACTGATGTTAGAAACCTATCAGGCTAGTGCAGTCACCCTAAAGGTAGCGCAGGTACCCTAAAGATAACACGTATACCCTTCTACTAATGCACATAATCTATCTCTGTATTATTAGCACATGCACCTTTTTCCTAGCACAAGCATCTCTTGGCCAACGTGCACACACACTGTCATAGTTTTTGTACCTTTTGTTTTGCTTCCCGGGCACGCACACACTTAAATGGGCATGAATACACTTTGAAGGGAGCACACACATCATTCTATTCATGTAGGCACACCTCTCACTATGTTTTTTTACACAAGGGCATGCACACACTTAAAAGGGCCCGCATATGCTTAAATGGGTGTGCATACACTCTAAAGGGCGGGCACACGCTGAACTGTGTTCATTAGAAATCTTCCGGAGGTCATAACGTTTGCTCCCGAACTTGAAATGACTTCATTTTTTATGCATTAGAAAGGTATTGAAGTGAAATACACAATGGAAACATAAATTTGGGGTTTTGAGTTACCAAAACATTAAGGTTTTCATTTTTATAAAACTAGTCATTTCTAACATGTCTAAATGCTTTGTAAAATTTTGTCTTTGATGTCCTAACACCTTGCAGGGTTTATTTGAGACTAATTTCTATTTTGCATGGTCTATTTGAACATACTTTTTTCTAATTTTTCTTAATTAAAGTTATTGAATGTTGTATTTTTGTTTAGGAGGCTAGGATCATGTATGCTCTTCCCTTGTACCTTTTAGGTGATCTTGGGAATCAGAAACGATTCTACATCTTGTCTATTCTTTAGAAAACATCTTATTTAAATTTTTTTTGTGCTAAGGAAATGAATGTAAAGTTGGTTAAAAGGAACAAATTGTATACATAGTTGGGTCTTTTATCGCGTAGGCTCTTCTCTTGTGTCCTTGGATGATCTTGAGAATCAGGATCAACATCTTGTCCCTTTTCTTGATTGTGGAGAACTACTAACATCTTTGTGCAAAACCCAAACAGACACTTGTGAAAGATAGGAATCTAAAAAAATTCTAACATGTTTCTCGCAGGTTTCCAAATGGAGTTCAACTAAACCACATTAAGATAAACAAGATAAAAAACACACCATAAACATCACACTGAATTTGTAAGTTTGGATAAGGGTACACCCCGTCTACTTAAAACTAGGACATAACCGCTTTGGCATAAGCCTTAAGATACAAAAATGAGGGTGGTTCTAGGAACCCTAAAGTATTCCATGCAAGAGGGAACCTTATGGATGAAACAGGAAGTTCTCTGCACAACCTATTTGGTGAGTATTACCATTTGTGAGATTTAGCGTCAAACTCATCCGTATTGTGACCCTAGTGAGAGTACACGATGGACGCATTTATTTCCCATTGTGCTTGAAGGGGGTAAAGTAAAGCTGAGATACTCTAAGAATTAGTCATTGTGACTTTTCTTGGTAAATCGATCTTTCTCTTAGATAACGTGTGACATCTAGTTGAGCGAACCACCTAGGAAAGCCATTCAGTCTTTGGAGCCAACTTAACCAAATCATTGTTGTAAAGAGCCATCATTCATCACAAAACGTGTGAAGCTTTAATTTTTCTTAGTTTTTCACTTTCCCTAAGGTGAGGTGAAACTCTACCAAAGTGAGGCCAACATTTTTCATCCTCACTTGTACTACTTCATTTAGTTTCTTTGGACACTTTGTTGATCAAAACAGGAGTGACCACATGTGTGTTACCAACTAATGGTGTCACCACTTTTATGTCCATTTATGCTCATCTATGTTTTTGGATGGGTTGTTAAACATCTAAATTGTGTGAGAATGTACTCATATCATTGGTAACCATTTGATCTTAATACCCAAGTCAAGATTATCATCATAGTTAGGGTTAATTCATCACTTGATTCTCTTTTGAGGAGTTATCTCGTTTATATCGTATCGCCACAATTTTGATACTTACATCTTGTTTCTTGCAAACTTGACCTAAGTGTCTAGATTGTAACGTTACGTAATGCACATCGTAATAATTATTTGGTATACTCTAGCCTTAGTTTTTCTTCAAACATTACCTTGATTTTGAAAAGTGTTGTTGTTACCTTTGTGCGCGTCGTAATAATATTATTTTGATACTAATACCTTACTTTTCCGTAAAGTTTTGTTAACGTATCTTAGTGGTATTTTTGCGTCATTCATGTTTGTAACTTATACTTTTTGAGATTTAGGTCTTGATTGGATCTAAACTCGCTTTTATTATACCTTGCTTGGAAATCGTATCAACCTTTTGTTATTACTTATGTCTTGTTCATTTTTGAACTTGGCATAAAGGGTAGCATTTTGTTGATCATCTTACGTGTAAAACTATTAATTGATTGAATGATTAGGAAGTACTCCATTTGACTAATTGGTTTACCAACAAATTTGTGTGATTGTGTCTCATTTGTCACATCGACTTATCCATTTGGGAAAATTAATTTGATCCATTGATTCTTTATCATTCATTCTTCTTTGGTCATTAATTTGACTTTGTGTTTTAAACTTGCGTGATTGTTCCTTTTGTTTATCCCCTTAGAAACTCATTTCTAGGAAAATCCTTTGGGTCTTTGATCTTCTTTTTTTTTCCTAAGTTCATGATCATTTTTGAACACATCTTTCAAACCTTGGTAAAAACATTCAAGAAAATTTTTCATCAATCGAACATTGGAAATATTTCCTTTGTATCCTTTATGTTGCTAAAATTTTTATAAATCCTTTGACATTTACACCTCCATCCCTTGTTGGATTATCAATCTTGAGTCATCATGATGTATGTTTTCCTTAGCTTCCCTTTTGGAAAATCACACAAGCATCCCCATCTTTACAATCTAGTTGGTTGTCATTATGTTTCCAAAATCAACATGAAACCTTCTTCACTTTGAATAATTTTGATCATACAATCTAGGTCTACACCTTTGAACCCAACACATGCCGACATTGACTGATTATCACAATGTCCCTTATACATACAACAATAAAGAATCAAAGTTTCGGTATTCACATCAAAAGATGCCCATCATGACCAAACCTTCATTGGTTCTTTGCACTATAGAATCCATTTGGGTAACCCATTCCCCACCTTCATCTCATATTCAGTGGTATGGTTTGCACACTTCTGATCTAAATTATTATTCGAGTTCCCCCAATCTTCTTCTGATTCTAATCCAAACATTACCTATTCTTCTGAGGATTCCAATCCAAATATTTCCTTTGATTCTTCTGATGATTCAGATCCAAACTAATATTCAGATTCATCTAATTTGACTCCTAAGTCTCGGTCCTCCCCTTCTTCGCAAGACCTCTATTATCAGTCACCTAAAAAAAATTCTCCTCTAAAGATTTGTGTCGCCGAAAATTCTCTTTATCATTTATATAATCCAACCCCTATTTCATGGTCCTCCCTATCTTCGTAGGACCCTCTTCATCATTCATCTAATGTGAATCCTACGTCGTGGTCCTCCCTTTCCTCAAAGGACCCCTTTTATCAGCCACCTCAATGATGTATTCTTCCTTTGAAGATATACGCTACTCCAAATCCCTCCAATCAAACATATAATACAATTCTTGAATCACGGTCCTCTCTTTCTTCACAAGACCCATGTTATTATTCATCCAATGTGATTTTTGAATCACAACCCTCCCCTTCTTTGCAGGACCTTCTTCATCAATCTTCCCTACAAAGTCTTCCTTCTTTGAAGATTTGTGTGACTCAAAGTCCTAGTCAAATGTCTGAGTCGACCCATGTGTCATAATTTTTATACTTTAGACTTAATCCTACTAGTTTATAGATGATATACCATTGTATAGGTAGGTCCACACCACCTTCTTCTACTCCCGAGACATCTAGCTCCACATCTTCTTAGTCCCCCATGTCATCCTTTTCTATCAATCATCATCAAACATCTTCTAAGTCTTCCACACCAATTCAACCTATTTCTTCCACTCAACCCATGGTGGTCAATAAAAAAATCATACTGATTGACCTCTTTCAGAATGAAGAAACAATCAAGGAATTTATAGGGGCACACAAAGATATTCCTTTAGCATATTATGAGCAAGGATTCTTTTAAGACTTCGATGCGTCTGCATATTGTGAGGATAAGGCTGGTTCCTTTTATCAAGAAATGGAGGAAGAGCCTCAAATCATGTAACTTGATCCTCTTCTTATTCTTCCATCTTCACATTCTTCATTATGTGATGAAACTATGGGTCTTGAATTGATCCATGGCCTATCTTCTCATCACCTAATCACTCTTTGTATATCACAATTCCTTAGTCACAATCTCTTACGGGGTCAATGCCAAGTATCCCTTCATCTTCATCTAGGTGTGGGTCACCTTCTAGTATCCCTCCCTCTGTTATTTGTGGGACATTTTTGAGTATTCCATAATCTTCTATTCTTGGGGCATGTCTAACCAGCCCCTTGTCTTCCATGTACGGGTCACCCCCGCATAGTCCATCATCTTCTATTCTTGGGCCACATCCTAGTATCCCATCATCTTCCAGCTATGGTTCACACCCTAGCATCCCTTCTCCTTCTATTCTGGGGCCACATCCTAGTATCCCTTTATCTTATGTCTATGGCTCACCTCCTAGTATCCCATCTTCTTCAATTCTTGGACTGTATCCTTTTCATCCATCACATTATTCTTATACCAAATATTGTGGCAAGCCCACCATCATTTCTCACATCAATTATAAACATCCACATTCTCCTCCCACCTCTCAAGATTAGAAAATTCAAGCATTAGCTTATAAGAAACCCAGAAATGTTCTTTATCAAGCTAAGATCAAAACACCGAAGAGCTCCAAAGCTCCCAACAACTCAACCATTATAAAATTTGAAATAAAATGTAATTCTAGAATGCACACCACCGTACCCATCAAGTATGGCACAAAGTGCAAAAACCTATGGATAGGGAACTTGTTGATCAAAGAATACTTGGAAAAGAGCACACAAGGAGTCCATGTGGGATAGAAGGCCAAGATCAAAGGACACGAAGGACCCGTGCACGGAAGGCAATTTCAGATTTCAAGACTTAGCCAATTTTAGGCATGACGATCTATTTTTGGAAGATGGCATGCAGAAAACATCAACAATGCAGAGATGTGCACGCCATGCATTATCTATATTTGGAGAAGTGGTTAAAAGTTTCTATGCATGAAGGCAAGCTAAGAATAGAATCAACACTTCAGTTGAACTGCAAGAGAACTATAGGTAGCACACTTGCATGTATGGCTATAATTGTAAATGGTGTGTGGCTATCAATAGCATGTGACCTATTTCTAGAGTAGTTAAGTGGTGAAGGGAAAGTACCCACTCTATATATATGATGTTAGGTGCATAGTAGTGTAGGGAGATGATTTTGGTATGTATCATGGAGAGCGGTGTATCTATGATTCTAAATGTGTGTATCAGATCCATATGCACCTTAGATAAATTGACAGTACTGTAAGGAGCTTTTATATTTATTAATAGATGGAAGATATTGGCTGAGTCTAAGTTTCATTCTTTGTAATTGAGTAGTGCATGTTAATGATTCAATCATTATTACTATTTAAGCTTGTTCCTTCATAGATTTGTGGGTAGCATGCACTGTAGAATGATGGATTATTTATGAGTCTATATGTTTCTTCCTTCATCATGTTACCATCCTGTTACAACAACCCTAAAGAGGGACCTGGTACCTTTGAGCACTTTGGGTGAGTGCTCAGCCTAGGCTGAGTGATGTGCCAGCACGACTAGGGTGTTATATTGTAATTTCTAGGCTTCATCATTAGTTTTGTTACCGGGACCTCTTTTTCGGTTGTTTTCAGGATGGTTCACAATGAAGACATACCGGTTAACTTTAGCAAGTATTAAGGAATGGATACACGATCTGGAGGAAGGATATGCATGACAGTTCAACAATGGATCTTTAACGTATGGACTTGGGTAGAACGGAACTAGTACGATAGCTTATATGAGACCTTTTTCGCTATCTTTCCAGTAGAACTTTACGAGTGGCTTACATCTTATGCATCTCAGCAGAATTGGAGATATCACACACTTGTTTGGACAAAGGAATAATTTCAAGATCTTTATGATGTTTATCTGATTTGGACTCGTGCGGTGGATATGTGGTTTCGTGGCATTCTAAATAGTTATATTCTAAAATACTCAATTTCAATGTACTCTTATCCAGAGGTAGCTGAATTCTAGTTTTTGCGGTACCCAAGAGGAACATATTTACACGGTATTCCACTGGTGATCAAGATCTTAATGGTAACTTTGAACCTAGAGAGTAAACCAATGGCTAACTAAACTTCACCACGTGTAAGGGAAAGAACATGTTTAGTATTAAGATGGTGGACCTAGCGGCAGAAAAGTAGAGAGATGACAGGAAACTTAAATAAAATGAGGCACGCAAGAGGGAAATAGAGAAGTAGCATTCCATTACAGAAAGTATGGCATTGAGAAGAGAGCTGACTCATAAAGGATTTAAGGCTTGCATAGAAGACATGGGGCCAGAGCAGTAGGAACTCCCCCATCTTGGAAAACATGATAGATATCCCTTCTCAGCCTCATACGGAAGTACATTAGCAGAGACTCCTAAGGCCATGGGTGTGCATCTTGATCCACCTAGTGACCTAGCCTTTGCACCTGGTTTTTCAGTATCTAGTACGACAAGTAACCATCAAGCTAACTTGGGAAGTAGGAAAGCAGGAGTAAGTCAGGGATCAAGTACATCAATGACAGGACATACAACTTCAATGTCATTTGGAGGAGCATCATCTGCATAGAATGTAAGTGCGCAGAATATTGGAGTCACCTCTAGAAGTGGAACTACTTCACATACTGTAGGGGTTCTATATAGTACTGCTGTCGGAGCATAGGGGAGTACATCTATAGGCCCTATCTAACTACAGATGGTGGATCAGGAGGTATAGGTGGTTCTAGTTCCAATGGATCTGGTGGTTCTGGAGGCAGGGGGAACCCAGAAGGTTTCAGATCAGGTGGTCAAGGTCTGCAACAACCACAGAATATCTATATGGAGATTTTGCTTCATCTCCCGGAGTATAAAGGTATAGAGGATGATGTTGAACATGTACGTATGTGTGAGATATTTTGGCACACTAAAGGGATTATAGCTACTGAGTGAAAGGCAAGTCAATTCGCTACTACATTACAGGGGCACGCGCATAGCTGGTATAGGAAATTTGACCCTGATCAAACTTGCATGGATTATGCAGCACTGAGGGATGCTTTCTTGAAATATTTCCATATCCCTGAGTTTGAGCAGAAGAGTATAAGTGCACTCAAAGATATCAAGTAAGTTACTACTGAGAGTGTATGTGAGTATGATGCTCATTTTAAGACACTTCTATCTAAGTTGTCTTATGATATCCATGCTAGCCAACATGCACATTGGTTCATTGGAGGATTGATTACACATTTTAGAAGGGTGTTGTTACATAAGACATACAAGAATCCACGTGAAGCACTGGAAGCAGCTTTGCATGCTGAGGAATTTGGGAGCATTGACACCGGCATTAGTCCATTTCTAGAGGCATAGATTACAGCTATGGAAAAGTAGTTAGAGAAGCTATCAATGAATTCAGCCCATGAAATGTGCTCAGGAATTTGGTATACAAATTGTGAAGTGGAATGTCACACCAAGGATAGTTTCCCTCGCAGATCTGTACATTCATTATTACTAGACTGTGAGATTTTTCATTTGAATCATGATGTGAGTCACTGTCCTTTGTTACAATGCACAGTAAGGAAGAATGTATCTTTCTTTTGCAAGATCTATAGATCCACGACCCATGATACTAAGGAATTTCAGTTGATTGGTTAGATCTAGGATTCCATAGACATTTGAGTACGATAGACAAGTATAAAATATATTTCTAAGGGTAGGAATGAGCACCAGGATCAGGATCATAATCAAACATGCTATTAAAGGAATGAGGGGAATTTTGAAGGAGGTCGTGGAAAGGGACGTGGATATCATGGTGGATATGGAGGACGAAGCCGTGGTGGAGGAAGAGGAGGTTTCCCTTGTGGAACATGCTATATGTGTGGATATTTTGATCACTATAGGTGGCGAATGTCCTTAGAATAATGCATGTTCTTTCTACAGGAAGAACCATAGCTATGAAGAATGTCTAGACTTATATGAGCATCTGAGTAAACAACATAAGCAAGAAAACAAAGGCGTCAGGATGGCTAGGATCTAGCACGCAGTAGAAGACCAATGGATGCCCAAGATAATAGAAGGACCTAAGGCATTGATAGTAAAGATTACTACATAGGTAGAAGGTGCCAGGCATTGCACCAAAAGCCTACAATTACCAAGGAGGAGGTTTTGCATGCAAGGTACCCAGATTCTGCTCATCAGAAGGTAGTTTACCAAGATACCATGGAAGTGCTAAGGAATCTTCAGGGTGAGACACAGTACCTAAAGGAGCAAAAGAAATCATCGGAGACAGTCCAAACCGATATTGATGATCTACGGGAGGTGTGTAAGATGTTGCGCCAGGAGAACATTATTCCACTATTGGGATGTTGGTTGAAAGGGAACACTCCACGCGCAAGCCTTGAGAATGGACAATAGATTTTTCATGCAAATCTTCCTCCTGATAGCATTGACTATGACAAATAAATTACTCTGAATGTTGTTGTGGATGGGTGGATTTTGAGCAACATATTGATTGATACAGGCACGGAAGTAAATGTGCTAACATTAGATGCATGGGTATAAATGGGGAGGCCTCCATTGTAGCCATCATCTAATGTGTTGTTCATGGAAAACTGAACTAAGGCCATTCCCATAGGAGTTTTGAAGGATGCATCTATAACTATACAAGGGGCCAAGTTCACTGGGGATTTTGAGGTATTAGCACTTACAGAAGCAGATAACTTTCCAGCCTTGCTTGGATGCCCTTGGTGTTATGCAAATAACGTTGACTTGTGATTCAATAAGGGGTATGTCATCTTTGAAAACAAGGAGGAGAGGGTTGTGATACTGTTGATAGATGGAAAGTCTACGCCATATTTTGAGCCCCTAAGTGAGGAGGATTTAAACAGAGTCTATGTACGCGCTATCTAGGACCCAGAGGTCAATGAGCCAACAAAAGAAGGCATCCTACAGTGGGAGGATTCTCATTCTATTAGTGATACTATGAGTATTTCTTGTGACAATTGGGCTCATGGTACATACGAATTAGTAGGGCACGAGGTGAAAAGTGTGGTTACGTGTAAGAATAGATATTGTTCAATTCGATGGATAGGAAGCACAATACCTTGGTATACATGGACAGAAGATCTTCCTACATTTTTGAAGGCCATGGAAACACAGTGGACAGATCAAGTTAAGAGAAGGGATATGTTAGCATATATACTGTGCAGGACAGCAACGCGTTGGTGGGAAGTCCACAAAGATAACCTTATATACTGTGAAGAGATTGGAATAGCTTTGTCTACTAGGTTTACAAGGAACAATGCACTTACGAAAATCTACACTTATCATGGTGATCAACCTGTTCAGCATCACATTCAGCAATGTGAGGGACTCTGGACAGCCAGACAGGAAGCATTACCACCTTCACTTTGGGTGCATATATTGTATTCCACACTCCAAGGATGCGCACACGCTTGGTATGTATAGGCAGAACTACATAGAGAAATTGGGAACTGGCAAGATTTGACTGCAGGTATGATCCAGACATTTGACTACTTCTCGACTCAACCTCCTATAGTAGAGGCATTAAAATCTGTCAAGTGCTTAACTATGGTAGATAGTACAAAAGTGGAAGAGCATATTTAGGAATTATTCGGTGAGACAGAATTTGGTACATGTTTTGAAAAGGAAGAGGAAATAGACTCCAAACTACTTGAGCATGCTTACCTTGAGAAAGAGAAAGGAAAGATGGTCTACATCATGGACAATGAAGAAGTTGAGAACCTGGATATTGAACATTCACATGTGGTGTGTGAGGTCTTGGACAGTGCAGAAAAAGATGTGTGCACCTACCATGAACCCATGAAGACAAAGTACTAGGTTCAGAGGCTAAGCCTAAGGAAGCCATAATTGGAGATTACTGGTCAGACTCAGAGGTAACAAAGATCATCTAGTTACTCAGGTATTATCAAAATTTATTCCCTCGAGGATATCATGAACTTAAAGGTGTGCCTGAATCACTTGGAGAAATGAAGATAAAACTTAAGGACGGTGCACAACCAGTTAGAAAGACACCTTATAGGATGAATCATAATTTGCGTGAAAAGGTAAAGGAAGAAATTGATAAAATGTTGAAATCTGGAATTATCAAGCCCCTTGATGAGTCAGAATGGGTTAGCCTAATGGTGATCAGTATCAAGAAAGATGGATGGATTAGGATATGTGTGGACTACAGGGAGATGAATGTTGCATGTGTCATAGATCCTTTCCCTACGCCTTTCACTGAGGAAATACTAGGAGTTGCAGGGCGTGAAATATATTCTTTCACGGATGGATTTTTTGGGTATCATCAATTTCAAATCACTCAGGAGGATCAAGAAAAGACAACATTTACTACTGAATGGGGTAGTTTTTCCTATAATTTGATGCCCTTTGGATTGAAAAATGCACCTGTTATGTTCTTACGCATAGTTCTTCAGGCATTCAAAGATTTTATTCACAACTTCTTACAGGTCTACCTAGATGATTGGATAGTATATGGGCTGGTGAAAGATCATTGTGACAATCGGCGCTTAATTTTTGAACGATGAAGACAATTGATTATTTCTTTAAATATCAAGAAGTGCATATTTGCTATGCCATTTGGGATTCTGTTAGGACATATAATTTGCAAGGAAGGTTTGCTAGTTGATCTAGCCAAAGTTGCAGTCATTTTAGGCCTGGAAATGCCTACCAGTCAAAGTGAAATGCGTGGATTTCTAGGTCATACAGGATATTATAGAAAATTAATAAAAGGGTATTCTAGAATTACTGCACTCTTGGAAGAATTGCTAAAGGGGAAAGATACATTTTATTGGGGAGAACCGCAGTAGTGCACATTTGAGATATTAAAATAAAAAATTACTACCGCTCCCATTCTGTGCTTTCCATCATGGGGTAAACCATTTCATGTGCATGTGGATGCTTCTAGTATGGCCATTGGTGTTGTGTTAGCTCAACTTGGTGATGTTATTATTGATCATCCAATTTGTTTTGCTAGTAGGAAGCTGACTCCTGCTACAAGGAATTATACAACTACAGAGCATGAAGCTTTGTCAATGATCTATGCATTATACAAGTTTCAATAGTACTTGTTAGCAACACCCTTTGTGTTTTATACAGATCATATGGAATTGAAGTACTTGGTAAACAATCATGTCTTACAAGGGCGCATATGCAGATGGGTGCTCCTATTCCAAGAGTTTGACTTCACAGTTGTGGTGAAGCCAGGGAAACGTAATTCTAGACCAGACCATTTATCTAGAATCAATTCAGGCGAGGATGCATAGAAAATTGAAGAAAAAATAACAGATGCATAGTTATACAAGTTACAATGTGCGCCCACATAATTAGAAGACAATGTTGTCTTTCTATGAACAAGTATGACACTAGAAGGAATGAAAACATTAGAAAAGAAGTAGCTTGTTATACGCACGGCACCGTTTATTGTTAATCAGTGGTGACCTTTACAAGCTAGGCAGAGATGAAGTATTATGTCATTGTGTGTTAAAGCATGAGTGTAAGGTTATCATGGAAGAAGCTCATGGTGGTATTGCAGGAGGCCATTATGCAGGTGATGCGACTGCCCGAAAGATCTTAATTGTTGGATTATGGTGGGAGACACTATATAAGTACTGAAAAGATTGTTGTAAGGTGTGTGATCATTGTCAGCATCTAGGAAAACTAGGACAAAGAGATGAGATGCCTTTGAGACCAATTACTAGTGCCGAACCATTTGAGAAATGGGCCATTGACTTTGTAGGACCTATTTCGCTAGCCGCGTGCAAGACTGGATTGTGTTATATCATTACTTACACAGATTATCTCACACGGTGGGCAAAAGCAGCACCTACTAAGGACTGTACATCAACTATAGCAACTACGTTTCTATGGGATAATGTTCTTACATGATATGGATGTCCTTTAAGCCTGACAAGTGATAGAGGTACACACTTTAGGAATGAGACAATCAAGATCCTACTAGATGAGTGTATGGTTGCACACCAGAAAACTACACCTTATCATGCTCAGGAAAATGGAACTGTTGAGTCCTTCAACAAAATTTTGGGCCAAACTTTGACAATAATATGTGATGTTGGAAGAAAGGATTGGGATGACAAAGTGTCAGTTGTGCTTTGGGCATATAGAACAACTTATAAGAGATTGAAAAAATCCACACCATTTCAATTGGTGTTTGGCACAGAAGTTGTTCTCCCTATATAATTTATGTTACCTTCTTTGTGCATTACATGTGCTAGAGGTCTAGCTAATGAACAGGATTTAGAAGAACATATTGAAAAGATGATTCAACTAGATGAGCACCAAGCCATAGCACGGTGGAGTCAAAAGCAGGAAAATGCCAGGAAGAAGGCATGGCATGACAGAAACATAAGGGATAAGAAATTTAAGATTGAAAAAATGGTCCTTCTTTATGACTCAAAGTTCTTGCACCATCTAGGCAAGCTCAAAGTATATTGGTTGGGGCCATATGTTATCACTTCTATACTTGAATCAAGTGCATGTTAGTTAGAAGCACTTGATGGAACATGGATACTCAGTTACTTTAACAGAAGTAGGCTGAAGCCCTACTATAAATAAGTCTTCTTGGTGTTTGTAATAAGGTAATATTTCCATTTAGTTTAGGTTTTTAATTCTGTATTTCCTTCATTGTCGCTATGCTTTGTCAATTTAGTTTTTGTTTGTGTAATAAGCACGCTTGTGCGCATGAAGCTAATTACTGGATGAAGAATGTTTATGCATAGAGGACTGCACATACTTTTAGTGGGGGGTGGTCATAGTGATCCAAGAGAAAGACAACAAAACACTAAGGGAATTGAAAGATGAAAGGAATAAGCTACTACAGATATTCTTTAAGTCAAAAGAAGATTGCTTCTCAAAAGGTGACCAAGGATGAAGATGGATGAAGAAATAGTATAACACAAGGTAAGCGGAGGCCATGATAGCTACCAGGAGAAGGTACAATGACTGAGGTACTCGAGCGCAGGAGTCGCGCACTGAAGAGAAGTTTGTGACCAGATGGGTAGGAAGGCACGCACTAGAAGGTTATATTTGGGCACGAAGATGTACCATGCATAGAATGAACAGATTTGGTCAATGAATGAGGGGATATTTGGTAGGTAAGGAGGAGCAATAAATGCATCAAAATTTGAAAAAAAAATATATAAGGATGAGATACGGATTCATTTTTACCATTACAACTAAGAGTATTCGTGAGAACAGCCAAGTGCGAAGATCCAAGTGATCGACTTAAGGTGCGAAGGGTGTGAAACCAAGAGTGAAAACCAGATCTGTGCTATAAGAAGCTTGCGTCCCCAGTGGTAAAGGGTTTGAGTGAAGTAGGGAGATAGAAAAGAGTTAGGTTATGAGGTTTCCACCTAGGGCATAATTGAATAGAGCTAGGGTTTGATTTGTAGAGTTTTAGGGTTGAAGAGGAGACATTTACAAAGTAGAAATGGCACCAAAGAAGGCATCTGTAGTAGTAGCAAAAGAAAAGAAGAAGGTGGCCATTGAGGAAGAAGAGATGGCACCTGAAAGCTATTTTTCGGAGATGTAATACCCAGAAGGAGTCATTATTGGCCAAGAGTGGGATTAACCCATTAGAAAAAGTAAAGTGAGTGAATATAATCATAGGATGTTAGAGAATAAGAAGGAGCTTGATTCCTTGCTTATGGTTAGAACAAACAAATGCACAGAAGATGACATGTCGGTAGATGATGATGCGGGTGAAAAAATTTTGAAGATAATTGGGGTATATCAGTTGTATGAGCTCCCATATTTCAGGAAGTATGAGCCCTTGTACTAGTGGCTCATGAGCAGGGTTCACAAAGATTGCTTCTACTTTGTAGGATGAAGAGTTAGAATTTTTTCTGTGCTTGTTTCATCAGTGACAGGTCTAAAGGCCACGGGAGAGGATATAAAGAGTGACCTCACAAATAAATCTGTGATTTTAAAGACTAAACAAGAGTTGGGATACCTGAAGGGTCTGCATGGAATGGACATAGAAAAATTTAAGAATTATCTAGTTGTACAAGCCACAGCACACCTTGTTACCAAATTGAATGATCAGGAGCAGTGGTCACAAGTAAACACTATGTGGTTACATGTGGCATGAAAGATGTCAGAAGGGATGATCTACAACATTACAGGATATATTGTAGAGGAAATAGTCAAAGAAGCATGCACGGGAGGGAAGATCAGATTTGGGGCTGTTCTACTATCCTTGGTATTCATGGAAATCAGAGTACCAAATGGACCAAAGGAGAAACTATTGGAATACCCCATGGAGAACATATCCCTGACTGAAAGATTCAACAAATACATATGTAAGGGGGCCATGACAGACGAAGTCAAGCAAAGGGTGGAGAAGTGGTACGACATGCTCCATGCAACATTTCGGGAAGAGTGGCACATCCCAAAGGACCTACCAGCAATGGTAGGGAAATAAGTTCAGTTTACTGTATATCACTATTTCTGCATTGCACACTTCCCAATGAAAGATGGAGTCTAGATCCCTTGATGTAAATTTCCTTACACATTCACTGCAAGGTATTTCCAAGAATCTGTTCACAGATTTACAGACACGGACGACTGGTCTTCAATGCAGATAAGGTAGATTGTGACTACCATACATTGAGGAAGAAGTATGTGTATCCTAGCATAAGTGCTTATACAGAGAAGATCATTTCAGAGGTGTTGAATATCAAGCCAATAAGTTTAGATGTACCATAGTTGGGGGCAGCATTGGTGTATCTCTAGTTGAAGCCAAAGATGGAGAACAAAAAATATGTGGAAGGTTAGTTTGCACTTATAGCACCACCAAAGGAGAAGCATACAATGGATAATATTTCAGCTCCTAATCCCACATAGAAGATCGAAGTGCAGGATGTGGAGGAGGAGCGTGAAGATAGTGGCGACTTGGAGCATAGGGGTAGGATATATCCTACAAGTCAGAGTGAAGCTGAGCACATTGTTACACCACCTTAGCCACAAGAGGGGGATGAAGAGGACCTAAAATCAGTACAAGGGGAGCACATGTTTAAAAGGATATTAAGGAGAACAAGGACCCAGAAGGAGGTAACCCCGACTCTCCCCACAAAAGGAGGCAACTGCACAGAGATGGAGGAAGCTGAAGTTGAATGAGGAGGCGGAAGAATTAGAGGAGAGCATGCCTACCTCTCCTACACCCCCAGAGCACATAGAAAAAAAGGGTGAGGCATCAAAGGAGAAGGACGAAGAAGAAAAAAGACCATAGGAAATAGCTAAAGAAGATATTCAGGACATGGAGACACAAGTCCCAAATTTGGAGGCTCGAGTTCCTAAGTAGTAGAGGTCTAGAAGGGTGAGTTGAGAGCACATTCCACTAGCCATGGGGTATGCAGAGGACACAGGAAAGATTGTCTGTGCCCGCTTCCAGAGCATGATAGCATAGAAGGATCTATTTGGCTGGGAGTTGATGGATGAAGATATGGTGACCATGTGAACACGAAAGCAACTATCCTGGTCGATGCACACCCACATGGATGAGCCTAACTTTGATGTATGTAAAGAGTCATGTGTTTCGTGGTGAATGAAGAAGGCACCTCAGGCTAGACACATGACAGTAAAGCCTACTATCATGTCAGACAAACAGGTCAGTAATGCCCTGGTGAAAGTTTCTGCGGAGGTGGCTAGAAGAAAAATGGATAAATCTACCACAATCAAAGTGTTGCGCGAAGAGATGAAGATGAAGGATGTGGAGATATCATGTATAACGTAGGAAAGGGACTTCTCAAAGAATAATAATGAAGTATTCATAAGCATCATAGAGGAGATTGGGGACAATGTAATCAAAGCAAGGCCACACATGGAACCCAAGGTACCACAGACATTTCCTTTAGTGATACACTATGTGGGGAAGTTGGTGGACTTGGTGCTCAAAGATGAAACTCTACGTATGTAAGCACTAGAATGATCAGAGAAGGATACCGAATGGGAGAAAGCATCAGTGATGAGAAAAATTACATCCTATGAAGGGTTGTTGTAGGCATTACAAGAAGTATTGAAGAAAGTAGACCAAGCTTTGAATATATGCACAGCTCCAGAGGCGCTCATCAACATTAAGACCTTAGAGGAGAATAATGAGGTTCAGAGAGTAATGAAAGATGAAACATTGGGCCATGCAGAATTTTTTTCAATGGTTAAACAAAAACACGAGGCCCTGGCAGTAGCATAGGAGCCGTATAAGACTCGGTTAGAAGAGCTTGGAAAGTTGATTGCGCAAAAGATGGACCTTTTGGAAGGAAGGATGAAATCCATGTCTAGTTTTGTGTTGGTTCTACAAAATGAGAAAGGAGAAATTATGCAGGATGAGTTGGAATCCATTGCTATGGACATTCTAGAGAAAGTGGAACAGGCACTCATGGAATGGTAGGTTTTGGAGGCCGCAATAAAAGAAGATTATCCATAGCTGATGCTACAAACTGATACTGAGGAGGTTGCCTAAATAACCTCATATACATTCTTTATGTGTCCACATTCTTCATTCTTATTCTTTCCTTAAAAATTTTGGAGATAACCATTGTTGGGACGATAATGAGCTTAGTGTGGGGTAATGTTGATCAAAGAATACTTGGCAAAGAGCACACAAGAATTTTGCGTGGGATAGAAGGCAAAAATCAAAGGATAGGAAGGACCCGCACGTAAAAGGCAAGTTCAAATTTCAAGACTTAGCCAATTTTAGGCATGAGGATCTATTTTTGGAAGATGGTGTGTGGAACACATCAACGATGCAGATATGTGCGCACCATGCATTGTCTATATTTGGAGAAGTAGTTTAAAGCATCTATTCATGGAGGCAAGCTAAGAATAGAATTGACAATTTAGGTGAACTATAAGAGAACTATAGATAGCACACTTGCATGTGTGGCTATAATTGTAAACGGCGTGTGGCTATCAATAGCATGCGACCTATTTCTAGAGTATTTAAGCGGTGAAGGGCAAGTCCCCACCCTATATATTTGATGTTAGGTGCATAGTAGTGTAGGGAGATGATTTTGGTATGTATCAAGGAGAGCGTTCTATGTATGATTCTGAACGTGTGTATCAGATCCATATGCGCCTTGAGATAAATTGACAGTATTGTAAGGAGATTCTATATTTATTAATAGATGGAAAATATTGGTTGAATCTAAGTGTCATTCTGTGTAATTGAGTAGTGCATGTTAATGATTCAATCATGATTATTGTTTAAGCTTGTTCTTTCATAGATCTATGGGTAGCATGCACTGTAGAATGATGGATTAGTTATGAGTCTATATGTTTCTTCCTTCATCATGTTACCATCCTGTTACAACAACCCTAAAGAGGGACCTGGTACCTTTGCGCGCTTCGGGTGAGCGATCAGCCTAGGCAGAGTGATGTACTAGTGACATGTTTCATTCTGATAACAATCAAAAAAATTAAAAAAAATCATAAAACAGTTCAAAAATGCAAAAAAAAGAGAAAAATTAAAACATTACTAAAATAAAATCAAAGGTACAAAGATCAAACATTGCAATCAGGTATTGCTTATACATGGATGTTCTTTCTTCCATTTCTTTCATATTCCTCTACAAGTCATCCACCATTTTCATGCCTTCAATGTTCTTGTGGCTAGCCTATTCGCACGCATTTTGTGACATTTATCTCTATTGTATCTGTTTAATCCTGGTCTTTTATCACCTTGGTAAATTAAAGAATGACTAACCTCTTAGAGATCCTATCACTATCTACATATAATAAACTTGTTTGGAAGAATTTTTGGGCGTATTTGTTGACACTATCCAATTTCATCATCACAATCACTTCCACGTCCTTCCATGAATCCATCAATGGTTCTTAGCCCCTTATCAAACAAGAGAGCTGAAATAAGTTTTCAGAAAGAAAAAGAATCAAAATCAATCAATCAAAAAGTAAAAACAAATTGATATATAACTCTCTCTTGGGGTATTTCCAATAATCTCTACCAAGGCTATAGACACCTAATTGGTAATAGAGAAATGTTGTGATTAGAATCAAAATACATCTCCGTCAGGGCTATGGATGCCTGGCTGGTAGTAGAGCAATGTATGGCTCTCCTTCCATAATTCATTCACAAATCACCTTTCAAACTAAATCATTCCTACACATTGGCTAGTGTCTTCACTTATTTTCTATCAAATCTTTCCTTCAAGAGGTGATTCATTTCCACATGCACACACGCGGTCTTGATGAGTAAACAGGATTAGTATGTTACCAAGTGTTACTTTTTGGACCTTGTTCAAACTCTTTCTTTAGCGTATGTCTTATCTCATGATTTTTGCCTTGGGCTATTCAATTTTACATTGACCACCTTCTAAATCTTTTCAGAGCATCCTCTGTTCTTTGGAATTATTTATAACATCCATGTGTATAGGATGGCCTCTTTTAGTAACAGCCTTGACTATTGTTATTCTCCTCCTTTGCATTCAAGTGTTGATATGTGATTTTCCTTATAAGGATATGTTCTTCTGATTATTGGAAATCATGATTGATATGGATAAGTGTTTTCTACTCTTAAGATCCTATGATCAAAATGGTATGACTTTTCTTAATCCATTTTCCAGTTCTGGTAGGTAATTTAAATCTGGTTTAAGAGTTGTAAACTTGTTTTTTATCTGACTCATCCTTGGATAAATTTCAGTGATCCAAGGAATGTTTTTAAAAGAATTCTCTATTGAAGGGAATGGTAAAATCGGCATTCCATGAGATAAGTGACACATTGGACTGAACTTTGTTGTTGCAAGTTCTTTGACTTCTGTGTGAATGCACTTCCATTCATTAGGTTGTTGGCTTGGGTCCTTGACGATCGACCATGACAGGTCATTGCTGATAATGATGGGAATGCAGCTGTTCACAGCACAGGAGAGATATATTTAGGAACCTATTGGGGATTTACTTCCAGAATCCTAAGCTAGGTGAAAGTATTCCTATCTATGCTATGTTACTTGATATAATTTTGTTGCTAACCTAAACTTGGTACTAAAGGTTAGAAGGGTTGCTAAGTATTAAAACTAGAACCTAGCCTAATTGCTAAAGACCTATGTTGGAAGTTAGTGGTTAGTGTTACATCCTAAGGTACTAATGTAAATCCTACCTAAGATCTAACCTAAGCAATCTAACCTATCCTAAACTAATGGATGTGAATTGGGAACTAAAAGGGTTGTATGTACGTTGGTGATGGTTTCTAAGCATTTATGAAAATGATAAGGTTTATTTATTTCCTACGGACTACCGACTTCGGTAGGGGCTAGTTTGGATGGCGGAGGCCTAGGTGGCAGTATCACTAGAAATGGAAATTCATGTTTTATTTGATTTGGAACTCGCCAGTTTGGCAGGCGGTGGCAAGGAAGATTGGGTGGGAGATCAGGAAATTAATGCAATTAATTGTCTTGTTTGACGAGCCTGAACCACTTTGGTAGGCATGCCAACGGATTTTTGGTCGAGTTGTTTCATTTGCATGCTTTCTGATTTTCATTCTACTTGCACTGTGGTTTTTCAAACCAGTAGTTAAACTATATTGCATGGCTATTTTGGAGGTTTCAAATCTATTTTTGTTTCATAGAGAGTATATGAGGTAATGTGGAGGAAGTATTTTGTTGTTTTAGTCTTTCATGGAGAAGAAGGGAAGAAGCGAGCTCAACTAGAAGTCTTCTTCAATTTTTTGGTGACACAATCAAGCATGATAGGCCCTAACTGTTAAAATCTCTTTCTTTATTCTAAGTGTTTTCATTTAAAAAAATTGTTCTATTGAGTTCTACGCATTCATGCTTAGCTGGTAAAATGATAGATGGGTTTGTAAGAAAAACTTATATTATGTGTTTTTGGAATCTATGTGTTCATGATTCTATGGAAAGCTTTCTTTGCACTGCCTTTTCATAAAGGAACCGTGAATACTTAAAAAAAATGGTAACATTGTTTTCTTTTTCAGTGGTTTAAAATGTTTGTTGGGTGAACTGGTTGTGTCTAGTGAATTCAAACTGGTAAGAACTTCAGTCTTATTAAACTCATATGCAGGTACGAGATTCAGTTGGGAAACTTGTTTAATAAATTGAACTATAACTGAGATTCTCAGGGTTTGTTTAGTGTGCGTTTTGATCCATAGTTAAATGGACTGTGAATAAACCCATATATGATTTGGGGTTGTATTCTTCTTGTGAAAATTTTTGATTGTTAACAAATTTCACATGCTCTATAGATAAACCTATATATGTCTTGTTGTTTATGTTTTTACATTGTGGCAACATGGATTGTTAATGAAATTTCGTATGCATTGGAAAAACCATATATAGTTGGTTTTTTTTTCCTCTTTGCGGAAACATGGACTGTACTGAAACTTTCCTGCACAGGAAGAGGAGTATAGGGTTAAGTTTGTATTTCATTCTGCAAACTTGATTGATTTTAGAACTTGTGTTTGTTGTTATTTTGGGTAACTTGACTGTAACTCAAGTCACTTGGGCATGGTGCTTGTGGAATCTTATTCTTATGACCAAATTAATGGTATTTGGAGATTCTTTATAAACTTGACCTATGATTCATCCTTTTTGAGCTCTTTCTAAGCATCTTACATTCTATTTTTGTTCGGTAATGAGTTTGAAAGGATATTAATGAAGAATGGAAGCATTTCTTCTTAATTCAAACTGTATGCAACAATTTCACTGCTCTCAATCTAGTCTTAGGATACTGGTATATTATGTAATTATGGTATTGATATCCTTCACTGTACACACCGTTTATTACTTGATGTTATTAATGGTAATAGAAACCTGAACATTGTGTTGGTTAAGGTATTATGGTCTTTTGATTATTTAGTAGACTATTAAGGGAACATGTAGTTACTCTAACTTGGTTACATATATTTGAATGGTCTTGATTCTTTAATGACGTTTATACTTGGCATTGCACTGGAATTGTAAATGAGTCATGGACTGTACATATTATTCTTTTGATGTTAGATATTGTCTTTTGTTGCAAACCCAAATCATAGCTCAGGTAGTGATGCGTTGGCATACTGTAAAGATGGTTCTACTTGGCTTGAACTATAGGGAAGTCTGAGTGTTAGCGAATACTCAAATTCTTACTTCTTGTTGGGTTTAACAAATGTATGTTATGTCTTGGAAGATTTATTATGATCTAAACTTGTTTCAAATGTGTCGAACTGCACTGTTGATTTTATAGTGTTCTATAAATAGGAAATGTTAGCCTAATTTCTTCTTATCTGTGGTTTTTCTGAACCAATGGGAGAATGTTAGGCCTTTAAAGAAATATTCTGTGAAGCTTATTGTTCGTGGACTTTGTATAAGCTTTATTTTTATATTAATTCTAATAGATAGTAGAAATTTATGCATTAGAATGGGATGGTTTAGAAAGGAAGATAGTTTAATACTCTCTTTTCTTGAAATGATCATTGTCCTCCTTTCTTGGAACTCTTGAATGAATTTTAACTGTATGATTATTATTTTTGTATACTTGTCCTTGATGGAAATGAAGTGGAATGAAATTGGAGTTAGGTTGGCAAATGAAATTGTAGCCTTTAGATGACTGTTGAACCACCACTTCTCCTTGTAATTATTTCATATAGATCTGTTTGATGGATACAATATACTGTTAAATTTTAAAGTAGTGTTACTTTAAAGGGACAGTCTAAATCATGGTATACACTAGTTTCGGCCTTGCTGATGATTATTTATTTTGGCAATGGAATACTTTATTCTCTCTTTACTTGAAAGTTAGTGGAAATATCCAAGAGGGAATATGCTGTAAACACTTCTGTATCTTATAGTAAGGATACATGTCGTACTTTGTTGGGTAAAATTAGAAACAATGATATATTATGTTTTGCTGTTTGGTAAATATTTTTTATGAAATCAATTGTACTTTAACTTATAGGATAGGTATTATAGATTATATCATGTTCCTCTTTGGGTTAAAATCTATTTAGTATTTCTCTTCTTTTTATTGGTAGTACTTATGCTTAGGATTATGAATTACTTGTTGTTCATTAAATTAGGGTTGTTTTATTGGAACAATTAGTGGAATGCACTTTATTTTAAGGCTTAGTGCTTATCATGCTTAGTTCATTGAATTGACCCGTGCTAGCAATTTTTGCAGATGGACTTCTTAAGTGATAAGAGAAGGCAAAAAAACTTATATGATGCATTGGTTGATCTATGTTGATTCTTGAGAAGAATTCTGATTTGTTCTTAAGTTGTATTAAAAGAGAAAAGTTATCTTCTTTTAAATAAAGGTTGTTGTCCTGCAGTATGTTTGTAATGCATAAGTTGTAAATGTATAAGTTTTAAAATGAATTGAAAGATGAGATTTTACTTGCTTAGATTGAGTAAATTAACTTGTTTGGAGGATAATCTTCTTATTATCTATATGTATGGATGTGTGTTCTTGATGGGTATTATAAAAAGGAATTTAGGTAAATTTCCTAAGTAAGCTGCAGATTGAATAAGTGGTAGAATACAAAATTCTCACCTAAGTAATTCATTATATCATGTGATGTGAGATAACACTATAATAAAATTATTGTAATTATAAAGGGCATTATAGGGCGTGCTAAGCCCTAGAATGTAACTATGAAGAGGAATACCCTTCCTCTCTAGTAATGAACTAAATAAAAGAGGAAGATATGATTGATAATCATTAAGACTTAATTATAATAAGTCTGATAGGTTTCAGCCTTGTAGGTTGTTACACTTCCTTAATTGGTTAAGTTATTTAAAATAAAGGAACATAAGTTGATGCTGTTCTATTTTTGGATAATGGTTTGTTAGGTCAAAACTAACAATTATGAAGCAATCTTAAGTTAATTAAATTTCTTAAGATTATATGAATCTGAAATGTAAAAATAACTTAAAGAGTGTTGGACTTGGGGTTGATGGGCTTCCTAAGTATGTCGTCTAATAATCCAAATTTAACTTAACGTATGTAAAATATTGGAGGTATGTACATCTTTACGAGGCTATTTCATAGGTAGTTGACACATGTCAACTGCAAGGTTATACCTTTGAGAAGATTAGGATCTTCTCGAAGATACATCAGTGCAGTTAATATGTGGCAACACCCTTCTACATTGACCGTCAAGATATACACACCTTTGAACTTGATCAATATTTCCCTCTAGGACTGGTTAGTATCATAGTCAGGATATGAAGTAGCCCTCTAGAACTTAGGGTACCTTGGCACACGGGGTTAACCTAGGTTGACCCAGTATTCCAATTTACCCTAAGTCTTTGTGAGCCACATCATATCATGACCTATGTTGTTAATCTGGACTTGAGTTAAAACTTGAGCGAGGGGACTAACAGAAGTCAGTTTAAGACATTCTAGATAACAATGGAGTGGGGTGAAGGACGTATTCCAGATTGACGAGTATGCTATCAAGGAATAAGTAATACAAACAGTATGTTAGGAATCTTTTGCCAAAGTATCGTAAGCTGCTGATTGTGTTGTCCTATGTCTCCTAGTCTAAGGATCGTGATGCTAATGAATATTAGTAACAAATATTCAGTTAGGTTCCTTGGACAGATCACTCAGAACCTAGAATAGGGTAAGAGAACCAAGAATTTGAGTATTCAGTAGAATACTCAAAAATCAATGTTACATATGAATGGATCGGTATTTCACCGAGTCATGGAATGAATATATCAGTTGTTCATCGAGTCATTACAGCTGCATATGGTTATCTATTATAAGAATGGTTGTTATAAAATGAGTGTTCTAAATTATGTATTTAGAATAGATAACATTAATCATGCAAAAAAAATTCCTTCTTTCTAAAGTCTTAAAATGGGAATGTTACACTTTTCCATATTTGCGGAAAACTTTTTTCCCCTTTTAATAAGACAATATTCCACTTCCTTTCTATCATGTATTTATTGGCCAACATACGTTGGGGGCATCCTTTCTCCCTTATTATTGGACCTATTTTATATTGGCATTGATCCTCCTTCAGCGCGTGAAGAGTTTTCCTTTGAATACTCCCACCTAATTATTGGGGCATTTTCACATCTTCACTTTCTTTCATATATGCAAGGCATTCTGCCATTTTACATCTCATCCATTGCTGGGGGAATCCATGCTTCTTTGTCTCCCTGTACATAGTTTTAGAAAACTTTCAAAATAAAAAACATTCAAATATGTTTCTATAAAATCAAAAACAATAAAAATCATCCTATAAAACATCACTCTTTGGTTCTCATCCATTCTTATGTGTGAATCACGGATCATCTTGATCTACCTCTATCAACAGAGTTGGTTTACTTACTGTGTTTGTATTCTGGGGCACAATGAGTTTCGTGGTATTGTTTCATAGTGCATGATTACTTTTCATAGGACCCAAGTGTCCTCCGTTATTCCCCTTGCATGTATCCTTGCTTGGGAAACCATCTTTTAACCCTTCTAGTTAATTCGCACAGGTTGGAATCAAAGCTTGATAACAAAACATTGTATCATGTTTCTCTTTTAGGTTAGCTTGTTTACTTTCTTGTATTGCATTGCATTATGTATGTTACAAGGAGTTAGAAATCTTTTACTTTCTTGTATTGCATTACATTTTATATGTTACATGGAGTTGGTATTTTCAGTAATGGACAATTGTTTGTATTATGGATTTTCATGTCATTCTACTTTTGTCATATGCTTATATTTTTAATAAGAACCGATGACGTAGATCTTTGGCAATATGATGACACTAAAGTTGTTTTAGTACATTGGATGAAATCTAGCTCTTTTCTTCCCGTCCTCATTCCTCTTCTACTTCATTCTCCTATCAACACTATTCTTCTTATTCACTTGGGGCATCCTGCCCCTACCAATTATTCATTTCATTTCTCTCACCTTTTTCGATCTTCAATCACCTTCTTTCCTCACCCCATCGAAACTTGAGGGGGGGCATCTCACTTGTACTAATTTTTCTTCTACTCCTTCAAAAACATTATCTATCTACTATCTTTGAAGTGGCGTCACATACGCCACCCCAAAGAGGGGTAAATGTAGACACCTGTAATTTATCTCAACCAATTTAAATACTTAAATTGTGCTAATTATCCCCTTTCCTGCAAATTGATAACATCTCGTCAATAATGCTCACTTTCTCTACTATCACCATTAATTAGCTACATTACGCTAGTTAATTAACCCTTCTATCCAACAAATAAACCAATTAACGACCTTCCATTAATTAACCCCCCTTTCTATCTAGACTGATTAATTATTATTAATTAATTAGATTTCTCTTCCACTAAATCAATGAATCATCATTTAGTTGATTAAATTCCTCCTATAGTCTAAATCATGCTAATTATTCCTCTAAAAACCTTCTATAAGCTTGCTCACCTATTAATTAATCACTTGGATTAATTAATAAATCCCCTCAAATGCCATGAGTTACTAAAGGACAAAATAAACTCTCCTAAGGTTGACTCAATCCCCTTTCAACCATCCTTATCCACAACTAACGCAACCTCTCTATTATCCCACATGTAAAGGGATGTAGAGATTCTTTTATCCATTGGGCTATTTAAGGAGCCCTCCTCCTACCTTTCTATTTACACCTACACACCTTGCATGCTTATATCTAATCTATAGGTATTTTATCTTAGAGCATCTTTCATTTGAGCTAATAGCCTCATTCTTGCATTTCATCCATCAAAGTTTTTGGGTCATATGGAGAGAATCAAAATGGTCTTGTAACCATACTTTGATGAGCCTCCATTCCCAAACCCTTAAAGATAAAAAAATCAGCGTTGATTGCCATGGATCTATCTAGGTTCAATTAGTGTTTTTGGTAATCTAAAGAGTAGAGATTCAAATGCTTAGCATATTCATTTGATTTATATTTCAAGTTCTAATGCATAATGTTGGTATTTAGTCTTGTTTAGCTCTTAACATGATGATATTTGTGTAGTTAGTTCATGGTTTGAAACTATTAAGGTGTTAGTTTCAATTACCTTTGTATAGCTAGCTAATACATTGACACAGCCATCACCATTGTTGAGAAATGTCCTCTATAGGATTGATCATGGTATGCTTTCAAAAGTTACTCCTATTGTGCTTTATCCACACATTTGAGAAAAAAACCATCAAAACCTCTCTTATAAAGAGCATGGATCCAGATGAAATACTTAGTTGCTTTCAGTTTGAAATTCCTTCGATGTTTAGAGTCTAGATGGGGAGGGCACTCACCATAGGTCAATAAGTACACAATATCAGCATACCATTTTTTTGCCGTACTCACAAAGAGGACCTTAGGAAAGTCGTTACAAATTTCAAGACAAGAGCATTATTTTTCACCATGATGATATTTGAGAGCCTCATCTTCATCCATCAACCTAAACAGAACGAATCCCCTCACTAGAATAAAAGGCTTAATCTCTAAGTCATATTCTTGGATTCTTGCCACCCAGTTAGCTTATTTTGATCCTGGGTCTTGCTGCGTGAGAAAGGATTTGTTTATTGTTCTAGGAACCATGACTATGGTGTGGGAATTGAGGATGTAGAATCATAAATTCTTTACCACCTTGACCACCACATAAGCATGCTTCTCCAATTGATTTTACTTCAATTCATGATTTTTCAGTGGCACACTCATGAAAGCTATGGGGACCTTCAATACCTTCCTCGCTATTTTGTACCAAGATGGCTGATATTGTATTCTCTAAAGCATATAAATATAATATGAATTCCTTGTCAAAATTAGGTCACACCAAGGTAGGTTCCTTTGTTATTGCTTCTTTTATTACGTTGAATGCCTCCTTCCCTTCTTTGTTCCATTTAAAACTAGGTTGAGTCTTCATCATCATTATTATGTGTTTGGTAAATTCAGCAAATCCTGGAACAAAACACCACAAGAAATTGACCTTACCGAAAAAGGAATGCACTCATTTTTTTACTTTTAGGCAATGACAGCTCTTGGATATCCTTTATCCTTTCGGGATCAATTTTGGCTCCATATTTGTTCACTATGTGTCCTAGGAGTTTACATTTAGTGACCATGAAGATGAATTTATTTGGATTCAGGGATATACCATGTTTTCTACACCTCATGAGTACCTATTCTAAGTGATGAATGTGGTCTCCCCTCTTCGTCGAGAAGATTATGAGGTCATCAAAATATATTACAATGCAGTGCTTCAAATATTTGAATGCCAAACCCATTGCTCATTGGAAAGTAGCTCCCGCATTGATTATGCCGAAAGGCATCCTATTGTAAGAAAAAGTGCCCCAAGGCATGGTGAATATTTTTTTATTTCTATCCTCTTTCGCAACATCTATTTGTTTATACCCCAAGAAGCCATCAAGAAGTGTGAACATCTCAGACCTTGTGACAACTTACAGGATGTAGTCCATGACTATAAAGGGGTATTTTTCCTTTAGGGAGGCTTGGTTTAGGTTACGAAATTCAACACCAATCCTTATTTTTCTGTTCTTATTTCATACTAGAACAATATTTTCTACCCACGTAGAATGGTGGATAGGGAAAATGATTCTTTCATTCAACATTTTATTTACTTCTTCCTTGATTGTGTTGGAAAATTTTGGATTGTAGGGCCTATGATTATGCCTAAAAGGTTTTTCTTATGGCTTCAAGGGGATGGAGTGATGCATCTCATTAGGTTGGAAAGATGTAAGATCATCATACGAGTAATCTAATACATCCAAATACCTCTTCAAGAGTGAGATGAATCTTTTTTTCTCCTCGGGTAAGCAACATTTTCCAATGTTTACCATTATGGGATGTTCTATACTTCCAATATTTTATTTTTCAAACTTTGCGGTGCACCTTGATGATTCTTTTTCTCTATCTTTTATAAATCGGTCATGTTTATTGAAGATGTAGACACAAAATTATGCACTTTAGATAATATTTAGTCCTAGTCTCATACTACTATTTAAAGGGTTTTTGAGTGAAGAAAGTACTAATTAACCCCCCTCTTTTGGCCATCTTGCTTTATTTTACTTTGTCATTCCTGACTTATACCACACATATGCACAGTTAGATTTTGTCATTTCCCATCATTTTAGCTTTGAATGGGGCTCCAAGGCTAGTATTGGGGCACCCTAGTCCCACCAAGGGAGCCTCGGTCCTTTTTGAACTTTCCCGCCACTTTTTGGGCTCTTTCTAGCCGTTTGAGGTTTTTGTCTTTTTAGTGGTCAGCAACTTCGGGGTTAGTTATGAAATTAGATCAAGATAACCCTATGAATATAAAGCTATGAGACTATAATGAGGGATCAAGCACTATCATTACTATCATCCACCTAGATTTGCATCCATCTATTGCATTCGAGATCATTTTGCATCCACAAGGCAAAATGCTAATACATCTGCATCACACCCAACATAGGGGAGGATTCTATTCTATTCCATCAACCATTCTATTACATTTTATATGCATAGTTATCTCACTACATCACAAAGTGTGACTAACATAAGAGCAACCTAGGGCATGTTTCACACACACACAGACAACTACATTTGGGTCTGGAATGTATTGCAACACTCGATTAGTAAGACCACCATTGTTGTAGATGAGGTCAGTTCGACCATATCATATGCATTTTTCATTTTTAGGGATTGATTTTTGTTTTGGGTTTTTTAGGTCTTTCTATTCATCCTAGAATATGAATGACATCTGAAAAAGTGTAGAAAACTTGATGCGATACATAGTGAGGGTTTCAGACCACCTACCGAACCTGTAATGATCATTTTTGGAGATTTTGCATAAACTAGGGTGCCTATTCTGCAGACCAGAGTGCCTGTAGATACCCCATTCCCTTTCCATTCACTCCAATCCATCCATATTACCAAAATCCATCCTTTTCGGGGTTTCTACACATTTGTTCCTACTTTCATATTCCATAGTCATCTCTGTGACACATTCCTATGAGCATCTGTTATTCAGTTTAGTTCTTTCCTCTTCTCCTTTGTACATTAGGGTTTTTATCTACATTTGTTTAGTTATTTGGGTCATCTACATATCTCTTTGCTGCATTTATTTACTTTATTTACAGTTGTTCATATCTTTTATTAACTAGTGCATATATTACATTTTTAGTTAATCATTTTGGTAAACTCAATCTTCTAATACACTTTTTCCTTGGGCTTCTCCTTTGTATGCATGTCACTCATAGTGGTCATTTTGGGACTTTTCAATATTGTGAGTTTCCCTCATTCACCTATAGGGTTTCCAAACTAAAGGTCGATATCCCTACTTCTGTAGCTCACATTGACAATCCTTTGAATAATTCATATAATATCCCTCTTCACAAAATAGATGCTTTTAATAGTGAGAAGTCCTATGATGCAAGCACCAATGTTGACCAAGGTTAACTCAATGCTATTACTGACTTCCAAAAATCTTTGCACAAAAACCCTATTCATCTTCCTCCTAACTTACATGTTTTAATTTGCGCTAAGTGAACCCCTAATGTTTCCACTTATTTCGCGGCTTCTTCAGTTCTCATGGTCTCCACTCCACCTATTTATATTTATGTTCCTATTAATACAAATACCACTCCCATCACCCACCTAGGAACTCCTAATATGCAGCTTGGCTCTTCCTCAAACACTCCTGATTTAACATCTTTATATCAGGATTTGCAAAATCAAAATTTTCAAGTTCAATTCACTACCTCTCGAGGATCACCATCTTTAAATTCTACTTCATTATTGCATACCCCTTTTGCAGATTCTATCTTTTCTTATTCATTTCCACCTAGCTTCATCTGTCCCAAATTTCCCATTTTTAATGGGCATGGTGGCCCACAAGAGCATCTCTATGCTTTCCATATAGCATGTCTCGACTATGCAAATGATCACACCATTCTTGATAATATTTTTCCTCATATTTTATAATACTATGCAATGTGTTGGTTTTATGACCTACCTGTCCATTTGGTACTCTCTTTCACACATCTGGCCAACACCTTTCTCAGACATTTCTCTATCAACATTGGCTCTAAGATATCCTATGATCAACTAGCACAACTCAAGAAAATATCCAATGAACAATTATCCGATCATGTCTTACAATAACAAAATAATTTAGCTAAGATGACTAACGTACTTGTGTATTTCAAGCTTCAGGACTTATTTATTCATATTATATTACCACCACTTTAGGAAAGCGTTCTCTTTGAGACCTCATCCTCATTCGATCAACTTTGTCAAACTCTCAAGCTTCATGAGACTAAACTCCTTGCAATAGGAAAACTTAAATATCAAGAACAAGCATCATCATCCACACGTTTTCAGAATAAGCCAACCTTTAAACCTTCTATAATTAAACCCGTGGATGGAAAAATGACTGTCAACAAAGTCGCTACTCCTAGGGAGATTTGACCACAACCATACATACATAATTTTACTAAATTTACTACACCACCGAGTGTTTTGCGACCACAACTTATCGATACTAATATTATTACCTTACCATTGCCTCTTTTAGCTTGATCTATCTCGACCCAAAGGGCATAATTTCGATGACAGTTTTTATTGTGATTATTATCAATACATAGGACATTCCACCAATCGTTGTTTCTAGTTACAACATCTTATTCAGGATTTACTTAACAATTGTCAAATTGAGCTTCTGAAATCTACAACATCTACACCTATTAATGAAAATCATAAACTTAAGATCTTTAATAATCCCTTACCAAAACATAATACGAAAATGACTGATTCCTCTACTTATTATGTCTATTACATAGTGCCTTCTCCTACATCATAAGCTCTTGATTTCTTAGTTGTAAACACCGACACTTTGCCACCAATCATTTTCTTCTCCGATAAAAATTATCATGCTGAATTTACTTCTGATCATTTACATATCAGGGTATCTTTTGGCTCAACCTCCATTAACAACACTAAGGTTGATCCATCCTAACCCCTTAGTGCATTCTCTGTTTCACTTCTCAAGGCTATCTATTATCCTCCATCGCAAATTGAATTCCCTTTCAACAAACCCTTTGGTTTTGTCAAACTACATGTTACAGTCGGTCCTCTTACACTGCTTGTGCCTTTCCTCATTGGAAACACAGTTGATGGCTTTGACATGCTTCTCAGTCTCAATAATATTTTTCACTCTCAATCTATCATTTCTATGAATCGTTTGTGACTCAAATTTATTCACAACAATCAAGTTATTTTTATTGACGGTGTCCCTCCCTCTACTCCATGCTCATCATCTCCTCACGCAGTAGCTAGCACACCACCTACTTCATCTAGCACATCACACTCTATGTTACTCAAAGCACAGTCTATGCCTAGTTCACCTACTCGAGCATCGTCTACATGACCGCATCATTCTGCTACTCCTACACATCAGCATAGGCATGTTCCCAGGACCGTCACTGCATTGAGATGTAGGTCCCCACCTTCATTTATTCCATGTGGTTTCTCATCACCTTCATATTCAACATCACGTAGGTTTCCATCACCAACACATTTTACTACACTATGACCTTCATCATATATTCATCCATCAAATGCACATAGACTTCATTCACCAACACAACGTTTGTCTACTATACCACTACTATTAGAGCATGGTCCTACGCTTTCACCACCACAGGCATCGGATGGAGGACCTTCATCCTTCACTATCATTGGTTAGTTTACTCATTCATATATACTTAAGGGGCATTACATCTAATAATCCCACCCCTCCATTCACCTTGGCATCTATCATCTTTGCATTTTCATATAGGCATGTTCATCACACATTTTACCATTATCATTAACTGACTACACACTCTCATTCTTCAGTTCACACTTGACTATTGGGGGCTTAATACACATGAACCCCACACATTGAACTATAAGGCTTACACATTGCGTCCATTTACACATCTCACATAATACATATTACATTTACATCAGTCATATTAGTCTTCATACATTTCATGGTCTACATGCCATTCTATTCATTACACTTTACACATTCTAAACATCTTACATTGTATATCACACATTCTACACGTCACATGGTCATCTATCATCACCTATACTATATCATCTTCTATGCACTACACTCACTACCCTATGATGCACTTTAGTTCCTCAGTCCATACTCACCTGCCGAGGGTTTACAAATAAAATGGACCTTACATTCATCACATGTTATCATTCAAACTTTCATCATGTGACATATTTAGGTTAGTGACATACACTTTAGGCTAAATGGTCACCTATTCTATCATCTTGTAGTGGTATACACTTTAGGTTACATCACCACTCCTTATTATTCATCTTGGAGTGATATACACTTTTAGGCTAAATCATCACTCCTACACTAATTTTTCCGTGATATACGCTTCATTTATAGGTTTCACACACATATCTTCTATGCTACGTCACATCTCATCACTACGCATGCATACTCATCACAACGCATTAGACACACAGCACACACTTTGACCATTTCCCAATGATGCACTCTCATTCACGGTTCATTCTTGACTACGGAGGGGGAAAACAAAATGAACCTCATTGCATACATTTCCATTCACTCAGGAGGCATGCAGCCCTTATCACTTCATCTTGCATTATATTCCATCCATCCACAACATATTGCATTGTCTTAGGGGAATTTACTTATGCTTACTAGTGTTTTACATGATCACTTTACGACACATGTTAGATTGATTTCTTATATGTCATTGTTTGTACCATCCACACATGCAAGTTCACGTATTTTTTTAGTTGTGATCGCAAATATAAATCCTTTACACGCAGCATGAATACTCACCTTCTACCCTTCCTACACTGGTCTCTGGGGGTATCCACATTTGACTTACACAGGTGTTATTGTTTAATTTTGTACTTAGCACTTTACATTACTTGGTTATACATGCTTATAACATATTGGTTATTTCTCTAACATGCTAACGGGTGTATCATGTGTAGCACTTTTCTTGTAGAATTACATGTTACCATGACTACTTCTTTGTTTGTCTATACTTGTCTGCCATTGTTTGCTTCTTGTATGCAGGCTTTGCCCTATGTTTGGTGTGCACACTTTTTTGTGGTATGCGGTTTTGAGCATAGAAAAATGACTAAGTGCCCAAGAATAGGTTAGCCCACGTGGAGGAATTGGAGAAGAAACCTGTGGTGGGAGGATATTGTTTGCGCATGGAAGACAGGAAAGGATTACACACAAGTGATCAATACTTAGCCAGTTTTGGGACGCGGATCTAAATATGGACTTGGAGTTACTACCAAGAAAGGTTTTGAAGATAAGATTAAAGCATGAGGACTTGCAGTTCAAGTAAAGTATATATTTAGAATCAAATTCCATGAAATGCTTTAGGCTATTAATAGGATTAAACCAGAGATAACTATAGATTTTCTATTTTTAGGGAAAGCTTGTATGCTTTTGTATTTATATTTTTGAAAGTTGCATGGCTATTCTTAGCATGTAACCTATTTTGAGTATGCTTAGGAAGTGAATGGAAATTCCCCACCCCTATAAATATGTAGTGATTGGCACGAACTATGGAGCAGATCAGACTATCTTGTAAGGTTATGATGTTATTTTACTTATGCGCATAATCTTATGGAGGAATTTATGATGTATTCAACTATTATATTATTTGTGGCTTAATATAATGGATTTTTGTGGATGGATTCTAGTCATGAATAACAGTGTTAATGGATCTTGTAGAGTAGATCTAATATTTGTGTTTGTTTAAAGTTCATTATGTTACATGTTAGATCTGATTCTTGTATGCCTAGATCTGGTTTCTTTATTACTATTATGGGATGTATTAGATCTTGATCATGGGGTTCAACCATCATGCATACTAACACTCTTGACAAATCTTCCATAAATGAGGGACCTAGTACCCTTACATGCTTCGGGTGATCCTTCAATGCTAGCTGAGTGATGTGTCAGCGCGCCTTAGGTTGTTTGGTAAAAAAATACTACATAGGACCATTATGGCCTTATGTGTCTTGTGACATCGTGAGTGGTGTCCCATGTTTGTAACCCACTTTTGTGCTCTTCTTTTTCTTCTTGCATGTTTACATTACTATATTTCTTGGTAGTAAACACATTGCTTTCTACATGCATGTTTGTTTGTACTAACACTTGTTTTTGGATAGCTATCTTGTTTGTGCATGCCTTGGTTTCTACCAAGTGCATTCCCTTCCCCCTACATGGAAGATTTTCAGAGTTCATGCAGTTGGTCCTCTTTTGGGGCCATATTCTCCTATCAGCGATGATGCATGTGCCCCCAAAGAGTGGGGAAATCATTTAGGGTTTTTGTAGTCTACACAACATGTTTACATCGGTTCAGTTCAGTGCACTTTCTGCCCTTGGTATTTTGGGTTTTAAATACATGGAGTGAGTTCAAACTAGTATACATGTAGACACTAAAATCAGGTCAAACTCCCCTTTCGTACCTCGACCAATAAGCCCCCTTTATTACATTTAACTAGCCATGACCCCCTTCACCCCACTAATATTAATTTAATTAATTTAATTAAATTAATGTTTTACCCTCACTATATTTATTATTTAAATATCTTATTTTAAATAATATCTACACAAAAACTTCACCCAGACACCTCATCAAGCTAACTCACCCTAAGACCTATTCTTAGCAAGTTACCTAAAAATCAATGCCTACACTTCCTCTAACCACATTCCCGCATGCTCACAAGAAACTCCTAGTTGAATATGTGGGATAACCATACAAGATCTGAGGAAATCAGGAGGATCTCCCTAATTTTAGTAAACCTAGGAAATCTTTCCTTGACCAACATCAGTTACCCCTAACCGTCGTCGGTTAAGCTGGAACGCCATCGGTTACCCATTTTTAACTCTTAAACTACCTTATTCTCAAGGTTGGCAAACATTGGGAGAAAGTTGAATAGAAAGAATGAGATCTCAAAAAGATAACGCATCTTCAGAGAGCCAATTCCAACAAGAACTCACATCCAAGGAAGGAGATTGAGCATCTTATCCTACACAACCCTCCCAACCACGATCTGATTTATCCAAGCCAAGAGGAGTGTGCATGCAACCCATACAGAAGCTTTTATTTAGTTGGTAATCACTTGCAGCCTCCAAATCCATCATCAGTACCTCCATCCTTCACACACAGGCCTTCAGGAATGAAATCCAAGTAAGTATAACGTCATACTTTCTTGGTTATTTCATTTCATCATTATTTTATCATTCATTGTTTATCTTGCTCCCTATTGACCTTCTCCAACATTTTCACCTCCATATACCCATTAAAGCCTCGCAAAATCCTACTCCAGTCACCCAATACCTCTTCTTGACCAACCAAATTCCTTTGTGCAATCACAAAGGAGACCTAAAGCTTGTTCTGTGACATTTTCAAATCTCACAGTAACCGACACCGGTTACACCTAACCGCCGTCGGTCACCCCTGACCGAAACTGGTCTCTATATTTGCCCGCACAACCTAGAACAGATACCTACCCACCTAATTTTATCTCAGCCTCATTCACCGGTGACCTACCCAAGACCTTTATCAAACCTGCAGAATGCAGAACCAACCATTTGACCTGTGGATTCTATTCTAGCTTAGCCTGTTAGATTAAATCTATTTCTTATTGTGTTTTAAGTGAGATACCTAAATCATTTTAAAATAACAATAGGATTTAATTTGTTTACAGCATTAATTTGTTTAAAACAGTGGACTGACAACCATCTAGTAAGTACCATACTTCCCAGATCTAGCTTACGCTAGGTAGTTCACTGCCCATATTGTTTAATTCTTTCTGGTGGTCTTGTTTTCATTACAGGTAGTTCCTCCTAGCCAAAAGGAAGCTCTCACGGTCAGGTGTGGATTTAGAAGTCATACGCATGCAATAACCCATCAATTGACATTTGAACAGGTATTCCTCCTATGCCCGTTACCCTCTTTTTTGTTAACAATTCAAAGAAATAATCTAAGAAAAACATGTGAAACATTTTGGCACGCCCGGTGGGACCCATCCGGGGTTCCTTACATTTCATTCATTCCTAGGAAAAAAATTGTGTGTTTGTTTCCTTTCTAAAGTGTACACACTAATTTTCTTCCCTGGTAATCCACTCCTTCTTTCTATTTTCTCTAAAGGAAACTTTTCTTTTGGTGTATTTAAAAAGAATCATTTCTTTATGTTTTCTACATTTTAGTGAAAGAGCATCCCTCTTCCTTTTCATCTTATTGTGTCATCCAATTTCACATTTTTTATTTGGGTTTTAAAATCATTGCATCTCATTCTGATTTTCTGCATTAGCTCACATTAAATGATGGAAACCTATCTGTTGGAAGTCATTACCAATTGATGGTTGACAAATGAATCGTAGAAAAGCACTTCTATCCTTTTCTCTTTCTCTGAGTCTTACCAAACCACACAAAAATTCAAAATACATACATTCTTAAACAACATCTTACCTGGAAGAAGCTGTAGGTGATAACACGATCACAACACAGTGGGCACCCATCTCACTGCTATGTCGAGTCATACTTTAGAGCGTAGCCTGCCCCCACCATAACAAACCTAAAACCTCACCCTTTAGATCTCCTTCTTTGTAGGAAGCCATCTTCACCCAAAAAATCTACTTCACAATTCATGTGTCAGTCCCTAAATAGCATAAGCTGAACAAACGTAATAGAATAGGCACTCTAGGAACATTCTTTCTTAGTGTTTTGTTTGATTTACATTTTGAGGTGAGAGATTTTGATCATTATTTTTGTCTTTCCTCGCACACTCCCATTCATATTCGGTGTATTCTGAATTTTTCTGAGTGTGTCTGGACCACATCTACATCATTCTCAAATTTTTGGGTTTGATTCCACACTAAATTCTAATTCACAACCACTTTTTCTCATCACTATATCAGATTCACAGTGACCGTCATCGGTTACCTCTGATCACCATCGGTTACACTCAACCGACGTTAGTTCCAGGTCCTTTTGCTAACCTATTCAAAAGGACAGTTTCACTTCACTTTCTTCCACTTTCCACAGTCTCTATCATTGTCACTTTTTCCATTGATGTTTTACACATCCCCAGATTTGGCATCCTTGTCAGATTTTGCCTTCTGCCTCACTGATTACTCACTTCCTATTTTTCATAGTAACCGGTAGCGGTTACCCTTGACCAGCATCGGTTTTCCCTAACTGGTATCGGTTAGCATGTTTCACATTCCACCCACCATCTGTTACTTTGTCCACTTTTTTAATCACCAGATTCACCTGTTCCTATTATTCTCTATATCATTTACAAAGACGCAACCCCACCTGATCAGTACCGGTTCACATGGTACTGACCCAAAGACAAGCGAACGCCCTCATGTTCCACGCCAGTCACCAACCACTCCCACCTAGTCCTTCACCACCCTCTATTTTATCACTAGCCATGGATCCCATCCTGCCTACCAATATTACTACCGGAGATGAGGAGTTCACACGAATCCTTGACAAAAACCTTGCTGCCTTGCAGTTTTACCTCTCCCATTTGTCCACTCGAGATTCCTCAGGTCAGTTGATATATTGCATGCCCGTATCTATCCCCCTAACACTCACACCCACTTCTACCTCAACCCCATCTAGCTTCATGCTGCCCACTTCCACTTTACCCCAGTCATTTCACAGTTAGGTCCTATACCCGCTATGACTGCCACATTTGTTACCCCTATAGCACCCATTACATCTACCATACCCTCGGCGACTACCCCAAACATGACCTCATCTACCCCTAATGTCTCATACATACCCGTAGCTACGTTCCCACCTCCAGTGTCGGTGACCCCTACCCCATTTCAGAATGTAGTTCTTTCCATTCCACAATCACTAGCCACTATTTCCACTAGGGTTACCATGACCCTTCCTCCCCCATATACATACTACCAACAACCACCTGTTTCATCTATTGTTCATTCTGGGTATGTACCCCCTATTTCATTGCCTTCTTCTTCACCACCTTACAGGGTAACCCCATACATTGGAATTCCCCACCCATTATAGACCCAAAACCAACCTCCTCACGCTATAGGCGACATCCAATCATCACAACCCACCAATGACCTAATTAGATTGATGATGGATAAGATGTAAAAACTAGAGACATCGGTTTTTGGCTCCCACAACACTCTCACTTATGATGAGATTTGCAACGATCCTATTCACCCATCCATTCCCATCCATTCATACCCTGTGCATTGGGAAATTCCTAAATTCAACCGCTTCAATAGTAAGGAAGACTCACAACAACATTTGCACTCATTCAAACATGGATGTTATTTCATTACTCATGATGATGCCTTACTTTTGAGAACTTTTCCCATGTCCCTCACTAGACCAGCATTAGATTGGTATAGTGGGTTACCCAAACACTCCATAGTTTCATTCAATCAAGTATCCCAGGCTTTCTTGGATCATTTTTCCATCAACATCGCCAAGAAAGTTACCATGACTGATCTATATTCCACACGTCAGTACGAGGATCAATCTATCGCAGATTTTTTCACTCACTGGCGTAGCCTGATCAATCAACTTACATTTTAACTGCCACAAACTGAACTCATTGAGCTCTTCACATGAGCTTGTGCCAGACATATCTCCCCGACCTTGTAGGTCCAAACTTCCAGAACATTCGATGAGGCATTCACTATGGCACGAAAGTTAGAAATTTGGGCTATTGAAGAGAATAAAATCCAATTATGAAATAAAAATTCAACATTCAAGTCAACCAAAACCTCTTCTTCTAAAACACCAACCAATTATTCAAAAGCTAAAGGTAGCACTAACATAGTGGTACTCAAGGCCGGCTCAGCTCATCCATCCAATCAAACCACATCCTCATCTAATCTATCACATGTACAGGATTTTTGATTCAGAAAAGAGCAGTGAAAATATACCCCAATTGGGGAACCTTACTCTTCTGTTTTAGAAAAGCTGATCAAAGCTAGTGCCATCACCCTTCCACCCATAAAACCACACACTGGTTTTGACCCAGCTCGCCCCATGCCTGCATGGTATAAGGAACAAGATTTCTGTAACTATCACCGAGTGAATGATGGCAACTGCATTGCTTTTAAGAATATCGTCCAGGAAATACTCAAGAAAGACGAGTTGACTGTGGATAATCCCAACGCCGCCCCTACTCAAAATCTACAAATATTTAAAAAACCATTTCCCAATCATGCCCCTTCATCCAATCAAATAGGTGAGACATCCACTCATGATACCCATACTCATGACATTCATGTGATCTTTAACGAGGTACCTGTTGCATCTCAATTACCTCACATCCCTTCAATAGAGGAAATCCTAGCCCAAAATCCTCCTTCCATGTCTGAACCAACCATCACTATTCCTTCACCGATAGAAGAACACCCTTCATCTCCTGCATCACCTACACAGGAGTATCCTGTGGACATTGAGACCACCTCACCCCTAGCTTCTTCACTCAGCAAACCTTTACCTACCATACTTCCTCCACCCGTAGAGGAGCACCCATTACCTCCTCAACCCACAAAGGAGCACCTATTAGGTCCTCCACTCATAAGTGAGCTCCCATCATCTCCTCCACCCATCATAGACCCAGTGGAGATACCTTTACCTCATGGAAAATATTCTCCATCTACTACCCGACATCCAACAGACCTTCAACTCTCTTACCCACAGAAGCAGAAGCTGGCCGATTCCCCATCTCTAAGATGCATTTTATGGGAATTCCCATTATATCTTCACCATCTCCACCCATAAACGTGCCATTCTCACATTTGGCTGATCACTTAGAGTATGTGGATAGAACCTTGTTATGGGGGTGCCTCTTACTCCCTATCTCAACACAAATGCAGAGATCCCTCGATGACACCTCCACTATCTACCCAAGCACATTTCCACCCATCAAACCACAATACAACCACTGCTGTCACAGCCCCTTCTATGATACCGTTTAGCAATCCACCACCACCACCCTACCCATAACCCGACTATGCCTAAACTCAAACCCATACCCACAACATTTACCTCCACTAAAAACCCTATTACCACTTGAGGTTACCCCGACCACCAACCTCAACTCATCCACCTATTAAACTAGATTTAGCTACAAATCCTCCACATTAAAACCACACCTACTACTCGACACCCAAGCTAAAGAAACAAACTCATCGCCTTATACCCCTGCCACACCAATCCAACACACCTACACTGTCCCATCTTCCTTAAGACCTCAGCTGCCCAACAGGGGTCAAGTACCCCTCACCCATTCATAACCCAATAACACAACCACCCATTCCCTGCCTCAAAAATCTCTAACCTACCCCATCACAACACCATGATTCATACCTGCAACCTGCCGTCTCTTTACCACCAATACCTCTGTATACCTGCACCATTGCTTCAATACCTACTACATACACTCAGTCCTTGGTCCCTCACGCACCCCCACATGACTGCGTCATTTTGCCTTCATAGCACCCCGTTATCACCATGGGTAACTCACCCTCTTCCTCTATATGCTTCCCTCATATACCTCATACGCCCACAATCACCTCTACCCAAGAAGGTGCAACCCCAAAAAACAAAAACCCCTACTACCCCATATAAGGTAGTCAAAAACAAAAACCACACCCACCTACCCATCCATCTACAATACCCCTACCCAAACAAACCCTATCGATACCTCAAACCACACCGGCACTTAAAACCATAGCTTAGCCTGTTCCTACTCTTCCAAAAATAATTCCTAGGCAGCCAACCATACCTACACCCAAACCCACATTCAATTCACATTTTGATCCACTATCAGGGTCTTATGCCAAGATTTTAACCAACCTGCTTGAGACTTACGTTATTACATTACCTCCACTTCAACCTTACGACCCCCTCAAACCCAAGCCAAAAGGGTTTGATGATACCAAAATTTGTGCATACCATCGTGTGCCAAGGGATGATGTGGAGAACTGTAAGGTCTTGAAAATTATCCTTATCCAAGTGTGTCCACCATAAACAAACTGTGATATGATGACCTTCTGGATTGGGACCCTGCTTCAACCTGAACCCATTCCCACACTGCCCCCTAACACCAAGAGTGGGGAAACATTTAGGGTTTTGTAGCTACACAACATGTTTACATCGGTTCGTTCAGTGCCACTTTCTGCCCTTGGTATTTTGGGTTTTAAAAAATGGAGTGAGTTCAAACTAGTATACAGTAGACACTAAAATCAGGTCAAACTCCCCTTCGTACCTCGACCAATAAGCCCCCTTATTACATGAACTAGGCCAGACCCCTTCAACCCCAAATATTAATTAATTAATTTAATTAAATAATGTTTTACCCTCACTATATTTATTATTTAAATATCATTAAATAATATCTACACCAAAACTTCACCCAGACACCTCATCAAGCTAACTCACCCAAAGACCTAATTTTAGCAAAGTACCTAAAACTCAATAGGCCTACACTTTCCTCACCCACATTCCCGAATGGCTCACAAGAACTCCTAGTTGAATATGTGGGATAACCATACAAAGATCTGAGGGAAATCAGGAGGATTCACTAATTTAGTAAAAACTAGGACATCTTCCTTGACCAAAATAAGTTAACACTACCCGTCGTTCGGTTTAAGCTGGAAGCCATCGGTTACCCATTTTAAATCTTAAAATACATTATTCAAGTTGGCAAACATTGGAGAAAGTGAATAGAAAGAATAGATCTCCCCCAAAAAGATTAACGCATCTTAGAGAGCCAATGCCAAACAAGAAATCACCATCCAAGGAAGGAGATGAGCATCGTATCTACACAACCCTCCCAACCACGAAATCTTTGGGATTTATCAAGCAATAGGAGTGTGCATGCAAAACCCATACAGAAGCTTTATTAGTTGGTTATCAATTGCAGCCTCCAAAGTCAATCATCCCCAGACATCAATCCTTCACACACAGGCCTTCAGGAATGATGAAATCCAAGTAAGTATAACGTCATACTTTTCTGGTTATTTCATTTCATCTTATTTATCTTCGTGGTTATCTTGCTCCATATTGACCTTCTCAAAATTTTCACCTCATTATACCCATAACGACTCGCAAAATCCACTCAGTCACCCAAGGACATCTTCTGGACAACCAAATCCTTTGTTGCAACCACAAGGAGACTAAAGCCTGTTCTGTGACATTTTCAAATTCACAGTAACGACACCGGTTACAAAGCTATACCTCTCCCACTGAATTAACCGCCGTCAGGGACCCTTCCCTTCCCCCTTCCACCCCCTGACCGAACTGGTCTCCTATATTTGCCGCAAAACCTTAGCAACAGAGAACCCTACCCACCTAAGTTATCTCAGGGCCGCATTCCCGGTGACTAACCAAGACCTTTATCAAACCTGCCAGAATGCAGGAACAACATTTGACTGTGGATTCTTTCTAGCTTAGCTGTTAGATTTATCTATTTCTATGTGTTTTAAGTGAGATACCTAAATCATTTTAAAATAAAAAAAGATTTAAGTGGGTTTACAGCCTTAATTTGTTTAAAACCGTGGACTTTTGTTGAAAAAAAAACCAACCATCTAGTAAGTACCATACTTCCGATCTAGTTACGCTAGGTAGTTCATGCCCCATATTGTTAATTCTTTCTGGTGGTCGTTTTCATTACAGGTAGTTCTCCTAGCCAAAAAGGAAGCTCTCACGGTCAGGTGTGGATTTAGAAGTATACGCAGTGCAAAACCCATCAAATTTGACATTTGTAACGGTTTTCCTCCTATGCCCGTACCCTCTTTTGTGTTAACAATTCAAAGAAAGAAATAATCTAAGAAAAACATGTGAAACATTGTGGCACGCCCTGGTGGGACCCATCCGGGGTTCCTTAACATTAGTTCATTCTAGGAAAAAAATTGTGTTTTGTTCCTTTTCTCTACAAGTTACACACTAATTTTATTCCATGGTAATCCACTCCTTCTTTCTATTTATCTAAAGGAAAACTTTTCTTTTGGGGTGTATTTAAAAAGATCATTCTTTATTGTGTTCTACATTTTAGTGAACAGAGAATTCCTCTTCCTTTTCATTTATTGTGTCATCAAATTCAATGTTTATTTGGGTTTTAAAAATCATTGCATCTTCATTTGATTTTCGCATTAGATCACATTACATGATGGAAACCTATCTGTTGGAAGTCCTACCATGACGGTGACAAAGAATCGTAGAAAAGAACTCATCCTTTTCTTTCTTGATCTTACAAACCACACAAAATTCAAAAACATACATTCTTACAAACAATCTACTGGAAAGAGCTTGTGTAGGGATAACAGATCAAAACACAGTGGGCCCCATCTCATGCTATGTCGAGTCATACTTTAGAGCGTAAGCTGCCCCCCCATAACAAACTAAAACTCACCCTTTAGATCTCTTCTGTAGGAAGCCATCTTCACCCAAAAATTCTCCATTCATTGTGTCAGTCCTAATCGCACCGTGCCCCCAGCTAGAGAGGCCTAGGCCTTTTTCGTGTTTGTTGATGCCTTTTGCGGTGCGCGCTTTTGATCTTTATTTTGTCTTTCGCCCCTCCCTTCTATCGGTGTCTCGTGCCTTTTTTTGCGGTTTTTGCATCCTTTCCTTTGGGGTTTGATTCCACAAATTTACTCTTCCCCCAACCTTCTTTCCATTCGCTTCCGTGCGTCAGCGCGAACCACAAGGTAAACCCCGTCCGCCTACCCCTTCCCGCCGTTAGTTGCCGGTTTTTTCGCTAACACTCTAACTGGGGACGTTTCCTACCTTTACAGCACCGTTTCCCCCGTTGCCATACCTGTCCTTTATCAAATTGGATGTTTGTAGCACCACATCATATCAAATCACCTCGAGTGTGGGCAACCTTAGAAGCTTCAGCTTCGGCGCCCAACCCTCCAACTTGCTCCTCCTATCACATCCCATCTTATCAATAGTCACCCGAGTCCGGGTCAACTGCACCAAGGCGCGTGCTCCCCAGTACTTACCCAGAACTCTAAAGGAGCGCCCCGCTTCCCACCCACACCAACCCAGAACAGATCCCGCCGCTTACCATCGTCTCACACCTTTTACCAAACCTCTCTTTTCTTTTTCTCAAAGATCAAGAGTCAACACACTCACCACCCCAGCCACCCCAAACCCACCACCACTGCCACCCCAGACTGCGGTAGCCCTACCCCCCTTATTTCCGGACATACTGATCCCCCCCCCACATCACGAACCACACCACCCCCCCCCACCACTCCCGCACCCACCCCTCCGCACGACGCGCATACCTGCGCCTCACCACACCGCCCCGCACACCCACCCTTCCATCGTATGTACATCGGCACCCTAACCCCACTAGTTCTCCTCGCCAAGTCCGCACACTCCCTTTGGCCTCCCTACTTTCCTCTTTCCGCGCGATGAGGGAGTTCATCACGATTGCCAAACCTTGCACCTCCACCTGCTGCGTCGACTTTACTCCCTCATTCCCCTGCTACCTGCTGTTTCGCGTCTCGTTTTAGTATATGTTTTATTAGATGCAAGGGGCGTATTTCGATTCCCCTCCTCACCTCCGACCCCCCCTGCACTCCCACACTTCCGCACGTATAGTCTATGAGTCCTTCCCTTCTACTTTTCACCATGACGCCGTCCAAACGCTTCACCACCGCGCCAGCATACGACTTTTCCCCTACTGACTCTGCCACACCCCCCTGCCTCGCCAACCACCCCTCTAAGTAGCAACCTCCGCGACCTCTCCCCTCCTCGCAGCGCTCACCCCCTCATAAACCCCCTGCACCACCGACCTCCCCCCTCTCCTCCCCCTCCCCCTGTCCTCTGCCCCCTTCACATACCTACCTCCGCCCTGCACCGCTACCCGTTCCCCACCCCGCCAGGTCGCGTGACACTACCCCCTCCCCCCCCACCCCCCCTTCTCCTACCAGAACCAGAGAAACCCGCCACACACATGTAGCCTCTTTCACCTCGACAGACCAACCCCACCCAACCTACGCATCCTTATCACTGACCCGCCCACCTCGAGTCCCTCGGGTCCCGGCCCCTTCCGCACTACCCTTAGCACAGTCTACCTCCCCTCCCCCACACCCCACCCCACCACCCCCCCCCCTTCTACCCCCAAACCCCCTGTTCATTCTATTGTTCACCCCCCCAGCACCAGCGACACAGAATACACAGCACTTTGAAGTGTTCTGATTTCAACTTGCCTTCTCTTCCCCCCTTCCCGGCCCACCCCTACATTGGAATTCCCCCCCCAGTATCGACCCCCCACCAACTCTCACGCTCTAGGCGCCCCAGACAACCCTTTCATTCAGTATATTACGCCCACACAACCCCGAAACACCATGACCTAACCCTTCGCTTGATGATGGCATCAGCTGCAAAACTAGAGACATGGTTTTTGGCTCCCCAACATCTCCACCTGATGAGGATTTGCTCCCACACCCAGCCCCGATCTATGCACCCATCCCTTTCCCTCCCAATCCATTCCATAACCCACCCCACGCACACCTACGCCCCCATTGGGAAATCCCTCCTTCCCGTTTCCTCTCCCGGCCCGCTCCCCTTCCCCCCTCTTTGCCCTCCTTCCGCCCCTCCGGTTCTGTTTCTTTCCTTCTCCGGCTGCGGCTCGTGCTTCCTTTTTTGCGCCCCTCGCGAGCCACCCTGTCCCTCCCACCCTCGCTCGCGTTCGCTTGGTTGACCGGCGTCAGGCCCCAACCGCCCCGCCGCCCGCCCCTCCAACGGGATGGCCCCTCCCACACCGAAGTCTTCTTCCGAGCCCGACCCCCATAGGGGGGGGGGGCGTTCCCTCCCCGTGGGAGGGGAACGACTTGCTGATCCCTTTGGATGTGAGAGTTATTGTGGTGATTTTTGTATCGGGTTTTTATGTGTATGCCCTCACCGCCTATTTTCCCCCCGCCGCTTTTCCTTCGGACCACTCCCTCATTTCTTTTTGTCCTTTTTATTTTTTTTCTCCGTGGGTTCCCCCACACTCCCCCTTGCTCACTCTCCTCCCCACTCACACCTCAAGGCCACACGCCCCTATATTGCTATCCCCAGGCAACGCAAGCTGGCTCATTTTTCCTCCCCCTCGCCCCGACCACGGGAACGTTCCCATGACTGCTCCTCTCTTCCCCACGTCAGTTACGCGGATCCCCTCTCTCGCCGCTTTTCCCTCCCTCCGACCGCCTACCCACCGCTGTCCGCCCCTCCACACCCCACACCACCACTCCCTCCCTCTTTGGGGATCCCTCCCTCCCTTCACTGCCCACCTGCCACTCATTGCAGCTTCTTCAATCCCATCGAGCTTGTGACAGACCAAGATCATCCCCACCTTGTAGGTCCAAACTTCCAGAACATTCGATGAGGCATTCACTATGGCACGAAAGTTAGAAATTTGGGCTATTGAAGAGAATAAAATCCAATTATGAAATAAAAATTCAACATTCAAGTCAACCAAAACCTCTTCTTCTAAAACACCAACCAATTATTCAAAAGCTAAAGGTAGCACTAACATAGTGGTACTCAAGGCCGGCTCAGCTCATCCATCCAATCAAACCACATCCTCATCTAATCTATCACATGTACAGGATTTTTGATTCAGAAAAGAGCAGTGAAAATATACCCCAATTGGGGAACCTTACTCTTCTGTTTTAGAAAAGCTGATCAAAGCTAGTGCCATCACCCTTCCACCCATAAAACCACACACTGGTTTTGACCCAGCTCGCCCCATGCCTGCATGGTATAAGGAACAAGATTTCTGTAACTATCACCGAGTGAATGATGGCACAACACTGCATTGCTTTTAAGAATATCGTCCAGGAAATACTCAAGAAAGACGAGTTGACTGTGGATAATCCCAACGCCGCCCCTAATCAAAATCTACAAATATTTAAAAAACCATTTCCCAATCATGCCCCTTCATCCAATCAAATAGGTGAGACATCCACTCATGATACCCATACTCATGACATTCATGTGATCTTTAACGAGGTACCTGTTGCATCTCAATTACCTCACATCCCTTCAATAGAGGAAATCCTAGCCCAAAATCCTCCTTCCATGTCTGAACCAACCATCACTATTCCTTCACCGATAGAAGAACACCCTTCATCTCCTGCATCACCTACACAGGAGTATCCTGTGGACATTGAGACCACCTCACCCCTAGCTTCTTCACTCAGCAAACCTTTACCTACCATACTTCCTCCACCCGTAGAGGAGCACCCATTACCTCCTCAACCCACAAAGGAGCACCTATTAGGTCCTCCACTCATAAGTGAGCTCCCATCATCTCCTCCACCCATCATAGACCCAGTGGAGATACCTTTACCTCATGGAAAATATTCTCCATCTACTACCCGACATCCAACAGACCTTCAACTCTCTTACCCACAGAAGCAGAAGCTGGCCGATTCCCCATCTCTAAGATGCATTTTATGGGAATTCCCATTATATCTTCACCATCTCCACCCATAAACGTGCCATTCTCACATTTGGCTGATCACTTAGAGTATGTGGATAGAACCTTGTTATGGGGGTGCCTCTTACTCCCTATCTCAACACAAATGCAGAGATCCCTCGATGACACCTCCACTATCTACCCAAGCACATTTCCACCCATCAAACCACATACAACCACTGCTGTCACAGCCCCTTCTATGATACCTGTTAGCACTCACACCACACCCTTACCCATAACCCGACCTATGCCTAAACTCAAACCCATACCCACAACATTTACCTCCACTAAACCTATTACCACTTAGGGGTTACCCCGACCACCAACCTCACTCATCCACCTATTAAACTAGATTTAGCTACATCCTCCAACATTAAAACCACACCTACTCCGACACCCAAGCTAAAGAAACAAACTCATCAGCCTTATACCCCTGCCACACCAATCACACCTACACTTGTCCCATCTTCCTTAAGACCTCAGCTGCCCAACAGGGTCAAGTACCCCTCACCCATTCATAACCCAATAACACAACCACCCATTCCTGCCTCAAAAATCTCTAACCTACCCCATCACACACCATGATTCATACCTGCACCTGCAGTCTCTTTACCACCAATACCTCTGATACCTGCAACCATTGCTTCAATACCTACTACACTTCAGTCATTGTCCCTCACGCCCCAAACATGACCTGCGTCATTTGCCTTCATAGCACCCCCGTTATCACCATGGGTAACTCACCCTCTTCCTCTATATGCTTTCCCTCATATACCTCATACGCCCACATCACCTCTACCCAAGAAGGTGCACCCCAAAAACAAAACCCTACTACCCCATAATAAGGTAGTCAAAACAAAACCACACCCACCTACCCATCCATCTACTATACCCCTACCCAAACAAACCCTATCGATACCTCAAACCACACCGGCACTTAAAACCATAGCTTAGCCTGTTCCTACTCTTCCAAAAATAATTCCTAGGCAGCCAACCATACCTACACCCAAACCCACATTCAATTCACATTTTGATCCACTATCAGGGTCTTATGCCAAGATTTTAACCAACCTGCTTGAGACTTACGTTATTACATTACCTCCACTTCAACCTTACGACCCCCTCAAACCCAAGCCAAAAGGGTTTGATGATACCAAAATTTGTGCATACCATCGTGTGCCAAGGGATGATGTGGAGAACTGTAAGGTCTTGAAAATTATCCTTATCCAATTGTGTCCACCATAAACAAACTGTGATGATGATGACCTTCTGGATGAGGACCCTGCTTCACCTGAACCCATTCCCACACTGCCCACTAAACAACCACAACCTCCACCCTCACAGCTCCCAGACCCACACACAAAATTTGAAATTAACATGTTTACATCAGAGATCTTGCCACACCACCACCCAAATGTCGCTGCGCCCAACTGACCTCACAGGGCTTTTCTCCTCCCATAGGTTTTTTCCCTTCATGTCATTATACCACTTACCCTACACCCTCTCCATTTGAAAAATTCCCTTAAATCAACATGTTACACGTCACTACACGTGCATAGAAGGGTAAAGAAAAGGTAGTTGACCCACCAACCAATCCTATACCCAACATACCATCTGCACCCATACTTAAGATAACTATCCACGGCCCCACATACCCCATTTCTAATGGTGTCACACATTGCACCATGCTTAAAAATTACACCAATCTCCACTCAAAATGTCCTTATATGAGCTCATCCAAACCTCAGAATCCCATCGTCAAGCCCTCATAGAGGTTCTTCAATCTATCGAGGTTTTACCCAATGACCCTACACCCGTAGCCTCCATTATAACACCCCATCATGTAGCTTCCCTCACCAAATTACCACCTTCATCCCCACCTCACCTTGTTCACCAAGTAGCCTCCCTTAGCTTCTCAGAGACAGAGATCGCGCCATACCAAAACGAGGACCTATACCTAGCCCTCTTCATCTCTGACCACATTGATGACATACAGGTATGCCGTGTGATGATTGATGGAGGCACTAGCATTAACATCATTTCATCCCATGCATTTGCTCAAATGCGCATACCTGATAATTACATGCACAAACATCCGGTCATGTTACGTTCATTCAACGATGCTATCACCTCCACACTAGGCACTGTCATCCTGCATGTTCACGTGGGCCCCCGTACTGTTCTAGAATTGTTTTATGTTTTGGAGGGGGAATTCCAATATAACTTTTTGCTCAGTAGACACTGGATCTGTGTCATGGGTTGTGTTCCTTCCACTTTGCATCATTGTGTAAAGTTTGAACACGAAGGAAACACTTATACCATTCCAGCTGATCCATCACCTTTCAAAACATGGAACATGCTTTACCGACCCAACGATGTACTCATACCAGTTAAGCCGTCTACTTCTGTCACCAATACCGCTTCACCTACACCTACACCCACACCTACTAGTACAGTCGCTACTTTCACCGCACATACCTCCTCCATTCCTACCGCTGTTATAACCTCCACGGCTAACCCATTAGCTTCCCAATATGTTAACACCACCTCCGCATCGACCTCTGACACATCATCCATACCAGCTACCCACATACCAACCACTGATCCCTTGGAAGGTGTTTTTCAACGCCTCACTCTAGGGGAGTACCACCTATATAGTGTCAACACCTTCGTTACTCCACATGAGTATGGAAGTCTTCACCAACACCCTCGCTATGATCACCATATTGGAGAATGCCTACTTTATGGCCCTCCTCTTCTTCATACTAGTCTCACCTATGGGGGACTTGATACTACTACCTACACACCTAAACCACCATCACAACCCCACCCATTATCCACTAACTTCCAATCACTTACCAATCACCATTTTGCCCACACCTTCCTGCACCATTGTGCGTGGAAGGGTTTTGGTTTTGTCTTCTTTGAGCAAGGTCGCCATACCATTATTCCATGTACCACCCACAAGCATAATGATCGTAGTGGTATCGGCTTCGCTGAACCTCCTATGAAACAGGCCCATATTGAACTCATTATAGACCCTAGCCCTTCTCCACCTTCATCACCGCCCTCATCGATGGAGTCGATGGATCCTGAATCTATCCCTCCTAACTTTTTTTTTTTCATAAACACCATTTCCTTGGGGCCTCTGACTTATCAACGCGAAGGCGAGGCCCCTTCCACTCTTCCATTCATGTATCCTGAGATGATTGACGATGACACACAGGCCATTAATGTCATTCAATGTCAGGATGATGAATCCATACTCACCTACCTTGGTGTAGAAGACTCATATATTCATCGGTCTTTACATTCTGAGGCGCAAACTATGTTGAATGAATCGACTATTGAGATCAACATTCATACTCAAGATGACCCATACATCCTAAAGATTGAACAATCTCTAGATGCTACTGAACAGGAAGCCATCACCTCCTTTCTCTGAGCTCATAACCACACTTTCGCTTGGTCTTACGCAAACATGCCCAGTATTGACCCCACCATAGTGGTCCACAATATTGTAACCATTCCCAATGCTAAACCTATTAAACAAAAGCTGAGAAAAATGCACCCTCACATTTCTCTTCTCATCAAAGAAGAACTTCAGCACCTTCTTTCGGTTTCCTTCATATTACCCATTGATTATCCTCGTTGGATTTCTAACACTATCCCTATTACTAAAGCAACATGGGGACTTCGTATTTACACAGAATTCCGTGACCTCAACCTCACCTTTCCGAAAGACGACTTCCCCTTACCTGGTATTGATCAACTTGTGGACCTTACCACGGGTCACGAGATGCTCTCACTCATGGATGGTTTCTTGGGTTATAACCAAATTTTTCTTTCCCTAGAAGATCAACACAAGACCGCATTCATTACCCCTTGGGGGACTTTCTGCTATCGAGTCATGCCTTTTTACCTTAAAAATGCTGGTGCTACATATCACCATGCTATGACTTACATCTTCCATGATATCATGCATCACATATTGGAGGATTACGTGGATGATCTCTTGGCTAAATCTAAATGCCACATCTAGCACCTTGTTGTCCTCAAAACCATATTTGACCGCCTCATTAAATATTGCATCCGCCTTCAGCCTAAAAATCGTGTCTTCGCGGTTCTCTCAGGAAATATCCTCAAATTTATCTTTTCCTTATGTGGTATAGAAGTTGACCCAGTAAAATTCAAGGCCATTCTAGAAATTCCTCCACCCATGAACCTCAAAGAACTCTGTAGCCTGCAAGGTAAATTGCAGTCCATTCACTGATTTATTTCCCAACTCTCTAACCAATGTCAACCATTTCATCATATGCTTAGGAAGAATGTCTCCTTTAAATGGGATGATGACTATCACAAAGCTTTTGAGGCCTTAAAACAATACCTTCTCCAACCACCTGTACTTATCCCACCTAAAGACGACCAGCCTTTTTACCTATACATATCAGCTACCGATCACTCCTTGGGAGCCATGCTCGCTCATCGTGATGAACAACATAAGGAGCAGGTGGTTTATTATATAAGCCGTACCCTTCTGGACTACGAAAGCCGATACACTTACCCTCAAAAACTATGTTTAGCCTTAGCTTTCATTGCCACCAAACTCCGCCATTACCTACTCAACCACAAAACCTATGTTGTGACCAACACCGACCCTTTACACATCATGTACGCTAAACCTTATCAAAATCAGTGCACCACGTGATGGCTTATGCTTTGAGCTGATCTTGACCTCGAATTCATCCACCAAAAGTCCATTAAGGGCTACGCTATTACTGACCAACTGGTTGACGCACCTGTTGCCAGGGACTAACCCTCAAACTTTGATTTCCCTGACGAATCCATTACTAACCTCTCTTTGGATGACGACCCTTACCAAATGACCTTATTCTTTGACGGTTCCAAATGTCAGCGTGGGGGTGGTGCAGGAATTATCCTCATTCCTCTTGATGGTAAACCCATGCCCTTATCATTTAAAATCGACTTTGAATGCACCAACAATATCACTGAATACGAAGTGCTCGTATTGGGTCTCATGACTGCCTATACCTTAGACGTTAATTCCATTAATATCTTTGGTGATTCTCAAGTGGTAGTAAACCAAGTCAATGGTGTTTATTAGTGTCATAATGAAATACTTCAAGAATACAAATGCTACATCGGCATCATGTTGAGTACCTTTGACCGCTATAAAATTCAAACCGTCCCGCGATCCACTAATAAATTCGTGGATACCATGGCCTGCCTCACTTCTCAAATACCTGCTTCGCCTGACGATTCAGACATCTTTGTTACCATAAAATGCATGCCAATACCTTCTTATAAATCTTGTTGTATTAACCTCATCCAAACTACCTCACTGAACACATAAGATTTTTGGTATAAACAGCTTGCAGACTACCTTTCCATTTCTATATTGCCTCTTGATCTCACATGTAATGGACAACATGCCTTTCTCAAAAAGGCCTCTCGTTATGTCATCATGGGTGGCCTTCTCTATAAACAAGGATTTAACGGTATTCTCTTATGATGCCTCACCAGCTCTGAAATCCCCTATACCATTAAAGAAGTTCACGATGGCATATGTGGAGGTCACTTCAGTGGCCTTGTTGTTGCTAAGCATATTCTTCACCTAGGCTATTACAGGCCGACCCTTAATCATGATTGTTGCTACTATGTCAAATGCTGCATGAAATGTCAACAACATTCCAACCTTCATCATACACCCAGTCATGCCTTACAGGTATCCCATGACCTTTGGCCATTCTCTCAATGGGGTTTGGATCTTGTCGGAGAAATCAATCCTCATTCTTCCCAATGCCATCAATGGATCATAAATTCTACCGAATACTACACAAAATGGGTAGAAGACATACCTCTCATTTCCATAAAAGCTGAGAAAATAGGTGAGTTTATTAACCATCACATCATTTTTCACTTTGGTGTCCCTCATCGCTTCATCACTGACAATGGAAAACAATTCAAAAACAAAACACTATAAAACCTTTGCGATGCCTTTGGCATTCAGCTTAGTTTCTCCTCACCTTATTACCCATAAACCAATGGCCAAGTCAAATCCACTAACAAAACCCTCAACAAAATTCTCATGAAAGTGGTTGATGATATTGGGAAGGATTGGCATACGCACATTCCTTTCGCCCTATGGGCATACCACACTAGTATTCGCACCTCCACTCTGGCCACACCCTTTTCTCTAGTCTACGATACAGAGGTTGTTTTGCCTCTCGAAGTCTAGATCCCCTCACTCTGCATTTCTCTCCATGACATGCTTACTGATGATGTCTTTCGTCAGGACCACTTGGCATAGCTGGAATTATTAGACGAACATCGTCTTAATGCTCTAGATCACCTCCAATTCTATCAAAAATGCATCAAGCATGCCTATGAAAAGCATGTTCATGAATACACCTTCCAAGTTGGTGACCTTGTTTTGAAAGAAAATCAACACGTAACCAAAGCGCAGAAAAGAAAATGGGGAAAATTTGATCCTAATTGGCTTGGACCATACATTGTAACTCATACCTATGGATCAGGTGCTTGTCGTTTGTCCTCGCTTGAGGGTAAACCCAAACCTGAGCCCCTTAACGCATTACATCTTCGACCATTCTACTATTGACCTCTAGTCCTACATCACTATTTATCTAGTTCATGTTCATCCCTTGAGCACCATTTACCTTTTCCACACCTCATCTCCAACGACTAAACAAGGATCATGTGATTACCCTGTCCCCCTTTTGCCTTTTCTTAAATATGTGCACTACGGCTCTGCACATTGCATGATTCTCATGGATACTTTTTGTCTTATTTTTAGATGAGATCCCATGGTCATTCACCTTTTCCTTCTCAACAAGAACCAAATGCTTCGTTATAGTCTTGTCCATGACTTAAAATCCAAAAAAAAAACAAGATGAATCCCTCAAAAGGACATCTTCCAAAATAAGGGATCAACTCCTTGAGTCAAACTTCCAATATAAAAGATGAATCCCTTAAAAGGACATCTTCCACCCTCAATTTTCAATATAAGTATATTACACCCTCGAAGGACAGCTATACAAAGCTCACAACTCTCTACATAGTTTTTTCCAAAAAGAAGACTATTGTTTCTCAAAAATCAAAATTTATAAGCTTCCTGCATCAATCAGCTTTGCGAAGAGCTCAAGGAGACATATACTCATCCTTTATAGACTTCCTACATCGATCAATCTATCTAAAAGTCAAAAAAAATATGTCTTTTCGTCATGGACTTGCCTATTGTGATCTTGGATCTATTGCCCAAGGAATTCTACTTCCCATTCTATGACCCAATTACCTGCACCTCCTTACCCATTGTCTTTTCACTTCATACCTCAAGGGACCTGCTAAACCTATGACATTTGGTGATCATGTGACTCTTCATCACTCTTAGAATTATCAATCATGTAATGTCTTTAGGGTCTTATGTTCATTAGGTTATCTATAGATGTGTTTCAAACGTTTTGATCCTTGCCAATCGGGTGGCTTTCTTGTCCCCTCTTATCTTTTCTCTTCTTCATTACCTTTTGATCTTTTTATACAGGACTTAGTCCTCAACACTTACCTTTTGGGGTCATCCTCCCCTTTTTCCATAGTCACTCTTACCTGCAACATTTTAACTATCATCTACCCCCACCTATTAAACCCAAACCCACAACATGACCACAAACCTACCAACTCGTTTTCATCTTTTTCCCTAGCTTATGGGTGAACTACATAGGTCTGAGGTCCCTTTTCATTGGGACTATGTAGGCAGAACTTTTAGGGCATGGGGCCCTGGAGGGTTAGCTTGACCACTCTTTACCCTAACCATTTTGCCCACCTTTACCTGATTTCTTGTTCATATCAAATATCTCAACATCTAAACCATATAAACCATATACCACATAACTTTTACCACTTATATTATTTCACATTTTCATCCATACCTTACATTTTTCCACATTTAACATTATTTCATGCATTTATATTACCATTTTTTATCCAAATATTGAAATAACTCAACCATGCCTAAACTGACCTAACTCGATCCATGCCTAAACCGACTTGACTCAACCATGCCTAATAACCTAACTTGATCCATGACTAAACTGACCTAACTCAACCATGCCTAAAAACCGAACTCAACCATGCCTAAAATGACCTAACTCAACCATGCCTAACAACCTAACTCAACCATGCCTAAACTGACCTAACTCAACCATGCCTAACAACCTAATTCAACCATGCCTAACAACCTAACTCAACCATGCCTAAACCAACCTGACTAGATCCATGCCTAAACCAACCTAACTCGATCCATGCCTAAACTGACCTGACTCAACCATGCCTAACCGACCTAACTCGATCCATGCCTAAACAACCTAACTCGATCCATGCCTATGACCTGACACTATCATGCCTCGCTCATCTATTTTCCATCCATATCATAAGTAAAGTAAAACTCATACACATCACAACAGCATCACCTAAATATCATTTATCTCCTCATATATACATGTGTGTGTCAATACACTATCCACTTGTATCACATAAATGTGTATCTCAATAAACATGCCTGTCTCATAATGGCTATCATCTAAAAAATGTCAGCCCATAGGCCGATATACTATAAATAATCATCATCGACTTGCAGGTCGCTATCCAATACAAAAATGTCTTCAGCTCGTAGGTCGGTATCATGTACAAAAAAATAAATACAATATCTCTTTGGCATGCAATCCTGTCTAATATATCATACATACAAAAATGACTCAGCACGTAGGCCAGTCCACAGCAAATCACTGTGTCTCTCCTGACCCCTCTGTTGCACCTGTTTGGGGTCCAGTACCTACCTCACCTCTTGCTGATGGCCCCTCACCTGGAGCTAGCCTCTGCACACTAGTGACCTCACCACAACCCTGTCCCTGGGCTCGCTGACCCCCTGTGCTCTCCACACTATGAGTGTAGGATATAGTCCTCTCACTAGAGGCCTGTTGTGCTCTGTACTCGACATAGGAGGGCACATCTAGCCTAGCAGCTAACAAATGATCATGGTAATACTGTGCCTCTCCTAGGGCATCTCTGAACTTGGCCATGGGCACTGTCTGTGGAGGTGCCATGGGGCCCGCTACCTACGTAGGTACATGTACAATAGGACCATGTCCCTGAACCTGCACTGAATACTATACTAGTGTTAGATCTTGAGTTGGCCCTAGAATTTTTGCCTGTGCATGTAGCTAGGCCTGTAGGGTAGTAATATGTGCCTTTACTACTATCAACTAGCCCTGCAGACCCATAACTTGTCCTTGCGCTATGGCCAACTAGCCCCGTAAAGCATGAACCTGCATCTGTAGGGTGGCTATCTGCCCTCCATCTCCACCTACCTCCTCTCCCTCTCCATCTACCCCTACCTTTGCCTATGCAGGTACCTATCCCTACCCGGCTTGAGCCTGCAGCTTCGCTATCTAGGCCTGTAATGTGGCAACATGTGCCTCTGTACCTATCAGTTGCCCCTACATGATACCAAACCACATCACCAACGTAGCCACCTGCCCCATAAGGCATCTCTCTGAAATGTGATGGTGGCTAAGTCTGGCTGCCCTAGCCTTGGTGGTATGGCTCTTAGCTGTGCCGCCCACCACTACCTATACCCATCTGTAACCCCAACATCTTCAATTTGAGTATCTATAGGCTGCTCCTCTTGTCCAGTCGGCACTGTGGGTCATGGTGGAGACATAGGTCTCTCCACATCATCTCTCCGGTACTGCGGGAATAGAGGTGGTACATCCTGCACTAATCCACATTGGCGTCTAACCTGCTCTACGGGTATCTTCTCATGCTCCCCCACTCTCCTCCCCTCTATCCACAAATGTATCTATAGCCCAGCTAGCTCCATGGCCATCTGTCTGTATGAAAGGAAGCCCACATATGGCCTCCAAATGACATCCACCCCGGATAGCCCCTCCAACAACCTTCTGTAATAAGCTACATCGTGTATAGCTCTGGCACCTCGAGCCTCTCCCATGGCTAGCACCCACCGCCTATACCCCACTCTCAAAACTCTCCATGGGAATGCATCTACCCGAGGCATCCCCACTGGTCAAACACAAACAATGTGCTCATACGCCTAGCAATGTAGTAGTACCTTCACCTCTGGCCCTCCATCCTCTTCCACCTCCTTGAATCCATTGTTGACACCTTATTATTTTACCCCTACCTCCGCCTTCCCATGTCGTGATCTCGATATTTGGACCTAGACCATCACTAGTGACCTTTGACCTCATGTGTTTGCTATACCTTACAGCATTGTTACCTATGTTGTTGACCTAATGACCTTACCTAGCCTATTGTCGTGACCATTTATCCTGACCCTACCTTTGGTGTACCAGAACATACCTAAATGTTCTTGCACCTAACCTATGTTGTGTTTCCTGACCTTATCATATACCTTGGATACCGAATTCACTTCACTCTTGTTTGGATAAACCTATCGACCTTAGACGATGTAGATTTTTCCTGCTCTTCAACCCGATAGTGTGCTGCAGTTTATACGTGTATGTGCATTTGACTGCTGCTACCTTTGACCTTGACCCATTACCTAGATTTCCCGAGTATACCTTTCACCCTCTTCCCCTACACTTGTTTACCTTTTCTTCACATTTACCTTTTATCAAACCACTCACCACTTTAGCCGGTTTCTTCGTCAGTTCTTGGTTTGAGGGGGATCACCTTCACCTGCACATGGGGCAACCACATCTTATTTTTGTTAGCATCGCTTACCAATACAAGCTATGCAACAAAAATGGGCAAAATGTAGACACTAAAATCAGGTCACACTCCCCTTTCATACCTCAACCAATAATCCCCCTTTATTACATTTACCTAGCCATGACCCCCTTCACCCCACTAATATTAATTTAATCAACTTAATTAAATTAATGCTTTACCCTCACTATATTTATTACTTAAATATCTTATTTTAAATAATATCTACACAAACACTTCACCCAGACACCTCGTCAATCTAACTCACCCTAAGAACTATTCTTAGCAAGTTATCATAACTAACTAAGACTTACCTAGACCCTAAAAATCAATGCCTACACTCCCTCTAACCACATTCCCACATGCTTACAAGAAACTCCCAGTTGAATCCGGGAGATAACCATACAATATCTGAGGAAATTAGGAGGATATCCCTAAGTTTAGTAAACCTAGGAAATCCCACCTTGACTGACGTCAGTTACCCATAACCATCGCAGGTTAAGATGGACTGCCATCAGTTACCCCTTTTTAACTCCTAAACTACCTTATTCTCAAGGTTGGCAAACATTGGGAGAAAGTTAATGAGCAAGAATTATATATAAAAAAGATAATGCATCTTCAGAGAGCCAATTCCAGTAAGAACTCACATCTAAGGAAGGAGATTGAGCATCTTCTCCTGCACAACCCTCCCAGCCATGATCTAATTTATCCAAGCAAAGAGGAGTGTGCATGCAACCCATACAAAAGATTTTCTTCAATTGGTAATCACTTGTAGCCTCCAAATCTATCATCAACACCTCCATCCTTCACACACAGATCTTCAGGAATGAAATCCAAGTAAGTATAATGTCATACTTTCCTGGTTATTTCATTTCATCATTATTTTATCATTCATTGTTTATCTTGCTCTCTATTGACCTTCTCCGACATTTTCACCTCCATATACCCATTAAAGCCTCACAAAAGCCTACTCCAGTCACCCAATACCTTGTCTCGACCAACCAAAGTCCTTTGTACAATCACAAAGGAGACCTAAAGCTTGTTCTGTGACATTTTCAGATCTCACAGTTACCGGCACCAGTTACATCTAACCGCCGTCGGTCACCCCTGACTGACACCAATCTCTGTATTTACCTACATAGGCTAGAACAGAGACCTACCCACCTAATTTCATCTCACCCTCATTCACCGTTGACCTACCCGAGACCTTTATCAAACCTGTAGAACCCAGAACCAACCATTTGACTTGTGGATTCTATTCTAGCTTAGCCTGTTAGATTATATCTATTTCTTATTGTGTTTTAAGTGAGAGACCTAAATCATTTTAAAATAATAATAGGATTTACTTTGTTTACAACATTAATTTTTTTAAAATAGTGGACTGATAGCCATCTAGGAAGTACCATACTTCCTGGATCTAGCTTATGTTAGGCAGTTCACTGCCCATATTGTTTAATTCTTTCTGGTGGTCTTTTTTTCATTACATGTAGTTCCTCCTAGCCAAAAGGAAGCTCTCATGGTCAGGTGTGGATTTAGAAGTCATACACATGCAACAACCCATCAACTGACATTTGAACAGGGATTCCTCCTATGCCCGTTACCCTATTTGTTTCGTCAACAATTCAAAGAAACAATCTAAGAAAAATAGGTGAAATAATATGAACTCCATATCCATCATCTTTTATAGGACATGGTTGTCCTTAACATTCGAGGAAGTAGTTACTAGTTGGAGGATACAATGAAATTCCTCCCAATATTTCTTCTACCGACGGTTTCATATCACCCAAAAAACTAGGATGGTATACATATCTCTTCAAACACATTTAGGGAAGCAGTTAAAGGTTAGAGGAGATAGAGAAATTACTCCCTATACTTCTTCAGCCTATGGCATCGAATCGCTTAAAAAACCCAGGCAATACAGGATATCTTTCTACACTCTTTCTCTCAACATGGATCAGGTGCATATGTTCCATTTACATTTTTCATTTGCATATTTTACATTTACATTTTTTACATACATATACATGCATCTTTTACATTGTGTTTCTACATATGCGTACATACATATTTGACTACTTAATCATTTTCTCCTTGTAGGTCTGGCTGTATGAGAAACAAGCAATGAAAGGGGAGCAATAAAAACAACAATGGTGTCAACAACAACACTTCACGATGACACACTTTCCACACTAACCATGTAGGTACACTACACACATCAGATCACATGCGTTTCCACCCTAGGTTCACTCTCATCACTTTTTTTCATTTTGAATATTTAGTTTCCATGCTCCATCATCTTTTTTTCATTCCACACTTTGTCTAGTCCTTCGATACACTTTTTGCATTACTCTACATTGAAATTAAGTACGCATCTCTATCTACTTTATGTTACCAAGATTTCCACTCACCAACATAAAGTGGAGGAAAATGTAGACACAAAATAATTCACTTTAGACAATATTTAGTCCCGGTCTCATACTACTATTTAGAAGGTGTTAAGTGAAGAAAGTACTAATTAACCTCCATCTTTTGGCCATATTGCTTTATCTTACTTCATCATTCTTGACATATACCACATATATGTCTAATCATTTTTTCTCATTTCCCATCATTTTAGCTCTGACTAGGGCACCCAAGCTAGTACTGAGGCACCCGTGGGCGCCCTTGTCCCACCAGGGGTGCCCCAGTCCTTTTTTAAATTTCCCACCACTTTTTGGGCTCTTTCTAGTTGTTTGAGGTCTTTATCTTTTTAGTGGTCGACCATTTTGGGGTTAATTATGAAATTAGATAAAGAGAACCCTATAAATATAAATCTATAAGACTATAATGAGGGACCAAGCACTATCACTACTATCATCCACCTAGAGTTGCATCCATCTATTGCATTGGAGATCATTTTGCATCCACATAACTCCATCACAAATCACAAGGCTAGGACATCTACATCACACATAGCATAGAGGAGGATTTTATTCTATTCCATCTACCATTATATTACATTTTCTACATGTATTTATCTCATTACATCACAAAGTGTGAGTGACACAAGAGAAACCTAGGGCATGTTTCACACACACACACAAAACTATAGTTGGGTCTGGAATGTAGTGCATCAGTCAGTTAGTAAGACCACCATTGTGGCAGCTGAGATTAGTCTGACCCTATCATATGCATTTTAATTTTTATGGATTGATGTTTGTTTAGGGTTTTACAGTTCTTTCTATTCGTCTTGGAATATCAGTGACATCTGAAATAGTACAGTAAACTTGATGTGATAAACAACAAAGGTTTTGGACCACCTGTCAAACCTGTGAAGATCAGTTCTGAATCTTTTGTATAGACCAGGGAGCCTATTCTATAGACTAGAGCACCCGTAGGCACCCCAGTCCCTTTTCAAGTGCTCCAGTCTAGCCATATTACCCATATCCATCCTTTTTGGGGTTTCTACACAGTCGTTCCTACTTCTAGATTCCACATTCATCTTTGTGACATAGTCATGTGAGCATCTGCTATCCAGTGGAGTTATTTCCTCTTCTCCCTTGCACATTAGGGTTTATATTTACATTTTTTAGTTTCTTAGGTCATCTACATATCTCTTTACTATATTTATTTACTTTATTTACAGTATTTTATAGCTTAGATTAATTAGTGTATATATTACATTTTTAGTTAAGAAAAAGAGATCTGTTAGTGACATTAGGACTTTAGAGATCTTATTTACTTTAAGCTTGAGAACTCCTTCATCGATCCCATCGATTCCTTCTTTATCCTTTTCAGCCACTGATTCCATATTTGGATTATCACTTCCTTCAAAGAATAAGCTATTGAAATTATCTCTATGTTATAATAAGTCTAGGAGCTGATTGTCATCATTGAATAATTTCCCGTGATTCACATTATCGGGCATGTTGGATCTAAAAATGACCTCCACGGTCACCTTATCTTTTCCAAAATATGGATGTAGTGTCACTAAGGAAGTTGACACCACAAGAGAATCATCCCTCTCATTCTTATCTTGAGGGATGGATTGGATGAAGAAAGCATCAGAATATTCAATGCAATCTCACACCCTATTTTTATAGTGTCAAAGTCTTGACTTATTCACTTGATATTGTTTCCTCACCTACTTGACAATCACTTCAGTATCTCGAAGACACTTGAGCTTCTTGATTCCCATAGATTCAACGACATCCATACCCAGGAGGAGAGCTTCATATTTTGTTGTTTTATTGGTATTCTCAAATTGAAGCTTGTATAAGAAAGGATAAGTTTCTCCTGAAGGTGATATCATAACAACGCCGGATCTAGATCATGTGCTTGAATGACTATCATCAAATTTCATAGTCCAAAGCTCATATTCTTCATTTTCAGTGAGAAAAGTAAGGTTTTCATCTCTCTCTTATGTGAGGAATAAATTTCCCATCCCACTATCTTGGAATAAAATTTTCTCCCTTGGATCGTCTGATTTTTGTACTGTGTATTTCATCTTACACATTGTAAGCAGTTTCTCCATCTCCCCTTTCACAGGTATGGTCACGGAGGACCAATCCATCTTAATTTCACCACCCAACTCTCTACAAAAAACTTCTACTTAGGAGCATGCTAAAAGAATATGGAATGTCAGCTACCATGATTGTAAGAAATACTTTCTTCTCTGGAAAGTTGGCCAAAACAACCTAAGCATCCTTTATTCTACCTACCAACGTCACTTCTTTAGATTCCATGAAATAGCAAGAGATGTTTTCACAATTCAAGGTAATTCCTAAGACATTTGCTACTTTGATAGGAATCACATTTTCAAAGGCTTCATAGTCAATGATACAATTATTGAGTTGGTAACCTTGGACCAGAAGAGATAGGTGGAAGGGTTCTACTTTGTTAGTCTTAGATACACTAAGCACTAGCATGTTATATGAGGAAGGTGTGGATGGTGTGGGGAGTAGACCTTTAGTATTGGGGTTTACAACATGAGGTTTTGGAGTACCACTTTAGACGGTGTTAACAAACCTCTCAGGTTGAGATGGAGATGTGAGGAGTGGAGATGATGTTGTAGGAATGATAGAATCTTTGCATTATGAATATGGTGTTGTTTTGGGAGTTTGGGTCTCTTTGGTGGGTGTGGTATTAGAATTTTAAGGGGAGGGAGTGGATGGTTTTGTTTGAGCTTTATTATATTTAGTCGGGGTGGCTTTGGGTGAAGCGCTGCTTTTAGAAACAAATTTTGAACTAGGGGACGTATCAAAGGACTTACTTGGTGTGGCAAATGAATTTTTTCTTGCTATCATATCTGGTTTCTCCTTGGTTGAGTCCATTGATGGTGGTAGTGGTGATCCTCTACTATTGATGTTGTTTTATGAGACTTCAATAGAGGATCCTCTTTCTTTTTCTTTGTTGTTGCTGCCGAAGATGATGCTTCTTTCTTTAATTAGGCCTAAGTGAACACTGCACACAAGAAGCTTAGTGCTTCCTCATCATCTTCATCTTCACTTGCTAAAACATACTCAATAAGACCATTTTGAGCCTCACCATCAACCTCTTCGACTTCAAGATAATTTCCATCATCACATCCTTCTTCTTCTTTTGTTCCTCTATCTTCGCCTCCTCTTCTAGTTCTTAGGCATCACACGTAGCATTGACAGGAGGTTCTTTGAGAGTGATCTTGCATGAAGGTGGGGTGATTTTTGACCAGTTCAAAGGCTTGGGCTTCCTTGGTGTGTTCCTCATGGTGATCTAATAAAGTTGCTTCTTTAAATCATTCATATCATTAGCCATCTTTTGGATCATTGGATCAATGAGAACTGAGCCCGAAATTTTCCATTTTTGCTTCCCATTGGGATTCTTTACCTTGTCAGACATGATCAAATCATCTTCTATTTCAATAGCATAATCTTGTCTTTCTTTCAAATCAGTGGGTTGAGATCATATCAGGAAGCACCCAGCTTCTGGTTGTAAATCACTAATAAAGAATATTTTCAAATTATTATCTGAAGGCATGACATCCTCTAGAATTATTATGAATATACAGTTATACTTGGCTATGAAATATCTAATGAATTTAGTCGGCTCCTTCTTCATCTATACTAGTTAAACCAATATCTCCTGAAATTATTTTGTAGTTTTAAATCTATGATCAAATCTAGTTCTTATTTTGTACCAATAAGTGATACACCTTGTAGGTAGCAATTAAAACCATTTTCTATACCGCTTCATTTTCTATAATGACTGATACATCTCCATCTTCTATACCCAACACACCACATGCAGTAATGAAATCCACTACATGCTCGTCAAGGAGTTGGGAACTGTATCCTTTGAATTTTAGAATGATTTTCCTTGATCCCCATGGTAGCTCATGGATCAGTTGCAGAAGTGCAAGTGGGTCGGTATTTCTACCCCATGGTACAATTGGTCTAGGTCTATTTTCCTCTACCATTTCATTTATGATTCTTGCTTCCAACCTTTCTCTAGCTGTGGCTTGGGTTGCTACTCTAACATTGGCTCTTTTTTGACCTCTTTCAATCTCTTCAATCTTAGCTTTTACTTCTACTTCAGCTCTTACTTCAGCTTCAATCCTTACTAGAGTTGCTTCTTTAGTTTCTACATCAGTGAAGTCTTCAAGATCTTTGTTTATGTATGGAAACTCGACGTCCAACGGGTTGACAAAACTTGGACTTCTGGTGGGAGTAGTTGTTGGATGAAGGGGAGACCTTGGATTTCTGATCATTTCTTTTCTTCATTAGAGCTCTTCAAAAATTGGGTCAATTTTTCCTCCTTTCCTTTGTAGCCGAGTGTATCTTCTATGTGCCAGCTTGTAAAACAAAGCTCTCCTTTGTGGTACCTAAATATGTCTTGCTCTTTCTAATTCAACGGCATGTTCTTCTTCAACGTCCAATACTCTCGTAGGAATGAAGTACTAGGTGAAGATTTTCCTATGATGCCAGATAGCCTCTCTCAAGTCTGATGTAATATCCTCTTGAATATGGAATAATAACTCGTGTCTTTCAACATGAGGATTACTTGGAATAGCCATGATTTTGAGACATAAGACTCATGTGACTTTTCAACTTCCAGATTTTTTATTTTTTGGTTTTTTGAATTTTTTTGTATTTCCTGAGGTTGTATTTTAGGTACAGATGCTTCCAAGTCTACCCCACTATGGGCACCAAAACTGTTGTTGAGAAAAATTTTCGGGTAGACAAATTGATGAACTTCTTGAAAATATTCGAGCAGATTTTCATATGATAAACAAATAACCTTTTTTGTATTTAATTTATCTGGGATTACATAATATATAGGAGAAGTTGCTCCTATATTCAAAGAGAGTGAATCTCCATAAACAACTCTTATAACAACTCTATAATAGCATATGTGAGTTGTTATAAACTCACACAACAAACATTTTTATATGAGTTGTTTAACTCATATTAATTTTTACTATATACGTCAGTAAATCTTGTGTTATCACAATCCACACATAATTAATAATATCACCACTATAAATTCTTAACATTTACCCCTGTAGTGTGAACATTATTAATTTCTAACCTTCACCCCTTAATGTGAACACAGTAAAAAAACCATATTTTGAAGAAGTTGAACCACCTCCTGAAATTACTAGTTAGACCAAGTACAAACTCCATAGATTATCTCTTTACCCTCATAAAGGCATAGTGTCAAGCCAGAATGTTCCCTTCCTCTTTGGGTTCCTGTGGGACTTTCCCTTCCTCTTTGGGCACCTAAATTTTGAATCTCCAAGATCCAAAAGCTTGGCACTAACTGGATAACCATCCCTTGAGTCTACCTTGAAATCTTCTCTTGCTCCCCAAAAGTGAGTTTTCTGAAAATATGAATTTTCCCCAAAATTCTGGAAAGGCGTTTATTCAACAAACCATCACACTGCAAACATGAACTCTAAAATACACACCACAATAGAAAGTATAACAAACACTAACAATATGTAACCACAACTGAAGCAAACCCGTCGTTGGTGACAGATGAGAGGTCGTTGATCAACCTCCAACCTTTATTTTCCTCCATCATCCGAGAGATGTGTTGCTAACTCAGCCAATTTTGATCATGAAGCACAATTACAACATGGACGTCGGATTACACCAAAAATACGTCCGTAAGGCAAAAAAATATTATATTTTTTGTACTTTTGACTCCGACTGAAAATGAACTTTTGACGAAACACTTGACACAAAAAATGACTTATAATGAGACTCTTGATACTAAGGACACAATAACATACACTAACATGACTCAAGCTTTCCATAAATAACTCTTAACACATCGACCTTTTACTAATAAAACAAAAATATTATAAGACATAGACTACATGTTTAAACGTTACAAATTTTAAAAGGATTGACTAGACATCTATGACGTAGAGACCAAAGATTAAACTAAATACTAACAACATTTTAAACACATCGAGTATAAAATGAGACTCAACGTGACACTTTTAATTTTGAGAAGAATTTCAAATGAAAAGATTTGACACAAAATATAAAAGTTATAAATAGACTCAACATCTAAACATGACCTTGACTTATACTAAATGAATGAATATGAATCGAGCACAAATCTAACAAGCTTGGTGGTTTGAAGAATGAACGAAGGAAAAGAGAAAACTTTCCTTCTAATGCAGGTATCTATCAATTGCATTGTCGTGTTCACAGTATGAATCAAGAGGCGTGTTTGAACAACTAGAGCTTATAGAACATATTGAAACCATGATCTGAGGAAAGAGATTTGGTGCAGATCCACACGAAATTTTCTAAAAAAATGTATGTCATACTAAATAATGAGCTATCAATTAAGTCGTTGTGTGCAGACAAGTAGCCCAAGAAACTTGAACACGTTGAGCCTTTGAATTGTAGAGACAACTTGCAGGAGGGTAAGACGCGAGGTGGACAGAAAGATAAAGGAAAATATGCTTCCTATCCTAGTATCAATGAGAGCCATGAGCCACCAAATAGAAGGTTAGAGGAGACTGATTCACAGTTATGTAGAAAAATGAATGGATTTGTATCAGTCTTACCTATTGACAAGTCGTAAAAATTATACAATGAATAAGCGACGTGGCTATTAAGGAGAGATTGAAAATGATGGAGATTCCATTTATTTAAGGACTCAGAATATGCCTGCAGCATGGTGGGGATCATATATTCATGCTACCAATCCCTAAATGTAATGTATTTGACTGATCTAAATATTACAGGGATGAGAATGAAGATCTGGTAGTATTGGGCAGAGAGAAGGCCAAGCAGCATAAGCGTGGGCTATACACACATGGATACAATAAAATGAACTCCAAAGGTTACTGCTAAAACTCTATCTTAATAACCCTTGATCAAGAACCCAAGGGGTTTGACTATTTTCCTACAGAGATCAATACAAAAATGCAACTACCTTGAGAATTGTTCTCAATTTTTTATTTTTCATTTTTCATTCTCGAGAGAGAATCTCAAAACAACTGCCCCCTTTCTCATATCATTCTAAATTCTCCATCAGATAAGCCTATAAATTTATCAGATAATCAATGCTCTTAGAGCTTGTGCTCTGATACCAGATGAAAAGGTTCAAGCAGACTTTCATATAATAAAAAAAAAACCTTTTATTGTATTTCATTTATCCGGGATTACATAATATATAGCAGAAGTTGCTCCTATATTTAAGGAGAGTGAATCTCTATAAAAAAACTCCAATAACAACTCTATAATAACATACATGATTTGTCATAACTCACACAACAAACATTGTTATATGAGTTGTTTAACTCATATTAATTTCTACTATATACGTGAGTAAATCTCACGTTATTACAATCCACACATAATTAATAATGTCACCACTGTAAATTCCTAACACTTTTTTCCAACACTCTGGGAATCTAAGTCCCTCTACTTGAACAGTGCAGCTTTGTGTTTACATGTGTGCGTGAAAAGTGGTTTCTGTGGTGGCCTTGTAGGTGGGGATCCAATAGGGTCACTCCACTGACCCTGTGGAAAAGCTAGCAATTGCTTGCTAGAGAAGACTTTGCAAGAGATAGGGAAAGGGAGTGAGGAAAAGGGAGAGGTATTAATTTTGTAGGTAGAAAATCAGACTCCTACACCCATTAATTAGAAAATTCCATCAAACATGAACTAGAAGATAAAAATCCTACAAATGGCAATAAGACTTGTTAAGATTTATGAGCACAAAGTATCAATAAATCCTTCAATCAAAAAAGGATAGAAACTCCTTCTTGTATTGATGTTTGAGAAAAATTATACATGGTAAGAGTGGGAAGAATGCATAAATGAGTAGTAGAAGAAAATTGTTATCTCTTTGTTTCTTCACAAGGATCACTCTCTCATGAACTCACAAAAAATGACAACCCTTTGCAAAATAGGTTCCTTTACAATTTATAGAAAGATAATATGACTCTTCGCCTACCCTCCAATGACATTTCATTTTCCTTTACACATTTTAAGACTTTTCACAATCTTAGGAAATATTAAGTCCCTTTTTATAATACAAAGGTGACTTATTAGACTATAATCCTAAAGTTACTTTTTAATCACAAAAATAATGAATTATGAAAAATCGTAACCTCAACAAAAAAAATAGAACATTAAGTGAGAGAACAAAAGGGGGGTGAGAAGAGAAAGAAAAGAGAGAGAGAAGACTAGGCTGATGAAGAAACCTCCCTTACTGATCCTACATCCTTACATGACTGCTCTCTGATTAGGTTCAATTGGGAAATCTCGACGCCTTTGAACTCTTTGTTGAATCATGCCATCGTAGAATCTATTTTGTCTATGTGAGGGATAGGCATGCAACTCAAATATTATGTCCAACCATCTATAGCATCACTGATATCTTTACATTTTTCAAACCATGACTTATGTTTCTCTATAATGAATGCAATGGTGGCCCAAATCCCTGATAAAGACTCCAAGGTGTCCTTATTAAAAGATTATAAATCTCCAACTGTTTTCTTAATTTGTATTTAAAATGGACTCAACAACTCATCTGCAGTGGTATGTTCCTCCATCATGGGCACTCTAAGTTTCTAAATTCTTTGGTTTACGTGATCTTGTATCTTGTAGGCTCATTCCTTGTTTCAGTCAAATTCATCGATGGCCTAATTGATTATTTCATATCTAGTGATGAGATTCCTTTCCCACACACATGAAAAGTCCTCTTCTAGGGCATTGAAGGTATTCTTACTTACCAATTCTCTTAAACGAGTATTGCCCATCTCTTCCACCAATGGATACATTAGGTCCTTATGATATTTTTCATTTTCCAATTCTTCTATGAGCGTCTAAGCTTTCTCCATAGTTACACACATGTATTTGAAAAGTGATATTACCTATGGGATCAATGCTTTTCCTTTCTCCAAGATTGTACCCATTCATTTACTATTTTCTTGTCCCTGTATGGTGAACTCTTGAGTCTTTCTAATGGATTTTGGATCAATGTTGTTTATAGGAGCTACTTCCTCAATCTATATTGGTGAGACATTTTGATTCACTAGATGTTGCATGTAGGAAGAGAGCATTTGTACTTGTTCTTCCAAATATCCTTTTCTTGTATTCTTGATTTATTTCCATGAGGCGTGTGGAAGATTTCTGAAACATATGCTCATCTCCTTCATGGGTGGCTGGGCCTAATGGAATGGTACTCAATTCATAATCAGTTCATGTCATTTATTCCAATGGATTGATTACCTTGGGTTAGACCAATTCAATTTACTGTTCACCTCTTTCACTGCTGAAAAAGCTTGAGGCCGCATGAGAAAACTTCCTCTTCTTTCCTCTGGCCAATGAAATTATTGCTGATAGGTTAGGGATTGTGACCTGTTGGACGGTATGATTTTATTTTGAAATAATTTCCCTCATTCAAGGGAACATCTAACCTTCTTCTGGATCTGCAATTTCCATGCTTTTCATTTCTTTCTCGATGAAAGGGTTATTTCCTACGAAGGGGTAACAAGAGTGACAACAAGAGGAGGGACATTCTACGGCTGTTTAGGAGTTTGAATTTGGACTTCTTCTTCTTTATAAACTTGTGTCTCCACTAATAGATATTCCATTGTTTTGGATTTCTTAGGTGACCCCTCATGGCAAGGGGCCTCCAACTCTGTAGCCTTTTTCTTTGAACTCAATCCTGAGCTGCGTGAACTCAAAGCAACCTCCATAACCTTCAATGATGAATGATGGGAGACATGTCTCTAAGGTGTGGGAAAAATTATATACTTGAGGGTAGCATATTTCTCTATTGGAACCACTCATTTATTCTCTTGATCACCTTCTTTGTTCGCTATGCAATGTCACCAAACTCACAAACAATCCAATTTACCTGCAAAAAAGGAGAAGCCTTCGCCTCCCTGTACTTTGGATCGTACAACTCAGTTCCATCATCTTACACACCTTCTTCATACCATGGGAACTTAAATTTCTTCATTTATTCGATAATCATTCTCATATAGTCTCATTCTCGGACATTGAAATCATCCACATAATTGGCCCAATATTATTCTACTTGTGGAACATGACGTAACTGTGGGACATAGAATGTGTCTGGATTAACCCAAATGTCGAAATTGGCTCTGGGGATGTATGAATGCAAACTTAGGTTTACGAAGGCCGCCTCTAAGTGGGATGCATCATTGACATTCTTATACATGAAGACCCCAAGTGAGATGGGGAAAGAGACAAGTTTCTTCTTTTGGTTCACAAGACAAATGAGATGGGGAAAAAGACAAGTGATATGGGGATTGAGTATATGTTATCACTTTTAGGATTAGTTATCATTTGTCTTATTATGGATCATGTTATGGATATTTCTTCATATAATGATATGGGTTACTATCATTATAACCAAGTCTATGACCCCTATTATTTCATGAGTAAGGACCTATCCACATCACACCATGGTGTTTTCTATCATAAGATTTTACAAGATAATTTTTTGTAGTGGTTACCCAATGGGAGTCAAACTTAAATTTCTACCACTCACCAACTATGCCTAGCTCTTGTCCCCCTATATTTTTCCAATATATTATTCTTATTATCTCCCAACATAATCTAGAGGTGTGTTTAATTTCCAGATCAATTTTTTGTCATTTTTTATATATTTGGTTTACATTGCACAATGGTGTATGCAGTTAGGATTGAAATATTACACTCTTGAGCTTTCTTTTAGTGTGTGCAAATATTTTGTGTAATTGTGACTTCTCTTATGGAGTGCTCATTAAAATTTGAGTGGTTTTAGAAGTCATCCAGGTGTGCACAAGGTGTGTGATGATCTTTATCATCTTCATTACTCAATGACATGATTTCTAACACATGGCTCACTTCAACTTTACCATGCATGGGAAGATTTTAAAACTTGGCCTCAAAATCTATATTGTGTAATGTGTTGGTCTAAGAAAAATGGCCTCGATTGCCAATCTATCCCTTGTCTATGAACCCTTCTTCCATGGCCGATCTTTGAAACTTGTCCTTAATTAGTGTTATCATTTCCCATAAGGTTATAAACATTTTCTCTTATTTTGTAACATGCACACCTTGGAATTTTTTCACCTTCTTCAAACTCTTTTGGGATCCATCCGTGATGATGCCTTCAATTCCTACAAGGAACGAGAAGAGTGCAAAATTAGTATTGTGAAAGTAAATTAAACAATAAAACAAAACCATATTAAGTGTTTGGCATGCACACTTAGTTAGAAAATACTTCGATTTACATCTTATAATCAAGGATTGAGTACTCTTATTATTTCATAGCATATGCAATACACAAAATTTTCCACAAAGCTTAGTGCATTGTCTTCCTTAGAAGAAACTCCAACACTTTCTTTTTGTAGTATTGGGAGTATCATGAATCCATGTGTAATACCTACACAACATAAAACTTGAGAGACCTAAGTGTTAGGTGTTATATTTTCCCAAGTGAGTTGTAAATCATTCAATTGTATAGCTACAGAAGAGGACTACAAACTTGTGGGTTGGTACATAGTATACAATGAGCTACTTAGAAAATAAGGATGTCACTAAGAATTGGGAATAAATGAGACTCATAATGTATTGGAAGAATGAATGCAAAATCTATTTTTAATGTGAGGATCTTGCACAATATTATGGGACTCAAGGTAACAAGGGATATGCATATGGAGTGTGTGGAACATTGTGTAAGGAAAATACACAATCCATGAATTGAAGGTATCAATGTGTGGGACTTAGGATGTTGTGCAAGGAGTTATACAGAAGGTGAAATGTGCAATGTGCAATAGATTTGAAAAGTACATGTAAAAAGACACAATGGGGTGAATGCAAAAATTCCAAGAAAGACTTTGTGGGGGAATGGATATCACTCAAGGCTATTGCACAAAGTTATTTGAAGGTGAATGCAAAAGGGGACTTCACTTGCATAATAGTAATTAGGACAAGTGATACTACACATGCTTTAAGTGTGAGGAACTCAACAAAATTGGGGCCAAGTAATAATGTGAAGGGGGGCAAGGGAGAAAAGGTGAACTATGTGAAGGGTGAAAATTGGAAGTGGCTAGCAGTATAACCTTTTAGGGAAAGATAAAAGGGGTTCCATTATTCCTAAAGGGAAATTAGGGGAATGTATTTTGGAAACAATAAAAAATGGTGACTCCACTATGAAATACTCCTAAGAATTGCAAAATTGTGAAGTGGTTAGAACCCAAAATCTCTAATTTACATAAGAAACAAACACAACCCCCATACTTAATAAAACATTATGTTTTAAAATTAAAATTAGAATTGAAATATTTGAAGTTATCATGTAACATACTAAGTTTCCATTCTTACAAAGAGTCGAGTGTGTGTGCATGTGAAGTTTATTTACCTTGCCTTGAGGTTATCAGGTCCAACATAAATAGCGATCACTTAGCTTATTTTCTAATAAGGTTTTATTTTGTTGTACTTTTGATATTTTTATCAGAGATGGAACAAGGGGGAAGGCTTTGGCATTGTGATTTAATATAAATTGAATTATATATATATATATATATATATATATATATATATATATATTAGATTAATTATTGAGATAAATGATGTGCAAATTCTAGAATATAGTAATGACACAAGTAACTAAGATGTAAAGTATAAAACCCTAAGCAGGGAAGAGAGATAGGAGTACTTAGTTGATTTCCAAATACATAGGAAGTGATCTAGGATGGTGGAAGTGTTGAAAATATTGGAAAAAATGTCACAAATGCTCATTATGAAATCTGGAACCTAAGAATAATGTTGGACAAGGGTGCTCAATGGTGGAAACTAGCACCTGGGCACTAATGACTATGCAAAAGATCAAAATGTGGTTTTTTTTATATTGCTAGGTTTCACAGTGGATCTTTTTTTATCACATGATGTTTTCACTATGATCGCCAATGATACCTGTAACCTGAAAAATAGAAGTTCACCTGCATAATCCTACAAACTGCATCAAACTTAAAAAGGAAACTATAGAATGGGGATTCGGACTAACTGTGGTGGTCACCCCGAGAGTGAACTTATAACTAAGCATTGCACTACATATCATACTCCATGTAGTTCTTGTGTGTGTGTGTGTGTGTGTGTGTGTGTGTGTGTGTGTGTAAAAATGGTTCCCTAGGATGCCCTTGTGAGAATTTCACTTGATAGCGGGTTTTAGAAAGAATGTAGCAATGTGGTAGTATGTGTGGATGGAATAGAATAGACTCCCCCTTCTTATGTAGTGTATGTAAAGTTTATGCAACCCTTTTTTGTTGAATGGATGCTAGATGGGTTCCTTTTGAGTGCTTTAATTTCTTTGGAATGCAAGCTTAGGTGATGAGAGTAATGTTTAGTGATTGGTCTTTGATTTTCAACACATAACTATGTATTTATAAGATTCCCTTGTTTGAATTTCATAATTAAAAATTGGAAGGCCGAACCATAAGTGAAAAAGATTCCCAAAAGATAAATGGGATACAAAAGGAGTGAGTAAGATAATAAAGGGTCAGGGGCACCTAGGAGGGCCAGAAGCGCCTGTGCGCTACTATATTAGCTAGGAGCTAGTGTCCAAAGCCATGAAAGATTAAAAAAAAGTAAAGTTATGAATGATTTGTAGGGTGTGTAAGAAAAAATAGAAAATAAAAGACAAAGAAAAGAGACTAAAGATAGTTATCAACCACTAGTTTTCTTTCTTATGAATCATATAAATGCTAGTATACTTTTAGGACCTAGAAAGGTACCCAAGTGCATGTTTTTGTGTTTACATTTTCCCCCACTTTATGTTTTTGAGTGAATACTTGATAACATAAAGTAGATAGAAGATACGTACCTTATGATCTTGTAGAGTGTGTGGCGAATAGCGTGTCAAGTAAACGAGTGGAGCATGGAATGATTTCAAATTAAAGCATGGAGTCTAGGAAAGGAAAGTGACCCTAGGGGTAAAGCATATGCATTAGTTGTACATGTTGTTGTGCTTGTATTTACTGTTCTAGGTTGTTTCTTGTTGTGTATTAAGAATAGACCTACAAAAGAAGATAAAAAAGTAGTCAAAATTATGTATATGATAAATTAGAGAAAAATGTGTATAAATATATAAAAGTATGTAAAAGTAATAGTAAAGGAAAGTGTGCACCTATTTTAGAAGAGTCTAAAGGATATAAAAATGTCCTAAAATTCTTTGAAGAGCAATTTTTTTGGGCAATCTCATGTAAATGGTGAGTTTTTGGGAAATATCGTGCCAATTCCAAGTTTTTTTAGGGATCTCATGCCAAGTGAGAGTTTTTTTTGTGATCTCACATCAACTGCGAGTTTTTTGGGTAATCTTAAGCCAAAGAGAAAGTGTTGGGGAGAGAGGTCTAGTGTTACTCTCTTTCCATGACTCTACCCAATAAGCATCACTGAAGATGGTGTGTCTTGATTTGTTCTTATTATTCTAAATTAGTTCTGATTTATTATTAGTGCAAAATCACAGCACCCCCGAATGGCCTGAGTTTGAAATGGAGTATTCATTTTGATTTGCATAACATTGGACCATCTCTCAAGCTGTGGGACTTGCAAAAATTGAGATGGACCTCCAGAGAAAGCTGGTTCTTGTTGCTAAACTACCCGCCACAAGATACTCTAATGCAAGCAAGACTAATCTATCATAATCTAACCATTCCAAGGAACCAGAGAGAAAGAGAGAGTGAAAGAGATCCTACACTAAAGTGATGATACACCAGAGAAGATAAGAGGCAAGATACTTTACTGAGGGAGGATGAAACAGGGGAAAGAGGAGATGAGGAAGGCCAGACAGAAGTGACATAAACCCCAGATCCTAATCTACCATCAAAACTCCATGAAACATGAAATCCCGCACCTACAAACGTGAAATACATGCACAAAAAATAGTTTTGAAAGGGAGAGGCAAGAAGAAACAACAAAACACGAGAAAGAGTTAAAGAACACCACAAAAACATGAGTTTATTTCTCTAAAAGGTGCACAAACCATTACATTTTTTCTCAGAGGAACAAATCCACTTGTCAGGCATAGGAGAAGGCTTACAACTCAAATTTAGTTGGGAAAAAAATTTGACAAAGTTTCCCCACACCCATAAATCTCTCCCTTCTCAAATGAGAAGTGTTTACAATATATAGAAGTTTGGAATGATGAAAACTAGAGAGAAGGAAGGAAAAATGGACTCTGCTCTAAAATTTCAACCACCAACCATTGATGCCCTACAAATCCACCTACAATCTATCAATTCTGGTTTGCCATGTCTATTTTGGCATGTTAGAGAAGGAAGAATGGCGAATCAAATCAAATCTGGGTAGTTGAAGCAATCAAATCCTGTATTGATGGCTTGAAATACGTTTTCCTATTTTTCACCAACAAAATCCTATTGAGAATTATATTTTATGCTTTCATGGCATAGAGGAGGTTGAGATCTTTCCAATGGTATCAAGTTTGTCGAAATCCGATCTTTGGATCGAAAGATATGCCCATTTGAAGTTTTAAATCAAATTTGTACAAAAATGGTGAAAAACCAGTTTTGCAAAATGGATCCATGGGCTTGAAATTCATTTTGGTGCATTTTGTACAAAAATGAAAAATTATAAAAAACCTCCCGCAGGCCCAAAAATCACTTTAGGTGAAAAGCCTCCACAGGTCCAAAATTGAAATTGCACTTTTTTGAGAAAGTGGCAAAAAATCCAAATTTCCCCTGATGGGATGCTTCCCCGCAGCTGACAAAGGCCTAACACGTGGCTTCTCTAGGCATCAGTGGAGGTGTGGCTTACTTTTATACTTTATGCCTTTTCAAAACAAAAGCTGAAAATTCCAAAGTTCCTCCGACAACCCGCCTTCATGCTTTGACTTGAAACACAGCCATGTGTCTCTTTGCGGGCCTTAGGCATTTTTCTTTTATTTCCTCGCGGGCTCACGGGCCTACAATTGTAAACTACGCCCTTTTTTGAAAATTTGCAAAAGTTCTAAAATGCCTCGTAGACCCATCGGCCCGAATTTACACTTGGGCAAAATTTCCTCCGCGGCCCCGCATTTTTACTTAGCAAAAGAAATCATCCCCGGGCTTGCTAACCCGCAATTGTAACTTGTTTTTTTTTGTGAAAAGTGCAAATTGCCAAAGTTTCACCTACCACCCCACTGGTCCACAATTTACTTTAGCAAAAATTCTTCCCCAGGCCCGCCAGCCCGCATTTGGCAAAAATTTCTCCCAAGGCCCGTCGTCCTGTAACTTGCAAAATATGAGGAGTTAGAAGGACTTCTTTATATCTCTGGAAAGGGGAAGAAATTTCCTATCTAATGGAATTTCTTTCAAGGGACCTTAAGTTATTGAAATATTTAAAATTTAGATTGAAGCACAAAGAGGGGGAAAATGATGTTAGTTGACCAAAAATAAGTGTGAGCTTATTTTGGTTAACAATTTGGTGAGCTTATTTTGGTTAACAATTTGGCGACTCATGGGGATCACCTACCTACTAGGTGAAATGATTAGTTTCCTTGAAGCATCCATTGGGCATGGAGTCATGAATGATAGCTTGATACTAATCCTTAACTCTGAAATCTGATCCCTGAGCCACTTGGAAACTGCTAGAACTTGAGCTGATCTCACCAAATGTCATTTTCAATGCACTGTGCATGAGCAACAAAAAACCACAACACTATGTAAAAAATTGGAAATCATACACACCCCAAGTGGGATATGTAGAGTGTGTAAAAGCACTTCTTCTACTAAAAGAAAACCTACCTACTCTACTCTAACCAGAGATATGGGAAAATTCAAACAAAACCTGCTACTGGTGATGAGAAATAACCACCCTTCCTTACAATTAATAGCCATGCAAATGATTTGGCATTGAATATAACTGAGATTAGGAGTGGAAGGCTAACTAAAAATTGTTTCTTCACTCCCTCCATCAAGGTATCAACTGGAAACAAAACAAATACCTCTTCAGTATGCTGCTCACTTGGTTCCAAGAGGTATTGTTGTTGATCCTTGGTACTTTGAGGCTCTCCCTCATGCTTAGAAGTAATCATGACTGGTGTTGGCTTCTCCCTTGGCTCCAGTGAAGCCATGTACCTAATTGGGCAAGGTCTTATCCTTTGAATTTTCCCACTGCTCTAAATTTCAACTCTAAAAATGGAGTCTTCTTGTAGATATTCTTGGATGGATGGTGTGAGAGGGATGATGACATCCTCTTGCTCTTTTTCTTCCTCTCTAAGAAGTATGGAAGATTCATATCTTCAATCTTGGTTCCAGAGGGTTATTATAAAGTGCAGGCTGTTTTCCTTGAATTCTCTCCTTCATGGTCACAGGCTCATGTGCTTGCGATGGGTGATGGAGGAGAAAATTATGTGATCTCCATGGGTTCCTCTCCATCAAAGCAATCCTTTAAGTCAGACACATAATCTTGCCTCCTTGTTTTCCTATGCTGCAGTGCTCAACCTCCTCCATTGTTCCTCTTCTGAAATCAACTCACCATGGTTCCCCTCATCTTTAAACATGAAGTTTGAAAGCTCAAACTCTTCTTTAACATTAGATTTTGAATGGGATGAAGTGGGAGGAAGACTGAAGATTCTTCTGGCTCTATACAGTGGAAGGTCTTCTATGATAGTTCTCCTCCATCATGGATTCATCAATCAAATCAGGCCCTTTAAATGAAAGCAAAAAAATCTTCAATAATGCTTCCTTCATCAAGAGGTTTCAACTCTGATTTGATCTCTTCCAGTTGCCCCTCTTCAAAAGGAATTGGAGATGATTGTTCTTCTTCCTTGATGACTGATTATGCAGCTTGAATTGGATCAGAATTTTCTTCAAATAAAGTGCCAACATGGGCACTAAATTCAGAGAAAATTGATTGTTGATCATCTTTTTCTTGTCCTTGTTATTCTTCTGCTGCAAACTCGGCCTTAGCCACCATTGGCTCTTCAACCTTGACCTTGTCTGTTGGCTTAACTATCAAGGGGATATTTGTAATTTATAATTTGAGAGCCAAGCTCACCAAACTTCTAATATTTTCTTCTTTTCTTGGCTCTTCTTCTTGCTGCCCTTGGCTGGTTGTCTGATTTTCATTTTCCCAACATAGATTTGGGGATGCAAGAGGAGGGGTAGGTTGGGATTCAACCAGTTTTGCTATTTTTTTTGGTGGAGAGGGAAGTGGAACTTCTTGTTTTTTTGGAGGGAATGATTTCTTGGAAGGGAAAAGGGAGGAAGAATTAAGATGAGATGGAATATTAGGAGATGGAGAAGGTAAATCAACATTTTGGGAAACAAGTGAGGGGCTTGACTCTTAACACTACTGAAATGGTATTGATTGAGAGAGAGGAAAAGAAAATCTATGAGGTGGTGGAATTACCTATTGACAAGTTTTTTGTGTATCTAACTCATAAGCTTCAATCTCCTTAGTCCATTGTGAAAGTTGAGGTAGAATTTCAACCATGAAGTCAAGCTTCTCCTAAGGGCTACAATATCTTGGAAAAGGGCCTTCCCATGGACAAGGTTCCCTGCAACTAGTCCTAAATGCCTTCATTTGTATTATAGCCCTTAACTGAACCATGTCAGCCTCCATTTTTTGAATCTTCTCCAACAGATCAAAATTTTCCATGTAGCTATTATGATTATATGCATACCCTTGTTCTTGATAACCTCCATAGCCAAACTGGTTTTGGCATTGCTCATATGGGTAAGCATTATTATTTTGGATCTGATCATAATGTTGATCTGGAGGAGTTGTGAAATACATTGGAGGTGGACTGCACTGTTGCTACTGCAAGTATGAATTCCAAGATGGAAATGAAGTCATGATTGCACAACTTCATGAATGGCAAAAAATGGGAGATGTGGAAAGAAAGATGAATTAAGATGGGTGAAAATGGATGGAAAAGGTCTGTAACTTCAGATATTGGGTTGTTAACCAAATGGAGTCGCTAGATGTGCTTTGCATGTGCCTCCAAAGGCTGAATCTCACCAAGAACACATAAACTTGCTGAAATGAAGTAGTAAGGTGCTTCACACCTCTCCCACCGAGCATGCAAAAACTGTTAGTGTGGTCACACGGTGGCTTAAGATTTGTTGTTGATAATGAGAAACCTCATAAAGATGAAAAAATATAACCTCAGTGTCCCATCAGGTGTGCCAAAACTGTTAGTGTGGTCACATGGTGGCTTAAGATTTGTTGTTGATAATGAGACGCCTCAGAAAGATGAGAAAATCTAACCTCAGTGTCCCACCTGGCATGCCAAAATTGTTAGTGCAAAATCACAGCACCCTCGAATGGCTTGAGTTTGAAATGGGGCATTCAGTGTGATCTGCATAACATTGGACCATCTCTCAAGCTGTGGGACTTGAAAAACTTGATATGGACCTCTAAAGAAAGTTGGTTCTTGTTCCTAAACTACCTACCACAAGATACTCTAATGCAGGAAAGATTAATCTATCCTAATCTAACCATTCCAAGGAACTAGAGAGAAAGAGAGAGTGAAAGAGAGCCTACACTAAAGCGGTGATACACCAGAGAAGGAAAGAGGTGAGATAATCTACTGAGGGAGGATGAAACGAGGGAAAGAGGAGATGAAGGACGCCAGACAGAAGTGACACAAACCCCAAATCCTAATCTGCCATCAAAACTCCATGAAACATGACATCCCGCACCTGCAAACGTGAAATACATGCACAAAAAATAGATTTGAAAGGGAGAGGCATGAAGAAACAATAAAACATGAGAAAGGGTTAAAGAACACCACAAAAACATGAGTTTATTCCTCTAAAAGGTGCACAGACCATAATATTTTTGTTCAGAGGCACAAATCCACTTGCTAGGCGTAGGAGAAGGCTTACAACTAAAATGGAGTTGGGAAACAAATTTGACAGAGTTTCCCCACACCTAGAAATATCTCCCTTCTCAAATGAGAAGTGTTTACAATATATAGAAGTTTAGAATGATGAAAACCAGAGAGAAGGAAGCAAAAATGGTCTCTAATCTGAAATTTCAACCACCAACCATTAATGCCTTGCAAATCCACCTACAATCTGTCAATTTTGGTTCCACGTGTCTATTTTGGCGTGTTGGAGAAGGAAGAATGGCAGATCAAATCAGATCTAGGTAGTTGAAGCAATCAAATCCTGTATTGATGGCTTAAAAGAAGTTTTCCTATTTTTCACCCACCAAAGGCTATTGAAAAATAATATTTTATGCTTCCATGGCATAGAGGAGGTCGAGATCTTTCCAATGTTTCCAAATTTATCGAATCCGAGATTTGGATCAAAAGATATGCCCATTTGAAGTTTTGAATTGAATCCGTACAAAAATGGTGAAAAACCAGTATTGCAAAATGGATCCACTAGCCTGAAATTCATTTTGGCACCTTTTGCACAAAAATGCAAAATTTTAAAAAACCTCCAACAGCCCCGAAAATCACTTTAGGCAAAAAGCCTCCACGGGCCCAAAATTGAAACTGCGCTTTTTTGAGAAACTAGCAAAAAATCTAAGTTTCCCCCCATAGCCCACTTCCTAACAGCTGACAAAGGCCTAACATGTGGCTTCTTTAGGTTTTGGCAGAGGTGCAACTTACTTTTATACTTTACGCCTTTTCAAAACAAAATCCAAAAATTCCAAAGTTCCTCTGATGACCCGCCTTCCTGCTTTGACTTGAAATATGGCCACGTGTCCCTTTACAGGCCTTAGGAATTTTTCATTTATTTCCTCACAGGATCATGGGCCCATAATTGTAAACTACACCCTTTTGCGAAAAGTTGCAAAAGTTCTAAAATGCCCCGCAGACCCACCAGCCCGAATTTACACTTGGGCAAAATTTCCTCCGTAGACTCGCATTTTTACTTAGGACAAGAAATCATCCTCGGGCTTGCAAACCCACAATTGTAACTTGTGGTTTTTGCAAAAAGTGAAAAATGCCAAAGTATCTCCCACTGCCCCGCCGGTCCACAATTTACTTTGGCGAAAAGTCTTCCCTAGGATCATCAGCCCGCATTTGGCAAAAAATCCTCCCAAGGCCTGTCAGCTCGTAACTTGTAAAATATGAGAAGTTAGAAGGACTTCTTTATATCTCTGGAAAGGGGATAAAATTTCCTATCTAATGGAAGTTATTTCAGGTGACCTTAAGTGCTTGGAATGTTTAAAATTCAGATTGAATCACAAAGAGGAGGAAAATGATATTAGTTGACCAAAAATAAGTGTGAGCTTATTTTGGTTAACAATTTGGTGAGCTTATTTTGGTTAACAGTTATATTAATTGAAAGATATAAAATGAATTATGTAACTAAAGGAATATTCCTATAACTTTATAACTACTATGAAGGCTTCTGTAAATTGTGTTGATCTGATAAGTTTATTGTATGTGCCCCCGTGACATTAGTACTTAGGGGAGGACATGGGTACCAAGGCACTACTATCTAATGTTGGACATTAGTGTCTATGTTGTGATGAGGACCCAAGTCATATTATGGGTCATTCTGTGACTATGTTCCTGTGTCATTTCCATAATGTATAGATTCTAAATTGTAGCTCTGATTTGTTATAGGGATGATTTGTTAACCATGTGTTTTCCCCCCTCGTTTGAGGTGCATATGATGATGGTAGGAGGATATGGCCAAAAGGAGAGGGCCTGATATTGTTCTGAAGTTGATACCTGTAGGTAGTAAGGTATGTGCATGGTAGAAACCAAGGCACATGTAAAAAAAGTGGTTAGTAACATGAGTTAGTAGAAAATTTAGCAAGCATGCAATAGAAGACAATGTAACAACAAGTGTGCAAGTAAGATAGACAATGAAAAGTGGGTTTCAAACATGGGACATCACTCATTATGTCACAAGAAAATCAGGGTTGAAGCAACCAAAAGCATACAAGGAGCATACAAGAAATAAAGTATATTTCGCAAACAATAGCATACAATAGAAGACAAGATCAAACAAAATGTGTGAGATAACCATAGTTACATATGATCCTATAAATAAAATGTTACACATGAAGAACCCATTAGCATATTAGAAATATAAATAGTATGTCAAGGAATGTATGTATCAATGGAAAGTAATGTGTTATAAAGTATAAGTAGTAAATGATGAAACAAAAGCATCTGTAATGTGTGAGAATAACCTCCAAGAGCCTTAGTGGGACTGGTAAAAGGTACATTTCCAAGCATCATTACAGTGTGTAACAACCTATAACATATTTTCATTCACAACTAGAGACCAAGTGAATGCAGATGTGTATATGATAAAGATAATGATATACCCAGTATATGGCTAACATAGTAAGAAAAATGCAACATGTAAGTAGAAAAGCTAGCAAGAGTAAATGCAACCAAGATACACAAATTGTGTGTGTGTGATTGATTGGTATGAAATATGTGAAGATTATATGAGCAGCGTGCCCCCAACAAATGCGTATGAGATGAGGTTCATTTATAGGAACCCTCAACAGTCAAGAATGAACCATATAATAAGAGTGTTTCCTCAGGTAATGTGTGGTTTGAAAGAAGATGCTAGAAAGATGTATCATGAAGCAAAGAGTGTGAAATGTGTAAATGATGTGATGTTCATTTCATAATTATACCCTTAGCAGTCGAGTATGAACTGTGGAACTAGAGTGGTTCATAGGGTAATGTGATATGTGAGAATAGATGTTAGAAAGATGTATCGTGAAGCACTGAGCATGAAATGTGTAGTAGATATGAGGTTCATTTCAGAATTAGAACCTTAGTAGTCGAGTATGAACTATGGAACTAGAGTACGTCATAAGGTAATGATGATACGATGCATGTATAAAATGATATGAGAGTGTGTAAAAGGATTAGTAATGAGGCATGGAGCACAAAGTGTGGTAGTAGACATTAGAGATAATTGATAGTGCTAGAAGGGGGGATAATTTCAATGCCCCCAAGTGTTCCAATGATGGAGATCTATGTGATAATATGAGAGATACCATGCCATTATGGGAGAGTGTTAGTTGTGTTATGAGAATAGAGGGATTCATCACAATGGTAGGAAGGAGCAAGAGTAGAACTAGGGTTATATTTTGGGTAAAAGGAAGGAAACATAAAGAGGTTATGTAGAGTTTGTCAGTATTTCTTGGTTGGGGGTTGTTGATTTGGAATTGGTAATGCCAGAGAGGACTTAATAGAAGGAGAGGATGGAGGACATATTTTGAGTAATGGTTGCTTAACATGAGGGGGAAATGGAGGATGGATTTTGAGAGGAGTTTGTTTATTTTGAATAGGTTGGATAGGTTCCTCTTGAATGACCGGAGAAGGAACATTAATGATTAGGGATTAATGATCATAAGCCATGGAAGGGATGGATTTAGGATCCCATTAGGATTCAAAAATTGAGGATGAACATGAAGTAGAATGGTGTGCAATAAATGAGATAAAATCCTTGTGTTTAGGGTTCTTAATTCTTCATTTTAAAGTATAGCAATAATTGTCAGTATGTCCATTAATTCTATGATAATTTCTAAATGGGGACCATGGTATTTGGAAATCCAATAAGGAGGGTAGAAATGAGTATTTAGCAAGTTTATCAACTGGTGAGTGAGGAGCTAAGGAATAATATCATGTTTCTTAATATTGAGATCAAACTTAATAGGTGTGGGTAGCGGTAAGAATTGGGTTTAACTGACATGAGAACATGTAGAGGACATAAGGGATGTAGAAGAACAACTAGTATGGGCCTTAGCAGCATCTTGAGATGTTGGATTTTAGCTTTAAGAGATGTAATTGTGGTTTCCATAGCTTGAAATTTGTCTTGAAAATCATGGTGTAAATCTTGAATTGACTCTAAGATAGTTGGATTGGTTGGACAATTAGGACCAATAGAATCGTTAGTCCAACCAAAAGATTCATTAGATAGATGATCAAAAATGGAACTCACTTGTGCAACCAACATATTACAAGGGAGATACATAATGTCTAAGGATTTTTGGATAACATATTTGCAAGGTGGGTGCATTTGAAGTAAGTTAGGCAAGGAGCTTTGAGGAATTTTAAGAGCCATGAAATAAGTTCTTAAAGGATAGGAAAAATGAGGATCCAAGTGTTTGACCATGAGTGGGATTCACTAAATGATTGAATATAAATTGAATTACATCTATATTATAGAGTAACTATTGAAATAAATGATGTTGTAAATGATAATAATACACAATAATGACACAAGAAAACTAAGATGTAAAATATAAAACCCTAAGAAAGAAGAGAGATAAGATGACTTAGTCTGATATCTGACGTAATCTAGGAACTGGTTATGGGCAAGGTGAGAAGTGATTGAACATGATGTAAACAACATTGCAACTGCTCTACTGTAAATTGTTGGAACTCACAGAATAATGTTGAGACATGGGTGCCCAATGCAGGACATAGACAAGGGAGGTGGGCTGAATGACTAGGTGCTGGGTGAATTGTGACTAGGAGGCTCAAGGATCTTGTTTCTGTTATGTCACAAGGGTTTCACAATTTTTCCCTTGTTGATCTCATGATATTTCACTTCTTGATCGCCGATGATACCCTTGTAACCTATGCAAAAGAGAAGTTCACCTGCACAAGCCCACAAACCGCATCAAACCCAAAAATTAAAATGCATAATGGGGAGTCGAATTGACCACTTGACAGTCACCTCCAAGAGTGAACTTACAACTGAGCGACTATGCACTACATCTCAGACTCCATGTATTTTTGTGTGTGTGTGCGTGTGTAGAAATGGTTCCCTAGGATGCCCTTGTGGAAGTTGTACTTGATAGTGGGTTATAGCTAGAATGTAGCAATGTAGTAGTATGTGTGGATGGAATTTAATAGACTTCTCCTTCCTATGTAGTGTATGCAGAATTGATGCATCCCTTGTCCCTTGAATGGATTCTAGATGGATGCCTTTTAAGTGCTTTAGTGCCTTTGAAATGAAATCTTAGGTGATGATAGTAATGTTTAGTGCTTGCTCCTTGATTTTGAACACATAACTATGTATTTATATAATTCCCTTGTTTGAATTTCATAATTGAAAACAGGAACGTCGGCCCATAAGTGAAAAATATTCCCAAAAGATAAAAGAGACCCAAAAGGAGTGAGTGAGATAAGAAAGGGTCAGGGGAACTCAGGAGGTACAGGAGCACTTGGGTGTTGGTGTCTTGGTTGGGTGTTGGTATATGAAGCCATAAAAGATAGACAACTAAATTTTTGAATGGATTATAGGGTGTGAAAGACAAAATAGAAAATAAGAAACAAATAAAAGATGCCAAATATAGTTAGCCACTAGTTTTCTTGCTTAGGAATCATCTAAATGGTAGTATTCTTTCATGACCTAGAAATGTACCCAAGTGTGTGATTTTGTGTCTACACATTGTTGTGCTACCAACAAGGTGTTTATAGACTCAATAGAGATACCATTGGTTCTGATCATAGTTTTTCTCAACTTCCAGCTAGGTTTCTATAGACCCAAATGATATTACCAAAGACACCTTATGCAAAGAAATATTATGAAACACTTTAAACTTTGAGTGATTCATCCCCCCTTTTTTATTTTCAATGTGTGTAGTTTGGGAACTAATGTATCCAGGTGGGAGGATGGGTCAAGCAACTTGAAGCATGGATGATCTCTTCTTGTGCATTTTCATACACCTAGCTATCAATTATTACATTGATAAATTTTGGGTGACTCTCCTTCAAAAAAACATTTTAAAAAATCTAAATATACAAGACAATTCCAAAATAAAGATTAAACATTTATTTTTAAAAAGAAAAATTATTCATATTCATCCCAAGGATTATCAAATACTTTGAAATACAAACAATCTTCAAAAAAGTGGAATCATTTTAAGGAAGGGTTTTTTAGAAAGTCATGAAATTTCCAAGAAGAAGAGGTAATTATTATGAATTTTCAGAAATTGCATGCTAAAATAAATAGAGTAACAAGAAAGTTCTATAGATAAGCATATTTCCATATCCAAGAATGATCAACAAAGGAAAATAAAAGCTTTCAGTAGATCATCAAGATCAATGTTATAAAGGCTTGAGATTAGAACAAACTAACAAGGATAGTTACATAGTATATACTAAATAGTTTTTATCAATAAATTTAAACCTTAAAATGAATTATCTTGCTCAAGATGAAATACAAAATTATCATGCTGATGTATTAGAAATTAGAGCATAGGTGAAAAAATAAATGCATCTTGAAAGTCAATAGCAGACTTCTTCAAGAAAATTATATGTTTACTACATCATAAAAGATGATTTAAAAGCCAGAGTTTCAAACTTAAACTGTATTTTAGAAGCTAAAAGAAGACAGATTCCCAAAGGTTAAATAATGCACATGATTAAATGTAAATCAAAGACAAGTTTAACTATTTTATCAAAATAGACTTGCAGGTATGGATCTTCAAATTAAATGATAATACAAGTTCCAAGAGAGCTCAATGATTGGTAGAAATTAGAGCTAATCATATATTGTGGAGAAAATGAAGTAACCCAGCTAATATAATGCAATGACCACGTTCAAGTTAGAGCCGAGATAAATAATGATTAAATAAGATCACTATGTTATACATTGATCAGATCTCAGGTTTTAGAACCTTGGATTGCATATCAATACATACCCAGGCCAAGCTCAACAAAGTCAAGCAGCCAAGATCAAATGGAGGTTAGACTACAGAGTTAGGGTGTAAACCCAGATCTGGGTCATCAAACACTAGTAGTTGTAATCAAAACTAGATCTAAAAAAATAGATAGCTCATGCAAAAAAATGGTGGCTCAACTAAACACAAAGATTAAAATCAAACAGTGAGCTATATACTGCAGTGAATGCAAATTTCAAGCTTGCCTAGAATATGCAAAAGTTGAGCTATAATGAGATACCCAGATCAAATATACAACGATTTAATTCAAATAATAATTACACAATGGAATCTAGAGAATGGTCATAAAGTAGTCTCAATCCATTGCAAATATCAACTCAGCTAAGCCAATACAACAACAAAAATAGTTCTATAAACACATTCGCATGGCAAGACACATGCATATAGGTCACAGTGCAATTTTTAGAGATGCAAAGCAAGACGAGCTGGTTTAATAGAGAAAACCTAGAATGAGAGAGCTCGGAATAAGATAAAAACAAATTTTCATTTATAAAACAGAGCTTAGATGTGTAGTGGTTGAGCCAACTCGAGTTGATTCAAAAACCTAATGAGCTTTTAGTAATGCATGATGAGCTACATGATACAAAGCTCAATACTGAGTCAAAGGATAAGAACAATACAGGGCCTCCATCAAACAACTTAGGTGAACCCTTGAAAAGAACAAATGGCAAGCCCCAAATCTACAACAAATCACTAAAACCAATAATACAGAGAAAAACCAAAAACTAGCTAAACTATGTAAAAAATGCCAACCTCAGATCTAAACAACTCTCCAATAGAAAAGATAGAGGCTCAAAATGTAGTGACAAATCCAACTCAGGAATGAAAATCTGGACCATACAAAAGAAACTAGATCTATTCATAGGATTCTCAAAATACAAACTAAAGAGTTTGAAAGAAATTGTTCCTACCTTTAATAGTAGCAGCCAACTCAGTCCAACAGAGCTCTAACCCATGAAAGTGACGGCCACCTCAATGTGTTTTCACATAGTTTTAAAACAGCCCACTTCTCCATGGGTTGAAACTTTTGTGCATGAAACAAATCTTGGTGCAATATGTAATAAAGCAGGGCCTCCATCAAACGAGTTAGGTGGAGTAGAAACTAAGTATGAAGGGATCCCAAATCTCCATTATTGAGCAAGATCTAGAAACAGAGTATAAACTAACAAATCCCAAACTTCAAATGGAAATTTCTTCAAAACTAGAGTGACCTAGAATGCAAGAATGGAGCTAAAAGTAGTTAATATAGAGCTCAAAACCACTAAATCATGGCCTTTAGGGTGGAAATCCAACAGAGTCTCCCTAGCAAATAGAAGTTTCCATGAAGCCAAAAATACATGAGAATTTTAGGTTTGTTGGCAAGTACTAACTATCTAACCATTGAATTTAACTATGGTCAATCTTGGCCATGTTTAAATGTGATGGTTAGTTAGGGTTTTGAAAAATTTAATGCTTTTACCCACATAGTGAGATAAATTTTTGCATTTTGGATTATTAGGTCCCGTATGGGAAGATAATATGCTAGAAAAATAAAATCCAATCATAATGTATTCCCAAAATCAATAAATCTATAATTAACTTGTGCCCAAAAAATAGAACGATGCAGGTGCCACAAAAGATAAAGTAACTCTTTCACGTAGGACCAAAGTTTCTCTTTTTGTAGATTAAGAAAAGTGCCTTTACCTTAATTTTGTCAAATTTACCTTATTATCTGCTAAGAGAGCCATACACATGATATTCAAAGGAGGGCTTGATGAAGGATGAGTTAGAGACCATGCAAGCTATTTTTAGCCCTTTCATTATTGAAATTGTAAATTTGTGCATTGTAGACACAAAATAATGCACTTACTACTATTTACCATACCACAAAGGATGTTTTTTTATATATGGATATTGTGTAAGAAAATTATTCACTGATGTCCCATTGTCTCATCTATTTTTTTTCTTGATAGTTTCTATTTATTTTACCTTTCACACTTGTCACTCATTTACCTAGTTCTGGTCAGATCATAGGGATCCCTCTCAGTTAAGATCCACTCATTTGTCATCATTTGTCTCTAGACACTAGCACCTAGGACTAGACACTAACACCCATGAGCTCTTATCCATCTTGGGTGCCCATATCCTATTTATGTTTGATTTTATTTTTGACACTCAAGGTCGGTATTTTCATTTTTCCCACTCATATCTAGAGGTACTAGTCAGCATGTTGACTCATTAGTGTCAAATATCAAGAAAGATATCCCTATATAAACACAACATACATACCATTATAATGACAGACAGCTAATATCAAGGGCTATCTATCTACATATCAAACGGACTACATCTTGGGCTTATTATTCTGCATACACACTACATAGGAAGGAGATTTCATTTTATTCCATCCACACATTTGCATTTTATCTAGGTACCGCTCACTATCTTGTGTCATTGGTGCAATGGCGACCTAGGTGTACTATTGCACACACAAGCACATAGAACTACATTAGGCATGATATGTAGTATAGTGCTTAGTCGTAAGTTCACTAGTTGACAGCTGAGGATAGTCTTACCCCTCATTTTTCATCCTTATCTTTTAGGATTTGATGTCTTTTTGAGGGTTTTGCAGGAGGATATTTGTGTGTAGATTTACATGTACCTTGGCGATCTAAGTGTGACATACATGTGACTAAAGGAAAAAAATTGTGAAACCCTAGTGACGGTATCAGAACCATAACCTTTTCTTCAAACTCCACGACCCCCAAAGAGGTCTTGGGTGCCCGCAGGTGCCCTTGTTCTTGCCCAAGTGCCCATTTCTAGAAATTTACACCTTCTCTCCATTTTTTTGAGGTTCTTTGCGCCATTCAGAATTTGTGTTTCATCACATTCTTCATCCTAGGCACACTTCAAGATAAGGAAAATCAAGGTAAGTGTCTTATCTCTCTCATTTTCATTTCATAATTAAAATCAAATAAATTTCCTAGCATTTATATTTCATTGTATATTATTTATAGTAGTTATTGCTTTCATATTTTATGAAATAATTTTGGCAAACCCATAGACAAGAACTCATTGCCCTCGGATCCACTAAAACCCTAATGGATAAGAGTATCTCTTCTCCTCCTACCCAAGTTATGCCTCATGAGAGTATAAACTGGATATATATGATGAAGCAACTATTGCTGAACTTCACTCTCTCTATCACAATCTTACTCTTCTAGATGAGATTCAAAGACATCTTTTGGCCAATAAATGAAATATTTCTACTAGCTTTGATCATTCTACTGTTATTTTTGGAATTAGGGTAATTTTTTAGGGTGTTGAAAGGACCCATATCCTTGTACAATTGAGGATTTTTTTAAGAGGATCAACAACCTATGTTACAATGAAGGGGACCACCATTAGGAACCCAATTGAAGCAACCATGAAACCATAGTGAAGATGCATCGACCAGCAACAGTGACCGTAGTGAGTGGAGCAGAAACCAGTGATGGAAAGGAGAGGAGCATCAACTAATGATGGCAGTAAGAGGAGAAGGAACCAATGATGGAAGCGAGAGGAGTAGCCACCAGCGATGGTAGTGAGAGGAGGTGCCACCAGTGACAGTAGAAAGAGGAGTAGCCACCAGCAATGATAGCGAGAGGAACGGCCACTAGGGACGCAAAGAGAGGAGCAGCCACTAGTGAAAATAGTGAGAGGAACAACCACCAGGGACAACAATGAGAGGAGTAATCACCAGTGAAAATAACGAGAGAAGCAGTGACCAGTGATAGCACAACAAGAGAAGCATCGACCAGTAATGGCACGCATTGAGCAGAGATGCCACATTTAGTGGTGGAACCACCTCCAAGGAGGATCATGCCTCAAGGGGATTTGAATATGGGTGGGAAAGCACACAACCATGTGACTTGACCGCACCACTCCCACCCCATCGATGACCATTCTACTATTATAATTGCTTCGGATCCAGTAAGATTTTTGGGTTGTCGTCTTAGCTCTCCTATCAAAAATAGGCCTCATCCATCTTATTCTACTTCTGTTGTAACTCTAAATGAGGCTATTATTGATTATCTACTTAACCTTGATAGCGATAGTACAAATACAACACATAATGGTAATGTACATGTGCATGATCTTGCTTGTAATACTAGTCATGATAATTGTATAGCTACATCTTATACTCCTTGTATTTTTGAAAATGTTTCAAGTGATTCTAAGGGTACATCTCATACTATTTCTTCTTCATTATACATTGATGATACACTTGATGAAATCCTTGCCTCTGAATCTTTGTCTGATATTGATGAGGCACGTGATAGTAATGATTCCACCTCTTTGCATATTGTTGAATGTGAATCCCCCACTCCGCTTTCATCCCCTACTGAGATTATGTCTAGTAACATGCATATTGAATCATCCCCATTTATTACTTCATCTCCTAATAAATATTCCAATTATATTCCTGATGATGATATTGATATTTCATGATCTTCACCACCCATTACGTCACCCGTACCTGCACTTATGGTGCATATAGCATCAGGATCCTCCACTTCTTCTTATGATATTCCTATGATCACTCATAATGGAAAGATATAATCGCTCAATACACTATCTACATATCCTAATATTCCATCATAGGATATCTTATCGCTCATGAATGTTTTTGGTCAATTACAATCTCAATTCCAATCTCTCACTCTTGAAAACAAGGCGTATTATGCTTCCATTGATAACAATACTTTACATGGAAATCTTATTCCAAATAAGATTCACAATTCAGCATTCCCTAAGGATTTTATTATGTCTACATTTTCATGCTTTGATGGTATTGTAAACCCATATTTACATCTTAAGCATTATCATCTCACTATGGCTTCTTACTCCAATGATCGATTATTACTCAAATCCTTTCATCATAGTCTTACTATTGATGCTCTCTAATGGTACACGCATTTGCCTTTTTGATCTATTAGTACCTATTGTGAGATGGAAGTGGTCTTTCTTCGTCACTTCATACTCAACAATGGCCCTAGAGTCACCCATGACTACTTAGCTGGCTTACATCAAGGCAAGAAAAAACCTATTGTTGATTACATTTTGTGCCTCAATGCTTGCATGCATCAATTAATATTTCAGCCCATTGAATTAGAAAATCAATTTATCTTTTTTTGTGGCATAATTTCTGCTTTAAAAAAGTTCTTACAATATGACACATGTGAATCATTCAAACTCTTATGTTATAAATTCATTGATCTAGAAAAATATCTCATTGCTACACATATTATAGATCCTCTTATCACTGCTACTATTGCATCATCTATTTATTCTCCACTTCCATCTGTTGATCATCCTCCATGGTCTCCATCTTCGCCACGTCACACACAAGTTCATTCTTCTCCATTGCATAAGAATCCTTCATCTCCTCCACTATATCGGGATCCACCTCAAACTTTTGCATCTCCTTTACGGGAGCCATTACATTTTTCTCATCATGCTAGACCTCATTATGTGTTGTGTGCCTTGCTTAAAAAGTGTTTAATTCATTTACCTTATAATCAGCATCATCCACCTCATCGTTTGTAGTGCAAACATGATCGACCTTATTGCAACTATCATCGTATCCATTTCCATCATGATAATGATGGTTATGCCCTTCATGATAGATTACAACCTTTAGAAGATAAGGGTGTCATTTCCTTCTGCTCTTGCTCTCGTAAGAGGTCTATGTCTCCACTTCCACACAAGCGTGTTGTTACTCCAAGTGACTTATCTCCTTTGTCTAGTTCTAAGGTTATCATGTGTCCACTTTCATATGTTGTTTTCCATGCACACTCTCCATCTCATTCATCCACTATTTCACCATCTCATCCATTACGAAATGCTACTACTACACATTGGCTTCCTAAGTTGTCAGCATCTTCACTTCCCATTGTTGCATCTCCCATCATTGGCACCATTTCATCAGGCATTCAGTTTGGTTCATATGCTCATGCTTCCTCCATGCCACATGCTTCCACCATTTAATGCCTGTTTGGTATTCGGTAGGTGATTTTCTCACCTTACCCCTTGATGACGTACTTGTGTTCTTACAGTTTTGACATGACTATTGAGGGATCAGTTATAATAAGAACATCACTTCATCTCTTATGCTACATGCTTCATCAATTTATCTAGCACACAATATCTTACTGTTTCTCAATGATGCACTCATGTTCTTACAATTCTTACTATTGAGGTATATTTTATAAAGATAACCTCAATTCATCTCTTGTGTTACACGCTTCATCGATCTATCTAGTGTACACTATCCAATCATTTCTCGATCACAAACTCTCGCTTTATGGTTCATTCTTAACTGCTGAGGGGTCTTATATAAATGAACCTTATCATCTACACACTGGAGGGCATCACTCTTCTCATTCCCCGCTCTTCATCATATTAACACACTCTCAAGTACACTTTTATGACCATCTCATTCACATACTCTTCTATATCTTTCATTTTATATATACTTTACCATTCATCACAACTCTATTCATGCATACAATACACTATCTCATCATTTATCTATCTAAAATCACATTATTCATCATTATTCATTAGTCAATGTCAACAACTATGCATTGTAAATGAAATCAACAAAACAATTATCAAAACATCACACATCAAATATAATGACAATAATCAATATATCATACACCAAGTTACGAGTCTCAATCATCACATCACACATCAATAAACATCAACTATAACGAACATACACAAATAGTCCTTATATATCTCATTCACACTCATAGTTACAAAAATTTCAATACTGGGGGAAACCCCCCACACATCGCTACATCACTATATATCATATTTCATCATTGTTACCACTGTCTACAACTGTGGGAGCTCTAGAAATAGATGTTGCACCACTTAGTCATCTCCACTGATCGGGCCCCTATATCTCTCTACCTGCCAACGTAATAATGTAACCTCATTTGATTGTTGTGCAAAGCGAACCTGTAGCTCCACAAGCCTCACAAATGCATCCTGCTCTAGGGGACCTCCACTCGCCGCATCTCTATCTTGTGATGTCTCCTCTCACACATCATCCCTCTCGCTTAGTAGCATGGTACATGTTGTCACCACTAGTGCCACTGGATTGAATAAATGAGCATTTTCATCCACAATGGCATCCACCTGTTCTAGTATACCATCACCTATGAGTACATCGGTGGGCATATTTTGCATCAATGTGTTGATATATGTGTCCATAATAAGTGATCAATATGCATCACCTGCATCCATAGATCAACGCATTAGAAAATAATGATAATCAATCAACCTAATAACAAATCACAAGTATCACTATAAAAAGTAATCACGCTCTGCTATCGTGGATGCTACACTATCAGGGGCATGTTTTTACCCCTCTAATCCTCCCCCAAGTGTTGCTCCCACCACATCCATAAATATTGGAAACAAAAATACCCACTAATGTGACACCCACCATGTATGATATGCCTCTGTACACCACGCAGTATCCACATCTATTGACTCTATCGTGACATCTTCCTTAGTCTAGCCTAGGAGGTACTAGTTGTGCTCCTGTGGGCCCTGGTCTAGTTTCAGCCCTCCTCAGTGCCGTAATGGCCCTCACCCATATATATATATCTCTGGGGGCACATCTATGGGCCATACCAAACTGTCACGAAACTTGCTCCACCTGAAATAACTCTGGTCACCCCTAGAAACTTGATCCTCTATTCAAATAGTCTGTTGAATACATCGTAGATATACCAGCATCCTTTGGCCATCCTTCGTAGTCTCAGTATGGCCTCCATTTCATGGCCTCTGGCCCCATGTGAATCTAACATCACTTTATAGGTATCGATGTGCATTTTCGTACTGTGCAAAAACCTAACCATCTCCTAGAAAATATATCTGGCCTCACCCACTCAACTCAGTGGTCCACTAGCCAATTGGCCTCAATATCGTAATATGTTTGTAGGCCCATGCATGTAGCAATGTGGTAGCTCCAATCCTACCCCCATGCTCCTCCTGCATAAATATAATATAATATATATATATATATATATATATCTGGATATGTGGGCCAATACACATCGTGCCCAAGTATATCTCGTCCCATCCTCCTCGATTTGATGGTAAATATCATGGATCTTATACAATAGGCCTACACCACCACCCTCCACTGCAACTGATGAAAGTAATCACAAAAGCAAGTGAACTTCCATGCAATCGTAGTAACCCCTAACCTCAAAATCATATCCAGACTAATGTGGACCTCAATATGAACTCGGGTCCTTGTAAAGTACCTGCCTAGTGGTACCCTCATCTATCTATGAACATCATCTATAGCCATCATCTAAACCCTCTCATCTAATAATAGGAAATCACAATATGTGATATACATCCTCCAAATTAAAAATCATCTCACCTGTAGGATAGCCAAAATGTGTAATTATATGCACACCATCTCTTTCACATAATACAGTGATCATCATGGCATATTAAGGGGCACATCCCCTATCCTCTGCTATGTGTCTATAGGCTGGCATGGTCCAATACATCCCACTCATCATCTGAAAAACCCAATCCTAGCAAATGTGCTCAAATGACATCCACCATGATAACTCTCGTGAATGAATATTCCTTTGCACATCAAAAAATGACAACAAACAAAATATTAACATCTCATCATATATGAAAATACATATACCTATAACATTAACAAGCATCAATTTTCACATTTCTCAACACCTGTGGGCTTAACCACTAGCCTTCTGGGTTGTTAGCACCCAGAAGTAGGATCTATAGATGGGCACTCAAAACAAGTTCATCTATGCACCCATTCCTGGGTGCATAGTGAATCCCAGAAGGTCATTAGCATCTTTCACCGCTCTTTCCCAGGTCATGAAATGCCAAGAAAATTAAAACCAAAATTTTTTCACAAAATTTCATGAAAACAACCCAATTTCAACACATTTTTTTGATGAAAATTCACACTTACTAGCTCATCTATCATACATGACGCCACAACTTTCTGCCACCATCTCAAATCGTCTCAATCACAATGTTGTCACTTGAGGGATATTAACACACCCAGAGCTCTAAATCATACTTGCACGTAATAATCAAATGAATTGCTTATTCACTTATTCATATTACTATTTATAGTAACCTTTCGATCACGTACCATGCATTATTGTCATTATTTACACCTATCCTCCGAACTAATCACACATCGTCATGGTTTTATTCATATCAAGATCATCCCTACTCTTGATTCTTGTCCCATTTGCATGTTGTTCTCTTCATACATTACTACCTACTATTGCATCGTACACATTTCATAAACACTATATTCCTCCTTGACATATCATTTTAACTTGATATACAGCACACTTGTCATGATACATATCGTACATTCATTATTACATCAATACACGCTTACTTCCGGATCAGGGTTCTAATTCTCATTATCACTCCCCCTTTCTCCTGAAAGGGGGGCATATAATTGGGGCATCCTATAATGTCCCTTACACTCACCATTACATGATTATTTTACATATCTAACAATCTCATTATAAAAAAATTTCTCATACATTACATGACATTTTACACCACTTTCTAGTTATTCCCCCTAATGACCTAATCTGGGGGAAATAAGAAAAACTATCTCCATGAGTAATCAATCAAATACATTCAAATCTAAAACATGAATCTTCTACTATTTGAATCACATCAACCAATCTATATAGACACGGTATATTTTTCTTCCTAGATGACCTAACATGAGAGGTTATTCTACATTCTCTACTGCTTCTAGATGACCTAATATGGAAGCCATCTCATACACACTACAGAGACACCCTTGGATTGGGGGCAATGAGAGGTCATTTCCTTTCCTATACTTCTCCTATATGGGTTATTCACGTTTGATCAAAATAAATCAAAATGGATCCAAATGAACAAAAATGCAGTCTTTGTCCATCTGCAGCAGATAAACCCTTTTGAGGATGTAGTTAAAGTTGGAGAGTAAATCTAGACCTCTCTCTCTACACTCTTCCTCTGGAGGCAGGATGCCCTAATCCTCAGTTTTTCACACACATGAAACCAGGTTGGAAATTGATCACTCCTTAACCCAACACATCTCCATCAATGAAAAAATTGAAATCTCCAATCGCTCAACATCGAAATAGTCCTCTCTTAATGCTCCTCATGATGGTCCCATGTCTCTCATTACACTGCACGGATTGACACGTTGATCCATGGTTTTCCATGTTATATGTTCTTATTCTAAACGTATTTCTGCAACATGTGTGTGTATTTCCACAACAAGGCTTCTCTATACCTTCTCAGGTATGTTCCTTACTTCCTTTACACTACTTGAATTTCATTCAAATAACTTAAAGAGGGGGGGGGGGATTAGACACAAAATCATGCACTTACTACTATTTACCATACCACCAAGCATATTGTTTTATATATGGATCTTTCATAAGAAAATTATTCATTGATGTCACATTGTCTCATCGGTTTTCTTATCTTGTTGGTTTCTATTGCTTTTACCTTTCACACTTATCACTCATACACCCAATTCTTGTCAAATCATAGCAATCCATGTCAGTCAATATCCACTCATTTATCTCTCGACACTAGTGCCTAGGTGCTCCTATCCATTCTGGGCGTCCATGTCCTGTTTATGTTTTATTTTAATTTTGACACTTGATGTCGGTCTTTTCAATTTTCCCACTCATATCCTTAGCTACTAGTCAGCATGTTGAGTCATTAGTGTCGAAATTCAAGAAAGATATCCCTATATAAACACAACATATATACCATTATAATGGTGAGAAATTTTTATCAAGGGCTATTTATCTACATATTAAAGGGACCGCATCTTAGGATTATTATTCTACATACACACTTCATAGGAAGGGGAGTTCATTTTATTTCATCCACACATTTTCATTTTATCTAGATATTTCCTGATATCTTGGTGTCATTTACATGAGGGAGGCCTAGGAGCACTATTTCTCACACAAGCACATATAACTACATTGGGTCTGAGATGTAGTGCAACGCTCAATCGTAAGTTCACTAGTTAACAACCGAGGACATTCTGACCCTCATTTTTCATCTTTATTTATTAGGATTTGATGTCTTTTTAGGGTTTTGCATGAGGATATTTGTGTGTGGGTTTATAGGTACCTCAATTATTTAAGTGTGACATATAGGTGACCAAAGGTGAAAAATTGTGAAACTCTAGCTAAAAGGAATGATAACAAGATCGTACCAAGCCAAGAACACGGATGTTAATAAAACACCACGATCAATAAGATGAAATCAATTCGCCAGAATAACTTTACATAGAACCTTTGCAAACAAATGAGAAACAATATCATATATTATTATGGAACTCAATGAAATAAAATGAGAATGGGCCTTGCTTATATAGGTAAGGAATAACAATCTAAAAACCAGTTAAAGTCATAGGTCAAGCCATAAATCAAGGAAATAACTAGTCATCAAAGAAGTAGTCAACACCATAGATTTACGAGAGAACTAGACATCAAGGATCTAGTCAATACTATAGATCAAGGAAAGAACTATACATAACAACTAGATAATATCTCCTAATATCTAAATAAGATAAAATAAATATCCACACACATAAGTGGGTGAGGATAAATACAATAAAGATAAATAAATTACCTAGGTGAACATAAGCTAAGGTAAATACCTACTCTAACACCCCCCCAAGTGAAGCTAGGGGCCAAAATAGAAGTGGCATGTCCACAGTATGAGTCCTAGAAACTAGGCCTGATGAGGTACTCATGTACAATAACTGAGAAAAAGGGACACCGCAAGTTACCCAAAACCAGTAACAACAAAGTAAAGGGAGTAAAAAACCCACTACAAGGCATCCCAAGAAGCTCGGCTCAAAAAACTCATACAATGCTGAAGAAATTTGGTGTGCATTGTTGCTCTTATACCCACTGACATTGATATGCCATGCTTTGAGCCTGTTACTTCTCTTGATGCTCCTAAGCCTATGAGGATTGTTATTGCATGCTCTTCCACATCTGTGTCTATTCCAGTAACACATGTTGTGTATCTTACTTCTGCTCATGTGCATGGATCTTTTGAGAAGTATACCACTGCATTCAGTTCTCGCATGATCCATTTTGTGGGTTTCACTGGTGGAGGTATTGAAATACATTCACATGGTATTATTTCCCCTATTCCACATGTTAAGTGGAATTCTCACTATGGCATTGATTTTCTAGAAGATACTTCATTGGGATCTCAGATTGATAGAGCTCCTATTTTTGTTTTCTTGCCTCTTTCTGAGGATCATGAACAACACATGAGTTCTGCACCCTCACTCAGGCTTGAGAAACCTAATATTTCAGTTTTCAGACATGATCAACCTGACACACATTCTGATGTTCCTTTGTATGCACCCATTGTGCATTTTGCACCAAGTCATATGCAGACATCTTCTTCATCCATCCGTGTTGATTTGGGGTGGATATCTGATCACTCATGGCGGTGACATAGGAATTCATTGAGAGGACTCTATAGGCATGGCTCCTCCACCATTCAGCCTCTTTCTCCACTTTCTCTACCTTTTGCATTGTAATGCTTCTTGTTTTGAAAATTTTTCTTTAGCAGGTGAAGTGTATCTCTCTTGTTTATTGAAATATTTTATATCTATATTTTTGACACTTTTGGCATGTTGACAATATCTCTTGTGGGGGATCTATTATGGTGAAGTCCAGTGTTATTTTTTCAATGTTTGAGTAGTTGATTTTGGGTAACTCATACAGATTTGTAGCGTCACTTCACTCATTTAGCAGTATGGGAGGGTGTGGTGTTGATCCCACTTCTTTGGGTTTCGTGTCATTACCTTATTACCTTGGCTTTTCTTTGATCGTGACACTCTAGATTTTGTGTCCTTGACTTGTTACTTTTGTTATTGTTATTAGATCGTGGCACACCTATTTGCAGCAGTTGGTCAAATTATGTTTAGTGTTTTTTTTACACTTTCGACGTCACTCCGTTGATAATCTCCTTGTATGGAGCTATTCTGGTGAAGACCAGTGTCAATTGTTTTTTATTTTTGTGATCGAGCAGTGGATTTAGACCACAATGCACACCAAATGTCTTTAGCATTGTATGGACTAGGAGCATAGACATGGCTGTCCACAATATGATGGTGATGTTGTAGACTAGTAATTTTTTGTTGCAAGGAGTGTATTAGTGTATCCTTATCGTGAATGAGTGATTGTAGAAGATAATTTCACTTCTTGAGTGATCTATTTTCTTCCAAAAATTTTACAATATCATCTTAAAGTAAAAACACTTCAAATAAAAACATATCATTCTCATAATCCATGATATATACAAGAATGCAACTCCCAAAAGTTTAGGACGTCAAGCTCAGCCGAAATTACGTCCACAATTGATTACAACACTCCTCCATATTTGGCACTTTATAATGAGTGTGTGTTATAATATAACACTTTATAATTATAGTTTAATTCTCAAAATAAATATTTTCAATGGAAAGAGCACAGAAAAATAAGTACCTTTGTAAAAAATGGCATTCAAAACTGAGTTACTGATCAAAAGATACAAGCTTTTCAATATTATGCTCTGTTATTTATTTTAGATGCCACTAAAACAAAATAAAATGTTCTTGCCTTCACCATAAAAATAAAATGAAAGGGGTTTCAGGTTAAGCACCTACTAGAAGTAATCACAAGATTTAAGCCCCCATATGACCATACCATATGACCAAGGGCTAAGGATTTCAATGGGTGTTTGCACAACTTACTATTCTGGGGTGTGCCGCTTGTTTTCGAGAAAGTCACATCCAACTGATCCTTCAGGTAAAAATTATTATTTCAGGTCTATGTGGATAATGACCTACGTTTCCGAAAATAGAACGTTGCAAATTTTCCCGCAATAGCAGAATATGTGCTAGGTCTTCCTGGTACCCTACCAAAAAAGGAAATATTCGTCCTTCTAAAAAAACCTCCTGCACACAAACCAAAAATGCTACGCCGCAACGGAAAAATACCCAATTTAGATCTCGACCCAATAAAACCCATAAAACTAATTCCTAGTTTTCTTTCTTGGATGGTGTGAATCCCAAGGTGAATCAGTGTCTTTCTCTACAACACCAAAAAAACCAAAAAAAACTACTACCTCCAGAAATGGTCGAGTTTACAGTCGATCTTAGGGTTTTGCCACCTTCCGGATCCAATGAAAGCCTCTGTTTTGCATAAAATTGCATGCAACAATAAAATACGACCAAATCCAAAATATATGAATATACAAACAATTAATTTGCAAAGTAAAACTTATAGACGGATGTCAATAGCAATCAACCAGATTGTACCAAGCCAAGAACACAGATGCTAATCAAACACCGCGATCAATAAGATAAAAGCAATTCACTAGAATAACTTTACATAAAACCTTTGTAATAAAATGAGCAACAATATCATATATTATTATGGAACTCAATGAAATACAATGAGAATGGGCCTTGCTTATATAGGCAAGGAATAGCAATCTAAGAATTAGTTAAGGTCATAGATCAAGCTATAAATCAAGGAAAGAACTATACTAAACAACTAGATTATACCATAGATTTAGGAGAGAACTAGACATCAAGGATCTAGTCAATACCTTAGATCAAGGAAAGAACTATACCTAATAACTAGATAATATCTCCTAATATCTAAATAAGATAAAATAAATATCCACACACATAAGTGGGTGAGGATAAATAAAATAAAGATAAATAAAGTACCTAGGTGAACATGAGCTAAGGTAAATACCTACTCTAACACTAGCGACAGTATCGAAACCAAGTTCTGACCTTTTCTATAGACCCCAGCGCCCCCACAGAGGTCTTAACTGCCCGTACGCACCCCTTTTCTTTCCCAGGCACCTGTTTCCAGGAATTTCCACCTTCTCTACATTTTTTGAGGTTCATTGCAATAGTCTGCATTTCTATTTCATCACATTCTTCAGCCTAGGCACACTTTGAGACAAACGAAATCAAAGTAAGTGCCTTATCTCTCTCATTTCCATTCATATTCATAATTAAAATCAAATAGATTGCCTAGCATTTATATTTCATTGTATGTTATTTATAGCAGTCATTGCTTTCATATTTTAATAAAATTATTTAGATTTTATTAAATCATACATATAAGGTTATTATTGGATTTGTTTCCAAATAGCCAAATTGGCTATTTTTCAGCGGATGTTATTTTTGGCACTTTGGGGCTAGGCTTTTTATATTTATACCTTGTTTTTGCAAGAGTATATGGGGGGATTATTATTTTCTACAAACTTGTGATGTAGAATGATTGTATTGTTGCACCTTCTTGATCTATAATCCATATTGAAGCTCATGTAGTGTGTTACAGTTGTTTTGTAGTGTGTTTTAGTGAATTTTGCTTTCCTTTGCATGCTCATAACATTACAGCAAATCCATCAAGTTGTTTTGTGAGTTTTTGTAGGTCATCTAAGTGTGTTTAAACACCTTTTATGAGTACATAATCTATCAAAAAACCAATTAAAGTGAATTATTAGTCCTATACCACTCTTTAAATGTGTTTTGTACAAGCATAGGTCCCTAACAATTTGGTGTATAACCCTTTTATCTACTTTCAGTCAATTTCAAGGTATTCCTAACCCTTAACACCATCAATTTTAGTATTTTTTATGTGATCCACCAAGGGAACCGCCCCACTCTACAGGTTCTCCCTAGTCTAAGGCACCCACAACTTGGAGGAGATCCCATTGTACCAGCCGAAGTCAGAATCATATTACTTTCCAACACAGAGGTGCACTTCGGACCGATAACAATTCTTATTCACACACATTTTTTATCTACTCTATTACTTGGTTATTCTTTTCCCATCATAGCACATTTTAACTATCAACAATATATATATCAAATCAACCATCCCAACAATTCCTACATAATATATCAAACTAAATAAAAACTACCAACAACATATCATCATCATCACATAGTATATAATGCACATCAACACAAGTCGATATATATATATATATATATATATATATATATATATATATATATCGTAAAAATCATAGTTGTAATGTACAATTGCTGAGGGGAAATCCTTCATGCATCAATACATCATATACAAAACATCATCTATAATCCTAGCTATCAATATCTACAATCATAGGAACTCTAGAACTAGAGGCTTCACTACTCACTCTATGTCGCAAATCTCAGCCTCAATACCTCTCTACCTAACTTTGTAACAGAGAAACCTCCACCGTCTACTTTGCATATCGACCCTATAGCTCTACATATCATGAAAATATAGCCTGAGCTAGGCCTTCTCCTCCTATGGCCTATCTCACGCGCTTCTCCTCTACATAAGACTCATCACGCTCGCTCAACAAAACTGTGCACGTCGCCACTGTTATAGCCGCTAGCTCAAATAAATTTACATGTTCACCCATAATAGCATCAACCCACTCTAGCATACCTCCTCCCATAAGCACATATGGGGGCACATTTCGAGTCAACGTGTGTATGGAGGTTTCCATAATGAACAACCAATACACATCCCCTGTAATCCCACAATAGATGTTAGTTACTATATATCTTTACATTCATATACTATATCAATCAAGCAACAATCAACAAATCACATACAATAATAAATAATACTTATGCTCCTCTCTCGCCACTGCTACATCATCTATCTCGGGGGTAGGTGGATGTCCCGCTTCTCTTGTGACTGTCATCCCACTGGCCACATCCACCACTACTGGAAATAGCAACAACCATTGATGTGTTACCCACCACTGGCTATACACCTGGGTTTACCCCACGTCATCTATCTGTATGGGCTCTATGGCCACATCCACCTCATCTTGACCAAGATGCACTATTTGTTCTCTTTTCGGGCCCAACCTTGCCCTTGGTTGTCTCACAACTCTAGTAGGCCAACACCATATATGTGACTTCAGGGGAACATCTTGGGCCATGTCAAATTTCCTCAATACTCAATCACCTTGGAATAACTCAATCACCCCTGAGAAATGATCCTCTAACCACATGGTATGTCATATGTACCACAACTCCACACCATCCTCTACCCATCTGTCATAGGCTCTATATGGTCTCCATATAATGGCCCTAGGGCCCATTTTTCTATCATCGACCTATATGAAATTGTACCCATCCTCCTACTACAAGTGCCCACCCACCTCGCTGCAAATATCTCAGGTTGAGCCCAATCAGCATGTAGCTTACTAAGTGGCCTCAATATAGCAATATACTCATGTGCCCAAACATGTAACAAAGTAGTGGTTCCTAGCCCACCACCATGATCCTCTTATGTGAATATATATAAATCCATGTACAAATGGGCCAATACACACCATGCCCAGGCATATCTAGTACCAGGCTCCTTGATGTTACAAAAAATATCATGCATCATGTACAAAAATTTGTCGTCCATCCCCTCCTCATAGCAAGTCTTCTACAGCATTACGAATTCCAACTAAGAAACCACATCTCAAAATTTGTCCTCCATCCTCTCCTCTTATCAACTTGAAACCCAAACCTCACCCAATTCTTTCTTCTACCTCTCCATTTGACAACAATATGCTTTCTCATGATGCATTTCGAACTCCATCTCCATCACAATGTCTCTCTTTAATCATCACATAGATCTCCATCATTGGCACACTTAGGGGGGCATCACACTTTCTCCCCCCTCCCATCACTATCAATTCTCTCTAGTTTATACTACTACACTTCACACTTTGTTCTTCACGTCTAATATTTCTAATCACTCTTACACCTTTGGTACACACATTATACCATCATTACCCTATGACGCACTATAGTTCAATGGTTCATACTCAACTGCTGAGAGTCTAATTCTGAAATGAAATTCACATCCATAACAATTCACACTTTGTGCTTCACAATACATCTTTCTAGTATCTATTTTGACACACACTCATTACTTGATGACACACTCTTATTCTATTGTACATTATTGATTGTTGAGGGTTCCTATAAATGAACCTCATCTCTTACACATTCAATGGGGGAACGTTGCTCTTATCATCTTCTGCATATCATTCCATCACACTCATACATTACATTTTAATATCTTGGTTGCATTTACTCGTGCTAGATTTTCTACTTACAGGTTGTATTTTTCCTATTATCTTATTTGGATACTAAGTATGTCATTATATTTATCATATACACATGCATATTCACTTGGTATCTATTTTTGAATGCAAATATCTTACAAGTTCTTACATATTTCAATGGTGCTTGGCACTATACCTTTTATCAGTCCAACTTAGGCTCTTGGGGGAATCTACCTTTACTACTCTCACACTTTACAGGTTCTATGGTTTCATCATTTACTACTTCTACTTTCTAGCACATTACTTTCCATTGATACATGCATGCCTTGACATACTATTTATCTTTATAACATGCTAATGGGTGCTTCATGTGTAGCATGTAATTTTATGGGCTATATACAACCATGGCTATTTGACAAAAATTTCTTGATCTTGTTTTCCATTGTATGTTTTTTTTGGGCTATGCCCTATGTCTTTTGTGAACATTTTATGCTTTTGGCCGCTTTGGCCCTGATTGTCTTGTGACATTTTTCAGCAATGCCCCATGTTTAAAACCTAATTTTTGTAGTCTATCTTGTCTGTGCACTTGCTTCCTACATTGTTTTCTATTACATTCTTTGTTTTCACTAACACATATTTCTATCCCACTTTGTTTGCATATTCCTTGGTTTCTACCATGCACATCCTCTACCCACTACAGGTATCCACTTCATATCTATATCAGATCCTCTTCTTTGGGCCACATTATTCTATAGATGTTGAATGCACTCCAAATGAGGGGGGCATACATTGGTTGAAAAATTTACCCCTATAGCATCTCAGAGCTACAGTACAGATCTGCACAATTTAAAAACAACATAGGAACTTAATCAAAGAACGGCCCAAAATATGACTTGGGTCCAACACACAATATAGACACCAACGCCCAGAATCAGACACTAGTGCCTGGGCACTCCTATCCTCCCCTTGGGGATAATGTCCTGAAGGCAAATACAACCAATTTCTCATTGCAAAACAATGTACAATAGTTCTACAGTTACAGGTACAGATGTTTAGTTACATAATGCATTATATCTTCTTCAATTTGGATAGTTAGAATAAATAGGAACAAATTGGGATAAATGAAACAAATTGGGATGCACCATCTATAGTGGTGCTTATTGGGAAGAGTCGTGGAAAGAGATTAAAACAAGACCTCTCTTCCCAACACTTGCTCCTTAGTGTGAGATCACCCAAAAAACTCGCACTTGGTTTGAGATCACCCAAAAAAATCACTCTTGGTGTGAGATCACCCAAAAAACTCGCTCTTGGCATAAGATCACCCAAAAACCTCACCTTCAGCTTTCAAATCAAAAACTTCAAACAACAGGACACTTTTCTATCTCTTACTCTCTCACATATCAGGTGCACATTTTCCTTTTTACACACTTTTACATACTTATACACATGTTTATTTGATCTATCATATACAAGAATTTGACTACATTATTTCTCTTCTTTTGTAGTTTTTTCCTTACAAGAAGTAGCTCACACAAGTCACAATAACATGGTACAACACATACGCTTCACCTATGGGGTCAACTTCCCTTTCCTAGTCTCCACACTTCACGTGTCCACTCAACATGTTATTCACCACACACTCTGCAAGATCATAAGGTACGCATCTCTTGTCTACTTTATGTTATCGATTATTCACTCAAAAAAATAAAGTGGGGGAAAATGTAGACACAAAATCATGCACTTGGGTACATTTATAGGTCTTAAAAGCATGCTAACATTTACATGATTCCTAAGCAAGAAAACTAGTGGTTTACAATTATCTTTGGATTCTTTTATTTTTCTCTTGTTTTCTATTTGGTCTTATACATCCTACATCCCAATCTAAACTTTACTTGTTTATCTTTCATGGCTTCATACACTAGCGCCCAACTTGGATAACAGCACCTAGGCACTCTAGTCCCTCATGTCCCCCTAACCCTTTCTTACCTTACTCACTCTTTTTGGGTCTCTTTTATGTTTTGGGCATATTTTTCACTTATAGGTCAGCCTTCTAATTGTCAATTACAAAATTCAAATAAGGGAATCATATAAATACATAGTTATGTGTTCAAAATCAAGGACCAAGCACTAAGCATTATCATCACCTAAGTTTGCATTCCAAAGGCACTAAAGCATTCTAAAGGCATCCATATAGCATCCATTCAAGGGACAAGGGCTACATACTTCTGCATACACTGTATAGGAGGGGGAATTCTATTATATTCCATCCACACAAACTATTACATTCTTACATTATAGCTACAACCCGCTATCAAGTGCAACTTGCATAAGGGCATCCTAGGGAATACTTCTTACACACACACACACAAGAACTACATGGAGTCTAATATGTAGTACAAAACTTGGTTGTAATTTCACTTTTGAGGTGATCATCAAGGTCAATTTGACTCCACATTCTGCATTTTCATTTTTAGGTTTGACGTTGTTTGTGGGTATGTGCAGGTAAATTTCTCTTTTACAGGTTACAAGGACCTTTGGAAATCAAGAAGTGAATATTAGGAAATCAACGGGGAACAATTATGAAACCCTTGAGACATAGTAGAATCTAGATCTTGAGCATTTTCATAGTCATAGACGCCCATATCCAATCATTAGTGTGTAGGTGCCTCTGTCCTACACTAGGTGTCCCTATCCAGCTGTGCTCCTAAGTTCCATAATTTATAGTGAGCAGTTGTGATTTTGTTTGCATCTTGTTTAGCACTCTATATTTCCCAAATCACTTCTTTTTCACTCATAAATCAACTAAGTCTTCTTATCTCTCCTTCTTTCTTAGGGTTTTACATCATTGATTTCTTATTGCTTATGTCTTATTATATATTATCATTTTTGTACATCATTAGGAACAATAGTTAATCTGTAATATTAGATTTAATTCAAATTAAATTAAATCAATAGACTTTAGATAGGGTCATTACTGCTCACTGTAAATTTTGGAACTCAAGAATAATGTTGGGTAGGGCACCCAAATTAAGTCACCAGTACCTAAGTGCCTCTATCCTACATTGGGTGCCCCTGTCTGGTATTATTCTTGAGCTCCATAATTTACAGTGAGCAATAACGACCCTATCTACATTCTGTTCAGCACTTGTACCTACCCAGATTACTTCATGTTCATTCTAAAATCAGCTAATTCTTCTTATCTCTCATTTTTTAGTAGGGTTTTATAATTTACATACTATTTTTCTTGTGTTATATTGTACATTAGCATTCATACATTATTTATTTCAATAGTTACTCTGAAATTAGATTTAATTAAATCATTTGGTGAACCCCACTCATGATCAAATGCTTAGATACTCATTTTTCCTATTCTACTTGATCTTCTTTCATGGCTCCTAAAAATCCTCTAATATGCTTGCATGACTTACTTCAAACTCACCCACCTTGCAAAACATTTCTCCAAGAATCCCTAGACACTATGTGTCTCCCTCGCAATACGCCATCTTTATAAGTCAGTGTCATTTTTTATCATTTATCTTACGGCCCTATCAGTTTTAATACTCCATTCAATCAGCCAATATTAGTGTCAATTCAAGCTTTACACCATACTTTTCAATATAAATTTGAAGTTATGAAAACCATGATTACATCTCTTAAATCTAAAATCCAGCATCTCAATGATGCTTCTCAAGCCCATGTTATTTCTTCTTCTACACCTCATCCCAATCCTATGCCTTCTACATTTGTTCTTATCAGTGAACCTCAAGTCTTTCCATTACCATCACCTCTCAAGTTTGATCTAAATTCTAAACAACATTATAGTCTTCTGGAGATCCTCAATCACTAATTGATAAACTTGTCAACTACTCATTTTTATCCTCCTTATCAGCTTTCCAAGTACATAGCTCTTCCATTTTGTAATTATCACAAAATTAATGGAGATCATGACAATTATTTCTATGCTTTAAAATGAATAATTAATCACCTTGAGCATCAGGGTTTTATTTTATTTTCTTCACAACACCCTACTACATCTCAAATTGCTAAATCCCACTGGGCTCCTAAATCCGGTCCTTCCATATCTAATGAGCATCAATCCATAATCGCTAATGTTCCTTCTTTGGTAAGTCAAGATCCTCCTATCCAATCCATTCCAACTAAGCAACCTCCTCTAAAAATCCATCCCCTCCTCCTAACAAGTCTTCTACAGCATTACCAATTTCAACTAAGAAACCACCTCTCAAAATCCATCCTCCATCCTCTCCTCCTATCAATTCTTCTACTGAATTACCCATTCCAACTAAGAAAACCCCTTTAAAAATTTGTCCTCCTATCAACCCAAAACCCAACCTTGGACCTATTCTTTCTTCTACCTCTCCTTTTGATGAAAATAGGATTTCTCATGATGCATTTCAAACTCCATCTCCATTTCAATGTCTCTATCATCGACACACTTGGGGGCATCACGCTTTCCCACCCATCACTATCAATTCTCTATAGTGTCTAGTACTACACTTCACACTGTTTTCTTCACATATAATCTTTCTAAGAACTCTTACACCTTTGGTACACACATTGTACCATTTACCCTATGATGCACTCTCATTCCACGGTTCATATTCGAATGTTGAGGGTCTAATTCTAAAATGAACCTCACATCCACTACACATTTCATGCTCTGTGCTTCACTATACATCTTTCTAACATCTAATTTCACATAGCACATTACCCAATGACACACTCTTGTTTTACAGTTCATTCTTGACTATTGAGGGTCCCTATAAATGAACCTCATCTCATGCATATCTGTTGGGGGGAACACTTCTCCTATCATCTTCACACTTTACACACCCTTCCATCACACTCATACATTACATTTGCATATCTTGGTTGCATCTACTCTTTCTAAGCTTATTTTATTTACATGTTACAATTTGTTTTCCATGTTAGATGGATTCTTAGTATGTCATTATCTTTCCATATATTCACATGCATGTTCACTTGGTCTTTTAAGATGAATGCATATTTCTTAAATGATCTTACACACTGGAATGATGCTCGACACCAAATCCCTTATCAGTCCCATCGAGGATCCTAGGGGCATCTACCTTGACTACTCTCACACACTACATGTTATTTTTGTTTCATCATTTACTACATCTTCTTACTAGCACTTACTTTTCACTGATATATAGACACTTTGACATATTATTTATATTTTTAAGATGATAATGGATGCTTCATGTGTAGCCTTAAAAGACTTTATACAACCATGTCTAGTTGTCACATTTGGCTTGTTATTATTTGTTATTGTATGTTATTATTTACGGGATATACCCTATGTCTTATATGATAATTGTATGCTTTTGGGTGCTTTGGCCCTGATTGTCTTGTGACATTGTGATTGATTTCCTATGTATGAAACCTACTTTTTCATGGTCTATCTTGTCTTCTATTACATGTTATCTTTCTACCATGCACATCCCATACATCCTATAGGTATCCATTTCACATCATCATAAGGTCCTCTCCTTTGGGTTGCATTCTCCTACTATCATCGCATGTACCCCAAATGAGGAGGCACATACATTGGGTGAAAAAATCACCCCTACAATAGCTCAGAGCTACAGTATAGATCTACACAATACATAATCAACACAGGCATACAGTCATAGAACGGCCCAAAATATGACTTAGGTCTATTAGTGCAAAATCAGAGCACCCCCAAATGAGTCGTCAGATCTAATTTTCTAAGGAAGATTCATTTGGTGTGATTCACACAACATTGAGTTTTTTCCCCCAAAATGTGGGACTTTGCAAATGGGAAAACTCTCCAGATTAAAGGCTGGTTCTTATTCCTATGTTTAGGTGCATGCGTGGAAACTTACAGAGGGCCTATTCCTAAACCTAATCTAAGAATTACCAAGGAGAAAGGGATAAAAGGAATACAAGAAATCAAAACTAAGCTCTAAGGTGATGCACCAAAGGAATGATGAACATTAGTTTTGCTGATAGACACAAACCAACAAAATGCATACAATAATCAAGCACAGATAATCAAATTTATAATGAAAGACCATATGAGAGCAAAGGAAACAAGAAAGGATCTAGAATCAATCACAAACATGTTTTATTGCTTTGTAGATTGATACAATGCATTACAAATGGTAAGAAGGCAAGAAACATATTACAATTTAAATGGAAGGTCTGAACTCCATGAATTCTTTTTCTAAAAGGAAAAAGCAGCCTGCAAAATAAAAGAATGTCCAACCCTTTACAATGAGTCCTAACTCTGTATTTATAGATTCAATCAGAAGGAAGAAAGATAGAGAAGTGGGAAAAGTAGGTCAAAGCTCAACCACTGCTATAAATGCCTCCTACAAAATCTGCCCCCAAATCTACCTTGACTACGTTAACCACTTGTTCAGCACCTTGAAGAAGAGGAAAGGGCGGAGCAGATCGAATCCGATCTAGTTATTGAGGTAAAATAGACCTTGTATTAATGGCCCTGAAGATTTTTCTCCAATTTTCTCCCACCTAACATCCCCAATCTTAAAGTTTCAGATATTTATTGCATGGACGAGGCTGATATTTTTCCAATGGTGTCAAATTTGGAAAATTTCAAGCCCTGAGTCAAAAGATATGCCCCTTCAAAGTTTGTATCAGGTCTGTACAAAAGGGTGGGAAAACCAGTTTGAAAAGTGGGCCTCTTTTTTAGGCTGGGACACGTGGTTGGCTAGCACATGTCTGAGGGAAGCCTCTATATTTTTCTCTTGGAATGGCATGGGGCTGACACATGGCTTCCTCCGCCAGCCTACTCAATTTATATGTTTCTCAGCTAAGTCCTTTGCTTGGTGGGGTCATATTTATTGACCGGGGACACACGGAAGTCTGGCACTCATCTAAAAACCCTCTCCATTTGGCCCTTGAGTTAATGTTGTTTAGACACTTGGTACCTTCCATTGGCCTGCCACCCCAAATTGACTATTCAACCTAACTCTATCCCCTTTTTGATGTTGGATGTGTGGAGGCTTTGCACTCGCTGAAACTCCCGATCAAGATTTGCCCTTGAAAAAGTGTCAAGTTGACACTTGGAAGCCTCTACTTCTCTTTGTACTTTTCAACCATCTCTCCCTTATCATTTTGGGCTTTGGGCTATATGGCAAAGTGGCGCTTGTTTGAACCTTCACTTTTGGATCTACCCTTGGAGATGCACCGCTTGGACACGTGGCATCCTCCACCAACACCTCTATACTTAGCCTTTTTTAAGGCCTTCCCTATCCATCTTTTGACCTCTATTGACCATTTGCTACGTGGAGGGCTGGCACGAGTTTGAGTCTCCACCTTGGGCTCCCATTTTGGATTTATGCTAAGCCGACACCTGGCACCTTCATGTCTTGTTGAAGAATTTTCAACGGCTGTGTAACTTTTTGGGGCTCTAAACATGTGGAAGCCTAGCACTCATTTAAGATTCCCCCTTTAGATTCAACTTTAGAGAAGCGTTGTGCCAACATGTGGCTTCCTCCACTGCCTCCTCCATACTTAGCCAATTTTTGGACTCATTATGAACTGTTTTGAGCTCGAAGACTTTGGATATTCTCTGTTTGTTCCTTTTCTTTCTCTTGGCTTCTTCGTGACACTGCTCCTCCTTCTCTAACCCTTCTATTCTATTTTTGAGCCCAACTGTAACACGTAGAATGGATTTAAGGCCTGGACTCACTCGACAAGGTTGTTTTCTGAATTTCTTCTTACACATGGTCATTTAGTCTTTCGTAGGCCCTGCCACTTCCATTATAGATTCCCCCTGCAATCTTTTTATAGGATACGAACTTGATTTCTCAGGTTCTTTCTATGTGGGGTTGTGGCTGATCCAATATTTTTCCCGGGAGAAAAATATGGATAGCAATTTGGTGACTCACAGGGGTATCTTCCTACTAGATGAAAAAGACCAATTGCCTTATCATATCCGTTGGGCATGGAGTCGAGAATGACAACCTAATACTGGTTCAGCCTCTGATTCACGAGCCTGACCATTTTCATTCTTAATTTTTATGAGCAATCTCAAATCGATGGTTTCTGAGAGTAGAAAATTTCTTCAGCCCAGGGCTTCATTTGTCTCTGAATGGTTTATGCAAGAGACACAAAAAAACACCACAACTATATACAAAATTTGAAATCATACATGCTCCAAGTAGAACATGCAGAGTGTGCAAAGCACTTAGGAAAAAAGTAACCTAAACTAAAACAAGACAATGTGCACAAGCACTTAGAGGAAAGAGAAACTAAACTAATATTTACAAGGTGAGAACTTTCCTTTTAGTAACAGTGTTTAAGATAGATTCCATTCACTGGAATCTGCAACTCTTCACCATCCAATGTAGACAATTAGAAAGTATTGCTATTTTTACATTTTGTGACCATGTAAGGGCCACTCCAAATGGCATCAAACTTGGAATGCCTTCCTTTTTTTTTCCGATCTGCATCCCATTTCAAAACTAGGTCTCCTTCCTAGAAGGTCCACATTCTTGCCTTCTTGTCAAAGCATCTATTGATTGAGGCCTGATCCTTCTCTATTGTTTGAAGTGCATGTTCTCTAGTTTCTTCCAACTCCATCAGCTTTTCATACCTAGCCTCCATTGGTTCAAATTCAAACATCTCCAGCTGCTTCATGAGTTCTAATGTTGGCAACTCAAGTGATATAGGAAACACTTCCTCTTTCTCATAGACAATTTTGAATGGAGAGTTTCCTGTAGACCTCTTGGGTGTTGTCTTATCAGCCCATAAGGCTGATTTGAGTTTCGTATGCCAAGTTCTCTTATTTTTATCTAGAGTTCTTCTAAAAATCCTTAGCAGGTTCTTGTTCATGGACTCAGCTTGGACATTACCTTGAGGGTAATAGTTTGATGAAGTGCTCAAATAAATCTCGTTCCTAACAGCCCATTCTACGATTTTGAAACCTATGAATGCCAATGCATTATCTAATATAATGGTGGTTGGCACTCCAACTATGGTCACTATCCCTTCATAGAAATCTAGTATGCTAGACTCGTTATATTCTTTGAGTGCCACTACATCGGTCCACTTGGTGAAATAGTCTGTTTCCATCCGATTCGATTTGTGGCCTTGGTTCAAATTCGGATTGATGACCCCAATGAATTCCAATCCTTCTTGCATGAATGACTGGTCAACTGAAATGGGGTGTAATGGGAGTGTTGCTAGCCTTTCTTTGCCTCTAAAGAATGCACAATTTTTGCACTTTTTAATCTATGTATAGTAGTCATTAAACACCCTGGGCCAATAATAACCTACCTTCATGATCTTGAGTGTTGTCACTCATGGAGGAAAATGGCCTCTAGCTACTTCATCATGGAACTTTTCTAACACTCTCTCAATTTGATTTGTCCCAATGCATCTTAATAAAACACCATTGATGTCCCTCTTGAACAAGATGCCATCAATAAGCACATATGGGATGGCTTGTAGTCTGAAATGTCTCCTTTTTGTTTTACTCATTTCTGGAGGACACGGGATTGTTTGAAGGAAGTGCACCATGTTCTGATTCCAACAAGGAGTGGGCACATCCTCATTTTCTTCCTCTTGACTATTCTATAGGATAAAAATAGCTTCCTCTTTACCACTTGCTTCATCTTGTTGACTCAAGGCCAGTTGTTCACACAATCCCTTCCCACAGACCAACTTAGTAACCTTGATCTCAATGTCATACTCCATGACACGAGTGATCCATCCTACACATTTTTCATTCAGATCCTTGCTGAGAAGGAATTCTTTAACTCCTACATGGGAGACTAACAGTTGGATTTTATTGTTTGAAACCAGATGCTTAAACTTCTTTAAGCCTTTGATCACTACCAGGAATTGATTTTTGATGAAGGAGTATCTTACTTCATAGTCTTCTAGACTCTGGCTGAAGAAAGTAATTGGCTGCTCTATATCCTCTGTATCTAGTTATACTAGGATTGTAAAAATCATGTCACAGCCACCAAAGGCATATAGTATGAAGTCCTTAGAAAAATATGGATTCACGAGAGTTGGGGCTTGTGATATAGCTTCTTTGATGGCCTCAAAAATTACTTTTCCTTTAGTTGTCTGCCTAAACACCAAACTCTTCTTCAACATCATTGTTATTGGCTTGAAAAGGGCAGCAAAGTTTGGTACAAACCTGTAGACAAAATTGATTTTTCCTAAGAAGCTTTGAAGAACCTTCTTATGGGTTGGCAATGGCAATGCTCTTATTACTTCAACTTTCTCTGGGTTGATTTCCAAACCTTCCTTTGATACAATATGGCCTAGAAGCCTGCCCTCATGGGCCAAGAATATGCATTTTTTAGGGTTCAATGATACCCCAAATCTCCTACACATTTGAAACACCTACCTTGGGTGGAAAAGGTGGTCTGCTACATTTTTGGAGATCACAATAATGTCATCCAGATAGATCAATACTATTTTTTTGATCAACCCTTTGAATTCCATATCCATTGCCCTTTGGAAAGTGGCTCCGGCATTAGATAATCCAAATGGCATTTTTCTGTAGGCATAGGTGCCCCATTTGGTGGTGAAAGTTGTTTTGAATTGATCATCTTCTTTCACCATGATCTGGTTATACCCTGAGTAGCCATCTAGGAGAGAGAATCTCTCTGATCAAGACACCACCTGCAAGATTTGTTCCATTGAGGGGAGTGGGTAGTGGTCTTTAAGGGATGCTCTGTTCAAGTCACGAAAGTCAACACACAACCTAATCTCTCCATTCTTCTTCCTGACTGAGACCAAGTTTGTAACCCAGCTTGAGTATTTGATTGGGAATATGATACTTGCCTCTATCAGCTTGTTTAGCTCTTTCTTCATCAAAGGCTCGATGTGTGGATTGAATGACCTCTGCTTTTGCCTAATGGGCTTAACAAATAGATCTATTTCAATTATGTTTTGTGATAACTTTGGATTGAACCCTCTGAGGTATTTATAGCTCCAAGAAAATACATTTGGAAACTCTTGAAAAGTTGCATGAATTCATACCTTTCTTTCTTGGTGGCCACTTTGCCAATTTGAAGTGTTTTTCCTTCTCTAACTAGAATTGACTCTGAATCTTCTCCTTTGATCTATATATTAGCCTTCTCTTTCCTAAACTGGTCATTAGGATTGAATATAGAATCCAATGTCACTAAGCCTTTGGGAAGCTTGTTTGTATGCAGCTGCACCACTTTATCTCCATATGTTTCTCTAATCTACTTTTATTTCTAGTTGAGAATTCAGCTTCCTCTTGCAAAAAATTGATGATCTGTTGTTCATTTTCAAACATGTACTAGCATGTGTTGTTATTTGGCACTGTTGACCTCACAATTACATGGATATGTGGTTTTCCTTTGTCCCTATTGATGTTGTCGACCACATTAAATGTTTCCCCAACTGCTACAAGCCTATCAACAGCTTCATTCTCCTTCCTGGGTATGGACATAATGTTGAAGGCTTCGAAATACTTGATTAGGTCCCATACCCTATTCTTGTAGCTTTTGAGCAGGTCGTTCTTGACAACATTTTTTCCTTTGACTTGATTGGCAACCAGTTCACTATCACCAAACACTTGCAGGTTATTGATTCCTCATCTTCTAGCCCAATGCAATCCATGAACCAAAGCCTCATATTTTGCAGTGTTATTTGAGTAGGAAAATTGGAAATGGAAGGTTGATTAATACTTCATACCTTGGGGTGACACAATCATAGCTCCACCTCCAGATCCTTGCCTTCTTCTCGATCCATCAAAGAACAACTTCCATACTTCATTGTCATCCTTATATTCTGGCTTAATGATGTCAGGAAGAGAATGATTCTATTCATGCAGTAATTAGGCTCATAGATAAAATTCTTCCATCTCCTTATAGGGATCAAAATCATGTCTTTTAACCACCCATTCATCAAGATTCAGGTACGGGATACACCCCACCTTGGTATCTACTTCAAAAGTGCTTAAGAGTTCCTCCTGATCAAAACCTGAGAAATTTTCATTGATTGGGCTAGGCACATAAGAATCAATGTGATGATCCACTATGGGATCAAATCTAATTGTGGCCTTCACTCCATACCTTGTTCTAAAGAGCATATGCGACCAGTTAGCAGACAAGTAGCCTCCAATTTTGGCAGTGAAGTCCCTAGACAAACATAATGCAAAATGCGGTGGAAAGTCTATGACTAACATGTTTTGCAATAAAGTCACATTAGGGTAGGCATGCAGAGTGAGGCTCAGATCCTTGATGACTCCAACAGTGGTCACTGCTATCCCATCCAATTGTATTACTCCTCTAGATATGACTTCATACTAGAGACCCAGTTGATCAGCTATTTGTTTGGGTATTACAAAACTACTTGCTCTTGAATCAATCATGCAATTATGCACCAATTTATCCTTAATGATTAATGAAACATAAAATGGAGGAGGTTTTAGGTTCCTACCTTTTTTCTCTCGATGGTTTCCCCCAGGTTGAGCTGTATTGGTAAGCATTTTCTCTTGTTGGTTAGGGGGGTTGATTTGAGCTTAACCAATTTTACGTGGCAGTCTGCAATAGATCCCTCTGCCCTAGAATGGCCAGTGATTCCCACAGTGAGATGTTCACACTTTTCCTCTTCATCTACTTAATGATATTAAATGAGCTATCCTTCTGCTGCCCCTTCCCTAGAACATTTTTCTCTTGCACATAGGTTGTTACAACCGGTGCGTGAGTAGATTTGGAAGGTGGTTTGTATTGGCTCTACATGTTGCGAGTTGTATTTTGAATGCCAATACCTTATGGAGCAATAGAGGATTGAGGATCACCTAAGTTTGGTGAATTTCCTTCTCCAATATTTCTCTTCTTGGACCATGTATTGGCAGCTATACTTTGAGAAGGGGTCTGATTCATTCCACAAAAGTCTTCATCTTGCTAATTTACAAGCATAGTTTCACTTGGATGTCCCTCTTGCTGAGGTCCTTGTTGCTGATCTTCTTCTTGGCTAGGTTCTTGTGACACACCAATGGTTTGCACCATCAGAGCCTGATTTAGTGCACCATTAAAGCACATCAATTGATTATGTGGTTGACTGCATGGGAAACACCAATCATATTCTTGTACCATGTTATTCTGTGTTGGAACCAATGCCCTTGATGTTGAAGTTGTGTTTGGATCATATAACCTAAAAGGTCTAGTAGCTTGAGGTTGTCCTTGGTGTTGACTCTTAGTTACAACTTGGGCTTATGGTATATTTTGTTGGTATGGGGGTTTAGCCTGATACCGAGCTTAAGGTTGATATGGTCTAGAGCTTTGAGCCTATTGTCTTAGGTCACTAACTCATTCTCAAGGTTTTTAAGCTATTTCATAATTTCCTAGACTTCCTTTGAGGTGGTAGATGATGAGGTGGAGGATTCAGCTAAACTTTGACTCCTGGGAGTAGGTATAGGAGCTATTGTGGGTGTTTGGCTGGTACATGGGTTTCCTATTTTAGGGTATAGTGGCATGGATGGCCTAGGGGAAAGTTTTCCATCCTGAATTAAATGATTCTCAACTCCTATGGAAAGGCTATAAGCTACAAGCAAGGTCATGCCCCCATTGACTGAATCATTAAAGAAACATCAGAATTTAAAGCTCTAAGAAAGTATAAGAAGGAACCTTCATTAGTGGGCTTTACTACTGTTGGAATCATATCCCAGGTCCATTGAAATTGAGGTTGAAATCCATCAACTGATCATTCGAGGCTCTCTTGATTGTTTTCAGTTGCTCCAACAAGGATAAGTTATCTCCTTTTTCTCCAAACTGGTCATGAAGAGTTGTGCACAGCTGGTCCCAATTTTGAATAGAGCCTACTTCAAGGCTCTTGAACCATAGTGAAGCTTTACCTTTGAGTGAAGAGGCTAGAAACTTGATTGAAATATCCATCTCAGTGATCTCATGGATTGTACAGACATTTGCAATATCTTGAACGTGATCACTAGGAGAAGTCTATTTTTCCCCAGTGAAATATGGGATGCTTTTTAATGCTACTATCGAGAGTGGGTTTTGTGCATTTAGAGCGAGTGGGATGCTGTCAATGAAATTGACATAAGGGTTTAGTTGTGCCATCCTGATCGGCCTGAGCACCCTTCTTGATTGAAAGAACAGCCTGCTGGGAGGAGGTGTCGATAAGGCTCTGTTTGGTGGAGAAAGAGACCTCCGGGCTCTTCTTCCTCTTCTCCTTCTGTCTGGAGACAAGTGTAGGTGTAAAAACTATCCTTCTTCTCTTTTTCTTGACCTTCTTTCTATCCTTCTCAAGAACATGGGGAACTCAGACTACTGAAACCAGTGGATTCTATCCCTTTTGGAGTCACCAGATGTACAGTTCTTAAAAGCTTCATAAAAGCTAGAATCATAGCAAGTGCACATCAATCTTATTGTAATAAATATGGAGACTTATTGGTCCCACCGAGGGTTCCAAAACTGTTAGTGCAAAATCACAGCACCCCCAAATGAGTCGTTAGATCTAATTTTCTAAGGTAGATTCATTTGGTGTGATTCACACAACTTTGATTTTTTCCCCCAAAGTGTGGGACTTTGCAAATGGGAAAACTCTCCAGATTAAAGGTTGGTTCCTATTCCTCTATTTAGGTGCATGCGTGGAAACTTGAAGAGGGCCTATTCCTAAACCTTATCTAAGCTTTACCAAGGAGACATGGATAAAAGGGATACAGGAAATCAAAACTAAGTTATAAGGTGATGCATTGAAGGAATGATGAACATTAGTTTTGCTGATAGACACAAACCAACAAAATGCATACAATAATATAATGAAAGACTAGATGAGAGTAAAGAAAACAAGAAAGGATGTAGAATCAATCACAAACGTGTTTTATTACTCTACAGATTGATATAATGCATTAAAAATGGCCAGAAAGGAGGAAATGTATTACAATTTAAATGGAAGGTCTGAACTCCATGAATTATTTTGCCAAAAGGAAAAGGGAGCCTGAAAAACAAAATAATGTCCAACACTTTATAGTGAGTCCTGACTTTGTATTTATAGATTCAATCAGAGGGAAGAAAGAGAGAGAAGCGGGAAAAGAAGTTCGAAGCTTAACCACTTCTATTAATGCCTCCTATAAAATCTACTCCCAAATCTTCCTTGACTACATCAACCATTGGTTCGGTGCCTTGAAGGAGGAGGAAACGACGGAGTAGATCGAATCTGATCTAGTTGTTGAGGGAAAATAGACCCTGTATTAATGGCCCTGAAGATGTTTCTCCACTTTTCTCCCACCTAACATCCCTGATCTTAAATTTTTAGATCTTCATGGCATGGATGAGGCTGAGATCTTTCCAATGGTGTCAAATTTGCAATATTTTGAGCCTTGAGTTGAAAGATATGCCCCTTCAAAGTTTGTATTAGGTCCGTACAAAAGGGCAGGAAAACTAGTTCAAAAATCAGGCCTCTTTTGAGGCTGGGACACATGTTTAGCTGACCCATGTCTGAGGGTGGCCTCTGTATTTTTCTCTTGGAATGGAAAAGGGCTAACACATGGCTTACTCCACTGACCTACTCAATTTTTATGTTTCTCGGCTAATTCCTTTGCTTGGCGGGGTCATATTTCTTGACCGAGGACATGCGGTGGTCTAGCACTTGTCTAAAAACTCTCTCTCCATTCAACCCTTGAGTTAGCGCTATTTGGACACTTTGCACCTTCCGCTAGCTTGCCACCCCACATTGACTATTCAACCCAACTTTGTCTCCTTTTTTAGGCTAGATGTGTCGAGGATCTACGCTTGCTGAAACTTATGATCAAGATTTTCCCTTAAAGGAGCATCAAGTTGACACTTGGAAGACTCCACTTCTCTTTGTACTTTTCAACGATCTCTCCCTTATCTTTTTGGGATTTGGGCTATGTGGCAAAGTGGTTCTTGTTTGAAGCTCTGGATCTACCCTTAGAGATGCACCTCTTGGACACATGGCATCCTCCACCAATACCTCTATCCTTAGCCTTTTTTTAGGCCTGCCCTATCCACCTTTTGACCTTTGTTGACCATTTGCTACATGTAGGGCCGACGTGAGTTTCAGTCTCTGCCTTAGGCTCCCATTTTGGATTTACGCTAAGCCGACACCTGGCACCTTCCTGTCTTGTCAAAGAATTTTCAACGGCCGTGCAAATTTTTGGGGCTCTGGACACGTGGAAGCCTAGCACTTGTTTGAGATTACCCCTTTGGATTCAAATTTGGATAAGTGCCGTGTTGACACGTGGCTTCCTCCACTACCTCCTCCATACTTGGCCAATTTTTGGACTTATTCTGAACTGTTTTGAGCTCGAAGACTTCAGATCTTCACCGTTTCTTCCTTTTCTTGCTCTTGGCTTCTCCATGACACTGTTCCTCCTTCTCTAACCTTGTTATTCTATTTCTAAGCCCACCTATAACCTGTAGAATGGATTTAAGGCCCGAACTCACTCGACAGAGTCGTTTTCTGAATTTCTTCTTGCACAGGGTCATTTAGTCTTTCGCAGGCCCCGCCACTTCCATTATAGAGTCCCCTTGCAATCTGTTAGCAGGATCTGAATGTGATTTCTCAGGTTCTTTCTGTGCAGGGTCGTGGCTGATCCAATATTTTTCTCGGGGGAAAAATATGGATCATATGGTCCAAAACACAGAGGATACACTGGTGCCTAGAATCAGATAGTAGTGTCTACATTCCTATGTCCTCCCCTAGGTGCTAATTTCCCGGGGGTGCCAACAGTCATCTTCTCATATCAACAAAGTCTTCATATCAGTTCTACAGTAATAGGAACTGACCTTCAAACACATAATACATTTTATCTCATTCAATTGGTAGAATCAAAATAATTTATAACTAATTCGAAACAATCGGGACAAACAAAACAATAGGAACAAATAAGGATGCACCATCTGCAGTGGTGCTTATCGGGTAGAGTCATGGAAGGAGAGTAAAGATGGACCTCTCTCCCCAACACTTGCTCTTTAGGGTGAGATCACCCAACAAAATCACACTTGGTAGGAGATCTCCCAAAAAACTTGCTCTTGGAGTGAGATCACCCAATAACCTCACCTTCAGCATTCAGATCAACAACTTCAAACAATAGGACACTTTTATATCTCTTACTCTTTCACATATCAGGTGCACACTTTCCTTTTCACACATTTTTACATAATTTATTTAGATTTCTCATATACACCACTTTGAATAATATTTTTCTCTTCTTTTGCAGGTCCATCCTTACAAGAAGCATCCTATAATAAAAAATACAAGCACAACAACAGGTACAAGCAACACATACTCTTTACCCCTAGGGTCACTTTCCTTTCCTAGTCTCCACGCTTCACTTTGCAGTAATTACATGCTTGACTTGTTCACTCAGAACGTTATTCACCAAACTCTCTACATGATCATAAGGTATGCATCATCTATCTACTTTATGTTATCAAGTATTCACTCAACAACATAAATTGGGGAAAAATGTAGACACAAAATCATACGAGCATGCTAGAACTTACATGAATCCAAAGCAAGAAAACTAGTGGTTGACAAATATCTTTGGCCTCTTTCCTCTGTATTTGTTTTTCTATTTGGTCTTACACACACTATAGACTAGTTGGAATTTACTTATTTATCTTTCATGGCTTCAGACACTATCGCTCAGCCAGGACAGAAGCACCCAGATGCTCCTATCCCTCCTAGGCACCACTGGCCCTTTCTTACCTTACTCACTCTTTTTGGGTCTCTTTTATCTTTTGGGAATATTTTTCACAGATGGGTTGGCCTTCCTATTGGAAATTATGAAATTCAAATAAAGGAATCATATAAATACATAGATATGTTTTCAAAAAATGACCAAGCACTAAGCATTACTATCATCACCTAATCTTACATTCTGAATGCACTAAAGCACTTCAAAGACATCCATCCAAGGAACGGGGGATGCATAATTCTACATACACAACATAAGAAGAGGAATTATATTCTATTCCATCCACACATACTAGTACATTGTTAAATGTTATCTATGGCCCGTTATCAAGTGTAACTTGTACAAGGGCATTCTAGGGCATCATTTACACACACACACACACACACACACACACACACACACACAAGAACTACATGGAGTATGAGATGTATTGTAGTGCAAGGTCATAAGTTCACTCTCAAGGTGACCGTCGGGGTTAGTCTAACTCCCCATTCTACATTTTATTTTTTATGTTTGATACAGTTTGTGGGTAGGTGTAGGTGAATTTCTCTTTTGTAGTTTACAGGAACCTTCAAATATCAATAAGAAAATATACAATGATAAACATGCAATAATTTTGAAACCCTTATGACATAGTAAAAACCAGATCCTAAGCTCATGCACAGTCACTAGCACCTAGATTCAGTCACCAGCACTAAGGCTCCTTTGTCTTGCACTGGGTGCCCTTGTCTGGCATTATTCTTGAGTTCTAGAATTTACCATGAGTAGTAACATCCATGTCTATAGTCTGTTCAACACTTGCACCTACCTAGATCACTTCCTGTTCATTCGGAAATTAGCTAAGTATTCTTATCTCTCCTTCTTGCTCATGGTTTCATACTTTACATGCTATTTTTCTTGTGTTATATTGCACATTATCATTCATACATTATTTATTTCAAAATTTATTCTAAATTTAGATATAATTCAGATTTAATTAAATCACCATGCTATCAATAATATCATGGGTCTCATGACCATCTAGCCTCTACACCTCACTCTATATAAATTATGTACCAGATACACCCATATGGTGGTTCCCCAGCTGAATAAAACTCCATGATCAAAGATGTCTCTGCATACCACAACCAAAAATAATGGAATGGCTCCATCTTCCTTGTGACACACTATATGTGCCACCATAATCCCCATCACTACTTCTTGGATATTTGGAATCCTTCTTGTCTATATTGTGCTAAGGTTTATGCATGGCATGCTCTTGTCATGTGTATTTCTCCTAGTAGCCCATATGTCCAATGCTCTCCTCTCTACAACATCTAAAATGAGATCATAATACATGTGGTGTTGTTAATCGGTAACCGTTGATGCAGGGGCATTGCCAGGTGAACATCAAAAGTGGAATTCCTCTTCATTCATGAAGGAAATGAGTGTATCAACATGTGTGTGGAACTTGAGAGAAGGAATTAGGTGACCAAGAGATCACAAATTTGAAATCTTGAAATTCCCTCCAAAATTGTAAATTCAAACTTAATAAATATGTAAAAGAGAAATGTGATAGTATAGGGAGTAGACGATATGTTTTTGTGAGGTAGGTGTTTAGTCATAAACCGTAGAGAGTCCATAAAGTGAAAAATTGATATAATCAAGAACAAAATTGTAACTATTGGGTCATGATGAGTCTTGAGAATTATGAAGTTAGGAAGTTAAAGAGTTATAGTATGTTATAGGGGGGAAGTTAGAGAGATGAAATTTAGGTAAGAATGAGAAAATAAAGGAAAAAATTAGTTGTAATTTCATTCATTTTTCCAAGTAACAATAACATATGAATATATCTCTATTTTCAAGTAATTTTCATTTTTCCTTTTTAATCATTGAGTCTATGATGCATGTAAGTTTTATGAATCATTGGTTTCTCTTGTATAGATGTAAGGTGTATTTCCTGGAGTCCTTTGATAGTAAAATAATGTTTCCTTGATTGTGAATAACTTACTTCTAGCATACAATGGTGATAGGAATTTGTGCATGGTTGTAAAAAACTATTTTCTTAAGATATCTAAATTAGTTCCTTTTTGAATTTTTTGCATGAATCCCCAATTTTTTATCATTGTTATCCATGGGGTTGTTCAAGAAGATTCTTGTGATAACTTATACACTAGATGCATGAGGTTCTATGAGACTTAGGCCCGAAACAAAGAACCATTAACTAAGACTAGAACCTACAATGCTTTTACCAATTATATGGGAATCACTAGAAATAATGTGTGGGAAGACCATTCTCATGAATATTCAGTCTTGATTCAAAAATGAAGGAAGAGGTAGGATGTTAGCTTGAACTGTGTTTGTGTAGCCTAGGAAGAGTTAGTAGAAATTCTAAGGAAAGTAAAAATTGATGAAGACATTTTCTCCAATGTTAAACTACAAACATAGATGAGGAAAACCTAACCCTATAACAAATATTTGGGACCTTGAATTGAAAGCTATAGAAAGATACACTAATATTTGTGTTGTTCGGGTTAATATAGTTTAGAACTAGGGTTTTCTTTTATAGGTTCGAATGTAGGAGATGAACCTTGTAATCTGGTGGAAGTGATGCTTAGGATGTCTATTAAGATATTTTTAAGGAATTTTGATATATTGCTGGTGTAATTTTGAGCTCCCTTTGACATTATGTCGTCATAGTGAAGATCATAGAGCAGGTTTAATTGTGAAAGACCAAAACACTAAGAAACTAGGTTTGTTCCTTGAAGACTAACCTTGTAAAGTTATAAAGTGAAGGAAAGGGTAAATGGGTAGCAGAAAATGTAATATTCTTGATGATATAATCACTTCGTTTAAAATTGTGCATGTATAAGCCTTGAACCAGGATAGTAGGAGATTCTTGATCTAGAAATGTAAAAGGGGATTTTAAGGAAAAGGGTAAGGAATCAGTGGATGAAATTTGTGTTACATCTTGGAAATTTTAAAGGGTAATTGAATAGTTATTCAGTTTACTTTGGGCCTAGATGAATCCTTGTAATCATGAATTCACCAAGAATCTTGTTCTTAAGAATCCAAAGGATAGTTAACAAATTTTCTTGAAGAACATTGATTAAAATTCATGGTTTTTAGTCACTTGATAATAGTTATAGAATTGAAATAAGTACCTGAAAGAGAGAAAGAGGTGGTGAATGATTGTTAAGGTGCAAAGATCCAAATTTTTCTCAAATTGGAAATATCTCAAGAAACTTGTGACTAGAAAAAAGAAGTAAGAAAAAGTGAATGAAGATTTTTGTTAAATGGAACCAAATAGATGAGTGAGTTTACATGACAAAGGGATGCAAATCAGTGTAGGGGTGATAGGAAGACCTTGAAGGTTGATTGAGGTACATTTTTGCATATTTTGAGCCTTAGAGCTAGTTGAGAAACCTTCTAAAATAGGGCACTTATGAGAGTGAATGATTTTTTGTTATTTTGGACTTAAAGAATACATGGAAAAGATGTAGAGCTCTACATCATTTGGTATCAAATCTTGAAAATGATCATATGAAGATGTGTGATTAGTCTAACCAGTGAATTGTGAATGTGTGTAAGTTATTGTGAAGTCTGTAATAGGTGATCATGAAGACAACGAAAAATAATGGACAAAGAAGAACTAGTGACAAAGTTGGTGAAGTTGATAGGAAAGAAGGAGAGGCAGAAAGAGATAGAAAGAAAATAGAGAGAATCCCAGCATAAGAGATAATAAGTAAGAATACTAGAGGTATGAATGGAGAAAGAGTTAAAAGCATTAAGAGAGGATGTATGGAAGCTAGACAAGTTGATGATGATGAGAGAATATAGAGAAGTGGGATTTGTGATGAAGAAAAGGGTCAAATGGCATATAGATTAGATTTTCAAGAGGAACCAGAGGTTATTGCTGAAAGAAATCATCAAGGAAAAAGAGATGAAACTAAAGCAAATGAAAAAGCACATAAGAAATTTAGAGAAAGAAGAATTCAAGGAGGTTGTGTATGAGAGCATTCAAAAGTTGAGTGAGGACAAAGAAATGGTGGAATTAGCAGATCAAGTTATTCATGAGGTATGTGGTTCATTTCAAATGCATGATGAAAGTTTCTTATTTATGAATAATAAAAAGGATGAAGATAAAAAATGTTATATTCTTGTAAATGATGAAAAATGGTGTGAATCACATGTTGAGAAGAAAGAAACCTATCTAGGAAACATGATTATGCTAATGGCTATTAACAGACTCTTGTTGAAAGTCAAGAAAGTAGGTATGCAGGTGGAAGAAAATGAGGAGAATCCAAGAGAAGTGACAGGACATGGGTGTGAAATAGGTAAAGAAGAAAGTGAAGACATCTTAAATGAGGCCTTAGATATGTTTTTTTAGTTTGAGGACAATAAGTAAAGTATAGTTCACAAGAAAGCACAAGTAGTAATAGTAGAGAGAGAGACATGTATGTGAAGAAGTTGTGGAGGCCTCAAGGCAAATAGAGGTCAAGAATAATGAAGATAGTGAAGAGAGAGAAGAGAAAGATGAGAGTGAGAGTGAAAAATCACATGTTGCAGTGCTTGAAGACATATAGAAAGATCTATCAAATGAAAAATTAGTTGATGAAGAGAATGAGGATGGTAAAAAGAGGAAAAATGTAGAGAAGGGACAGCTTTTAGCCCATTTGAGAAAATAAAGTGATGAAATTGTGTTGAGAAAATCCTATAAAGAGGTGGAAAACCTCAATAATAATGAGGAACCATGCATATTTGTTGTTTTTTGTGTTTTTTTTTGTATGTGTAGCTGAGGAGAGCTTGAAAATGACAAAGATGTAAAAGGAACTCAAGAAGAAAAAAACAATATTAAAGAAAATGCCAAGGTAAAGACACAATTATGGGATCTAGGTGGCCAAAGAATGATCAATGATAGTGGAAGAGCAGAAGTTAGAGAAGAAATATTCAAGAAGACTCAAGAACCATCAAGAGGGAAAAAATTTACAAGTTTTCAACTCAAGAGCACAAGGACATTTTTCTCCCCCTTGGGAGTATGATGCAAGGGAATTGTTAGGTGAACATAAAAAATTGGCATTCCTCTTCATTCATGAAGGAAATTAATGTATTAACATGTATGTGGAACTTGAGAGAAGGTATTAGGTGACCAATAGATCACAAATTTGAAATCTTGAAATTCCCTTCAAAATTATAAATTCAAATTTCATAAAGATGTAAAAGATAAATGTGATGACACAGGGAGTGGATGAGATGTTTTGGTGAGGTAGGTGTTTATTCATAAACCATAGAGAGTCCATATAGTGCCAATTATCAAGAAAAAAAATTTAATTATTAGGTCATGATGATTCTTGAGAGTTATGAAGTCAGGAATTTGAAGGGTCATAGTATGTCATAGGGGGTAGTTAGAGAGATGAAAGGTAGTTAAGAATGATAAAATAAAGGAAATAATCAGTTGTAATCTCATTCATTTGAAGGAAGGAAAGCAAGTGAAAGGGAATCCTCAGGTTAGGGGAGAAGAAGACAGGAGAGACACTCCATTTTGTAAGGGAATGCATATCAATAGCAATAACATATGAATATATCTCAGTTTTTTAAGTAATTGGAATTTTTCCTTTTTAATCACTGAGTCCTTGATGCACGTAAGGTTTATGAATCATTGGTTTCTATTGTATTAATGTAAGTTGTATTTCTTGGAGTCCTTTGATAGTATAATAATGTTGCCTTGACTGTGAAGAACTTGATTCTAGGATACAATGGTGATAAGAATATGCTCATGGTTGTAAAACACAGTTGTCTTGAGATATTTGAGTTACTGCCTTTGTGAATTTGTTAGATGAATCCCCAATATGTTATCATTTTTACCCATGGGGTTGTTCAAGAATATTTCTGTGATAACTTCTGCACTGCATGCATGAGACTCTATAAGACTTAGACCTAAAACAGAGAACCATTAACTAAGACCATAACCTACAATGATTTTTCCAAGTGTATGGAAATCATTAGACTTAAGGTGTGGGAGGACCATTCTCATGAATATTCATTCTTGATTGAAGAATGAAGGAAGAGGTAAGTTGTTAGCTCAAATTGTGTCTATATAGCCTCGGAAGAGTTATAAATTCTAAAGAAAGTAAAAAATTGTGAAATAGTTTTCTCCATTGTTAAACTAGAAACTTAGATGAGGCCCACCTAACCCTACAGAAAAAATATTTGGGGCTTTGAATCGAAATATAGAGAAAGATAAACTAATATTTGTGTTGGTCAGGTTAATACTTGTTCGAAACTAGGGTTTAATTTTGTAGGCTTGAATGAAGGATAAGAGGCTCGTAATCTAGTAGAATTGATTCTTAGGTTGTCTATTAAGAGATTATCAAGGAATTTTGATAGACTATTAGTGGAATTTTGAGTTCTCTTTGACAGTATGTGGTCACGGTGAAGATCACAGAGTAGGCCTAATAATGGAAGACCTAAACACTAAGAAACTAGGATTTTTCCTTGAAGAGCAACCTTGTAAAGTTATACAGTGAAGGAAAGGGTAAATGGGTAGAAGAAAATGTAAGATTATTTATGATAGAATCACTCATTTAAAATTATGCATGTATAAGCCCTAAACCAGGCTAGTATGAGATCCTTGATCTATAAAGGTAAAAGTTTATTTTAAAGAAAAGGGTAAGGAATCAGTGGATGAAATTTTTGGTACATCTTGGAAAGTTTAAAGGGTGATTGAATAGTTATTCAATTTTTTTTGCACCTGCATGAATCCTTGAAACCATGAATTGACCAAACAACTTGTTCTTAAGAATTCAAAGGACAGTTAACCAATTTTGTTGAAGAAGATTGATTAAAATTCTTGGTTTCTAGTCACTTGATAATAGTTATAGCCTTGAAATAAGTACACAAAAGAGAGGAAGAGGTGTTGAATTAATGTTAAGGTGCAAAGATCCAACTTGTGCTCGAATTAGAGAAAGATCTCAAGAAACTTGTGACTAAACAAAAGAAGTAAGAAAAAGTGAATTAAGATTTTTGTGAAATGGATCCGACTAGATGAGTGGTTTTACATGATTAAGGGATGCAAAGCATGGTAGGGGTAATAGGAAGACCTTGAAGGTTGATTGAGGTAAATTTTTGCATATTTTGAGACTTAGAGCTAGTTGAAAAACCTTCTAAAATAGGGCACTTATGAGATTGAATGATTTTTGGTTATTTTGGACTTAAAGAATGCATGTAAAAGGTGTGGAGCTCTGCATCAACCCCAGAATACCATGTATATCCTCTAAAGTCAACTCCATCTATGTGGTCTCTTTCCCTGTCCACCACCAGAAGGTGGTGGACCTGGTCTCCTATATAGCCAAAAATAGATATAGTAAAACCATATCCAATGGCATCCTAGGCATCTTCATGATGCCCCCAAATCTCCAACCCTGTAATTGGGTAACTTATGCCAAACTCAGTCTAGAAATCATCTCAATCATCCATGACACATCTATTCTCCACCATAGGTAGAGCATGCACTCTACCTGCACATACAAAATGACAAAAATAAAACATCATAACTCTGAAGTATCAATTTTTGGAGTGAAAAATCAAAGCATGTAGGTTATTTTTACCAAATCCCTATGTCATCAGCCCCCTGAAATATCCAATCAGCCCCTAGCAATCTTCCCTTATGCCATCGACCTCGTATCATACACCATCATCCCTTTGGATCCCTCTTTCCCCATCCCAATGCCATCGACCCTCCTATTATAAAGGGGATGATAGCATCTGGCCAAATCGTTGCTATGAATTTCAAAACTTTGACTTAAAAATCTACAAAATGAAATTAAAATCCCTCCCAAACCCATATTTATTTCATCATAACCTACCCCATGATGCAATTTTGAGTAATTTTTAAGCTCTAACGACTTTGAAAAAGAAAAAGAACTAAATAACACCTAAATTATTTAATGGAATCAAATGCAACGACTTATCTTTGGTCGCACCCCGCCACATGGTCCACTTCTTCATCCTCCATCACCACCTCATACTTATTCCATGACGTCAAAATACACCAAAATTTGGAATGCCAAAGCTCAATTCTCTCAATTCCAAAAATAGCAATAAGAAAATTAAAATCAAAGTCATTATATAAAACTAAAATTTCTATTTAAATGTGTTCATGATCAACATAAATCTTCAATTAACCATCATTTTTTCTCACAAACTCCATAACACGCGTTTTTCATTGTTTCTTGACCATAAAATCATGCCATTTATTTTGACCTATTACACACATACTTTTGAAAATCTTTGATGTTTTACCTATTTTATGACACCATATCACCAGATGATATTTGTGACATTACGAAATCTAAACACTACGATACAACATCCATCCCATGGACCCCTATCTAGGTGATTTATGTTTTATTTTACTAATGATCCTCTAGTGCTTCCTTTCAATTTGGCTTCTTTGGGGTTCTTGCAGCTTGGATTGTGCCCACGCCTAGCAGGATGAGAGACATTATCAGGTACGTATTGGTGGGTATATTTCATTTCAGCTAGTCCTTTCAATACTTCTTTATGTACTTATTTTCAGTATCGATGTTATGATTTTTTTCTTTCCATTGACCACCCCATGTTTCACTATAGCGACATGTGGTCATCAACGGTTGGGACATATGTATACACCTAATTTTTTAATTTTCATCTTTCATACAAGTTACTAACAATTTCCTTTATGCAAATAAGGGTTCTTGATGCATTTATTTCTAGAGTGTGTACTTTAAGGTGTCTATTGGGAATGGGTAATTTTTATTCACGTAACCATTATGGGTTAGAGATAGTACACGGAGAGAGTGTGACTATTTGGTTTTATCCTTAGTTTTCCTTGCATCAGTCATCCTTGTCTCCTTAGGTCTCACACACATTACATTCATGATGTTTTGCTTTCATCCCATCATCTTAGCACCTTATTGATCCACAACACCTATATTTAACTCACATTACATTTTATCATTCATGGCCAGCACATTCACACGTAGGAGATTGTTTCATCATTTGATTTTTCCATATCCGACACAATCGGTCATGGGCGATTGTGCCAGGTATATACATATACATCATATTTGACATTCATAGAGAAAGGAAGCCCAAATCTTAGGAGCTACCATTTTCTCTGCTCTTTTGCACCATCTTGGAATTTTTTTACCTATATTTTTGTTCATCATGCATCTTTGTTACATTAGATTGGATACCCTTCTTCTTGGATGGTTGCTTGCACTATTAGGTCACCTATAGCGATTCTAAGACAGTAATAGTTTTCCCCTTCTCCATTTAATAGTGATTCTTTCTCAGTGTGTTATGTTTCTAGAGAGATAGATGCATCAGTGACCACCCTATAGGTAAAAGATGAGTTCTCTAACCATATTTTTTCATTTTTCATAGATAAGTTCATTTCCTCCCTCATTTTTCTATGTTAGCTTAGTATTACATATGTTTGGATGTTAGTTAGCATATTACTCTTAATAATTATCAACTCTTTAGCTACCATCACTTTCATATCAGTTATATCATGCATGCTTGTTTCATTTATTGTTGATCTATACCTCTCCACACCTAACTACCGATATCTCAGTAGGGTTCCTTTATCTTGACCGCGGGCCTTGGAAACCCTAGGTTGACCTAGTGTAGGGATTTCTACCCTCTAGATATGTGAACCTAGCGCTCACTGTAGCCCCTTTAAATTTACCCCTTATATGTTGGTACATGTTTTTTCCCTATTCATTACACCAATACCCTTGTAGAATGAATGATTTGAGAGTTTAAGTTATTGAGAAAAATTCTTGGCCCGCATACACCTAGGAGATAAAGATCCACTAGAATAATTCTATGTAATATGAGACCTAGGAGGAGGCCTTGGAGGCAACGAGTCACTAGAAGAAGTATGTATAGATGTGTTAGACATAGAATTAGTAACTAAAGTTTTTTGACTAAGAAACTTAGGGGTGGGATCCTCATATGGGATACCCTTGACCTTAAAAATTTACTGATTTTAAATGAATTTGACTCATGAAAGATGGTATAGGGTAAATGCATGGAAATGGGGGGCCAAAGGGGGGTCTTAAGTGGACACATTTTTCTAAAAAATAAAAAACTACAACTTGTACAAGTTATTTGAGATAGTTACACTCAAAAAAAGAAAATATTATAAGAACATGAATTGTAGCATTTTGAGTCTAGTTTCTAAACTACTATTTTTTTGAAAATGGTTAAGTTTAAGTGGGTCAAAAATCTAAAATTTCAATAACTTCTCTCTTTTTGGTAAAAAAAAACATAGTAGATAGTCATTCGTGCCCTCCCCCCCATTTTTTTTAGCACTATTGTCTTTTTTAAAACCTTTTGGTAGAAAGATAGATTAAACATCTAGCTTGTGATATTATTTTTAGATTTTTTAATAAGTATTTATTTAATTATGAGTTTTCAAGTTGAAAGATTTTGAAAATAAAAACATAATGGATAGCCAACCATGTCCCCCTAACTACCTCAAAAAATATCAAAATTTAGATTTTTTTTAATATGTATACTAAAAATAGAGGCATAAACTGCATAATTTGAAATAAATATAAATGGAAACTTTAGAATAGTCAGAAAAATATAAAAATTATATATTTAGAAAGAGGATTTTTTATTGACATTGTAGGAAAAGTTTTAAGAAAGATAGCAATCATTTTTGTAGGATTTATCATGGTGAATGGTGAGTTTTTGCATATATTGTCAACAACATACAAGTTGTTATGTTGTTACAGGTCCAAGGTGTAAGTTTGGGTAACCAGAGCAATTCCAAGCTTGTAAAATCTTAGTTTATGTGCATAATTAAGGGAATGCGTACATGTTCCTTAGAGTATATGCATTATATGTGTTTGTGACAGACTTATATTTACAAAAAAAAAAATTAAGTATAAATAATTTTAAATGTTTAATAAAATATAAGTTTTTCATTTATTATTATTTATAATTTGAATATATTTGAGTAAATATAAGAAATTAGGGTCACTTTGTACCTTATGGAACTAGTCTCACATCTTCATGAGTCACAATTTAGGAGATAGTTTTTTATAATATAAAATGTTTAGTACATAGGTAATTTTCAAGATTTCAACATTCATCCTAAAGCTTTTAGCATTGAAATTCTACAATCAATGTCTATTTTTGGAAATAATATAGTCATTTTTTAGTTTTTGGATTGTTTACTGACATTTGTAGGAGTGTTAGATGTGTCAAAATTAGATTTTATAAACCTCATAACTCTCGAAGGAAATAACAGTTGCTCAAATATATGCACTCACGAAATGCCTTATAATACATAAAAAAATTAAAACACATGCACATATTTTTTATTAATTTGAAAATCCTTGATGAAATTTAAAAATACTACTCCCATTATTGGGGTTTTTTATAGAAATCAACAAATATCCTAAACCTATTACTATGGTGTTTCTTCATGACCCTTGAAAAGTTTCACTTGTTCCATGTGACTCAACTCATCTCTCTACTCCTTGTCACTCTAACCTCTCAAATGGTAGACTTGACTCACTTCAAGCACACATTGTGCTATTTCACTTTTTAATAAATGTTCGTTATATAATTTAACCATTGCACAAACCATTCCTAAAAGCCCTGTGTAATTATCACCATCACCCAACTTTTGTGTTGCGCTTTCCTTTCTCCATTATCCTTCTCACCATCCTTGTGTGTGCCCATGTACTTAACTAATATTGTAAATTTTATATGAGAAATTCATTTCCCCCATGATACTTCTACATCACAAATTGTATCTTCAATTTCAGTCTAGTTAACTGATTGATTCATGCCTATAATTTTAATTAGTCATGGATGAAGTAAAAAATCAAATCATATAGTTACAATAAGCTTCACATGGATTAATTTAATCAAAATTTCTTCTCTTATTGAAAAACTTAACCATGTAATGCATGATATAATTAGGAGGTACAATTGAGTCCAAATTCATTGTTGTGATGTAAAATATCGAGCATGAAAAATTAAAAATATTAAGCATGAAAACTAAGCCCCTAATTGAAAATTAGGCTTCTCATTCATTGTGCATCCTTCCTCTAGCCAACATACATTTAGTTCAACCTTCACCTTGGCTCATAGAAAATTCCTAACAAGGTTTTCAAGTTTATTTTAGTGTGCAAGGATGATTACCCAAGGTGATAAATTAATTTAGTAACATTCAATGAAAGATAACCTCCTCCAGAGGCCTAACATCATAGGGATCACACTATGAAAATGAACAAATCAGGGTGTCAATGTGTACAAAATATAGTCACTTGGAGGGATGAAGTGGGAGGAAGAACTGAAGGTTCCCCTGTAGTTTTCTCCACACTTAGATCCTCTGAAACTGTATGGTCCTCCTCCATCATGGGTTCATCAATCAAATCAGGCCCTTGAAATGAAAGCAAAAAATCTTCAATGATGTCTTCTTCATTAAGTGGCCTCAACACTAATTTGATCTCTCCCAGATGCTCCTCTTCAATGGGGATTGGGACTAATTGTTCCTCCTCTTGTTCTTTCTATTCTTCTACTGCAAACTCAGCCTCAGCCACCACCGGTTCTTCAATCTTGACCTCCTCTATTGGCTTGACCGTCAAGGGCTTATTTGTAAACCCAAATTTGGCAGCCCAACTCTTAAGATTCTCTATCATTTCTTTTTCGTTGGGCTCCTCTTCTTCTTGTTCTCCTTGACTTGATTCTTGAGTCTCTTCCCAACATGGGCTTGGGAAAGCAAGAGGAGTGGTAGGTTGGGATTCAACCAGCTTTGCAATTGTTTGTGGTGGGGAGGGAGGTGGAACCTCTTATTTTTTTGGAGGGGATGATTTTTTGGAAGGGAAAATGACAGAAGAGATGAGATGAGGTGGAATACTAGGGAATGGAGAAATGAAATCAACACTTGGGGCAGCAAGTGAGGGGCTTGATTCTTGCCTCTATTAAAATGATAAAGATTGAGGGAGAGAAAATGAAGAGCTAAGAGGTGGTGGACATACCCATCGACAAGGTTGTCTTGACTCCAACTCATAAGCCCCAATATCCTCAACCCATTGTGTAATTTGTGGCAACATTTCAACCATGAAGTCAAGCTTCTCTTGAGGGTTTTAGTGTCTTGGAAAAGGGCCTTCCCATGGACAACATTTCAACCATGAAGTCAACCAATTCTAAAAGCCATCATTTAAGTTGTTGCCCTTGATTGAACCATGCTAGCCTCTATTTTTTGAATCTTCTCCAGTAGACCAGCATCCTCTGCATAACTATCACCATCATATGCACCTTATCCTTGATAAGCTTCATAGTCAAACTGGTTTTGACATTGCTGATATGGGTAAGCATAATGGTCCTGGATTTGATTATACTGCTGATTTGGAGGAGTTGGGAAATACATTGGAGGTGGAATGTATTGCTATAAGTGTGAGTTCAATGAAGGGAATGAAGTCATGATTGTACAACCTCATGTAATGGGAGAAAATGAAAGAGATGGAAGAAGAAAATGGATGATGTGAGTGGAAATGGATGGAAAAGGTCTGCAACTCATAGAATGGAATTTTGACCAGATGGAGTCACCAGATGTGCCTAAAAGTGCCTCCAAAGGCTGAAATCTTCACCAAGACCACATCAAACCTGATGAAGTAAAGTGGTAATTTGCTTCAGACCTGTCCCACCGCGCATGCCAAAAATGTTAGTGTGAAATCAAAGCACCCCCAAATGAGTTATGGATATTATTTTCTAAGGCAAGCTCATTTGGTGTGATTACATAACATGGGACCATCTCTCAAGCTGTGGGACTTGTGGACTTGAGATGGCCCTCCAAATAAATCTAGCTTCTTCTTCCTGATCCTAATGCTAAACTACTCATAATGTAGAAATGATGTCTAACTACATCTGTCCTAACAATGCCAAGGAGACATGGAGAGAGAAAGTGCATAAAGAGGGAAATCCTACACTAACGAGGTGATAGCACTAAGAAAAGGGAAGTGTTGGTTACAATCTTAGCTGCCTGAAGTGGAGAGAGGTGAGTAGAGGAGAGGGTGGACAAGATGCACCACAAACCAGAGTTAGATTTAACACAGAACACCACTTCAATCCCCATGAACACAACTCCTAGATCTACAAATGAAACATCCAAAACATGCATAGAATACTCTAGAATGATGAGAGGTAAGAGTATGCAATGAAAACAAGTAAAGGATGGACAAATGCATCACAAAAATGATTGTTATTGCTTCATAAATTTGCACAGAGCATCATACACAAACAAGAGGAAAAAAACATCATTTATAGAGCAGGGGAGGAGATTCAAACTTCATTTCAACCCTGGGGAATAAAAGAAGGGGGAGGTAGAGAAGAAGAATGAACAACCTTTTACAATGAATCTTTCCCCCATTTTTATAGATTCGATTAGAGAGAAGAAAGAGAGAGAGAAGTAGGAAAAGAAGGTTAGAACTCAACCATTGCTGTTGATGTTTCTGATAAAATATTCCCCCAAATCTGACTTTACTACATGAATCCTTGATTTGGAGTATTGAAAGAAGAGGAAACGATAGATTATATCGAGGCTAAGATCTTTCCAATGGTGTCAGATTTGCAATATTTCGAGCCCTGAGTCGAAAGATATGCCCCTTCGAAGTTTGTATCAGGTCCGTATAGAAGGGCAGGAGAAAAGCTTAAAAAATGGGTCCCCTTCTAATATGGGACACATGACACTCTTTGGTTGGCTGGGGACATGCACTTCCATCTTTTCCCTGGGTGGAGTTGTGGGCCATTTTGCAACTTTTACCCCTTTTTTGATAACAAGGGGCAAAGAATCAAATTTTCCCCCGACGCCCTAATTTCCTCTGGGACACATGTTAGTATGGAACTCATTTGGGAACCCTTTCTCTATTTACCATTAAATCAGTGCCATTGAGACACTTGGCAACCTCCACCAGCCTAGCTCATGCATTGATTATTTGCCCATGCCTCCGTTTCATTCTGAGACACGTGGAGATGCGGCGCTTGTTTGAGCTTCTCTTTTTTGGATTCACCTTTGGAGGAGCACCATTAGGACATGTGGTTCCCTCTACTGGCTCTTTCATACTTAGTCTATTTTGGATTCTTTCCTAAATGGTTTCGAGCCCGAGGGCCTTGAAACTTCACCGCTTCTTTTCCTTCTTGCTCCTACCTTCTCTGCGACACTGCTCCTTCATTTCTGACCCTATTGTAACCTGTTTGTCATCCTGGAATGTGAGCTCATGGGTCTGAGTCTTTTCCTTCATAATTTCCTCATGTGCAGGAGTTGTCTTGACCAAATTTTCCGGGGGGAAAAATTTGGGATAACAATTTGGTGACTCATGGGGACATATTCCTTCTAGATGAAGACACCAGTGGCCTTGAAGCATCCATTGGGCATGTAGTCTACCTGATAAACATGAAACTGATCTGAACTCTGAAACTCCAACCTCTAAGCCATTTGGAAACCCACTGAAACTTGGAGCTAATTTTTGCCAAAAACCATTACAATTCACTGTGTAAGAGAAAAACAAAAGCACCAAAAACTATGTACAAACTGAAAATCATACATACCCCAAGTGGGATTTGCAGAGTGTGCAAAAGCACTTCTTCTACTAAAAACAAACCTACCTACTCTACTTTAACCAAGACAAAAGGGAACACAAACAAAACCTACAACTCACAGGGAGAAATAGCTTCCATTCCTCAAAAAGGGCATCCATGTAACTTATTTGGCATTGAACATGGCTGGTTGGATGAGTGAAAAATTGATTACAAGCTGGTCTTCCACCCAAATTATCAAAGTATCAGTTGGAGACAAGACCAAGACCTCTTTTAGTTTCTTTGCATTCAAATCGAAGAGGCATTGCATCTGATCCTTGGCACTTTGCATATCATCCTCATGCCCTAAAATGGACATGACTGGTTTTGTCTTCTCCTTTGGCTCCAATGAAGCCAAATACCTTATTGGGCAAGGTATGATCCATTGAATGTGCCCAATTCTCTAAAATTCAACTCCAAAATGGAGTCTTCTTGTGGACCTTCTTGGATGAATGGCCTGGGAGAAATGGTGACATCCTCTTGCTTTTTTCCTTCCTCCTCTTTTGAAGAACATGGAAGATCAAGATCTTCCAACCTTGGTTCCAGAGGGCCATTATGGAGTGTCAGCTTTTGCACTTGAATATTCCCCTTCATGGCAGCAGGTTCATGTGCGTGGAAGATAGATGGAGGAGAAAATGATGTAATCTCCATGGGCACCTCCTCATCAAAGGAATCTCTCAAGTATGATAGATAGTTTGCCTCCTTGTTCTGTTGTAAGTGCTCTACCTCCTTCATGGTGTCCTCTTGATTTGCAACTTGCTCACCATGGTTTCTCTCTTCCTCAAACATGAATTTTGAAATATCAAACTCTTCTTCAACATCATAGCTTAAAGGGGATGAAGTGGGAGGAAGAACTCAAGGTTCCCCTATAGTTTGCTCCACACTTAGAGCCTCTAAAACTATATGGTCCTCCTCCATCATGGGTTCATCAATCAAATCAGGCTCTTGAAATGAAAGCAAAAAATCTTCAATGATGCCTTCTTCATTGAGTGGCCTCAACATTGATTTGATCTCTCCCAGCTGCTCCTCTTCAATGGGGCTTGGGACTAATTATTCCTCCTCTTGTTCTTTCTCTTCTTCTGCCACAAACTTGGCCTCAACCACCACTGGTCCTTCAATCTTGACCTCCTCTATTGGCTTGACCATCAAGGGGGATCTTTGTAAACCTAAATTTGGTAGCCCAACTCTTCAGATTTTCTGTCATTTATTTTCTATTGGGATCCTCTTCTTCTTGTTCTCCTTGACTAGATTCTTTAGTCTCTTCCCAACATGGGATTAGGAAAGCAATAGGAGTGACAGGTTGAGATTTAACCAACTTTGTAATTTTTTGTGGTGGGGAGGGAGGTGGAACTTCTTGTTTGTTTGGATGGGATGACTGTTTGGAAGGGAAAAAGGAAGAAGAGATGAGATGAGGTGGAAGACTAGGGAATGGAGAAATGAAATCAACACTTGGGGCAGCAAGTGAGGGGCTTGATTCTTGCCTCTATTGAAATGATAAAGATTGAGGGAGAGAAAATGAAGAGCTAAGAGGTGGTGGACTTACTCGTCGACAAGGTTGTCTTGACTCAAACTCATAAGCCCCAATCTCCTCAACCCATTGTGCAAGTTGGGGTATAATTTCAACCATGAAGTCAAACTTCTCTTGAGGGTTGTAGTGTCTTGGAAAAGGGCATTCCCATGGACAAGGTGCTGTCATCACCAATCTGGCACTATGATAATTCTTTACCGGGAACTCCTCGTGTTATGATTATTTACTAATGCACAACTTTTAGTTTGGTGGATGGAATCTAGAAACACAACAAACATAACACAAGAATACCATAGACTATGATAAGAAGGAATGATGATAAATCTGATATATAAGTGTAAATTATAATATCAACATGAAATTGTTATAATCTCACCCATAAAGTACTTCAAGTGTTACTGACTTCACTTGCCTTCCAACAATAACTATGGGAGAAACTTCAGAATTACACCTCTTAATGGATTCTTTAACACACCTTCAAAATGATGGCTTTCTTTACACACTTACTCATATAATATTTCTCACTACTTCCTTCTATGCTAAATGAGGGGGGTGACCTCTCTATTTATAGAACTTCCAGGATTATCCATCTTATCTCTAAGATAGGATAATAAATTTACTCTGACAAATCATATTCCATACCTTAACTCTTATCTTGTACATGTAAGCTTATCTTTTAAGATAAGATAAACCTTATCATTTCACATGGGTTCCACATTTTTAGACTTCTTACAAAATATTTATGACCTCACTCCTTGTCCTTATTACCAATATAATATTTCTAATTCCTAATCATGTAGACCCTACTTCTCTACTTTTGACATTTTAACATTACTGAACCACTTACGACAAATATTTACTTTGTACCACAACATTCCTATTGTACTTTTGACTATTACCGTACTATACATTATTGGCGGCGTCGTACCAGCATCTCCGTTATCTTCTATCAGACACTACTACTAATTATACTTAACAACATCCTATTCATAATACATACATTAATGAAATAGAAATTACGGAGGAAAATTTTAGTGTCGACATCTTCCCCCTTCTAGCTTCTACTCCGTCCTCGGAGTAGACTATTATAGTGCTTGGAAAATCTTTAACTTTTCGTGGTTAACCCATTTCATAATGGGAGTGCCATCTAATTCCTTCAGTTGGTATATACCATTTTCATGCACAGCTGCTATTTTGTAGGGCCCCATCCATTTTGGAAGAAATTTTCTTTGTCTTCTTTTTGTATCTGGAATCATATACTAGAACCAAGTCATTCATGTGAAATGGAGACCAACGGATCTTTTGATCAAAGTATTCCTTTAGCTTCATTTTCTTCTTATAGCTTGTATCCTTCACTATTTCCCTCATTTCCTCTAGCAAATGAAGATGTACCAACCTTTCTTTTACTGAATCACTTTCATCCATCCTTTCATTTTTCATAACTCTCACAGTGGGAATATCAAACTCAATAGGAAGAACTGGATCAATTCCATAGGCCAACTGAAATGGGGATTATCTTGTTGTTGACTTTGATGTTTCCCTATATGCCCACAATGCTGCATGAATCCTTTTATCCCACTTATGTACTTGCAAGACTGCATCTTTTGCTAGAATTTGACACAACACAAAATTTGTTCGTTCCACCTATCCATTTGTGTTTGGATTGTATGTTGTTTCCTTCTTGTGCTTAATAGAAAACTTATTGACTAAGGGTTCTACCACCTCATTAATGAAGTGGCTTCCTTGATCTGTTACAATTTATAATGGACAACCAAATCTGGTGATAATGTGTTCATATATGAACCTTGCCACTTCATCTATGGAAGTTGTTTTCAATGGCCTAGCTTCAACCCACTTGGTTAAATAATTTGTGAAAACTACAATATACTTATTTTGGCATGGGGTAGTTGGAAGTGGACCTACAATGTCTATTCCCCACTTTTCAAAGGGACCAAGTGGAAGAATAGGGCATAATGGAGCTGATGAAGTCTTATGGTTACCATGTGTTTGACAAATATCACATGTCTTACAATAACTATAACAATCTCTAAAAAGAGTGGGCCAGTGATAACCTGCATCCAAGATCCTTCTTGATGTAAGTTGTCCAGAGAAGTTTCCTCCACATATACCATTATGGAATTCTTCTATCAACTCCTTCCCTTGATCATATCCAACTGCCCTCTTGTACTGTCCATTAATTCCTATTCGAAATAATACTCCATGCAGAATAGAATATGGACGATTGGCTTGAGTAATCTTCCTCTTAGTCTTTGCATTGGCACCATCAAGAAACTTGAATTCATTCAGATAATTCCAAATATCGATGTATTCACTAGGGATTGTGTCAAGGGATAACAATGTTGCATCTGGGAAATCATCATCATCACAAGATGAACCTAAACCCTCATAGGCTTGAGAGAGTGCATCTATATTGACATGCTTCTTTCCTGGCCTATCTATAATATCAAATTCAAATTCTTGTAGAAAAATTATCCATCTTGCTATCCTCCCTGATGGGTTAGGCTTATTTATAATATATTTTAGAGCATGATGATCTGTTACAACTATAAATTTCTGCCCTAGCAAGTAATTTCTAAACTTCTTTACAACAAAAATGATAGCTAAATCCTCTTTTTATATTATAGTATAATTTACCTCAGCACTGCTCATTTGTCTGCTCCCAAAGTAAACTAGATGATCATTTCCATTTTCATCCTTTTGGCTCAAAGTACTTCCTAGTGCTACATCTAAGGCATCAGTATACACAATGAATGGCTTGCTCCAATCTGGATTCTTTAAAATAGGTGAATACACCAAGGCTTCCTTTAGTTGTTCAAAAGCTTCATGCACCTTATTTATTCTATTCATAGGAAATGGTAACTCTTTGATTTTTGAAACTTTATCAGGATCAGTACCAATACCATCTCTAGATACAACATGCCCTAACAAAACACCTTTAGAATATCCAAAGACACAATTTTTAGGGTTTAATGAGGCTTATGCTTCATCTAACATTTGAAATGTTGTCTCCATCTAGTACAGGTGGTCCATCTTACTCCCATATATGTAAAAATCATCCAAAAATACTCTGATGAAGTTCCCAATGTAGGGTTCAAACACCCTATTCATCAAACACTAGAACGTTGCCAAAGCATTACACAACCCAAAAGGCATAACTCTATAAGTAAACATTCCCCAAGGAGTGGTGAACATGGTATTCAATTGATCTTTCTCTGCTATACGAACTTAGTTGTATCTGCTATATCCATTAGTAAAACTATAGTACTCCTAGCCAGCTACTTCGTCCAAGATCTGATACGAGAATGGAGGAGGGTGATGATCCTTCTTTGTTGCCTTATTGAGCTTCTTATAATCAACACAAATGTGTAGCTTCCCATTATTTTTTATTGAGATCACAATGGGAGAAACCCATTCTGAATTCTCTATAGTAAATATGAATCCTGCATCAAGCAACTTATCTATTTATTCTTTTAGAGTCTTGGAAAAATTAGGATTCATTCTATATGGAATTTACTTTATGGGCTTAGCACCATCTACCAATTCAATAGAATGTTCTACCCAAATTACTTGACGGAGTTCGTTGTAATCAAAAGTGAATAGGAGTATGTACCTTCGAAAGAGCTGGAGGTAGGATTCCTTCTCACTCTCCATCACAACATCACCAATCTTTATTTTTTGGAGACGATCATCAATTTCTTCTTTAGATAATTTTATGGGTTCATGATTCGGTGTGACTGGAAGGATATCCATGACCGAAACATCAACCTTACTTTCTTCATCTTTTGTGTCCACTTCACTGGTACTAGAGTAATTAGAGGATGTCCAATCATCATTTTCATCACTTGAATCCACATGTTCTACCTTATGATGCTGAGGGATCATGTTTATCTTCACCCTCTCTCTACCATGTCCAAGTGTCATGAAGCCTTCATTCTAGTAGTTTCTTTACATGAACTCTCCTTAGCCATGGTCTTCCCAACAACATTGGGTACACAACAGTACCATTTTTCATCACCTAAAAGTCTACCACACATACAACACCCATAACAGATATTGCCACATTTGAAACAACACCTTCTAGTTTAGTTTTTCCCTTATTTAATGACCTTAACATAAGTGTTGAGGGGTGATCAATTTTTAAACCCAACATATTCATTACAGACTCGGTCATTACATTAACTACAACACCTCCATTAACTAAGATATCATGAAATGAAATACTATTACATAATACCTCAACTTGTGGAGTGTAGGGATCTACCTCTGCCTCCAAAATAGGGACCTCAACCTCCTTCCTTTGTCGAGCATTGAGTCCACTTCGCAGTTCCCCGCCTCTTCTCAGAAGACATAGCCAAGAGTTGACCATATGTAATATTTGTAGGCCTTTTGGATAGATCTTCAAAGATAGAGTATGGTCCTTGTCCCTGTGAAATCAGAAAATCCTGCACACCCAACTTTCTTCTCCTATGTTTCTTACTAATTTCTCCTTTCATCTTCTTAGGATCATTTCCATATTGGTTATCTTTTTCTTTCTTTCTTTTTGTTACAAACACATCTACTTCATTATTTATGCTCTTATCTACTACATCAAAAGAATTCACAGGTGTTTTTCCTTTATCATTATCTCTTACACCAGAGGTAGAAGCTCTATCTGGACAATTATACTTATAATGACCCTTTTTATAATAACCATAACTTACAACTTCAAAAATATTTATTTTTGGACCTTTATCTCCTCCCTGAGAACTAAATTATTTTCCTTGAAGAAGATTAATAGTTAACTGGCCCATCTTCCTGAGTAGATCTTCATACTCAGTAGATGTACTAGGACAAATATTTGTGCTTACCGAGAGTGGTTGTGGATTCTAGACCAAAGGTGATGGTGTAGGCTCTACTTTAGCAACAATTTCTTTGGGCTCCTCTTCCATGCTTTCTTTTTGCCTTCTTGCAATTTCCTTTGCTTGTTCAATGGCAGCTGGGCGGTCATACTTCACTCATTGTCTGATCTCTGGCTTCATCCCAAGAATGAAGTGCTTACAGATGAGATAATCCATGCCATTCATCAACTCATCCGCTAATCCTTCCTTCCATATCTAGGCATCGAGCTTCCTCCTTAGCTCTAGAACATGAGCATGATAATCCATTATCTTCTCCTTCTCTCCTTGGGATAGCTTTGCGATATCGATCATGAGATCTGCATATTTCTGTTGTTCACCAAATTCTTCAAGAAAACTTTCAGTTAATAAATCCCATGAGTTTTTCACATTATCACCTAGTGTTTCAAACCACCTAAGGGCTGAACCATCTAAAAAGGTAGGAAAAAATTCAGTCAATTGTTCCCTTCTTATAAGGCCATTACAATACAAGATCATTTAAAATTTTGAATGAAAGAGGAAGCATCTTCATTAGATTGGGCTAAAAAAATAGGAATCTTCCCCATTTTCAAAAGTAACCACAGTGAAATACCAACCCACAAGTACAATCAACAAGACTTATGTGCACAAATAATTGGAATCACTATAATAGAAAATAGAAATGACCACGGTAAACTATGGTAAAACATGACTTACTACGGTAAAAATTGACTTTACTGTGGTAAACACTATTCACAGTAAAAAGTGAAGTTACTGCGGTAAATATTATTCACGGTAAAAAGTGACTTTACCATGGTAACTACTATGCACAGTAAAAACAAGGTTACCCTCCAAATGTTTTCTAAGTGAGAGTATCTCTCCAAAAAATCCACCAACAAGGAATGGTCCCGGCAATGGAACCAAAATGTCATCACCAATCCAGCACTATGATAATTCTTTATTGGGAACTCCTCATGCTATGATTATTTACTAATGCACAGCTTTTAGTTTGGTGGATGGAATCTGGAAACACAACAACAAACATAACACAAGAATACCATAGACTATGATAAGAAGGAATGATGATAAATCTGAAATATAAGTGTAAATTATAATATCAACATGAAATTGTTACAATCTCACCCATGAGGTACTTCAAGTGTTACTGACTTCACTTGCCTTCCAACAATAGCTATGGGAGAAACTTCACAATTACACCTCTTAATGGCTTCTTTAACACACCTTCAAAATGATGGCTTCCTTTACACACTTACTCATACAATATTTCTCACTACTTCCTTCTATGCTAAATGAGGGGAGTGGTCTCTCTATTTATAGAACTTCCAAGCTTATCCATCTTATCTCTAAGATAGGATAAGAAATCTACTCTGACGAATCATATTCCATACCTTAACTCTTATCTTGTACATGTAAGCTTATCTTTTAATATAAGATAAACCTTATCATTTCACATGGGTTCCACATTTTTAGACTTTTTACAAAATATTTATGACCTCACTCCTTGTCCTTGTTACCAATATAATATTTCTAATTCCAAAACATGTAGACCCTACTTCTCTACTTTTGACATTTTAACATTACCGAATCACTTATGACAAATATTTACTTTGTACCAGAACATTCCTATTGTACTTTTGACTATTACCATACTATACATTATTGGCGGCGTCGTACCCGAAGTGCCGCTATCTTCTATCAGATGATACTACTAATTATACTTAACAACATCCTATTCTTAATACATACATTAATGAAATAGAAATTACGGAGGAAAATTTTAGTGTCGACAGTGCCCTGCAACCAATTCTGAAAGCCATCATTTGAGTTGTTGCCCTTGATTGAACCATGTCAGCCTCCATTTTTCGAATCTTCTCCAATAGACCATCATCCTTTGCATAACTATCGCAATCATATGCATCCCCTTGTTCTTGATAAGCTTCATGGTCAAACTAGTTTTGACATTCCTCATATGGGTAAGCATAAATGTCTTGGATCTGATTATAATGATGATCTGGAGGAGTTGAGAAATACATTGGAGGTGGACTGTATTGTTGTAAGTGTGAGTTCCATGAAGGGAATGAATTCATGATTGTACAAGAGACTCATGGAATGGGAGAAAATGAAAGAGATGGAAGAAGAAAATGGATGAAATGAGTGGAAATGGATGGAAAAGGTCTACAACTCAGAGAATGGGATTTTGACCATATTGAGTCACCAGATGTGCTTAAAAGTGCCTCCAAAGGCTGAAATCTTCACCAAGAGCACATCAAACCTGATCAAGTGATGTGGTAAGGTGCTTCAGACTTGTCCCACTGGGCATACCAAAATTGTTAGTGTAAAATCACAACACCCCCAAATGAGTTATGGATCTACTTTTCTAAGGTAGGGTCATTTGGTGTGATTGCATAACATGGGACCATCTCTCAAGCTGTGGAACTTGCGGACTTGAGATGGCCCTTCGGAGAAAGCCAACTTATTCTTTCTGATCCTAATGCTAAACTAATCCTAATGTAGAAATGATGGCTAACTACACCTATCCTAATAATGCCAAGGAGATAGGGAGAGAGAAACTACATAAAGAGGGAAATCTTACACTAATAAGGTGATAACACCAAGAAAAAGGAAGTGTTGGTCACAATCTCAACTGCCTGAAGTGGAGAGAGGTGAGCAGAGGAGAGTGTGGATAAGATGCACCATAGACCAGAGATAGATTTCACACAGAATACCACTTCAATACCCACGAACACAACTCCCAGATATACAAATGAAACATCCAAACATGCACATAATACTCCAGAATGATGAGAGGTAAGAGTATGCAGTGAAAACAAGCAAGGGATGGACAAATGCATCACAAAAATGATTTTTATTACTTTAGGAATTTGCACAGAGCATCATACACAAACAAGAGGCAAAAAACACCATTTACATAGCAGGGGAGGAGATTCAAACTCCATTTCAACCCTGGGGAAGAAAAGAAGGGGGAGTCAGAGAAGAAGAATGAACAACCTTTTACAATGAATCCTGCCCCCATTTTTATAGATTCGATCAGAGAGAAGAAAGAGAGAGAGAAGTAGGAAAAGCAGGTCAGAACTCAAGCAAAGGATGGACAAAGGCAAGAGTATGCAATGAAAACAAGCAAAGAATGGACAAATGCATCACAAAAAAGGGTTTTATTACTTTAGAAATTTACACAGAGCATCATACATGAGAAAGAAGCAAAAAATACCATTTATATAGCAGGGGAGGAGATTCAAACTCCATTTTGACCTTGGGGAAGAAAATAAGGGGGAGGCAGAGAAGAATAATGAACAACAACCTTTTATAATGAATTCTACCCCCATTTTTATAGATTCGATCAGAGAGAAGAAAGAGAGAGAAAAGTGGGAAAAATAGGTCGGAACTCAACCACTGTTGTTAATGCTTCTGATAAAACATGCCCCAAAATTTTTCTTTAGTGCATGAATCCTTGATTCAGAAACTTGAAAGAAGAGGAAATGATGGAGTAGATTGAGGCTGAGATCTTTCCAATGGTGTCAGATTTGCAATATTTCGAGCCCTGGGTTGAAGGATATGCCCCTTCGAAGTTTGTATCAGGTCCATACAGGAGGGTGGGAGAAAAACTTAAGAAATGGTTCCCCTTTTGATATGGGCCACATGACACTCTTTGGTTGGTTGGGGAGATGCACTTCCATCTTTTCCCTGGGCGGAGTTGTGGGCCATTTTGTAACTTTTACCCCTTTTGTGATAACAAGGGGAAAAGAAAACTTTTCCCCCAACGCCCCACTTTCCTCTAGGACGTGCATCAGTCTGGCGCTCATTTGGGAACCCTTTCTCTATTTACCCTTGAATCAGTGTCATTAAGACACTTGGTAGCCTCTGGTGGCCTGACTCATGATTTGACTATTTTCCCCTACCTTCACTTCATCCTGAGACACGTGGAGATGCGGTGCTTGTTTGAGCTTATCTTTTTTGGATTCACCTTTGGAGGAGCACCATTAGGACATGTGGTTCCATCTTCTGGCTCTTCCATACTTAATCAATTCTGGATTCTTTCTTGAATGGTTTCAATCCCAAGGGCCTTGAAACTTCACTGCTTCTTTTCCTTCTTGCTCATGGCTTCTCTGTGACACTGCTCCTTCATTTCTGACCCTGTGTAGACACCAAATTTGTGTCTTACGACCCCTTGTGACCCGCATCTCATCTCACAACCTAACCTCATCACCTAAACCTTACACAATTATTTATTAATTACCTTGTAATTGATAAATCCACATCATCTCACCTGCCACCTCATTTTGCCACTTCATCATGACCTAGCCCTAACCCTAAACTAACCTAATTAAGACCTATAACTTGGTCTACACCTACACCCATGACTAATGACCCCTTTCTCGCACCCAAAACTGACCTTCTAGTCACTTGACCAAGCCCGCAACTAATCTCTCGGGAGAAAAGCAGGGAAGGTGGGCTATTTTACTAAAAATAGCCTACTTTTTCCTTACCGATGCCGGTTCCTACTCGACCGCCATCGGTTACGTAACCGCCATCGGTTCCCTGTAAAATGGGCTCCCCTAACCAAAAACAAAGGTGGAAGGATTTTTGAATCAACAGAGATCATTGGGAGTGATCAAGAGCATTCGGATCTTCACTTGACCGAGCAGAGATGAGTAAAGAAACCAGAAGAGTTGCAGCAAAAGGAGATCAAGCCCAAAACTGCAACAGAACAGCCAGAGTTCTCAGATACTCAGCTGATCATCGGGAGGGAGATATTTCATCTTCTGTTTGTCCAACCATCCTACCTAGAGTTCTGCCTTTGTCATCAGAGTTCTTGGACCTTCATCTTCATCAATAACCAGTAAGTCACATCTTGCATGTCCTCTGTTAATAACATTTCTTATGACTTTTTGAATCACAGTCCTCATAAATCCATTCCTAGATCCACTACCCAGCGTGCTATTGCATCTAACTATCATTCATCTACCTCTCATCACCTTATTTCCTAATATCACCTATATACCAGCCTTACAAATAACACAACTTACCCTACGACACAACCACCCCATAAAACAACCAACCTACAGATCCTAGACCATACCGATATCGGTTATCAGTAACCGGTATCGGTCAGTTATTGTGGTTCAAAACCAGAAATCAGCCTTTCCCCTACCCGTCTCAACGAAGCAATTTAATTGATATTTTACAGTCTTTTGTGTTAATTCATATTAGCAGGGGAATTGACCACCTTCGAAAGGAAGTTTTATATTTCCTAGGCCCAAGGCAGTTCCCTCATTTATTGTCTAATCAAAATCTTGTGGTCTTGTGTTCTTATTTGCAGGTAGTCCTTCCAAGACAAAAAGGAGTTCTTCGCAGTCAACCTGATCTTTCTCTACGGTACGCGCACACCATCTCGACGTTCAACAGGTATTCCTCCTAGCACTAACCCTTATCTATTTCTAAAAGGAAGAAAGGATAGAAGCAACTCTATTCCCAGAAACATTCCAAGCGAAACATTTGGCACGCCCGGTGGGACCCATTTTGGGTTTTTTTCTTTCTTGCTTGCTTTCATATAGGGAGTATACTTGCTGTTTTCTTCTTCTAAAAGATATTCACAAGGTTTTGTATTATTTTGATAAAAGAACTTGCTTTGTCTTTTACATCTCGCATTAGTGAAAGTCATCTCTTTTGCTTCATCGAATATCATTTTCGATTTGGGTTTAAAACACGTGCATTGCATTACTGCTTGCTGTTTTCAATTCTAGCAAACATAGATTAAGTAACAGGTCGTACACGTGGGGGTGATATCCATGGTATTGACAAGAAATTAATCTTACTTTCACTGCACAACACATACCGAATCACTTCACAATTAACACAACAGCTCAAACATCCCCCCTTTTTCCGCGGTATTCCTCCGCCCGATTGAGGTAACCTTATAAGCCAAAACAAACTTGACATTTCCCCTAAGTCTTTTGTTTAGGATTCTGACATCATTCTATGTCTAAATCCATAAGCCCACGATAATTAAAATTAACGCTAGGGTTAGTCTCTAGATTTGCGTGTGCATCTTGCTTGTTTTTAGTTCTGTTTTCTTTCTCATACTCAATCTTTTGTGATCAATAATTGGACAAGTATACTAAACGTTGTTAAAAATCAAATTAGCAGCCTTTTATATCTTGTTAGCCCAGACTTCTTACACCGACATCGGTTACCTGACTGACGTCGGCTATAGTATAACCGACATCGGTTACTAGACCGATATCGGTTACTTTCTTTCCGAATTCCTGACAAACCAGCAACCTACCAATTTTACCAGTCTGAGTTTGTTTCTGTTCCTGACAGATTGAAACCCTACTGTGAACTCCTGTCCATGGTTGTTATCACTCGAAAGCAAGCCGCCGCCATGGTTTCACATGCTTTCTCTGTTTCTTTGCCTAAATCACTCCCTTGACATTCTGTGGGGAATCTTACAGATACCAGCGAGGTTCCTAAAATTCCTATGGGAGATAAGGACTTTGCCAAGTTTCTGGATGCTAATTCTAGCGCTGTACAATACTATTTGTCTCATACCCCTGACCATACGCCTGATGGTCAGCTCCTTGTTGGTATGCCTATTATTATAGCTGCTCATTTAGCTCCCACTCCGCCTGATAACACCACCTTCCTTCCTGCATCTTTAGCCCCGTCTCCCAATCCGACGGCTTCAGAGGTTCATACGACTTAGATTGGCTTTCCGTTGGTTAATCTTGGACCCCACATATCATTACCGCCGACTGCCCCTACCTCATCTCTCTTGCAGACTGCTTCGTTCATGACTTGCTCTCTGCCACCTATCCACACTAGCTTTCCTTCTCAAGCTCCGCCTACCTTTTCATTCCCATACACGTATCCAGTGACCTCAACATCTTATATGGGACATCCCTATTCGGTCGCCTCAACATATTCATCCCCCATACCTTATCAACACTTAACCCTACCATTGTCCAGCGGAGGCCCTTGGCCCAATTTTCCTCCATTTACCACAACCGCACCATCATCTCATCCAACCACGGATTTCATCAAACAAATGATGGACAAAATGCATAATCTGGAGGCTTCTGTTTCAGGAGGTCATAGCACCTTGACATACGAGCAAGTTTGTCGGGAGCCTATTCACCCTTATGTCCCCCTTCATTCATATCCTCCTCAATGGGAATTACCAAAATTTACCCGTTTTAACAGTAAAGAGGACCCTCAACAACACTTGCGATCATTTAGACATGCTTGTTATTTGATTACTCATGATGATGCCTTGTTACTCCGCACCTTTCCCATGTCCTTATCAGGACCCGCCTTGGAGTGGTACAGTGCTTTAACCCAGCACTCAATCTTCTCTTTTAACCAACTAGCCCAATCTTTCTTGGATCATTTCTCCATTAACATTGCTAAGAAATTATCTATCACTGACCTTTATGCCACCCGAAAATTCGAAGACGAATCTATTGCAAATTTCGTTGGACGATGGCGGGGCCTTATCAACCAACTTACATATGCCTTGCCTCAGGCTGAACTTATCAAACTTTTTACGCGGGCATGTGCTAAGCACATTTCTCCTACTCTTCAAATTCAAACTTTCCACACATTTGATGAGGCCTTTACCATGGCTCGGAAACTAGAAATTGCGGTTGCACAACAAAAACCCCAATTTCCGAACTCCAGATTCTACCAATAAACCAAACACCACCACTCCTCACACGTCCACTTCTTCAAAATCAAAAGGAGCTGTCCATGCAGTGATGGTCAAATCTCAAACACCGTCTAATACCCCACCAAAAACCACCTATAAGTACAAAGCCGAGCCCATCAATTACACTCCCTTGGGAGAAACTTATGGTGTCATCTTGGAAAAATTGCTCAAAGCCGGAGCTATCACCTTGCCTCCTGTTAAACCCCACTCCGGGTTTGATTCTACCCGTGCTATACCTTCCTGGTACAAAGAAAATGACTTCTGTAACTTTCACCGCGTAAAAGGACATAGTCATGAAAACTGCAAAATGTTGAAAAACATAGTGCAGGAAATGGTTGACGCAGGTGATATAACCCTCGATAATCCTAATGCCCCTGCCAACCGAAATTTGAAAATCTTCAACAAACCATTCCCAAATCACTCGTCCAACAGTAATGTAAACCAGGATATCTTAGCCGAGGAGAGTGTTCATGAGATCCATGCAGTCTTCGATACCCAGCCAAAAGCCTATATCGAGAAAATTTTGAATCAAGCCTCTCCACTAACACAGGAGTCCGAACCTCCTTCACCACCATCAAGCCAAAGCGAAATCATTCCTTTACCCATAAAAGAGTTAACTACCCAGACTTCTCTTCTCATCAATGAGTCTGCTTACACCACATCCCTACAAGACTGCGAACGGATGTTATCTAATTTATCTATTTCCCAAATGTCCCCTTCTACCGCTCTTGCTGCACAAGAGGAAGGCTCGCCACTCCTTTTGACATCCTTAGACGAGAAATCTCTTGCACCAACATCACCAAATTCTTTAACCATAACAGACCCTCTCAAACATGCCCTCTTACCTATTAGTTCCTTCATTGCCTAAATCTTTTCAATGACCGGTTGACCTCGTAACATCTATTGATACAGTGCCTCATCTACTCCCTGTATCACACCCACAGTGGACTGGAATCACAACCCACCTTTCTTCCGTACCAAATTTACAATTCAAACCTGAAGACTATCATTCTCCAGAAGATAGACGAATCCTATGGGAATGTTTGAGTACCCCTTATTCTACTCAAATGCAGATGACCGATCCTGACACACCTCTACCATATATCCTAAGTGTTTACAGAAACTCAAAATGCCTATGTCCTCATTCTCGCCCCCCGTATCTATATCAAGTATACCATCCAGCTCTATTAACCTAACCAAACCTTCCCCTACACTTGGGACCTCACCCATACCCAGTCTAACACACCTGCCTAAGCAACTCAGATTTATCCAAGAATAAAGCCACCCCGCCACCTAGAAGATAAGCTCAATCCGTGCCTCTATCACAATCAAAACCATCATCGTCACACCTACCTTCCATATTGGGACCTCGTCCTTCCACCTTGCATCAATATATCATACCTCCTGTGGTTTCTTCAAAACGACCTACGCCTTCTGCACCTATACAGAGATCTAAGGGTATATCAACATTCTCACCCCACGTATCCTGTCCACCCATCAACCCTAAACAAACTCCATCATCAAAGGATTTATTTTCTGTCACTCCCCTTTCTCCGTGGTTGTTTCCCGCTACCACGTCATCTGTAGCCTCATCATCTAACCAGCCGAACATAGCTCCTGCGCCAAAGAAACCACGTTTGGTGAAAACCACGTGTCAACACCCCTTAGCTAAACCACCACCCGTATAAACCAACCACGCCCAAACATTACCGAAACCCACACAACCAATGCCCTCATCCTCCTCCGATTTTGACCCACTCAAAGGATCTTACGCCAAAATCCTTGCTATGTTGGTGGAGAATGCGACCATTTCCCTACCCCCACTTAGACCTTATGACCCGTCTAAACCTCGACCTATAGGTTATGATGAGTCTAAAATCTGCGCCTATCACCGCACACCAGGACATGATGTGGAGGGATGCAAAGCTTTAAAAACCATCCTTCGTCAGTTACCTCTCCCAGATACAAAGGTTAAGAAAGACAACTTACGAAGGGAGAGACCTTTAGCTTCAATTCCCTCTACTATACCATCTATCCCTGCCTCACCAAGATCTATCATTATTACAACCCCACCCCTTGAAGACCATGATTTATCCCAACCATCTTCCTCATCTCAAGTCTACGAGATTAATATGATTAGTGTTGCTACTCGAGCGCAGAAAAACAATGAGAAAGCGAAAGAAAGCACACATGCGTCCTCTCTTTCTCCATCTAGCATCCCGATTACACCACCACCCAAAGTGGTTATTCATGGACCCGCTTACCCCATCTCTAATGGAGTTGCCCATCGAGCCATGATCAAACAGCTTCACCAATCGCTCGTAAAAATGACACTATATGATCTCATCCAAACTTCAGAATCTCATCGACAAGCTCTCGTTGAAATTCTTCAAGGGATCGAGGTCTTACCTAATGAAACCCTGCATGTTGCCTCCATTATAACACCCAATCACGTTGCTTCTCTCACCAAACAACCCACTATCCCAACCACTTCTGTCTCTGTACAACAAGCTGCGGCAGTCAGTTTCTCTGAAGATGAAATTGTTGACTTTGGTACAGAAGACCCTAACCCTACCCTTTTCATCTCCACTTACGTCTAGGACATTCAGGTACGTCGTGTTATGATTGATGGGGGCGCTAGCCTAAACATCATCTCTTCAAAATCCTTCCAACAAATGAATATCCCCTCTAGCTACATGTGTGCCAATCCCATCATGTTACGGTCATTCAATGACGCTATTACCTCTACCTTAGGCACCGTGATCCTCAACATTCGGGTAGGACCACGTACTTTACCTGAACTCTTCTATGTCCTTGAGGGAGAGTTCCAATACAATATATTATTAGGTCGCCCTTGGATCCGGGCTATGGGATGCGTTCCCTCAACATTACATAGATGCATAAAATTTGAGTACGAGGGGAAGTCCTACACCGTCAAAACTGATCCTCCCCCCTTCAAAACCTGCAATATGTTATACCGCCCTAATGATGTGCTTGTCCCAATCAAGACACCCATTCATTCAACCCAACCATCCTCTTCAAATGTACCTCAACCATCCACCTCAACCGCACCTACGCCTTCAACTGATGAAACCACCGTCACAAAAACCACTTCCCTTCCCGCAGCTAACATCCCAACCGCAGACCCCTTAGTAGATGTTTTTCAATGCCTTACGCTGGGAGAGTATCGCTTATATAATGTTAGTTCTTTCCATACCCCACAGGAGTACAAACAAGTACATGCACATCCTACCTATGACCGTCGTGTGGGGGAAGTAATCTCTTACGGACCACCCCATTGCCACACCAACCTAACGTATGGGGGTGTTGACGGCATTCCTCCATTACCCTGAACCCCCTCTTGGTGTGGGTTCCCTTCAATCTGATTTTCAATACTTGACAAATCGTCGTTTTTGCCCTCACCTTCTGACTCGCTGTGCTGGGAAAGGCTTGGTTTGGGTCTTTATGACAAGGCCGACATACACTCATTCCCGTGACTACAACGCAAACACATGATCGCAGTGGTCTCGATTTTCCTGAAACCCTACACAGGAGGAACCTCGTGTCAGTTGTCTTCTAGAAGACAACACGTCACCCCTACCGAACCATCATCACCCTTTTGGCCTTCGTCACCCACAGAGTCGATAGATCCCGAATCTATCCCTCCTAACTTTTGTTTTCATAAATGCTATCTTCCTGAGCCGTCTCGCATTATCAACGCGATAATGCGGACCCCTTTCTATCCCCCCTGTAAACCCCACTCCGGGTTTGATCTACCGTGTTATACCTTCCTGGACAAGTAGAAATCTTCTGTAACGGTTCATTTCATCACCTCACCGCGTAAAACGGACATGTCATGAAAACTGCAAATGTTGAAAAACTAGTGCGAAATTGTTGCGCAGGTGATATAACCCTCGATAATCCTAATGCCCCTGCCAACCGAATTTGAAAACATCTTCAACAAACCAGTCCCAATCAACTCGTCCACAGTAATGTAAACCGGATATCTTAGCGAGGAGAGTGTTCATGAAATCCATGGCAAGGCTTCGACTCCCCCCAGCCAAAAGCCTCTATCGAGAAATGTTGAATCAAGCCTCCTCCACTAACACAGAGTCCCCGAACTCCTTCACCACCATCAATCCAAACTCAATCATTCCTTATCCCAGTAAGAGTTTTAACTACCCAGACTTCTCTCTCATCATGATCGGCTTACAACCACATCCCTACACGACTGGCAACGATGTTATCTAATTTATCCTATTTCCCAAATGTCCCCTGCTACATCTACCACGACCCCAGCTCTTGCCGTCACAATAGAAGGCTCGCCACTGTTAAAGCACTCCTTTTGACATCCTTGACGAAAATCTCTTGCACCAACCCACCCATCACCAAATTCTTAACCTAGACAACCCTCTCAAAAAACATCCTCCTGCCTATGTAGTCCTTCATCGCCTAAATTTTTCACAACGGGTTGCCCTCTATAACTATTATACATACCAAAAACCAGTCATTACCCCTGTATCACACCCACATTGGACGGGAATCACCAACCCGTCTGGCGGCCGTACCAAATGTTAAATTCAGCTTGAGATGGTCATTCCTCCAGAATTAAGAGAATCCCTATGGAACGTTGAGTACCCCTATCTACTCAAATGCAGATGACCGAGCCGGGGACACCTCTACCATATACCCCCTAATGTTTACAGAAACTCAAAAATGCATATGTCCTCATTCTCACCCCCCGTACTATCTAGTAGCCCATCCCCTCATTAACCTAACCAAATCTTTTTCCCCTACACTAGGGGACCTCACCATGCCCAGTCTTAACGCACCCGCCTAAGCGACTCATTTATCCAAAAATAAAAGCCGCCCCACCACCTAGAGACAACTCAATCCGTGCCTCTATGCACAATCAAACCATCATCGTCACACCCTACCTTCCATAATTGGGACCTCATCCCTCCACCTTGCAGCATATATCATACCTCCTGCGTTTTCTCTCAAATACCTACGCCTTTTGCACCTATACATACGCAAGGGTATATCAACATGTCACCTCCCCGTAATCCTAATCCACCCAGCAACCCTAAATGAACTCCAGCATCAAATGAATTTATTTCCTGTCACCTCCCCTTTCTCCGTGTTTTTCTCCCCTTGTTTCCCCTATACCACGCTCATCCGTGTCCGGGGACCTCTCATCTAACCACTGAATATAGCTTCTCGCCAAAGGAACCACATTTAGTGAAACCACGTGTCAGACAGCCCCTCGGCTAAACCACCACCCGTACGACCACCCACTCCAACATTTACCACCAACCCAACACAACCAATACCTCAGCCTCCTCCGATTTTGACATCCACTCAAGGATCTTACGGACCCAAAATTCCTTCTATGTAGTGAGGAATGCGACCATTTCCCTACCCCCCCCACTTAGACCTTATGACCCCGTCGAAAAACCTCGACCTATAGGTTAAGGATGAGTCCTACTATCTCGCCTATCACCGCACACCCGGAACATGATGTTGGAGGGATGCAAAGCTTTAAAACCATCCTTCGTCCAGTTACCTCTCCCCAGATACAAAGGGTAAGAAAGAACAACTTACGAAGGGAGAGTACCTTACTTCAATTCCCTCTACTATACCACCTATCCCTGCCTCAACCAAATCTATCATTATTATTATACAACAACCCCACCCCTTGACGACCATGAGTTATCCCAGACACTTCCTCATCTCAAGTCCTAACGAGCAGTTAATATGATTAGTGTTGCTACTGCGAGCGCAGACAACAATGAAAAGCGAAAGAAAGCAACATTCTCCTCTCTTTCTCCAGTTAGCATCCCTATTACAACCACCGACCCCAAAGTGGTGTATTCATGGACTCCCCCCCTTACCACCATCTCTAATGGAATGAGTTGCCATCGATCCATGAATCAAAACCGCTTCACCATCGCTCTTAAATGACACTATATGACTCATCCCAAAACTCTTCAGAATTCCATCGACAAGCTCTCGTTGAATCTGCAGGGATCGAAGTCTTACCTAATGAACCCTCAAGTTGCCCTCCATTATAAACATCCCAATCAAGTGCGTCTCTCACCAAACACCCCACTATCCCAAACCACTTCTGTCTCTGTACAACAATAGCTAAGCTGCGGCAAAGTCAGTTTCTTCTGAAGATGAAATGTTGACTTTGGTACAGAAGACCCTAACCCTACCCGTTCATCTCACGGACTCTAGGACAGTCAGGTAGTCGTGGTTAGTGATGGTGGGGCGCTAGCCTAAACACATCTCTTCAAAAAAATCCTTCCAAATGAATTCCCCGCTCGCTACATGTGTGCCAATCCCATCATGGTACGGTCTTCATACCTATTATACCTCTACCTAGGCACCGTGATCCTCAACATTATCGGCGTATGGACCACGGACTTTTACCTGAACTCTTCTATGTCACTGAGGGAGAGTTCCAATACAGATATTATTAGGTCGCCCTTGATCGGGCTATGGATGGCTTCCCTCAACATTACCTAATGCATAAAATATTGAGTACGAGTGGAATATCCTACACGTCAAAACTGATCTCCCCCCTTAAAACCCTTCAATAGTTTATAAAACCCCTAAACCCGGCCCAATAGGTGCTTGTCCAATCAGACAACCCATTCATTCAACCCAACCATCCTCTTTCAATGTACCTCACCCATCCACCTCAACCGCACCTACGCCGTCAACTGTGAAACCACCGTCACAAAACCACTTCCCTTGCAGCAGCTAACATCCCAACCGCGACCCCTAGTAGATGGTTTCATGCCTGTACTCTGGGAGAGTAACCGCTTTATATAATGTTAGTTCTTTCCATACCCCCAGGAGTACAACAGACATGCACATCCTACCTTTACCCGTCGTGTGGGGAGTAATCTCCTTACGACCACCCTTTGCCACACACAGCCAACCTAACGTATGGGGTTTACAGCATCCCTCCATTAACCCCTGAACCCCCTCTTGGTGTGGTTCCCCTTCCAATCTGATTTTCATGCTGACAAATCGTCGTTTTGGTTGCCCTCACCCCTTCTTGCTCGCTGTGCCTTGGAAAGGCTTTTGGTTTTTGTCTTTAGACCAGGCCGACTACACTCAGTCCCGGGACTACACGCAAACACAATGATGCGCATTGGTCGCGATTTTCCTGACAACACCTACACAGGAGAACCTCGTGTCCAGTGTGTCTTCTCAAGACAACACCGTTCACCCCTACCGAATCATCATCACCACCATTTTGCCTTCGTCACCCCAGAGTCGATAGAATCCTGAATCTATCCCTCCTAAATTTTTTTTTCATAAATGCTATCTTCCTAGGTCCTCTTACTTATCAACGCGATAATGAGGACCCCCTCTTCTATCACCCCTTCTATATCCAGACATGATTGAAGAGGACTCACCTTCAATTAACGTTATTGAGTGCCAGGATGATGACTCCATCCTCACTTACCTTGGCACGGATGACTCTTATATTCAACGTGCCTTACCATCTGAAACCCAAACCATGCTGAACGAATCTACTATAGAAATCAACATCCACATGGAGGAGGATCCTCACATAGTGAAGATCGGACAATCCATTAACGCATCAGAACAAGTCGCCTTTACTACCTTTCTCTCCGTGCTCGCAACCAAGCTTTCGCTTGGTCCTAACGCTGACATGCCAGGAATTGATCCTGACATTGCTATCCATAACATTACCCTGAAACCCAATTCCAAGCCAATTAAATAGAAATTGAGAAAAATACATCCGTGCATTGCCCTCTTGGTCAAAGAGGAGCTCCAACGACTCCTTTATGTTTCCTTCATTCTACCTATTGACTATCCTCAATGGATTTCTAACATCGTACCTGTCACTAAAGCGATGGGGGGGACTTCAGGATATGCACAGGTTTCTGGGATCTTAACCTCGCTTGCCCTAAGGATGACTTCCCCTTACCTAGTATTAACCAACTTGTTGATCTCACCGCAGGCCATGAGATGCTCTCTCTCATGGATGGCTTTTTGAGGATATAACCAAATTTTGGTTGCCCCCCGCCGATCAACATAAAACTACCTTCATAACTCCTTGGGGAACCTTCTGTTACCGTGTAATGCCATTTGGCCTTAAGAATGCTGGTGCAACCTATCAGCGGGCTATGACCTACATTTTTCATGACATTATGCACACTATCCTTGAAGATTACGTCGACGATCTTCTTGGTAAGTCTAAACATCGTAGTGAACATCTCGATGTTTTAACCATTATTTTTGATCACCTGTTACAATATTTTGTCTACCTTCAACCAAAGAAATGTGTCTTTGGTGTCCTTTCGGGGAAACTTTCTTGGCTTTATCGTCTCTTTGCGTGGCATCGAGGTCGACCCATCTAAAGTCAAAGCTATCTTAGAAATGCCCCCCACCTACCAATCTCAAAAAATTACGTAGTTTACAAGGTAAGCTCCAATCTATCCAACGTTTCATCTCCCAACTCTCGGATCGACGTCAACCTTTTCATCACCTTCTTAAAAAGGACATTGATTTTAAATGGAGTGAAGAGTGCCACCAAGCCTTTGAAGCTCTCAAAACTTATCTCTTACAGCCACCTGTGCTTATCCCACCTCATGACGACCGCCCCTTTCTACCTTTACCTTTCCGCCACTGACCACGCTATAGGGGCCATGCTTGCACATCGTGACTCCGAAAATAGAGAACAAGCCGTTTATTATATAAGTCGTACTTTGGTAGACTATGAGACTAGGTATACACATGTAGAAAAGGTTGTGCCTAGCCCTATCATTCGTGGCTACCAAAATCCGACACTACCTTCTGAATCACAAAACTTTCGTCATCACCAACACGGACCCCATCCATTACATGTATGCCAAACCTCATCTAAACCAACGCATCACCTGATGGCTCATGCTCCTCGCCGACCTCGACCTTGAGTTTGTCCACCATAAATCAATCAAAGGACAAACTCTTCCGCAGACCCAACTTGCAGAGGCCCCTTTACCTGGGGAACAATTTAACCAATTTTACATTCCTAGACTAACTCATCGCTACTCTTTCCCTCAAGGAGGAGTCATATCCAATGACCCTCTTCTTCGATGGATCCAAATGCCACCGTGGTGGAGGAGCCAACGTTGTTCTCATTCCTCTCGACGCTGAGCCCATGCCTCTTTCATTCCGACTTGATTTCCCTTGCACCAATAATACAGCGGAATATGAAGCTCTTGTTCTGGGTCTCCAAGTTGCGTTACACTTAGGTATCAAATCTATCAATATTTTTTGGCGATTCTCAATTGGTAGTCAATCAAGTTATGGGCATCTACCAATGCAAAAATGAGGAACTTCAAAAGTACAAACACTACATGGACTCACTTCTAGCCTTATTTACTCACTATTCTATCCAAACCATTCCCCGCTCCACTAACAAATTTACAGATACTATGGCTTGCTTAGCCTCGCAAATATCCAAGCCCTCATCAACTGACTCTGACATTTTCGTCTTGGTCCAACAACTCTTTGCCCCATCTTATTCAGCCCCGGTTGTTTGTACGATAAATATTGTGTCTGCTAACTCGCAGGATGCTTGGTATCACCAATTCCATGACTACCTTACAACCTCTGTTCTCCCTTCTGACCTTACTAGTACTAGTAAACGCGCTTTTCTTAAACATGTTTCTCGTTATGTAGTTTATGGGGGGACTCCTTTATAAATGTGGCTTTGATGGCATCCTCCTTCGATGTCTCACCGGCGCGGTAGGTCACCCATACCATCCAACAGGTCGATGACGGTATTTGTGGCGGACATTTTAACGGCCTTGCCGTGGCCAAACGAATCCTTTGCCTTGGTTATTATTTGCCTACTCTCAATAACGATTACTACGAATATGTTAAGCGTTGTGTTGTGTCAACAACACGCCAACCTTTAACATACTCCTAGCCACCCCCTGCAGGTCACCCGAGATCTTTGGCCTTTCTCACAATGGGGGTTTAGACCTTATTGGTGAGATTCACCCATCCTCTTCGCAACGTCACTGATGGATTATCACAGCAACCGAATATTACACAAAATGGGTGGAGGCTATTCCACTCATTTCAACCAAAAAAGAAAAAATTGTAGAGTTCATTAACCACCACATTATCTGTCGTTTTGGTGTTCCTCATCTCCTGATAACAGATAATGGAAAATCTTTCAAAAATAAGTTATTGCAAGACCTTTGTGACAACTTTGGTATCAAACTTAGCTTCTCATCACCCTACTATCCACAAGCAAATGGACAAGCTGAATCCTCTAATAAAACCCTAACTAAAATCCTCATGAAAGTTGTCAATGAGTCTGGAAGAAATTGGCACGATCACATCCCCTTTGCCCTTTGGGCTTATCGTACTAGCATTCGTACCTCTACTAATGCCACACCTTTTTCTCTGGTATATGGTACCGAGGCTGTCTTGCCTATCGAAATAAAAATACCCCTCCCTTAGGATATCTCTTCAGGATATTCTCACCAACGATGATTTCTTCTGCCAAGAGCGGTTAGCCCAATTGGAGCTTCTTGACGAACGTCGTCTTATAGCTCTCGATCACCTTCAAATCTATCAAAAACGCATCAAACGTGTTTATGATAAGCGACTTCATGAGCGTACCTTTAAATTTAGTGATCTTGTCCTCAAAGAGAACCAACATGTAACCAAACTGGAAAAGAGCAAATGTGGAAAATTTGCTCCTAATTGGATTGGGCCTTATATAATCACTCACACTTATGGATCAGGTACTTATCGTTTAGCTTCGCTTAATGGTAAGCCTGAGCCTGAACCCCTTAATGCCTTGCATCTTCGACCATTCTACTATTGAATTTAGTGTTACATCACTTCTTATCTACCTACTGCTCGTCCCTTGAGCTCATTCACCACTACATACGCTTTGTTTCCTACACCTCATAATAAAAATCAAGCTCACATAGTTTGATTCTCACTTCACCTTAGCAATGCCTTCCCCTTTTAGTCTAGTCCATGACTTCAAAGTATTAAAATAAGCCGTATTCTTATGGGATTTTCTTGAGTCAAACTTCCTACAAAAACTAGATGCTTCACGTCAAAAGGACATCTAGCTATCTACCTTATATATAGACTGCTCCCTCGAAGGACAGCTATAGGCCAAACTATTGCTACTATTATATATAGACTGCTCCCTCGAAGGACAGCTATGCACTAAAATCACAGCTGTTACTATAAATAGACTGCTCCCTCGAAGGACAGCTATGCACAGTCAGCCTTTTATCAGAATTTTCTTGCATTGATCAGCTTCGTGAAGACCTCAAGAATAATACAATCATTATCCCATGTAGACTTCCCGCATCGATCAGTCTACATTCAATAAATAAAAGCCTCATTCAAAAGAACTTTTGCGTCATGGACTTATCTATTTAGGGTAGGTTCTCTTTCGTCAGAACACTCACTTTGTAATAAGTTCTCCGTACCTCAGCTATACCATTCACCTCACCTCACCATTTGTTTCAACTCAAGGGACGTAACGTACACTCGATATGTTGTGATCATACAACTCTTTTCACCTATTGACTTCTCGTCTATGCATCGATACCTAGGGCTTCAAGCTCGTTCTACGTTGTGTGGTTTGTTTAGCTCTTTTCACCTACGGAGCAATCTTTCCTCTTTGCCTCGCATCTAGGATTGTGTGTTGATCTTAATCAGGACATGGTTCCCTACTACTTGGGTAGGCTAACTTTCACTTCCCTTATACCTTTTACAACATCACCAATTCATTACCAACACCATCAACCTTACCTTACCAATATTAATATCAACATTTTTACCAACCAACAAATTGCCTAACCATCACCTAAATTCACCTCTCCCTGGTCCTAAGGGAGAACTACATCGGTCTGAGGCCCCTCCTTGCTTTGTGCAATGGGCTATGTAGGCAGCACTTCGGAGACATGGGGTCTCCCAAGGTTAGCTCAACCATCCCCTTACCATAACCTATCATGTGTGGTAAATATAAATATTTTTGTGTATTTCTATTTAATCACATTCCTCTTTTATCTTTTTTTTTTCAAAACACCAACAGTCAAAACGACAACATTCTTATTATTATCATAACTCAAATCAACATACATATTCAGTTTTATTTAGATGTTAAACAAATACATCTTCTCTATCATCGACACGCAGGTCGGCATCCTTATTTATTCTTATACCTCGATAACATTTACTTAGACCCTCACGACTCATCCCGACCCAGGAGAGGATCGTGATCATCGACGCCTCTCGCCAGGCCTCTCTGTCCTCAACGGTACCACGGCTATTGGTACCCCCCACTGATCTTCCAATCTCTCCTGTAACATATGAATACGCCCTCTCGCATGGAGGACTCCAGCCTCTAGTCTCTTCGCTCGTGACTCCGCAACCACTAACAATCCTCTTGTCTCATTCACCTGTGTTTGAAGCTGCTGAACTAAACTCTGCAGGCGATCTCTCTCTGCTGTAATCATAGCTATGTCAGGATGATCACGTACACCTCGCAGTTTTGCTACTCACCATAATCTATAGGCCTCTATCGTTCCTGCATCTATTACCCTGCGATTGGCTGCTACCTCTTCAGGACCTTCTGGAGGTGTTGGCCGGGGAGGTGAGAATGCTGCCTCGGCATCAATCCTCATATATGGTCTATAAGCCAGGGGTATATCCTGCACAAATCCAAACTGTCGCCGCACGTGAATTATAGGAATCCTCTCATACTCACTTGGCCTGTGCCCCATGATCCACCTCAATCGCTCTACACCCCTCAACTCCTCAGCTATGTTCTCTGTTACCATATAGTTCCCGTAAGGCCTCCAACAGATATCTGCAATCGTCACCCTCTCCCATACCTGCCTGTAATACTCAATGTCACCCGTCACAGCCTAGGATCTTGCCTCTTGTTCCGTCTGGACCCATCGTCTGAACCCCAACCTATGTACTCCGGTCTCCCCTGACTGGATGGGTCGGCCTATTGGTCGCACACAAACAATGTGCTCATAGGCCCAACAGTGTAATAAGTATGAACAATCCAGTGTCGTCCTGTGATTTCACCTACAAGCCCATAAACCCTGTATAGTTCCGCCAAATATGCAGGTGCCCATGCAAAAGTCACGTTCCTTTCTATCATCTCCCAAATAACACACATCAATGCCTTTGGAAATCTTCCCCCTTCCGCCCTCGGTAATGCATAATACCCTACCGCTATCATTAATATCACCGCTAACCTTGCCTCCTCAGGGTGTGCTGCATACATTATCTCATATGTGAATGACAAACCTCATTGTGTCAAATCTCGTGCATATGGACCAAATACTGCTGTTATCGCTCCCCGCGCCGCGCTAGGTAATGCCTGATATACTGGTTTTCTTGTAATAGGGAGCCTCAAAATATGGAACACATCTTCCAATGTTACTGTCATCTCCCCTATTGGCAGATAGAACGTATTCTTCTCTGGATTCCATCTTTCAATCAACGCCTGCAACATAGCATGGTTACGTGCGATTCATGAATAATAGCGGATTCCACTTAACCCCAAACGATTTATCAATGTCCATTCCGCTGGTGTTACATCCGCTCGGATTCGTGACAACAGCGCTGGCACACTATCATTCATCCTCAACCCTGCCTCTGCCTGCATACATCAAAACAACAAACAACCATTCAATCCATCAAATCCCTAAGGGTTTTTCTCACATTCTGGAAATTCCTCCAGTAACCGGTATCGGTTATAAATAACCAGTACCGGTTTAGTAACCGATACCGGTTATCCCTAACCGCTATCGGTCACTGTCAATTACATACAACCTTGCCAAAACACACCGCCTACGACAATAAATTGATTGTTTATTCCTCTCTGTATACACAAACATACCTGAAACCCCTGTTACCTACCCTGTAACACGCACCTCATCTATAACCCTTGTTATCATGTTTTTTTTCTCATATCTACCCACTTAATCTCCCCCATCTTATTCACAAAACATGCAGTAATCAAATCACAACCAAAATGTTTACCTCTTGAGTTGCAGCAGCTTGAGGTGGCACTTGTCTTCCCTCTCGTCCCTGCCTGCTGGATGCTTCTCCTCGTTCTGCCATGATCACCACCCTTTGCAAATTTACCTTTCTGCCTTCTGAATCTCAGATCACATTCACTTTCCTTGTCTCTTTTCTCCTTATCACTCAAATCTCTCATGCAATTACCTGTCTCAGTCGTCAAAAAGCGTCACGTTCGTGTATTTAACCTCTTGCATGGCTCTAAAAATAAGAACTTAAGTTGCCACCCTAGCTTTTCTATTTTTAGAAAAGCTCATACCTAAATAACCGGTATCGGTTACATAACCGATATCGGTCTATCAGCTACCGGCATCGGTTCCCTAACCGATATCGGTTACACACCTGCCTTTTTGAAACATAGTTCTTTTCTTCATTTTCTACCTAATTTTTTTTATCGCGCCCGCCTCTTTTCCTGCATAACAACACCATTATCCATATTTGTCCATCAAATCCACTTCTCATTACGATTTCATCCATATCATCTATCTACATTACCAAAACAAACATGCCATCATCTAAGGATATCAAAAAACTATCAATCTATACACCATTTGGATCCAACTCATCAGATACATATATAACAATGTCACCAAACCAGCAACAAAACATGCCACATTTCATAATATAACATGACTGCATCCCATTAACAATAAACATCAACATCATCAATATATCAACATGTCAATTAAACTTATCATACATCAAATATCACAAACCATCGAAAAAATACTTAAAAACATTCTGAACACAGCATGTGAGTCAAATCCTCATATCTATATATATATATACAAGGTTTCAAATATACAATATGCCCTACATCGGGGCCTCTATGATCTCATAATATAACAACAAAGCCAGCACGTAGGCCGCAATAAATGTCAATAACCTCGACTTAGCTCGCAGGCCGGTCCCTCATATCAAAAATATACTCGTCTCGCAGGCCGGTATCAACTGTACAACCCGTACTCGGCTCGCAGGACGGTCTATAATAAATGAATGAATCAATGAATCAATGTAGGCACGCAGGCCTCTATCAAACACAATCGGTTCGCAGACCGGTGCCCATGCCTAATATACAAATGTGCAGGGACCCCTCAGCTCTCTCCACCTCCCTCTTCTTGTCTGCCTGCTGGTCCTTGTCCTGCCTCCTGCCTCCTACCTGTAACAGACACATCGGCTGTGGCTGCACCTCCCTGAGACCTCTAGCTATGAGAGGTCTCTGCTCTATGTGCTGCATATGGCTGATACTCAACTCCGGTACTATCAAGAACATCCTGGTAGTACCCGGCCTCCACTCTCACCTCCATGTATCTGTCCCGTGCCACCGTAGGTGCTGGGGCTGGTCCCCTGACACCTACTACCAGTGCCCCCTGTGCCTGTGCTGGTGCCGCTAGTGGTGCCTGTGGCCGTGGTGGTATCTGTACCTGTGCCTAGGGCTGTGGCTGTGCCACTGCTGGTGGTGGTGCCTGTGCCTGTGCCTGTGCCTGTGCCTATGCCTGTGCCTGTACCTGAGCCTGGGCTAGCTGCCCCTGTAAAACGCCTATCTGTGCCTATGTAGCAGCCAGCTGCCCCTGTAATAGCTGCACCTGACCCCTGAGATGATCTCGCTCTGCCATCACCGCTGCCAAGTCTGGCTATGCAGGCGGTGCTATCCTAGCTGCTCTCTGACCAGCCCACCACACCATGTATGCTCCCATACAACTAGCATCATCTACACCATCACCTGCTGGCCTCTCAGCAACCCAATCTGGGTCCAAGGGCTGTGGTGCAGGCAGTGGGGCCTCTACATCATCCCTCCTATACTGAGGGAAGGGAGGTGGCTCGTCCTGTCGTAGCCCCATCTGCCTGCGTACCCTCTCCAGGGGTATCCTCTCGTACTCTCCTGGCCTCCGTCCTACTATCCAGAATATGTACTGGATCAGGCGCAACTGTAAGCAGGCTCCTCTGCGAGGATGATGACCTCTGTAAGGTCTCCATACGATATCTACCACTGTCAGGCCCTCTAACAAATGTCTATAATAAGCAACGTCCCGACCTGCAAACACTGCTCGTGGCTGCCCCACGACCCCCAACCACCTCTGAAAGCCATATGTGTATATGACCTATGGCCCTGGCTGTTGGGGTAACCCTACTGGTCTGATGCATATGATGTGCTCATATGCCCAACAGTGAAGTAAAAATGTCGAACAAATCCCAAATCGCCTCATCTGGTGATAGCCCCATAACTCCCTGTATAACTGTACCAAGTATACTGGTGCCCAAGCGTAACAGGTGTGCTCCTCCACCATCTCAAGCAGCACCCCCATCAATTCTCGTGGAAAGCGGCCTCCCTCTGAGTCCGGGAGGGCGAAGCAGGTGATCCCGATCATCATTAACACGGCAAGCCGTGTCTCATGTCGTGCGCACGGTACATATCACCATACCCGATGCTCGCGCTGTGATATGTCACTAGTGCAGCTGCATCCCCGAAAACCTGTAGGATGTTGTCCATGGCTGTCTCTACATCCACCTGAAAAATAGCCTCTCCATCAATAGGTAATCGAAGGATGCGATATACATCCTCCAATGTGATGGTCATCTCTCCAGTCGGGAGATGGAACACATTGGTCGCCGGATCCCATCTCTCGATGAGGGCAACCATCAAACTATGATCTCTGTCGATCGCTCTATATCGCTGGACTCTGCCGAGTCCCACCTCGCGCATGATAGCCCAGTGCGCTACGGACACATGTGGTCGCATCCGCACCAACAGTGGAGGCATCCTATCCCGCATTGTCAGCTGTTGACGTGCCTACAAAACCCACCCACTACATTAGCCCTACTCTTTATCACGATACCTACCTATACCCCCTTTTATCCCCCTGACCACATCCCGACTCTCTAACCCACCCCTCTACCCACCTATCTTCACCACACCCTGACTCTCTAACCCACCCCTCTACCCACCTATCTTCTCCACTATCCCCCTCCCTCTTCACATTACACCGAAACCCCGCAACCAACACCCCAAAAACAAAACAACACAAACAAAACAAACAACACAAACAAAATAAAAACCACACAAACAAAATACAAACCACACAAACAACATCAAAACAACACAACAAAAATAAAAACACAAAAACAAAACAAACAACACAAACCAAAAACACAAACAAAACAAAACAACACACAACCCCACCGACGCCGGCCGATATCCGACCGATGCCAGTCAAGCAAAAAGAGCCGTGCCTGCAAATTTTGCGACCGATGCCAGTCGCTTAGCAACCGACATCGGTCGCTGTAATTTCCCCGAGCCGAACCCCCACGCGGCCCCCAACCTCCATTTTTTTCATCTTTCTACCTACATACCCACCCAAACACCCTAAAAATCTACCCCCCATCCGCCTTGGCTTATTTCACCTATCTACCCTCTCCCTTTTTCGAATTATTTCCATTTTATAATTATTTCCTAAAACATGTAAATTCCTACCCAAACCCCCAATCTAGCTTAATAACATCAAATAAACACAATGAGGGGTTTTGAACCTACCCGTATGATGACACGTCATCGTGGTGGGATGGGTGGTGGTGGTCCAGCTGGTCTAGCCCCTCCTGCTCCTCCTGGCTATGCCATGGCTCCAACTGTCCTCTTCTGGGTCCTCAACCAATCAACTACTGCCTCCTCCTCACTCGGGCCCACTACCAACTCACTCCTCCAGTCCAATAGTGCCACCTCAGCGAACAAATGCACCAATGTCAATATTCCACCTCAGACAACTTAATTTGATTTCCAAATTGACAAAGTGACAATGACCGGCCATATTTTTCTTTTTATAGGTTTTTCACATAGAACCGATACCGGTCAAATCGTGCACTAAGGAACCGCCATCGGTTACCTAACCGGTACCGGTCATAGATAACCGATATCAGTTTTTTCCTTTCCTCACCCAACTTTTTGCCCTTATTTACTATTGTCCCTTTTCCACCAACATCGCCTATATCAACCTTTGATGCAAACATTATTAACCACTTGGCCCGACCCAAGGCCTCACCCTACCCATTTGGCCCGACCCAAGGCCGCAACTCTAACCATTTGGCCCGACCCAAGGCCTCACCCTACCCATTTGGCCCGACCCAAGGCCGCAACCTTAACCATTTGGCCCGACCCAAGGCCTCACCCTACCCATTTGGCCCGACCCAAGGCCACAACCTTAACCATTTGGCCCACCCAAGGCCTCACCCTACCCATTTGGCCCGACCCAAGGCCGCAACCTTAACCATTTGGCCCGACCCAAGGCCTCATACCCATTTGGCCCAACCCAAGGCCTCACCCTACCCATCCGGCCCGACCCAAGGCCTCACCCTACCCATTTGGCCCGACCCAAGGCCGCAACCTTAACAACCCTACCCATTTGGCCCGACCCAAGGCCGCAACCCAAGGCCTCACCCTACCCATCCGGCCCGACCCAAGGCCTCACTATACCCTTCCGGCCCAACCCAAGGCCGCAACCCAACAACTTGGCCCGACCCACGGCCGTACCTCTTCAATACCCTACCCAACATCACCAACATACACTCTTATCCACCCATCCTATTGTTTTTTTTGTTTAATCGAGCTCACATGTTCGTGTTTTAGCATGATTAGGGTCCTTGACTTGATCCATCGACCAACTTTGCCCAGACTTAGACCATGACGTTTATCTCAACCAAACCAACCATTTGGTACTGCCGAACATGCCTAAACGTTCCTGTACCTTACCTGTTATATACCCTGGAGCTACTTCCTATGCCTTGGATACCAGGATTATATCACCCTTGTTTGGATAAACTATCGACCTTTGCCTATGCATTACTGGTTTGCTCGTCAAATCATGTACCCTAGTCGTACTATTGCATTTCAACATGCGTCTACTTCCTTGGACCTACCCCACCACCTTACCATCCTCTCTACAACATTTACCCTTTATCAACCCTATCCCTGATTTCCCGTTCACTCAATCTGTGATAGATTTGAGGGGGATTACCTATATCCTTAACAGGAGAAACCACTTCATATTATTGTCCGCGCAGCTTTACAAAACAAGCTACACGACAATAATGGGCTAATGTAGACACCAAATTTGGGTCTTACGACCCCTTGTGACCCGCATCTCATCTCGCAACCTAACCTCATCACCTAAACCTTACACAATTATTTATTAATTACCTTGTAATTGATAAATCCACATCATCTCACCTGCCACCTCATTTTGCCACTTCATCATGACCTAGCCCTAACCCTAAACTAACCTAATTAAGACCTATAACTTGGTCTACACCTACACCCATGACTAAGGACCCCTTTCTCGCACCCAAAACCGACCTTCTAGTCACTTGACCAAGCCCGCAACTAATCTCTCGGGAGAAAAGCAGGGAAGGTGGGCTATTTTACTAAAAATAGCCTACTTTTTCCTTACCGATGCCGGTTCCTACTCGACCGTTGTCGGTTACGTAACCGCCATTGGTTCCCTGTAAAATGGGCTCCCCTAACCAAAAACAAAGGTGGAAGGATTTTTGAATCAACAGAGATCATTGGGAGTGATCAAGAGCATTCAGATCTTCACTTGACCGAGCAGAGATGAGTGAAGAAACTAGAAGAGTTGCAGCAAAAGGAGATCAAGCCCAAAACTGCAACAGAACAGCCAGAGTTCTCAGATACTCAGCTGATCATCGGGAGGGAGATATTTCATCTTTTGTTTGTCCAGCCATCCTACCTAGAGTTCTGCCTTTGTCATCAGAGTTCTTGGACCTACATCTTCATCAATAACCAGTAAGTTACATCTTGCATGTCCTCTTTAATAACATTTCTTAGACTTTTTGAAGCACAATCCTCACAAATCCATTCCTAGATCCACTACCCAGCATGCTATTGCATCTAACTATCATTCATCTACCTCTCATCACCTTATTTCCTAATATCACCTATATACAGCCTTACAAATAACACAACTACCAAACAACACAACCACCCCACAAAACAACCAACCTACAAATCCTAGACCATACCGATATCGGTTATTAGCAACCGGTATCGGTTTTTGTGACTCAAAACCAGAAATCAGTCTTTCCCCTACCCGTCTCAACGAAGTAATTTAATTGATATTTTACAGTCTTTTGTGTTAATTCATATTAGCAGGGGAACTGACCACCTTCGAAAGGAAGTTTTATATTTCCTGGGCCCAAGGCAGTTCCCTCATTTATTGTCTAATCAAAATCTTGTGGTCTTGTGTTCTTATTTGCAGGTAGTCCTTCCAAGACAAAAAGGAGTTCTTCGCAGTCAACCTGATCTTTCTCTACGGTACGCGCACACCATCTCGACGTTCAACAAGTATTCCTCCTAGCCCTAACCTTATTTGTTTCTAAAAGGAATGAAAGGATAGAAGCAACTCTATTCCCAGAAGCCGAAACATTCCGAGCGAAACACCCTGCTGTAACCTGTTTGTCATCCTGGAATGTGAGCTCGCGGGTCTGAGTCTTTTCCTTCATAATTTCCTTATGTGCAGGAGTTGTCTTGACCAAATTTTCTGGGGGGGGTGAATTTGGGATAACACTAATAACACACTAAGTAGGTGTCATAATAGTAATAGTATCAACTTTAACATTGAGTGGATAGTCATCCAAAAGAGGGGGAGGTACAACATGATGATCACAATCTACTTACAATGTATAATTAGTGGTGTTGTGATCAGGAAAGTGGGTCATTGAATATTTTTAGCTTTTCATTTTCATTAGTAGGTGTATATTATTCAATGGGCATGATCCATTCAATGGCATTAGCATAAATAAGATCTTGTATAAGATGAAGAATTTTAACTCATTAATAATTATAATAGCCAAGACATCTAAGATATCCAAATAGGAATTAGCATTGAAATTATTACTACTAGGATTTATTGCATTGACCTTAAGTGGTGGAGGGAGGGGAACAAGGTTGTGTTGAGGTAATTTTTTAAACACTAAATTAAGAGAGCATGAAAATCATGTGAATTTCCATCAAGGAGCTTATAACTAAATATTTGTTAACATTAGTTGTAGCATCACTCTTATTGTTATTAGGTTATCCCTTATAACTAGGCTTTCCTTGGAACTTAGAATTAGATGTGTGGGACCATTGGTAACATACTTGAGCTTGATCACGATGAGGAGCTTAGCTTCACACTCTTTTATTTTATGACATAAATGATCAAATGAGTGAAATTTTACAAAGATAAGACATTCTTGCAAAGGGGAAATAAGGATTTATATGAATAAATCTTGAAGCTCAATATCAACTAGAATATTTGTCATCTTAGTAAGCATATCTTTGTAGCATAAATCATAGTCATTGATGTGTTCATTAGAACCTTGTCAAATGTTAGCCATTTTGGCATAGGAAATATTATCCCTAATATTGATAAAGAATTGGGAATTTTTTTGATTAGCTACAAAGGTAAATGCCAAATAGAATGAGTGGTAATATCATTGAACCATTGTAATGAAAAATAATTGAGACTTATAGGAAACATCTTGATAAGTAATGTGTCATTTTATGCATAATTGAAGTAAGTAACATATAAAGGGCACAAATATTCCTCAAGATCACCCTCATCACTAAAAATAGGAATATTATATGTGAAAACCCCCATACAAGGGATAAAAATCCACTTCAGGTACAAGTGAGTTATGAAGCAATTAGGTAGAGTCCATTTTATGAACAGATGTAGAGGGAACTTGTTGTATTCAAACTGTTTTATCTTGTAAACTATCAATAAGAGATTCAATATATTGTGTGCTAGAAGAAGAAGCATGTGAACTACTATCGGTGTATAGAGGAGATGTAGGAATATAAGGGGATTTAGGCATAGAAAAAGTAACACTATGAGGTGGGGCACTAGTTTCCCCTAAATATATAGGTAATGTAGATGTATTAGTACTAGAATATGTATGAAGAGGAATTTCAAAAAGGGTTTTCTCATTAGAAGGTTTATCATAAGATAGCTTGGCCATGAGAAGAATAATTATAATAGGATTTATGTCATGAGGGTTATTAAAAATTTGTGCATGAAATGTAGATAGTAACTCAACTTGTTTTAGATCCACGTCATTCTCTTTGTAATGGTTATAATCATAATTATGTTATCTATTTGTGTCACTAGTGTCACAGAGGACCTCATGGGCATTTGGATAAATGAGATAAGGCATCTGTTGGACATGACGAGAATGTGAAGATATGGAGACTTAATGCTTATGAGTAGGAGGAGAAAGGTTGATGTGATTAATATGTTGAGAACTAAGCTTATTACTATGTCAGAAGGGAATAGAATAAAAATCATGCACATATATAAAAAATGAAACCCTATGGTAGTTAGGATTTAAAATGAATATTTCATCTTTAAACTCAGGTCAAGTTCACTGTATATTTTTAAAAAATCATAATTAGTAGTGTAAGAAGTAGGGAATTAAGAACAAGTTAAATAATGCTATAGTATGAGTATGTTAAAATAAGTAATAAACATTAACAATGCACATCTATAATTAATCATTAATAGTTGCAAATATACTAACATGATATGACAACTAATTAAAACACACAAAGGGGTAAAAACGTAGCTATGCATACTAGTACAAGATTGATATGGGCATGCAAACTAGGAAAAAATGTTTTGGATCTAGATATGCTTTGTCTCTAAAATTGGAACTAGAAATTACTCCGTTATAGGACCATATAACTATTATATGGTCTTGACTGATTCTATACAATCTTGAATTCTTCTGTATAATATTTTACCCATGTAAAATGGGGTTATATAACTTCATCTACCCTTCTCTTTCCTGAAAGTGAGTGTTATTATTTGTCACTAGGGATCAGACAACTTCAAAACCACCTATAATAACCTACAATAATAAGAAATCTTAGATACCTGTAGCAAAATTCATGAAATAATTAGATAACCAAAAGGATAAATCAATTTTTGGGTGAGGTTGGACTAACCTTAGTGGTCAAATATCTCTAAACCAATCTAAGTTTTGTACTACATCCCCTTGAGAGGAAATAAGGCTTATGTAGTTATCCTAGTGTAGGTGTAAGTGCACATGTGTATATAAGTTAACCCCCTATTGGTTCCCTTGTGTCTCTTGACACAAAGATAATAGGCTAATTATAGAGTAGATAATGTGCCCAATGAGGTATTATTGTGGTGTGGTGTGCTTCAAATGCTTATACTATCCCTTTTTTCCCTTAAGACCTTTGATAATGCTTGGAATGGCTTGCTCTTGTTAAGACATAGCTCTAGGACTTTTGAGTGCTTAGAAATGGTGAAAGATAGGATCTTGAACTTTTTTTGAGTGCTTCAAACCTATGTGATGATTTATCTAATTGATGTGTAACTTATTTAGAGAGGTTTCAAATATCCTTGAGTGCTTTAGTGTTGATATTTATAATGGGATTTCATGGGAATGCCAAATGAGTTATGAACTACATTTGACTTTCTTATATAGGCTTCTGTGTTGAAATCGTAATGGAATGATAGGGGTGAATAATTCCTTCAAATACCCTTATACAATTCCAAATTATATTTCATACAACATTAACATTTAACCATGCATGAATGCAATCATAACAATAAGCAAAAACCATACACCATTACATAAACAAGGAGTACAAAAAAACACAAGATGTAAGTGGGAAACCCTAAAGTAGAAGAAAACCCACTGAAATTTTTATTGATACTACACACAATAAAGACTCAAGTGAATATTACACATCACAATATGTTTCTTTATTGAGGCACAAACACCACAAGGAGCACCAACCCCTAAACCCTTGTTGATATTACTCACAACAAGAGACTTGCATGAATATGATTCATCACATAAGATTTTGATTATAAGATCACTGAATATATGATTCCAAAACTCATTTGATGGTGATCAAAAAATTTAGGTCCAAATTCCTTTAAACACACCTCCTTCTAACTCGCTCAAACTTGTACTTTCATAAGCTAATTTGATCTCAAACCCTTGCACACATGCTCTCTAACTCTCCTCATCATTTCACTCACTCTCTAAATATATTGATTCATACCTTATTTACTCTCATAATTTGGTCGCATTTTTTCCCTCTCGCACAACTCATGAAAATTTGAATTTAAACATTTACTTTATACCTTTCATACACCTAATTGGGAGGTCCTTCATGATTAATTAAAACACCTCACAGGTTGGTCCTTTATGATTAATTCAACAAATAAAACTAAAAAATATAACACAACACTCCTAAAAATTCATCAAGTGGACCCATGTAGGTTTCACATGCCCAAATGCACCAAACAACCACAAAACAACTCAAAACCCCGTCACTTGGATGGCCAAAAATGACAAACACCATAACCATGATTATTCAATCTTACAAATTCATCACACATGTAAAATATGACATAAAAAAATTATCCATGGTCATTAATTAGCTTTAACTAATCAAATTCTTCATAACTCACTCATGAAGGCTCATATCCTTCACTAAATAGTTGTTTCCAGGAACCGGTCTTCACCTTTGGGCCTCAAGAACACCCCAAAACATATCAACTATGGTTGTAACCACTCATTGGAATCACCTGGACCTATAGATCACATGCATGCTTTCTAAAGCTCGTGAAACATCCATACATGCAAACCACCCCAACTTTCTTCTTCTCTAAATTGAGTTGCCTAGAAATTAGTTTTAAAAACACAACTGGTTTGCTCTCTTTCTATCACTTTCAAGATCTCAAAATTATTTCAATAGGAACAAAATTCATCCCTATTCACTCTCAAACTAATATAAAGAATAAAATAATCCATTTCATGCATCATCTACCTCAATCTTCTAGCCAGAGCAATCATGTCCTGAAAAACAAGTAACCTTCTTCTTCACAAATTGAGTTGGTAGACATATCAAACCTCATAATCAAGAAATAAACCTTATACCATTTGAGTTCCCTCTGAATCCTATTTCCATAACATCTTACATTTCCTTCCAAATCCAAGTGTAATGCCTTCAACTGGGTCCGTATCTGAAACTGCCTTAAGACCAATCTTCATAAATAGGGCACATTTTTTCATTCAGAAGCTTAACCATGATCACAACCCATCATTTAAATCAATTAATACTCCCATACTAAAAATAATGTCAATTTATTTCAAAACTCCTTTGGAAAACTTGGCCTTAAACTAAAATTCTTCTAAAACTGTCTTGTTGGAGTTGGGTCCACTCATCACCACATGCTCTATCATACCTTTCTAGAAATATAGAGGAGTATTATAAAACATTCAATCATAATACTAGCACAAATAATAAATTATGGACACTTATCAAGCATATCTTCTCTATCACTCTAAACCTAGGGTTTCAAACTCACAAAAAGTAGTTTACCTTCTTAGCATTCATGCATAAAAATGTGATAATGAAACCACTCCATTATTTTTGTGAAATATTATTAAATAAATGGAAAATCATCCTTCAAATCCACAAGGTCCCATAAAAATAAAAAAATCATGGTGAGAATCAAAAGCTCACAATTTGAGTTGGATTTTCACTCTCAATCACCATGTTTCACCAAAAACATCATCACCTACAAAATATTCATCATGACAACCTAGAAATTTTCCAAAAAAATCATGACACCCCCTACTAATATATCTAAACATCATAATGTTACAAATAGCTCTGCATATTCTCAACCAATCTCATTTTTATTACTAGCACTTAGGGTTTTACATGGTTTAGGCTAGGACCAACTGAACCAACACTATAACTCATCATGAAACCTATATAAATTGCCTCTACATGATGATAACAATATAACATACCTCCATAATTTTTATAAAGATCTCACACATACCTGTAAGTGCTTATCATGCCCAATTAGGCCTCCAAACACTAGGATTAGGCCTAGTGTGCACCATGACCAAGTAGACAAACCTCATAGCTCTGCTTCCCAACACTCAAAAATGATCTAACATACCTTATAAAATATGTATCACACCTCTACATTCTTCTCAAATCACCATGTAGCTCTATCCACCATGCTCCATCACCTAGGCTAGTTAGGTCACCTGATTAGGCTTGCTAAACCAAGCCAATCTCAATTATTCAACTATTGCCATCATGAAACCACCTAAATATCCATTTAATCAACATATTGATTGTTCTATAACACTTCTCCAACATCCTCTTTGTCATTAATGAGTTTTTACATCAATGACAACACCTAGAACTCAACATGCCAATATTATGTAGGTTAAACATTCACATTAAGTATAACCTAGGAAGATGAAAGGATAAACATAAGATATTTAAACTAGAAAGAGATTCGTTAGATAAAAGGGTGCATTACCATACAAGTTTTTCAGGACCATACTCCACTATGGCCCTAAGTTATATGGTTTTGCACAAGTAGTTAGTGATGTAAAATATGAAGTTTAGGTATGGTGCTTGGGGTTGAATTATTGATTTGTTTTAATAATATTATTTGTATGAATGACACAATAGTGTGCAATATGATCTGGTTACGAGAGAGAGAGAGGTATATCGATTGGTCTTAGAATGAGATCATTTGTCTTAGTATAGGAACAAATACAAAATTTTCATTGCCAAAGGATAAACTACCAAATTTGAGTGTTTAAAGTATTCATATTTTTGTACAATTTATATGAATGGCATGTAATCACTATATTATCTTCTTACTTTATGATTTTCTAATGCAAGAGCATCTTGGGACTGAAGTAATCTTGCAAAAATTAAGGATGTGCACAAGAATGGAAGTGTGAAGGAAAGAAGAGAAGGTGCCAAACGAGGTGCACGATAGGATGAAAGTTTCCTATAGATGAGAAAAGAAGAGTGGCTTAAAGTCACAAAAGGGAGAGGCATGCATGGAAGAAATGTACAAGTAGGAGAGGAGAATGAGTGAAAAATATTTTGGTCGATTAGAGAGAAGGGAATAAGGATAACAGTCAGAAGGAAGAGGATCATAGAAAAGGGGCATAAGGGTTTAGCATGAAATATGGGAGGCATGATGCAAAGGAGTGAAAATAAGCACATGGAAGAATATAAAGTGCATAAGAGAAGGATTGCACAAAGAAGCATGATTCGATGATGATAGTTGAAGGGGAAAGGTACATGAGGAGGAATAGACAAGTAAAGGTGTGAGGAAACAAAGAAAGTACATGAAGATCTCAAAGAAGCCAAAGTGAAAACAAGGGAAAAACAAAGGTGTTGAAGATGAAGACTAAATTGATAGGATGTGGCAAAAGTTGGCAAAAGGAAGACTATAAAAGAGGTTGAACTCCTCCATTTTTTGGTTGTTATTGATGCATTAAGGAGGAAGGAAATATACAGAGTTAGAGGGACCGAGAAAGGAGGTTAGGATCAACCATAGGGATGAATGACTAAAACTAAGAAACTTGTTAGACCTTAGAAGGCACCAAAATTGTAAAACTTCCATGAGAGAGGTGTGAGAGATCCTTTGTGAGAAAAATTGTTGATGATGTATGGATTTTTGACATTAATAGAAGATTACACTTGTTTTACAACCCATTGTGTGACTCTATAGGTAGGCTTGGGGAGAATCTAGTAGAGGCCCTCATCGTCAAGTGGTATCAGAGATAGTTATTTCCTATTAAAAGGAGAGAAAGTAGAGTAACTGGTAGATTACTGAACATAAGGAAGTTGACATACAGCAATTATTTTCTTCATGATGAAGAAAAAGTGGATAGAGAGCACATTGAAACCAAGGTGCAACTATTGGAAGGATTGAATATCTTGTGTGAGAAATCAAGATGGTGTCGAAGCAAAGAGATGTGTTAGACGTAGTAGTCATGAAGAAGCTGGAGGAAATGATGGAAGAGCTTCAGAGACTTAGGGATGCCAGGACTAAATTGGAATGAACTATATAATGTCACCAATGAAGCAGGGGTATTATGGCTTGTGATAAGTAGAGAAGAGAGATGGACTCTATGAAGATTAGAGAGCACAAAATAAATTTCACGTAAAGAATGTCAGGAGGGCATCATATGAAATAAATATACATGTACATACATCTAAATATTGCACTAGAAAAATAGAAGAGAGAAGATGGATGTTGGGCCCCTAAAATATTGACTAAGTACAAGAAGGTGTGTGGGCACGCAAGGCCTTGTTAAAGAAGGGCATGCAAGGTGAAAGTGCGCAGGACAGGGCTCTAGAAGGGTTTAAAAGAACAAGTAGTGTGCGTGCACAAGGCAGAACAAGGTTTCGGGACTTAGCCATATTTGGCATATCAGGCAGGACACGTGAAAAGCATGTCCCCAGTGTGCATGATGAATGGATAAGGTGCCAGCCTAGCGACAGGTTGGCCTAGAAAGGAATATACCCTATGATGGAAGCTTATAGAAGACCATCATCGAAAGGAGTGGTGAGCTCAGGCTTGGAGGAGCATGATCCCATGGAGGACCACATTGGGACACTTGGCAATGAATCTGAAGCCTCGAAAAGGTGAGTTGGTAGTTCAAGATGCCTATAAATACAAGGACTCACAGAAGAAATATTGATAGAAGTAGATCAATAGAGAGAAGAGCTCTGTAAAAATGTTACAAGGATTTTTACTGGGTTAGGTAGATGAAATATAGGAGAAGGATGCATCAATGGACTTGGGATTGTAAATTTTATTTTTGAGAGCTAAGGGATGTAAATCCAGTTATGATATATGAATTCAACCTGCCATAATGTGATGTTTGGTAATGGATCTAATGGATGTAATGAGGTTACCAACTTATTTGAATATGATCATTAATGATTCTAGTCCATACACATATCTTCATAGTTCTGTTTCATGTATGTTTATGAAATGAGTATGAATCCTTATGCATTTTCCTTTCTATTTTGGTTTAGTCCTATAATTTTTTAGGTATATTTCTATCTGGAATGACTGCATTGGTCTAGAAGTCATTATGAGCTCTATGATGGTTACATGTCTTATTTCCGCTCACTCTCCTTAACTTCCTATCATAGATGATGTTTCCCACTAAACTCACATAAAGGAGAGACTTAGCACTTGCACGTGCCTTGGGTGAGTGCCCAACACCCATTGGGTGATAGGATGGCACGCATGGGATTCCCTTTTTCTTTGGGGGGTTTAAAAATGACTGCATCTTGGTTCCGTTGCCGGGACCTCTTTTCGACGTTGAAGTAGGAAAAGGCATACATCATGATCTGTGTAATGAGTGATGATAGAGCATTTAACCTTGGAAGGTGTTGAAACATGGTTTAAGAGCACAGAGGATGAATTTTCTCAGAGATTCAACACTAGACCTGAGTTTGATGCACATAGATGGGTAGAAGAGAACCTCTACCATGATTTGTATGAAACTTTTTTCTGTTGCTTCCCAGTAGAGTTGTATGAATGGATCTTAGCATATGCGTCTAGATCAAGCTGGTATTATAGATTGTGTGCATGGACCCAAGAAGACTACCAGAGGCTGTAAGATGCAGATATGATGTGGACTCATGTTGTGGATCATTGGTGGAAAGGAGTACTGGCTAGCTACACTCTGGAGTACACTATTTCTACATATTCTTGTCTAGAAGTCACTGAGTTTGAATTTATGAGGGATCTCAGAGGCTCATTTCTACGTGCTATTCCTCTGGAAATGAAGATCTTGATTGTTACCTTGAGTTTAGAGGAATTTCCAATGGCCGGCTAAACCTTCCTAAGTGTTGGGTGAGGAAGCTAGGGTGGAGGAAGATGATAGATATTGTGACTAAGAAAGAAAGGGAGGAGAGACGACTCAAGTATAGTGAAGCGCATGAAAGGGAGATTTCTAGGCAACACACGGATGTAAGTGTGATGGATATATGGAGGCAGACGTTGCGGGAAGGATTTGAGGTTCACGCAGAGGATGTGGAACTTGAGAAGTCTATGGTACCCCATCTTGGAAAGCACATAAGAGAGATCCCTTCGGCTTCTGATGAGAGTTCGTTGCGTGGAGAGATAAGATTCGTTGGTGCGCATCTGAACCCACCGAGTGACCAAACCCTGGCACTTGGATTTCCAAATGCCAGATCTATGCCCATTGGTATCAGTGGAAGTGACAGATCTATGCCCAGGAGATACAATTTCTCATTTGGGACTTCTATGGCTACACATACAATTCCAGTGTTTGAAGGAATTTTCAGGCAAAGTGTGGATACACAAGCCTTTGGTCTCACATCTGGGAGTGATGCGGGGTACACTATTGGTACTAGGACATTATCACAGACTGTCAGCACATAGTTCAGTGGAACTTTGGGGACCCTTGGCGTGACCACTATAGGACCTGGTGGATCCGATGGATTTGGTGGGTTAGGAGGAACATGACTTGGTGGATCCGGTGGATCTAGTGGGTCAGGAGGCACAGGACCTGGTAGATTTAGTGGATCCGGCGGTGGAGGAAACATCGGGGGAAACCAAGGCTCTAGATCAAGAGGACAAGGGCCCCAGCCACCTCCTCAAGTCTTCTTTGAGATGTCTTTACATTTTCCAGACTATAGGGGTATTGAAGATGTTGCAGAACATGTGCACAAGTGTAAGTTACTATAACACACGAAAGGGATCACTAGCCCATAGTAGAAGGCAAGCCAGTTTGCAACAATGTTACAATGCATATGCATATCTGGTATAGGAATTATGACCCCCATCAGATGGTGGTAGATTACACCACATTGAAAAATGCCTTCCTAGTAGAATTCCACATCCATGAGTTTGAACAAAAGAGCATCATCGCCCTAAAGGAGATTCAACAGGGAATAGTGGAGAGTGTGTGAGAGTATGAAACGTGGTTTAAAACTCTCCTATCAAAATTTTCATATGACATTCACCCTTCATAGCATGCTCAATGGTTTTTTGGAGGGTTTACAACACCATTTAGAAGAGCTTTATCTCATAAGACTTTTATAGACCTGCGCGAGGCGTTAGAAGCTGATATGTGCGTTGAAGTTGTTGGAAGTGTTGATACTGAAGTTAGTCCATTCCTGGAAGCTCAAATCACTTCTATGGCTAAGAAACTAGAGAAGTTGTCTGTGAACTCATCCCATGAGACTCGCAGTGGTATATGGTGTACAGATTGTGAAGTAGAGGGGCATGTCAAGGATAGTTACCCCCGGAGGACAGAAAGTACTGTAGCAGTAGATTGTGAGATTTTTCATGGGGACCATGATGCGAGTAGATGTCCCTTGTTACAACGTGTAATGAAAAATAATGTGTCTTGTTACTGTAAGATTTGCACCTCTACAACCCATGATACTAAGGATTGTAGGCTTATTGACCAGATCTATGAGGCCATTGATCTTGGTGTATGCCAAACTAGCCTTGAAAGTGGTTCTAAGGGTGATGGTCACCATTATCAGGAGCACACAGATGGAGGCACACATGGAAGGGTATTTCACAGAGGATTCCATGGTCATGGTAACCGTGGAGGAAGAATTGAGTTCCCATGTGGAACCTATTTTAATTGTGGATCTATAGACCACTACAAGTGTGAGTGTCTAGACTTATTGCAGTGCTCATGGTCCAGGAAGAAGTACAAGTATGAGGAGTGCCCTAATTTGTTTGAGCATATGAGTCAGCAACACTGAAAAGACAAGGGCTCTACAATGGTAAGTATTAAGAAGGCTGACACACAATGGATGCCACAGTGACACATGATGCATGATTGGAACCTGTTATGGTAATAAAAAGACCAGAGGCCACATGTGCAAAGGAAATGCCAAGACAAAAGAACCTGGTTTCAAGGGAAGAAGTGGTACATGGGAAGTACCCAGACCCTGTGCATCAAAAGGAGGTATATAAAGAAACCATGGACATCATTTAGATTTTACAAGGAGAAATCCAATGTCTAAGGGAGTAGTCTATGAGGGAGGAGCAAAGAAGGAAGGTCGAGGTGCCAAAGGATGACCTGGATGAGGTCAAGGAAGTGTGTAAAATGCTAAGGTAAGAGAATAATATTCCCTTTCTAGGAGCATGGTTGAGAGAGAAGGTACTACGTGTTGGAGAAGAGTTTGAGAGGTAGGTCTAACATGAAAACCTTCCCCCTCACAGCCTTGACTATGATAACAAGATCACATTAGATGAAGTCGTGGATGGATGGATCCTTAGTAATATCCTCATTGACATAGGTGTGGAGTTCAATGTTCTCACCTTAGATGCATGACATTAGAAGGGAAGACTTGCATTACATCCATCTTCAAATGTGTTGTATATGGTGAACAGAATGAAGGCAATGCCCATCAGTGTCTTAAACGATGCAACTATCACCATTCAGGGGGCTATGTTTACTAAGGACTTCAAAGTCTTGGCACTTGTTGAGGTAGACAATTTCCCAGTATTACTTGGGCACCCATTGTGCTATAAGAACAATGCGGATCTTTAGTTCAACAAGGGATACATAAGCTTTGAAAATGAGGAGGAATGGGTCATCATACCCCTGGCTGATGGAAAATCAACACCCTATACTAAAACCTTGGGAGAAGAGGTCCTAGATAGAATATATGTGTGCTCAATTAGGGATCCAGAGATAATTCATCCCACAGAGGGAGTTATCTGGTTTGAGGATGCTCAGTCCCTAAGTGACACCACTAGTATAGCATCTGATAATTGGGCGCATGGGACCTATGAGTTGATCGGATGGCATTTGAGAGGATTGGTGATAAAGGAGACAAAGGCATGTAAAATCCAGTGCCTAGGAGGAAATAATCTACCTAAGTATTCAGGAGGAGCCTTCCCTAAGATATTTTTGCAGGAGATGGAATCTCAATGAAAGAAGGAGAATGAACGAAGAGGGATGTTAAGTTATGTCATGCTCGGCACAGTGGCACACTAGTGGGCTACACATTAGGAGAACCTCTTGGAATGGAAAAAGGTGAGAGTTTCCCTCTCTGGCTGGTTCTCTATAAGCAACGCGCCCACCACCATCAAAGATTATCATGGTAAGGATCCCACCTCTTTCCATATCTAGGATTGTGAGAGGGTGTGAAGAGAAGGTTTGGAGGCTTTACCACCACCCCTATGGGTACACAAACTATATTCTACATTACAAGGTTATGCGCGTGCATGGTACATTCATGCTAAGACATGCCACTAGACAGGGAATTGGAAAGATTTAGTAGGTGATCTCATTCAAACATTCAAGTATCAAAGTACAAAACCCTTGGTGGCTAAGGCATTATAGGTTGTCAAACACCTTACCATTGGGGATAGTGCCATGGAAAAAGATAGGCTACTAGAATTGCTAGGTGAACCTGGCCTGGAGGCATGCTTTAAGGAAGAAGAAACATAAGAGATAGAGCTTGAGCGCGCATGTATGGAAAAAGAAAAAGGGAATATGGTGTATGTTATTGATGAAGAAGAGGCAAAAAACTTGGAGGTTAACCATTCTATAGGGATACGTGAAGTTATAGATAGTGATGATGAATGGGCATGCACCTACCATGAATCTTTGAAGATGAAAAAGGTTAACATTAGCTCAGAGGCAGAACCCAAGGAAGTAATCATTGGAGACTATTAGTCAGAGAAGGAATTCTCCAAGATCATTGATCTTTTACATGAGTTTGAGTATTTACTCCAATGCAGGTATCTTGAACTCAAATGCGTTCACCATTCCTTGGGGGAAATGAGAATTAATTTTAAGGAGGGTGCATGCCCGGTCCGAAAGATACCATATTGAATGAATCCTAATCTGTGCATGAAAGTCAAGGAAGAAATAGATAAGATGATAATGTCGGGCATCATTAAAGTTGTTGAAGAGTCCGAGTGGATAAATACAATGGTAATTAGCATCAAGAAGGATGAAAGGATAAGGATATGTGATGATTACAGGGACTTGAATATAGTGTGTATCATTGATCCTTTCGCAACCCCATTTACAAAATAAATCTTAGAGGGAGTGGCAGGACGCAAGGTCTAGTCTTTCACAGATGGATTCTTGGGCTATCACCAAGTAAGGATCACAAAAGAGGACTAAAGGAAGATGATTTTCTCCACTGAATGGGGAATTTTTTCCTATGCATTCATGCCTTTTGGGTTCAATAATGCACCTATTGTGTTCTCGCGCATTGTGGTACGAGCTTTCCAGTTTTTCATCCATAAATTTCTTCAAGTCTACCTAGATGATTGGACAGTATATAGATTAGTGAAGGACCATTGTGACAACTTAAGGCTAATGTTTGAAAGGTGTCGGGAGTTGAGGATATCCCTCAACATTAAGAAATTTGTCTTTGCTACCCCGTTTGGAATATTATTGGGGCACATCATATGTAAGGAGGGCCTACTAGTAGATCCCGTAAAAGTTACTGTAATTGTGGGATTAAGGGAGCCTACTAGTCAAAGTGCAATGCATGGAATTCTTGGGCATACAAGGTACTACAGGAAGTTCATCAAGGGATATGCCAAGATATCCAAGCCTTTAGAATATTTTCTTAAACATAAAAGTTCCTTTCATTGGGGAGAGGTGCAGTAGAAGGAATTTAACACTTTGAAAGATAGGCTTGTCACCATGCCCATCCTACATTTCCCCTCTTGGGATAAACCTTTCCATGTTCATGTGGATGCCTCAGGAACCACCATTGGAGCAGTACTTGCACATCTCGGTGAAGGTATTATTGATCACCCATTGTGCTTTACAGGCAGGAAGTTGACACCAGCAGAGGAGAATTATAGGACGACTGAGTGCGAGGCATTATCAATGATTTACGCACTTCAAAAATTCAGACAGTATCTACTGGCATCTCCATTTATATTTTACACTAACCATATGGTATTGAATTAATTAGTGAACAAGCTCATTCTACAAGGGTGCATATGTAGGTGGGTACTATTGTTCCAAGAATTTGAGTTCATGGTAGTTGTCAAACTAGGTAAAAGTAATTCAAGACCTGATCATTTGTCTAGGATTGATTTAGGAGAGGATGCGTAGAGAATTGAAGAGAATATGCTAGACGTGTAACTGTTTAGGTTGCAGCATGCCCGCAAATTTGGAGGACATTGTGATATTCCTTAACACATGCGTGGAGTCAGATGGAATGAAGGCCTTGGAGAAGAAGAAGTTGGCTATACGCATCATGCCCTACATGCTAATTAGTGGAGATCTGTACAAAATGGGTCGTGATGAGGTTCTGCGCTGATGCGTACTAGAACATGAGCACATTACAATAATGGAAGAGGTGCATGGTGGTATTTCAGGAGGACACTATGCAGGAAATGCAACCACATGGAAAATTCTACTCATAAGGATTTGGTGGGAGACCATTTATCAAGATTACATTGAGTTTTACAAGGCCTGTGACCATTGCCAGTGCCTTGGCAAACCTTGAAAAATGGATGAAATGCCCTTGTGACAAATAGCCAGTGTGGAACCATTTGAGAAGTGGGATATCAACTTTTTCAGACCAATCTCACCAGCGGTGCGAAGGACTGGTTCACGATATATCCTCACAAGGTGGGCAGAGGCAGCACCTACAAAGGATTGTACAATAGCTACAGTTGCTAGATTTTTATGGGAAAACATAATCAACAGGTATGGATGCCCATTTAGTTTGACAAGTGATAGAGGTACGCACTTCCTCAATGAAACGATCAGGATTTTGTTATCAGAATTCATGGTGCCCCATCACAAAACTACTCCCTATCACCCTCAAGAAAATGGAACTGTTGAGGCATTTAACAAAATACTTAGTCACACATTGACAAAGATTTGTAATGTTGGTAGACAGGATTGGGATGACAAAGTATCAGTCACTCTTTGGGCATATAGGAAAACCTACAAGAGGTTGAATAAGGCCACACCATTTCAATTGGTGTTTGGCATGGAGGTTGTCCTACCAATTGAATTCATGTTACCTTCTCTGCGTATAGCGAGCGCAAGAGGATTAGATCATGAACAAGTGCTAGAGGAAAGAATAGATAAATTAATGTAATTGGATGAGAGATGATCATTAGCCAGGTGGAGCCAGATAACGGAAAAATCAAAAGAAAAGGCATGGCACAATCGTCACATTAAGAACAAGAAGTTTGAGGTTGGGCAGATGGTCTTACTATATGATTCCAAGTTTTTGCGCCATCCTAGGAAGTTAAAATTCCATTGGTTGGGTCCCTACATCATCTCGTACATCCTTGATTCAAGTGTGTGCCAGTCAAAAGCGTTGGATGTGATGAGATTTTCAAGACACTTCAATGGGAGTAGGTTGAATCCCTACTATAAATAAGTCTTCTTGGTGTTTGTAATAAGGCAATATTGCCAGTTAGATTAGGATTTCCTTTAATGAATTTTCTTTTCTTGTGTTTCCCTTTCTCGTTGTTGTTTTGTGTTGGTGCCTTTGGCATCGATAACCTCATTATTTTTTGAAGGTTGTGAATGCGTAGATGACCCACATCATTTAAGTGTGGGGTGGAGTAAGGTGGAAGAAATTGCAAAGTGTGAAGCACCAGGAAGGATTGCATTGGAAAGCTCAGTTGGATGGCCATGGGAAAGGAAGTGCATGGAAGGAAAGGTGAAAAATGATGGTTGGTGTCATGGTAAGGCTACGTTGTGGATCCACATATAAGAAAGGAAGAAGCACAAAAGCAACATGAGGTATGTGAGAGAAAAAATCATGACGGAAGTACCTTTGGTGCTGGTGATGCACACACAAGAGTCTCTTGTCAAGATGGATTGGTTATGCACCAGAAGGTTGGGGGATTTTCTGCACAAGGTTGGGCACATGACTAAGGCACTAAAGTCAGGTTTTGTTGAAAAATCCACATTAAGTGTTGAAGTATGGTGGTAGGTGAGGTAGCATTTAATGTTAAAAAGTGGGAAAAACTATAAATAGAAGGTTGGACATTTCATTATTTACATTGCAAATACGAAGAAGGAAGATCTTTTGCGAACTAGGGTTTCAAGAGTTGATCTGTTTGAAGAGAAATTGGAAAAATTTAACCATGAGTGACTAGTTTGGATCTACAAACTAGAAGGGAAGTAGTTCACAAGAGTAGAGAGAGTTATGGAGAAGCATCTTCTTGTGAAAGGGATATTCCAGTGAGGGTTTGACAGCTAGGGCATGGATTGAAAAGGATTTTCTTCACAAGTTTGAGATCTAAGCTTGGAAAGGGTAGATAAGTAGAGATAGATAAGTTGAAGTGCAAAGATAACCTACACAATGGCACCCAAGAAACCAGTTGTAACACCTAAGAAGGGAAAAGGCAAGGGAAAGGGAAAACAAAAAGAAACTACCGCAAGTACCAATGAAGAATGGTATGCAGAAATGAAGTACCCATATGGGGTTTTGCTTGGAAAGGAGTGGGATTCCCATTTAAGAAACATAATAGTATTTACGATTATAACCATCACAAAAACATGACTGAAAAATAAATGGTGTTGGAGTTAGTGCACCTGAAAAACAAGAGGACACCAGAAGGGTTACCCATTTACAGTGACGAATTAAAATTGAAGTTGGAGAAGTCAGGATTATTGCAACTCTATGAGTTTCCCTACTTTGGGAAGCCTGAGCACCTCTATCAGTGGGTGATGTTGCACATACATAAAGACCACTTTCACTTAGTGGGGTACAATATGCGCATAACTCCTCAGTTTATTTCAAAATTCATAGGTCTCATATATGAAGGAAAAAATATAGAGGACGACCTATATGACAAAGAAGCCTGTTTCACACAGAATTTTTGTTCCAGAATAGAGTTATTTCTATCTTTTCATTCTCTTGAGAAACAAATAAGGGTTAGGGCTAGGAGGAATACCTATTGAGTGTTGGGAAGGTGTGCGCATACTGTTGAGAGATCAAACTGATTGTGAAGAGCTCCTTTTTGTCTAGGAAGGACTACCTGTGAATAAGAATGTAAGACCACCAGATTTTCATTAAACAATAAGTGACGGAACTACCTTGGGCCCAGGACATATTAGACTTCCTTTCGAAGGTGGTCAATTCCCTTTTAATACAAATTAATGCAAATGATAATAAAGAAGCTATTGCGAAATCATGATTTAGGTACCTCGTTACTAAAAGCAATAGAGACTAAACTACTAATAATAAAATGTCATGCTATTTGTTTGGTCACTGGTTATTGATACGTTTAGATCGAGTCACAGGGATTGACAAGGCTGGATATGAGATTGTTTGGAGGTAAATGGGTGAAAGGTTGGTTTTTGGTATAAGTCACAGTGACCAACACTGGCCACTGGATAACCGACCGTGGTTATAAAACCGATACCGGTAGGGGATGACCGATATCGGTAGGGGTAGTGATTTAGGGGCTTTTAAATGGAGGTTGGTTATAAGGTGGTTATGGAGTTCAGAAGGTTGGTAGATGGTTGAGGGGAGTTGTAGGGTGATAGAGAAGACTCAGAGAGTGAGAAAGCTATCTTTGGGGCAATATAGGGATGGATGAATGGAGGTTAGGTGTAGGGTACTGCCGGGTGGTAGATCCAGGAGTGAGCTTATAATCACAATGAATCAAAATTTCACAAAGCAGTGTCTAGGAGCATACAAGGTAATAAAAGAGACTACTTTCTACTTTCTGATGTGAATGTAGGTCCAAGGAATGCAGTGGTGAAGGCAAGGCTCAGTTGGGATGATCTAGCAATCAGAAGTGAGCTGATGAAGCTATCCTCCGACTCTCCCAATGTTTGGATGAGTGTGACAGTGATCTAGTTTCTCAGCTACAGTCTTGGGCTCAAAACCCTTCTCTGTAATCTCTTCTCTCTTTCTCACTTGTCTCTCTCTTGCCAATGAATTCCGATCCTTTGGCTTTGGTTGGGGGAGGTCATTTACAGGGAACCGATGACGGTTGCCTAACTGATGCCGGTGGAGTAGGGACCGGCGTCGGTTAAGTAAAAGTTGGCTATTTTTAGTAAAATAGCCAACTTTCCCTCCTTTTCTCCCGAGGGGTCAGTTGTGGGCTTGGTCAAGTCTTTAGTAGGTTCATTTTGGTGTGGGTGAGGTGCGATGAGTCATGGGTGTGGGTCTAGACCAAGTTATAGGTCTTAATTAGGTTAGTTTAGGGTTAGGGCTAGGTCATGGTGAGGTGGCGAGGTGAGGTGATAGCGTTGGAGATGTGGATTTATTAATTATAAGGTAGTTAATAAATAAGTAAGTGTGTAAGGTTTAGGTGGTGAGGTAGGGTTAGATTGCAATACGAGATGCGGGGCACAAGGCATCATAAGACCCAAATTTGGTGTCTACATTTTCCGCTTGTCATGTAAAGTTACACTGACAATAATAAGAAGTGGTTTCCCTAGTTAAGGGTATAGGTAATCCCCCTCAAATCTATCACAGATTGAGGCGACATGAAATCAGGGATAGGGTTGATAAAGGGTGAATGATGATGAGATGATAGTAAGATGGTGGGGTAAGTTCAAGGAAGTAGACGTATGTTGAAATGCAGTAGTGTGACCAGGGTACATGATTTGAAGAGCAAACAAGCAATTCATAGGCAAAGGTCGATAGTTTATCCAAACAAGGTTGATATAATCCTGGTATCCAAGGCATAGGAAGTTACTCCAAGGGATATAACGGGTAAGGTACCGGAACGTTTAGGCATGTTCGGCAGTACCAAATGGTTGGTTTGGTTGAGATAAATGTCACGGTCTCGGTCTAGGAAAAGCTGGTCGGCTGATCAATTCAAGTATCCTAGTCATGCTAAAACACGAATAGGTGAGCTTGATTAAACAAACAACCACATGATGGGTGGATAGAATCGTAATTTGTGGGCCTCAGTCAAGGTACTTAATTGGTGTGGCCTTGGGTCGGGCCAATTGGTTGGGTACGGCCGTGGGTCGGGCCAATTGGTTGGTTGCAGCCTTGGGTCGGGCCGATTGGTTGGTTGCGGCCTTAGGTCGAGCTGATTGGTTGGTTTCGGCCTTAGGTCGGGCCGATTGATTGGTTGTGGCCTTGGGTCAGGCTAATTGGTTGGTTGTGGCCTTGGGTCGGGCCAATTGATTGGTTGCAGCCTTGGGTCGGGCTGATTGATTGGTTACAACCTTGGGTCAGGCCGGTTGGTTGGTTGCAGCCTTCGATCGGGCCAATTGGTTGGTTGCGGCCTTCGGTCGGGCCGATTGGTTGGTTGCAGCCTTGGCTCAGGCTGGTGGATTGGTTGTGGCCTTGGGTCGGGCTGGTTGAATTCAAAATAAGGCTATTTAGCAAAGTCGGGGGTAGGTGATGTGGTGAAAAATGGAGATTGACGGATAAGGGTAGGAGGTAGGTGAAGATAAGCAGGTAACCGATATTGGTTATGGGTGACCAATATCGGTTAGAAGACTGATATCGGTCTTCTAGGGCACGCCCTAACCAATATCGGTTAGAGGTCAAAACCTATAAAAAGAAAAAATGCGGAATGTCATTTTCACATTGTGAATTTGAGGGCCAAAATATCTCTTGTTGAGTTTTGAATTGATTGGGGCGAGTGTTTGGGCTGAGTTGGCACTAGTTGAGTGGGTGAGTGAGTTATTAGTAGGCCCCAGAGATCAGGAGGCAGAGCTTGATTGGTTGAGGACCATACTGAGGAGATTTGGAGCTATGGCACAGGTTGGAGGTGCTGGAGGTGTTGGAGGAGCTGGACCACAACCACCTATCCCACCACAACGACGTGTAGTCGTACCGGTAGGCTCTGAACCCCTATTTTTGTGAATTTTATGAATTTAGATGGGATTTGGGTATTGGGGTAGGAACCCAAAATTTGATAAAATAATGAATAAATGAAGGTAAATAGTAAAATGGATTGGGTAGATATGTTAGGTAGGTAAAAACATCAGGGTGGGTAAGGTTTTAGGCAATTGTGGTGGCTAAATTGGGAGAAATAGGAAAAAAGGGGGTTTGGGGGCCGTTTTGGGTTCGGGCCCTAAACCCCATAGTGACCGATGTCAGTCACTAGTCGACCGGCATCGGTCATAGTTTTTAGGTGTAGATTACTAGGTGCAGAGACCGGTGTTGGTCATGTAGGGACCGATGGTGGTTGAGGGTGACAGATAGCTGTCAACCTGGGGAGGAGGTAGGTTTTGTAAAATTGCTTGGTTTTAGGTGTTGTTGTAGGCGGTTAGGATAGATTATAGGGTTGAGGGGGGAGAAGGTAGATTGGTTAGGTGAGGTGGGTGAATTGGGAATGGGGATTAGGTGGGATAAGTTGATTGGGGTAGGAAAGGTTATTGGGGTGGGGGCTAATTGGGTGGTTGGGGTCGGTTTGGGTAGGATAGGTTATGGGTTGTGTATGGATTGGGAGGGGTTAAATTGGTTGGGGTATGTTTAAAGGGTGAGAGTAGAGTGGGTGGGGTATTGTTGGGATGGTTGGTAGGGTGTGGGATAGGTAAAGGGCATAGTTTAGATTTTTGTTGGGTGGGGTTATTGATGCTGAGGGAGATTAGGTGAGATAGATTTGATTGGAGTGGGTGGGATATTTAAAGATGGATTGTAGGAGTGAGAGGGATTTATAGATGGATAGGGTAAGATAGGTGGGTGTACATGTGTTTATAGAGTTAGGTTGTGATTGGGTGGGTGAGTAAATATAGAGGGTTAGATTGGTTGTTTTGTTAAGGGTAGGCCTGACGGAGTGGGTTGTTTTTACAGGCACGCCAGCAGCTGACTATGCGAGATCGGATGCCACCCCTATTAGAGCGGATGCAGCCACATGTGACCGCAGAGCAATGGGAAATTATGCAGGAGGTTGGACTTGGTGGAGTCCAAAGGTATAGGGCTGTGGATAGGGACCATAGCCTGATGGTTGCCCTCATCGAGAGATGGGATCCAGCAACCAATGCCTTCCATCTCCCTACTGGAGAGATGACAGTCACCCTAGAGGATGTGTATCACATCCTAAGACTGCCGATCATAGGTGAGGAGGTGTTCTAGGTGGATGTCGAGACAGCAATGGATAGCATCCTACAGGTATTCAGGGATGTGACCCCATTGATTACGTATCATAGTGTGAGTATCAGTTATCATGAGATATATCGCGCTCATCAACGGGAGACACGGCTTGCCGTGCTGATGATGGTCGGTATCAGTTGCTTCACCCTCCCCAACTCAGAGGGAGGCTGCTTCTCACGGGCTCTGATGGAATTTTTACATGAGATGATGGAGGAGCACACCTACTACGCTTGGGCACCAGTGTATCTAGTGCAGGTATATAGAGAGCTCTGGGGCTATCGCCGTATAAGGCGATTCGGTATATGTTTGACATTTTTGTTACACTGCTGGGCATACGAGCACATCGTGTGTATACAACCAATAGGGTATACCCAGCAACTAGGGCCACATGTAGTCTACAAATATGGGTTTCAGAGGTGGTTGGGGGTCGTGGGCCATCCACGAGTAGTGGTTACAAGGCGGGATGTCACTTTTTACAGGCATATTTTAGAGGGTTTGACTGCAGTAGATATTATATGGAGGCCATACATAGGCCATCAACCCCGTGGAGGAGCCCGAGCATAGCTGCAATGGATCCAGTACATCTTTTGGATAGCTGGACGGAGACCCGGGGAGTATGAGCAGATTCCCCTAAAGAGGGTATGATGACAGCTAGGACTACAGCAGGATGTGCCACCTCCCTTCCCACAGTATCAGAGGGAGGATGTAGAGGCACCACTACCTCTACCATATCCATTTGACCTTGTCTAGATAGCAGAGAGACCAAGAGATGATACAGTGGACGATGCCGAGGTTATATGCTCATTTTTGGTTTGGTGGACAGGGTAGCGGGTGGCCATGAGAGCACAGCCAGTACAACTAGCACAACTAGATTTAGCGGCTGTTACAATGGAGAGGGACCGTCTCCTGGGGTAGGTGTAGTTAGTACAGGGGTAGCTTGCTGCTACACAGGCACAGATTGGGGTGTTATAGGGGCAGTTAGCCTAGGTACCGGCACAGGCACAGGCACAGCCACAGGTCCCTATTTAGGCTCCGATGGCAACTCCACCGCCACCATAGGTACTGGCTTAGGGTCAAGGCATACAGGCAGGGCAGGGCCCACTTCTATTAGGATCCGGGGGACCAACCCCACCAGCCATGGTTACACGAGCCCATTACATGGAGGCTAGAGTGGAGGCCCGTTACTATCAGGACGTACTAGATGGTATCAGTGGAGATTATCAGCCATATGTGGCTCATAGAGCCGAGACTTCTTGGAGTCTCAGGTCACAGGTGGCCACAGCCACAGCCGGTGAGTCAGTTACAGGTAGGAGGTGAGATCCGTCACAGGGGCCAACTGAGGGACGGGCCGAGGGAGGGGGAGAGAGCTGAGTCACCTCAGGAGCAGAGACATTTTTGGTCGAGTTGAATAGATGATTTTTGATAGAGACAATGGTCTGCGAACTGAGTGTGCATATAGGGGCCTACGTGCCCACATAGGATTTACGTATTCATTTTTTTGTATAGACCGGCCTGCGAGCTGAGTACATTTTGTAGAGTTGATATCGGCCTGCAAATCGAGTATATTTTTGACATGAGAGACTGGCCTGCGAGCTGAGTCAAGATTTTTGACAGAGACAGCGGCCTATGTGCTAACTTTGTATTTTGGATTACAAAGGCCCCGTGCAGGGCAAGTTGTATATTTCGACATTGATTTGACAATATATAGATGATGAGTTTGATCCATATGATGCGTATAATTTGTGATTTGATGCATATATTATAATGTTTCATGTGTTGTGTCAATGGTATTGGAATTTGATGTATATAGATGATGTTGATGATGTTTTAATGATATGCATTTTTTTTTTGAAATGTTGATGTGATTATGATGATGGATGGTGATAGTGATGTCATTATCTAGAGAAAAGAGGCAGGCTGCACCAAAAATTTACAAAAACAAATAAAAGGCCTAGGTATAAGCAAAAGGAGACAGGTGACCGATATCGGTTAGATAACCGATGTGTAACTGATATCGGTTATGTTAAAACATACTTTTCTAAAAATAGAAAAGCTTGGGAGGCAACTTAAATTCTTATTTTTAGAGTCATGCAACATGTTAAATACAAGGTTGTTGACGTCCATACAGGTTAGTTGCATTGGATAATTGAGTGATAAGGAGGAAAGAGACAGATAAAGTGATCATGGACTTCGATTAAGAAGGTGTAAAGGCAAGTTATAGTGAAGAGGGTGGTGAACATGGCTGAACAAGGAGAAGCGTCCAGCGGGTAGAGAGGAGAGGGAAGACAGGTTCCATCTCAAGCTGCTGCATCCCAAGAGGTATAATTTTTGGTTGGAATTAGATTTTACATGGTTATGAATAGGATGTGGTAAGGTAAGTGGGGAGAAATAAAAAGAAAGGTGATAGGCAAGGGTTTGGGATGGGTTGAGTGTTATGGGGTAGGCAATCAGGTGTTTTGGATATGTTTTTAGGTATAGAGAGGGGTAAACAAGTGAATAAGTTATCATAAATGGTGTTTTTAAGTAGGGTGGATAGAATTGACAATGACTGATATCGGCTTAGGCCTAACCAATATCGGTTACTGTGTAAAGTTACAAATTTTGATAAAAAACACTTGGGGATTGATTTGTTATTTGTTGGTTTGATGTGTGCAGGCAGAGGCATGGTTCAGGATGAATGATAAGGTGTCAGCTTTGTTGTCACGGGTCCGAGCGGATGTAACACCCGCTGAGTGGGCATTAATAAACCGTGTGGGGTTAAGCGAAATCTTCTATTATTCACGAATCACACACAATCATGCTATGTTGCAGGCGCTGATTGAAAGATGGAATCCAGAAAAGAATACCTTCCATCTGCCAACAGGGGAGATGACAGTGATGTTAGAAGATGTGTTTCAAATTTTGAGACTTCCAATTACAGGAAGACCAGCGTCTCAGGCAGGGCCCAACGTGGCATGGATAGCAATAACGGCAGTATTTGGTCTAGCCACACGATATTTGACACAGGGAGGCTTGACATTTACTTATGGTATAATTTTTGAGGCACACCCTGAGGCAACAAAGTTTTCTGTGGTATTAATGATAGTGGTGGGGTATTATGCATTACCTAGAGCAGACGGGGGAAGATTTCCAAAATCATTGATGTGTATTATTCGTGAGATGATAGAAGGTAGTGTTACTTTCGCATGGGCACCCGCATATCTAGCAGAGCTATACAGGGGTTTATGGGTATGCAAGTGAAATCACAGGACTACAATGGATTGTGCATACTTATTACATTGTTGGGCTTATGAGCACATTGTGTGTGTGTGACCAATAGGCCGACCAATCTAGGGAGGAGAGACAGGATTGCAGAGGTTGGGATTCAGGCGATGGGTCCAGACAGAGTAAGAGGTAAGAGCCAAGACCATGACAGATGACACTGAGTATTATAGGCAGATGTTGGATATGGTGACGATTGCAGATATCCATTGGAGGCCTGACGGGAACTACATGGTGACGGTGAACATAGCCGAGGATTTGAGGGGTGTAGAGTGATTGAGGTGGATCATAGGACACAGGCCAGGTGAGTATGAGAGGATTCCTCTAGATCGCGTGCGGCGCCAATTTAGATTTGTTCAAGATATACCCATGGATCATAGACCATACAGGAGGATTGACACCGAGGCACCATTCTCACCTCCACAGCAACCACTTCCAGAAGGACCAGAAGAGATAGTAGTTGATCGCAGGGTAATGGATGCAGGAGTGACAGAGTCTTATAGATTATGGTGGGAAGCAGAGCTATGAGGTACACATGAGAGAGCCAATCATCCTGACATAGTTGTGATTACAGCGGAGAGAGACCACATGCAGGGTTTAGTTCACCAGCCTCAAACACAGGTGAATGAGACTACGGGATTGTTGGAGGCTTCGCAGTCATGAGTGGAGAGAATAAAGGGAAGACTCCGCCACGCGAGAGGGCATATTCATATGTTACAGGAGAGATTGGTTGATCAGTGGGAGGAACCAATAGCAGTGGTACCTTTGAGGATGGAGAGGCCAGGTGAGCGGCGTTGACGATCACCATCGCTACCTGGTTCGGGATGAGGCGCGGGGGCCTAAGTGAGTTTCATACAGAGGAGTAGAAGAATAAATAAGGACTCCGACCTGCGCATCGATAATAGAGAAGATGTATTTGTTTAACATCTAAATAAAATTGAATATGTATGTTGATTTGAGTTATGATAATAATAAGAATATTTGTGTTTTGAATGTTTGGATTTGATAAAGGACAAAGGTGAGTGTTATCAATATAAATACGTGAAAATATTTATATTTTTAAGGAAAGCACAACACATGATAGGTTATGGTATGGGATGGTCGAGCTAACCTTGGGAGACTCCATGTCTCCTAAGTGCTGCCTACATAGCCCATTGCACAAAGAAAGGAGGGGCCTTAGACCAATGTAGTTCTCCCTTAGGATAAGGGAGAGGTGAATTTAGGCAATTAGTTGTGGTTAGGCAATTTGTTGGTTGGTAAAATTTTGATGTCAGTAGAGTAATGTTGTTGGTGTTGGTGTGGGTAAAGGTGAAGTGAGGGTTAGCTTACCCAAGCATAGGAAACCATGTCCTGATTAAGGTTAACACATAATCTTAGATTCGGGTAAAATAGGCAAAAGTGTCCCATAGTTGGAAAGAGCTAAACAAACCATGCATTATCGTAGGATGAGCTTGAATCCCTAGGTACCTTGCATAGGCCAGAAGTTGACAGGTGACAAGAGTTGTATAATCACAATATATCAGATATACATCACGTCCCTTGAGTTTTGTTGTTTTGAAGAATGGTGAGGTGAGGTGGATGGTATAACTGGGGCACAGAGAACTTGTTATAAGGTGATTATTCTGACGAAAGAGAACCAAACCTAAATAGACAAGTCCATGACTCAAAAGTGATTTTGAATACTGCTTTTATTTTTCTAGATATAGATTGATCGATGCGAGACGTCTATATGGGATATGCATTTTGTTGTTCTTGAGGTCTTCACGAAGCTGATCAATGTGAGAAGCTTCTGATAGAGGCTAACTTTGTATAGCTATCCTTCAAGGGAGCAGTCTACTTATAGTAGTAGATGCGGCTTTACACATAGTTGTCCTTCGAGGGAGTAGTCTACGTATATAGCTTAGAGGTCTAGATGTCCGTTTGGCATGAAGCATCTAGTTTTGTAGGAAGTTTGACTCAAGAATATCCTAGAATTGTATAATTGAGAACTTGTCATTTTGATACTTTTAAGTCATGGAATAGACTAAAAAGTGGAAGGCATCTTTAAGAGGAGGTGATGATCAAACCACGTGAGTTTGATTCAACTTTGAGATGCATGAAACAAGGTGTATGAGGTGGTAAATGACCTCAAAGGACGAGCACAAGGTAGATAAGAAGTGATGTAACACTAAATTCAACAGTAGAATGGTCGAAGATGTAAGGCATTAAGGGGTTCAGGCTTAGGTTTACCATTAAGTGAAGCTAAATGATAAGTACCTGAGCCGTAAGTGTGAGTGATAATGTAATGCCCGATCCAATTAGGAGCAAATTTTCCACATTTACTCTTTTCTAGTTTAGTTACGTGTTGATTCTCTTTAAGGACAAGATCACCAATCTTAAAGGCACGCTCATGATTTCACTTATCATAGGCCGCTTGATGTACTTTTGATAAAGTTGAAGGTGGTCAAGAGCTGTAAGATGACATTCATTAAGAAGCTCCAATTGGGCTAACCGTTCTTGGCAGAATTCATCATTGGTGAGAATATCCTAGAGAGATATTCTGAGGGAAGGGATTTGTATTTCGAGAGGCAAGATAGCCTCGGTACCATACACCAAATAAAATGGTGTGGCATTAGTGGAAGTATGAATGCTGGTACGATAAGCCCAAAGGGAAAAGGGGATGTGATCATGCCAGTTTTTCTCAGAATCGTTAATGACTTTCATGAGAATTTTGGTTAAAGTTTTGTTAGAAGATTCAGCTTGACCATTTGCTTGTGGATAGTAGGGTGACGAGAAGCTAAGGTTGATACCAAAGTAGTCACAAAGGGCTCGTAACAGCTTATTTTTGAAAAAAATTCCATTATCTGTTATCAGGCGATGAGGAACACCAAAACGACATATAATTTGATGATTGATGAACTCAACGATTTTCTCTTTTTTGGTTGAAATGAGTGGAACGGCCTCCACCCATTTAGTGTAATATTCGGTGGCCGCGATGATCCAATGGTGACGCTACAAAGAAGGTGGGTGAATCTCACCAATAAGGTCTAAACCCCATTGTGAGAAAGGCCAAAGATCTCGTGCAACCTGTAGCAGGTGGCTGGGAGTATGTTGAAGGTTGGCATGTTGTTGACACATAACACAATGCTTAACATATTCATAGTAGTCTTTATTAAGAGTAGGCCAATAATATCCTAGGTGAAAGATCTGCTTGGCCATGGCAAGGCCACTAAAGTGCCCACCACAAATTCTATCATGGACTTCTTGGATGGTATGGGTGACGTCAGTGTCGGTTAGACATCGAAGGAGGATACCATCGAAGCCACGTTTATAGAGGAGTCCCCCATGATGACATAACGAGAAACACTTTTAAGAAAAGTGCGTTTTCCATTACTAGTAAGGTCAGGTGGGAGAACAGAGTTTGTAAGGTAGTCGTGAAATTGGTGATACTAGGTATCCTGCGAATCAACAAGTACATTATTCACCATAAAAACATCCGGGACTAAGTAAGATGGGGCAAAGAGTTGTTGGACCAAGAAAAATATGTCAGAGTCAATTGGTGAAGCAGGAATTTGCGAGGCCAACCAAGCCATAGTATCCGCAAATTCATTAGTTGAGCGTGGAACGGTTTGGATAGAATAATAAGTAAATAAGGTCAAAAGTGAATCCACGTAACATTTGTACTTTTGAAGTTCCTCATTTTTACATTGGTAGATGCCAATAATTTGATTTACTACCAATTGAGAGTCACCAAAAATGTTAATAGACTTCACACCTAAGTGTAACGCAACGTGGAGACCCAAAACAAGGGCCTCGTATTCCACTATATTGTTAGTGTAGGGGAAATCGAGCCTGAATGAAAGAGGCATTGGTTCACCATCAAGAGGAATGAGAACAACACCCACCCCTCCGCTGCGCTGACATTTAGATCCATCGAAGAAGAGGGTCATCAGATAAGATGCATCACTAGGCGAAAGGATTGCGATGAGTTCATCAGGGAAAGTAAAATTGGTAAATTGTTCCCCAGGTAAAGGGGCTTCCGTGAGTTGATCCGCGATAGTTTGTCATTTAACTGATTTCTAGTGTAAAAACTTAAGGTCGAGGTCGGTGAGGAGCATAAACCATCAGGTGATGTGTTGGTTTAGATGAGGTTTGGCGTACATATAATGTATGGGGTCAGCATTGGTGATGACAAAAAAATTTTGATTTAGGAGGTAATGTCAGAGTTTGGTGGCCACGAATGATAGGGCTAGGCACAACTTTTCTACATGTGTATACCTAGTCTCGTAATCCAAAAGAGTACAACTTATGTAATAAACTGCTTGCTCTCGATGCTCGGAGTCACGATGTGCAAGCATGGTCAGTGGCAGAAAGGTAAAGGTAGAAAGGGTGATCGTCCTGAGGTGGGATAAGATTGGGTGGCTGTAAGAGATAAGCTTTAAGAGACTCAAAGGCTTGGTGGCACTCCTCGCTCCATTGAAAGACAATGTCTTTTTTAAGGAGATGATGGAAAGGTTGACATCGATCTAAGAGTTGTGAGATGAAATGCTGGATAGATTGGATTTTTCCTTGCAAACTACGCAATTGTTTTAGGTTAGTGGGTGGGGGCATTTCTAAGATAGCTTCGACTTTAGCTGGGTCGACCTCAATGCCACACAAAGAGATGATAAATCCAAGGAGTTTTCTTGAAAGGATGCCAAAGACACATTTCTTTGGTTGAAGACGAACACAGTATTGTAATAGGCGATCAAAAATAATGGTTAAAACATCGATATGTTCACTGCAATGTTTGGATTTTCCAAGAAGATCATTGACATAATCCTCGAGGATAGTGTGCATAATGTCATGAAAAATGTAATTCATAGCCCACTGATAGGTCACACTAGTATCCTTAAGGCCAAATGGCATTACACGATAGCAAAAGGTCCCCCAGGGGGTAATGAAGGTGGTTTTATGTTGATCGGCCGGGGCTACTAAAATTTGATTGTATCTCGAGAAACCATCCATGAGAGAAAGCATCTCATGTCCCACAGTGAGATCTACAAGTTGATAAATTCTAGGTAGGGGAAGTCATCCTTTGGGAAAGTGAGGTTAAGGTCCCAGAAATCCATACATATCTGAAGTCCACCCTGTCGCCTTAGTGATAGGTATGACATTAGAAATCCATTGAGGATAGTCAATAGGTAAGATGAAAGAAACAGAAAGGAGTCGTTGAAGCTCTTCTTTAACTAAGAGGGAAATGCGTGGATGCATTTTTCTCAGTTTCTGTTTAACTGGTTTGGAGTCTGGTTTCAGAGTGATGTTATGAACAGCAATGTCAGGATCGATTCATGGCATGTCAGCGTAGGACCAATCGAAAGCTTGATTACATGCACAGAGGAAGGTAGTGAAGGCAGCTTGTTCTGATGCGTCAAGGGATTGTCCAATATTTACAATGTGAGGATCGTCCTCCATGTGGATGTTGATTTCTATAGTCAACTCATTCAACATGGTTTGTGTTTCAAATGGTAAGGTGCATTGAATATAAGAGTCGTCCGCACCAAGGTAGGTAAGGATGGAGTCGTCATCCTGGCACTCCACAACATTAATCGAAGGCGAGTATTCTTCGATCATGTCTGGATACAAAAAGGGGAGAGAAGATGGGTCTTCACCATTGCGTTGATAAGTGAGATGACCTAGGAAAATAGCATTCACAAAAAAAAAAAGTTAGGAGGGATAGATTCTGGGTCTATCGACTCCGTGGGTGAAGATGGAAAAATGGGCGATGATGGTTCGGAAGGGGTTACTTCTTCGTCTTCCTAGTTACAATTGACACGAGGTTTCTTCAGTGTAGGTGGTTCAGAAAATCCAAGACCACTACGATATTTGTGTTTGCTTGTAGCCATGGGAATGATCGTATGTCGGCCTTGTTCATAGAGACTGAAACCAGAACCTTTCCAAGCATAGTGAGTCAGGAAGGTGAGGGTGAAACGACGGTTGGTTAGATATTGAAAATCAGATTGGAAGGGAACCACACCAAGGGGAGGTTGAGGGGTGACAGAGGATGCATCGACACCCCCATACGTTAGGTTGGTGTGGAAAATAGGTGGTCCGTAGGAGATCACCTCCCCCACACGATGGTCATAGGTAGGATGTGCATGTAACTATTCATACTCTTGTGGGGTATGGAAGGTGCTAACGTTGTATAGGTGGTACTCCCCTAGCGTAAGGCATTGAAAAATACCTACCAAGGGATCCGAGGTTGGGATGTTGTCCGCAGGGAAGGAAGAGGTATTTGAATTGGTGGTTTCATTGGTCGAAGGTGTGGGTACGGCTAAGGTGGATGGTTGAGGCATGGTTGAAGTAGATGGTTGGGTCGGATCAATGGGTGCCTTGACTGGTACAAGCACATCATTAGGGTGGTATAACATATTGCAGGTTTTGAAGGGGGAAGTATCAGCTGTGATGGTATATGACTTCCCCTCATACTTGAATTTTATGCATCTATGTAAGGTGGAGGGAACACATCCCATAGCACGGATCTAAGGGTGGCCTAACAACATGTTGTATTGGAACTCTCCCTCAAGGACATAGAAGATTCCAGGCATGGTACATGGCCCTACATGAATGTTAAGGATCACGGTGCCTAAGGTAGAAGTAATAGCATTGTTGAATGAACGTAACATGGTGGGGTTGGCACACATACAGCTAGGAGGGATATTCATCTATTGGAAGGCTTTGGAAGATATGATGTTTAGGCTAGCACCCCCATCGATCATAACACGACATACCCGGATGTCCCAGACATAAGCCGAGATGAAAATAGTGCAGTCAAGATCCTCTGCACAAAAGACGACAATTTCTTCTTCAAAAAAATTGACAGCAACGGCTTGCTGTACAGGGACAGAGGTGGTTATGGAGGTAGGTTGTTTGGTGAGAGAAGTGACATGGTTGGGTGTTAAGATGGAGGTAACGGGTAGGGTTTCATTAGGTAGGACCTCTATCCCTTGGAGGATCTCAATTAGAGCTTGTCGATGAGATTCAGATGTTTGAATGAGATCATAGAGTGTCATTTTTATAGTAGATTGGTGAAGTTGTTTGATCATGGTGTGATGGGTAACTCCATCAGAGACTGGATAGGCAGGTCCATGAATAACCTCTTTAGGTGGTGGTGTGATTGGGATGTCAAAAGGAGAAAGAGAGGCCATAGGTGTGCTCTCTTTAGCTTTTCCATTGTTTTTCTGACCTCGAGTAGCAATGCTAATCATGTTGATCTCGTAAATACGAGATGAGGAAGATGGCAGGGATAAGTCATTTTTCTTGAGAGGCGGGGTTGCAATGATGATAGATTTTGGTGACGCGAGGACAGGTGGTATAGGAGAAGGTATCGGAGCTAAGGGATTTTCCCTCCGTAATTTGTCTTTTTTAGATTTTCCATCCGAGATAGGAAACTGGTGAAGGATAGCTTTCAAAGCTTTGCATCCTTCTACATTGTGTCCTGGTGTGCAGTGGTAGGCACATATTTTAGATTCATCATAACCTATAGGTCGAGGTTTAGATGGATCATAGGGTCTGAGTGGGGGTAAGGAAATGGTTGCATCCCCTACCAACATATCCAGGATCTTGGCATAAGATCCTTTGAGGGGGTCAAATTCAGATGAAGATGAGGCTATTGATTGAGTGGGTGAGATATTTGATTGTTTTGGTAGTGGTTGGGTATGAGTGGTTCGTATGGGTGGTGGCTTAGGCAAGGGTACGATTGGTTCGTATTGGTTTTAACTAGGCGTGGCTTCTTCTGCGTAGAAGTCATGTCTAGCTGGTTAGATGATGAGGCCACAGGAAACAACCACGGGGAAAGAGGAGCGATAGCAAACAAGTCCTTCGATAATCAAGTTTGCTTAGGGTTGGTAGGTAGGCAAGATACATGGGGTGACGGTGTTAAGACACCTGTGGATTTCTGTATGGGTGTAGAAGGTACAAGTCATGTTAAAGAAGATGTGGGAGGCATGGTGTATTGAGCCAAGGTGGAGGGGTGAGGACCCAATATAAAAGGTAGGTGTGATGGTGAGGGTTGAAACCGTGTCTGTTGTACTGGTGTGATCAGGGGAAAGGGTTTTAATTGTGGCGGAGGCATAGATTGGACTCGAGGAGATTAGGTATGTCTCCTAGGTGGATTGATGGCTTTAGTTTTGGATAAATCTAATCATTTAGGTGGGTGTGTCAGGCTGGGTATTGGTGAAGTCCCAAGTGTAGGGGAAGGTTTGGTTATGTTGATAGAGGTGGATGAGGTATTTGGTAGAGATGGGGGGGGTGAAGGTGAGGACATAAGCATTTTGAGCTTTTGTAAAAACTTCAGGTATATGGTAGAGGTATCTGGATTAGTCATTTGTATTTGAGTAGAGCATGGTGTATTCAAACGTTCCGATAAGACTCGTCTATCTTCTGGGGGATGACAATCTTCACGTGTGGATGGGAATTTTGGTATGGAAGAGAAGTGGGTTGTGATTCTGGTCCACTATGGGTATGATACAGGGGGTGAATGAGACGTTGTATTAATGGGTGTTAAGAGGTCAACCGATCGCTGGAAATGTAACACCCTAAACTGTTGTTACTCTCTCCTGGACATACAAGTGTTGATATGTGATTTCTTGTATAAGGATGTGTTCCTCAATTTAGAAATCATGCTTGATATGTATTGTAATTTCCTTGCAGATTGCAGATCTTGACTGAGTCAGAATATGATTAGACTCTTTTATTTATTTCATTTTGTGTCTGAGTATTAATCTGATCTCGGAATGAATTATAGAATTATTCATCTATAATATCTAGTCTTGGATCAGTGGAATTGATCCAAGTAATGCTTTAAGTTTGTTTGTGATGAATTAGATCACAGACCTTGAACAGGTTGCAAGGTATGGAAGCATTGATTAAGCTGGTCAGGAGTATGACTCGGGCTGATCTTGTGAAATAAAATTGGGTCCCGATATGGAAGTATATCTGGAAGGTCTCGATTGTGGACTGGGTAATATTTCGTTACATACAATTCTGCAGCAAAACTGGAGCTAACTCTGTTCGAGAAGGTATGATACAGGTCTTTCTAAGTTTACAAGACAAAGACCTAACTGGAATTATTAATGGTTAGTAACCTAAAACTAAAACCTAACCTAGGGGTTAGATTATTGTTAATCTAACCTAGACCTAGGCTATGTGTTAATATCCTAAGTTAGTAACTACGTGTAAATTGGTTAGTATGGGTATTAACCTAAATTCTAACCTAAGTTACTAACCTAACTATTGAGGAGGATGTAAAGGGGCCTATGGAGGGGTGCAAACCATGGGCGGCGTTTTCTATGGCAATTAATGCTGGGGATAAGGATGAGGGACAGGTCATGTCGGAGGCTTAAGTGACGGCTAACCTGTGCAGACATGGCAATTTGCTAAGTTTGGAAATGAACTTGAGTTTTAGTTGGACTGTCGCCAATTCTTGCGGTCGGTGGAAGTTGAGTTTAAGCGGGAAAGTTGGTTTAATGGCATTCAATATTCTCGGAAGTCAAGCTCGGAACTCGCGAGAAGGCATGCAAACGGGAAATTTGTGGGTTTGTTTGGCTTGTCGCGATTTTCGGTCTTCTCTCTCTCTCTCTGCTTGTTTACTGGTTCTTCGTACCAGTTCTCTTTGAGTTGCATGGCAAGTATGAACTGCCATAGCTCTTTTCTCTGTCATGGAGGATATATATGTGATGGAGACAGCAAAATTTTGTTGGTCGCTTTATCATGGAAAAAGAAAAGGAAGTTTGAGCTCTTCCTGTGGTCTGCTTCGGAAATTTGATCAAAAATACAGGCATGTTAGGCCCTAACCTTTAAATAGCTTGCTGTCTTTCAAGTGATTTCATTAGAACAACTCTGTTCAAATGTTTTGAGAAAATGGATGATTTTCTATGGAGATCTTGTTCGATTTTGGTACTGTATCTCTTCTGGTTCGATTTTTCAATTTCCTCTAGATGGGTATTTGTTAAATTCGAATTTCGGCTCTATTCCCTTGTGTATTCTTTCTGGTTTAAATATGTGAGATATTTATATATTTAAAGGTATGAATGCTTGGCCTGTTTGGCGTGAGCCCGTCGAATATACTTGTGTAGGGTATAGACCACTATTTTGTTGTCGATTTTTGATCGTCAATGCTGTTGTGAAACAGTAGGGAAGGATACTGGTGTACCTGTTTGATTGTTCAGTGTTTTTGGAAATTTTGGAAACTCTGTCGTGGTTTTGTTGACAGTGACTAATGATACTTTTGGGTTTCATTTGTTTTCTAATTTTTGGCTTGGGAACAGGCAACTGTTGTGTTACCGTAGTCTAACGACCCAGTGGAAGTTGTTCTTCCTTGTTATTGTGGTAACGGGATTATTTGTTGACTGTGTGCAATATTGATACATCTATACTTTATTTTTACGACTCAGTGGAGTCCATGATTAAATCGTATATTGCTATCTACTGCTGAGAATGTAGATTCATCTTAGAGTTTTATTATTTGATTTTCGTGGAAGCCTTGTAGAGAAAACAGGTCTTGAGGTCGCGGTTATTTGTAATAAATAATGGGTATAGATTTCCTGAGTATGCATTTGCATCCCTTTTTTGTGTAAGCCGTTCGAAAGCTTCGAAGCAGCTCAGTTGATTTCCTTGCTTTGAAATGGGTATTCGATGGCTTACACTTGTTTAAATCTGAATGATTACCATGGATGGCATTGAAGGATTTATCAACCAAGTTTATCTTAAGATGTTGTTGGGTTCAGCGGTTATGGGTATTAAAATCGATGACAGTGCACAGTGTGATTATACAGATTTATAATTGTTGCGATTTGAATGACTCTGTGGAGTCGATTGAATGATTACGTGTTTAAGTCACTGTTCATGGTTGAAATCAGAGATTAATTTGTTTGTCTGATTCTTTTTATGCTTCGTTGATGAATATCAGTATGAATTTCATATGCAACTATTGAATTGTTACCTCTGTTTGAATCATTTGAATTCTGGAAAGGTAACTGGTACTTCTGTCTCTTTCTGAACTTGACATTTGGACACTGTCTTTGTCACTGTTTGAGATCCTTGAGCATGAATATTTGTCTCGTGTTCTAGCTTCTGCTGAAGTGAACCGTGAATATCAACTTTAGATTTGCATGTGCCAAGGTAAGTATAGATTTGATGTATTCTATTCCGTTCACTCCTGTCTGATTGAGACTGAGCATGTTCGACAAATTTTGAGTGATTGTCTTGGCATAGTTTTGGGAAACATCCAATTGCCTAAGGCAATATGGTCTATTGCTGACCGCATTACTGGGTTTCTTGATTTCGAATTCGGGCCGTAAAGCCTTGTTGTGTTCGAATTTTATTATGACAGTGATTCTTCCTGTTGTTTGAATGACTTGTTCGTATGCTTACTGGATGAATGTATTTCATTTGAGTAGACGGTACAGTAACGAACTTATGTGAAAGGAAGTATGATTGATTTGGTTCTTTCTCTTCTTTTGCTTATTAGATGATATTTGTCTAACAGTGGGAATTTGTTTGTAACATATTGGTGGAATTCCGAATTGTTATGTTATTTCCCTTTTGGAAGAATGAAACAATCTGACCAATGTTGTGATTTTGGATTCAATGATTGTTTGTGTACATTCGTTCCTTGTTTCTTAATATTTGATGAAATATTAGAAAGTGATTAAGACTATTTGTAACAATGACAGAGTTACATATTTGTAATCAGTCTGAATATGTTTACTAATGTGAATATCTGATCTCATTTAAACAGGGTGTTTAATGAAAACAATTGATGGATTGCAATTGTTTTAAAAGTTAGTGCTTATCATGCTCAGTTCATTGAACTGACTCATGTTGACTATTTTTGCAGATGGTTACCGTAAGAGGTAAAAGCAATGCAGATCTGACAAGCTGATCAGATTGTTTATTTGATTTATAATGAATTACAGCTTGATTTTACAGATGTACTATATGAGAAAAGATGTCTCTTTTCAGTTGAGCATTGTATCAAGTATGTTGTTTGCATAAAATGTAATTGTATAGTTTGGAAAGGAATGGAAATAAGTGTTTGATACTTATGTGTTGTATTCTATTTCTGATAGTTGACCTTCTTCGGTTTATGTAACGAAGGGGCATTGTTATCATTGTATAATATGGATGCTTTTGTGATTGACAATGAAAGCTTGCATGAAAATGAGATTGAATTCTTATGAGTGTTTAGTAGTTCTAATTTGTTCTAGCAAAAGCAATATTGGATTTAAATAATTGTCTTTCTAGAAGATAGGTTAAAAATGAGCCTAAAAGAGAACGCTAAACAAGCTGGATTAAATTACTAATCCCTAGTCCTAAGTATAACAGGACAATATTAAATTGGATTCTTAATCATTTATATCTTTATACTAAAAGTATGATATAATTTCAGTTAAGAGAACTGATATACAATCAAATGGAGTTCAGTTGGCAATCTCAAGCAAAGGTTATGAGATATTTTCCGATTCTGTTGCTTTAGAATCAGGTGTATTCTAATGACTCCTTGATGAAGAACTTGACCTTAATATCTCTACCAAGTAATGGGTTTTATAGAGGAGGGTCGTCCTAAGACGAAGAATCCAGGGATCGGAAAGGCTAAACCTTATGGAAAAGTCTTTAAAGTAATTTAAACTCAAGTGCGTAACGCTTGTTACTGAGTAGATCTTTTTGAGGTGGATTTAAAGGTTGACGACATAAGTCAACTGCAGAGTTGTACCTCCGAGAAGATTAGGATCTTCTCGAAGTTACAATAATGCAGATGACTTAGGGTGACACCCTTTGCATTGATCGCTAAGATTTACACTTGATTTCGCATGAGTTACCCTGGGACCGATTAAGAACGTGGTCATGTTATAAGGCTGCCTAGGAGATTCGGGGTATCATGACACACTGGTTGAACTGCAAGGTTGAACCAGTATGTCATCATATCCCTAATCCTCGTAGGCATCCATATAACATTATCACCTTGTTAATCTGCCTCCGAGTGATTCAGTTGTGAAAGGAAGGACTGACAGTAGTCAGTATAAGACATTCTATATAACATATGAATGGGGTGAAGGACGTATTCCAGATTGACGAGTATGCCGTTAAGGAATACGAGACATGAACAGTATGTTTCAAATCTTTGGCCAAAGTATCGCAAGCTGCTGATTGCGTTGTCCTAATTCACCTAGTCTAAGGGATGAGATGCCGATGAATAATGGTAACAATTGTTCAGTTAGATTCCTTGGACAGAGCATTCTGAATTCCCAGATTAGGGAAGAGAACCGCAAGAGTAATGTGTTAAATAAAAACACCGACTCTTATTACTCATGAATAGATCGGTAGATTACCGAGTCATGGAATGAATAGATCGGAGGTACTCCGAGTCATTACAGCTGCATATGGTTGTCCGTTATATGAATGGTTATTTGATTTGTGAGTTCTAAATTATGTATTTAGAACCAGGATGCATTTATCAAAAAAAAAATTGACTTGTTCTATTGTCTAAAATGAGGATGTTACATCTTGGTATCAGAGCTGAAGGTTGCATCTCTTGGACCTACTGAGTCCATAATCTGATAAAAAACCTAAATTTTTCTTGTAACAGAAAATGGTTAGAACAAGGGGGAACGTTGTGAGTAATGCTCCACCTGAAGGAGGAGCGGTAACAACCCAGAAACTTGATGAGATCCTTGCTGCCCTGTTGGACACAAGAGATCGCTTGGCTGTACTTGAACAACAGGTGATGGGAAATGAGGAGGATGAAGAAGCTGATAATAATAATCAGCAACCTCCTGAGGACAACCCCGAAATGGCTGTTGATGTTAATGCTGTGAATGCACCTGTCCAACCAGAAAACAAAAAGGCCAGATTGGCAGCAGAACTCACTAATGATATAAAAAGGATAAGTCCACCTAAGTATGATGGCACCACATTAGGAGATTGAGCTGAGAACTGGCTCAGCGAAATGGAGAAGTACTTTGCAATAAGAAACTTCTCAGAGGAAACCAAAGCTATTTGGGGAGCCTATCAGCTTTCTCACGAAGCGTCTTCGTGGTGGGATAGCCGAAAAGCTGAGCTAAACATTGATGAGACCCAATATTACTTGGGATCAATTTAAAGGCTATTTTAGGCAACGGTGGCTGCCACAAACTTTTCTATTATCAGAAAATGACAGAATTTCAGAACTTAGCTCAAGGGAAGCTAACGGTAACTGAATACTGGGAGCGGTTTACAAAACTCCTCAAGTATGTACCACAGTATCAAACTGACGAAAAGTTCAGGATACAGAAATTCATCATGGGATTGAATCCAGTGATAGGGGGAGAGGTCGATGTTCACAGTCCAACCACTATGGAAGGAGTTGTTGAAAAGGCCATAAGGCAAGAACAGAAATTAAAGGCTATTTCTGCTCATAAGGAGGAAGTGCGGAAGAAGACTGCAAACCCTTCTTCAACCTCTCTTGCACCTAGAAAAGGACCATGGAAAATTTTTGGAAACAAGAGTAAGTTTCCAGGAGATAACAATAACAAAGCAGCAGTAAATAAGCCTGCTGGAAATGTAAGGGATAATTTTGTTAAAAATTATAACAATGGGCAGAAGCCCTATGGAGGACAGCGTGACAATTTCAAGGCTGGAGGTAATGCTGAGCCTGAGAAGGGACCTATAGGAGGCTTCTACAATTGTGGCAAGGACCACTATGTGAATCAATGTCCTTTCAAGAAGGATGATCGTAATCAGTAGCATAAGATACATGCTGCAGTAGCAGACAAGCAAGCTGAAAAGCAAGCAACACCTATAGAAGTTCCGGGTAAGTTATTCGGCATACCTGTCACTATTCTTTTTGATACAGGAGCTACTGAATGTTTTATTTCTAATAAACTTGCTTCTAAACTTAAAAGAAAAGCTCGGAAAATGGATAAATCTTGCACTGTAGAGTATGGTAATAATTCTGTTCATACAGTGAGTATGTGTCTCTTTGGAGCAGTCCTTGATTTACCTAATTTCTCCACAGAAGTTGATCTCTATGTTACACCTTTGGGATCGTATGACATTATTATTGGTGTCAATTGGTTAGCTGACCATAAAGGAAAGGTAGATTTCTATGAAAAGAACATAAAATGTTTAGATGATCAGCTGGAATTAGCAGAGATTCAAGGTGTGAAACGGGAAATTTCAGTTAGAAAAACTGTCAGCTATGCAGCTTAAAAAGGCTAAGAATAAAGGATGTACTCTTTATGTAGTAAAAGATATCTGAGTCTTCAGAAGAAGATGGTGATTACATGAAGCAAATTCCACTGCTACAAGGTTTCAGGGATGTTTTTCCTGAGGAATTACCAGGGTTACCACCCAAGAGAGAATTTGACTTCACCATTGAAATCAAACCAGGAACTGAACCTATTTCCAAAGCGCCTTATAGGATGACTACTACAGAGTTAGTCGAGCTTAAGGCACAGTTGCATGAACTTTTGACAAAAGGTTTGATTAGACCAAGTGTTTCACCTTGGGGTGCGCCTGTAATATTTGTGAAAAAGAAGGATGGAACACTAAGGCTGTGTAATGATTATCGGATGTTGAATAAAGCAACAATCAAGAACCGATATCCACTTCCAAGGATAGATGATCTGTTTGATCAAATGCGTGGAGCAATGGTTTATTCTAAGATAGACCTTCGATCTGGTTATCATCAACTAAGAATTAAAGAGGAAGATATTCATAAAACAGCTTTCCGAACAAGGTACGGACATTATGAATTCACAGTTCTACCCTTCGGGTTAACTAATGCACCTGCAGCCTTTATGAATTTAATGAAAAATATTTTTCAAGAATACCTGGACAAGTTTGTACTTGTATTCTTGGACGATATTCTCATTTATTCTAAGAGCGTTGAGGAGCACAATGAGCATCTGAAGATAGTTTTGGGAATTTTGAGAAAGAGAAAGTTGTATGGTAAGTTATCCAAATGTTCTTTCTTTGATTCAGAAGTTCACTATTTGGGTCATGTCATAAGCAAAGAAGGAATTGCTGTAGATCCTTCAAAAATAGTGGCAATAACTGAATGGCCTGCACCAAAGAATGTACATGAAGTAAGAAGCTTCATGGGTCTTGCAGGTTACTATAGAAAATTTGTAAAGGATTTTTCTAAATTAGCTGCACCAATAACTTCTTTACAGAAGAAGGATAAGAAATTCATGTGGAATGACAAGTGCGAAGCGGCTTTCAAAAGTCTGAAAGACTAGTTGACTTCTGCACCTATTTTAGCTGTACCAGACCCTAATGGGAATTTTACTGCTGTAACGGATGCTTCTGGGGAAGGCCTTGGAGGTGTTTTGTTACAAAAATGATCAAGTCATTGCTTATGAAAGTAGAAAACTTAAGATTGCATGAGCTGAATTATGCCCCTCATGATTTGGAACTTGCTGCCATTGTTCATGCGCTTCAAGTCTGGAGACACTATTTACTTGGGAAACCTTTTGAGTTGAAGACTGATCACTTGGGACTAAAATATATTTTTACTCAGCCCAATCTGAATGCTAGACAGAGAAGGTGGTTAGAATTTTTATTCACAATATGAATTTGATATAAGTTATATCAAAGGGAAGGAGAATCGGGTAGCTGATGCTCTAAGTCGTAGGAGGCACATTTCTGCTCTTATAACATTAAGAACTCAGTTTAAAGATGAGGTAAAAAGTGCCTCAGAATCATATGCATATTTTCAGCAAGTAAAAGCAGTGCTTGCTGCAGAACCTAAAGATAAAAGGTATGAAGGTTTTCATTTTGATAATGAAGGAATCTTGTGTTATGAAAATAGGGTATATGTACCTGTGCTGAATGATTTAAGAAAGAGGTTGTTAGTTGAATTTCATAATTCACCTTTCTCTGGACACCCAGGTATAACAAAAATGCTTGCTGATATGAAACAACAATACTTCTGGAAAGGTATGAAAAAGGATGTGATAAATTTTGTGACTCATTACCTGGAATGTCAGCGGGTGAAGGCAGAACATATGCACCCTGCTGGACTGTTATATCCTCATAGCATACCGCAGTACAAATGGCAAGTAATAACGATGGATTTTGTACAAGGACTACCTATGTCCAGGAATAAACATGATGTTATCCTGGTAGTTGTAGATAAACTGACTAAGGTAGCTCATTTCATCGCTGGAAATCTAAAGGATGATTCACCAGTGCTGGCCAAGAGGTTCGTACATGAAATTTTCAGATTGCATGGTGTACCAGAATTGATTATATCTGACAGGGATCCTAGAATGTACGTCAAGGTTTTGGCAAACGCTTAACACAGCCCTAGGAATGAAACTAAACTTCAGTTCTGCATATCATCTAGAAACGGATGGGAAAACTGAGAGGGTAAATCAAGTGTTGGAGGACATGTTGCGAATGTATTGCATGGATCAACAGTATAAATGGGAAGAGTATCTTCCATTAGTTGAGTTTGCATACAACAACACTTATCACTCATCTCTTAAGATGGCACCATTTGAAGCACTTTATGGAAGAAAGTGTAGAACCCCTGTAAGTTTGGGACAGTGTTGAGGATAGAGTGGTAATTGGACCAGATATTCTCACAGAAATGGAACAACAAGTTAAGCTAATTCGTGAACGATTAAAGGAAGCAGTGGATAGACAGAAGAGCTATGCTGACCTTAAGCGGGTTGATAGAAAGTTTGAGCTTGGTGATAAGGTTTTTCTTCGTGTTAAACCCAGAAAGAGTTCTATATCTTTTGGCAAGGCTGCCAAGTTGTCACCCACGATTTGTGGGACCTTTCAAAATTGTCGAAATAATCAATCCTGTAGTTTATCATTTAGCATTGCCACCTGCTTTATCTCGCATGCATGATGTTTTCCATATTTCTTTGCTTAAGAAATACATTTCAGATCTGTCACATGTTTTTTTTGGGAATTCCTTGTAGGTCCAAGACCCAGGAATAATCGTGGTTAAACCCACACGAGTGCTGGAAACTCGCCAATTGCATTTAAGAAATCGTGATATACAGTAATGTAAGGTCCAGTGGGACCAGTTTAGTGAAGAAAGTGCAACTTGGGAAAACCTGGAAGAGATGAAAATTGCTTTTCCTTCTCTTTTTGCAACAGAATGAAAACTGTTGACAAAAATATACTTTTATGAACTGATTGTTTTTAAGTATTTATCAAAGCCAGATTAAGGCAGACTTTATTCAGGTTGAATAAATGTGTTATGACATTGAATTCTGGAACTATCTAATATGGAAGTAGTCACATTGTTTGTGTACTAATAAATTGATTGACCTGAAGGTTAACTTAATATGTAATTCATCGGGACGATGAATCTTTTTAGGAGGGAAGCATGTAACACCCTGAACTATTGTTACTCTCTCCTGGACATACAAGTGTTGATATGTGATTTCTTGTATAAGGATGTGTTCCTTGATTTAGAAATCATGCTTGATATGTATTGTAATTTCCTTGCAGATTGCAGATCTTGACTGAGTCAGAATATGATTAGACTCTTTTATTTATTTCATTTTGTGTCTGAGTATTAATCTGATCTCGGAATGAATTATAGAATTATTCATCTATAATATCTAGTCTTGGATCAGTGGAATTGATCCAAGTAATGCTTTAAGTTTGTTTGTGATGAATTAGATCACAGACCTTGAACAGGTTGCAAGGTATGGAAGCATTGATTAAGCTGGTCAGGAGTATGACTCGGGCTGATCTTGTGAAATAAAATTGGGTCCCGATATGGAAGTATATCTGGAAGGTCTCGATTGTGGACTGGGTAATATTTCGTTACATACAATTCTGCAGCAAAACTGGAGCTAACTCTGTTCGAGAAGGTATGATACAGGTCTTTCTAAGTTTACAAGACAAAGACCTAACTGGAATTATTAATGGTTAGTAACCTAAAACTAAAACCTAACCTAGGGGTTAGATTATTGTTAATCTAACCTAGACCTAGGCTATGTGTTAATATCCTAAGTTAGTAACTACGTGTAAATTGGTTAGTATGGGTATTAACCTAAATTCTAACCTAAGTTACTAACCTAACTATTGAGGAGGATGTAAAGGGGCCTATGGAGGGGTGCAAACCATGGGCGGCGTTTTCTATGGCAATTAATGCTGGGGATAAGGATGAGGGACAGGTCATGTCGGAGGCTTAAGTGACGGCTAACCTGTGCAGACATGGCAATTTGCTAAGTTTGGAAATGAACTTGAGTTTTAGTTGGACTGTCGCCAATTCTGGCGGTCGGTGGAAGTTGAGTTTAAGCGGGAAAGTTGGTTTAATGGCATTCAATATTCTCGGAAGTCAAGCTCGGAACTCGCGAGAAGGCATGCAAACGGGAAATTTGTGGGTTTGTTTGGCTTGTCGCGATTTTCGGTCTTCTCTCTCTCTCTCTGCTTGTTTACTGGTTCTTCGTACCAGTTCTCTTTGAGTTGCATGGCAAGTATGAACTTGCCATAGCTCTTTTCTCTGTCATGGAGGATATATATGTGATGGAGACAGCAAAATTTTGTTGGTCGCTTTATCATGGAAAAAGAAAAGGAAGTTTGAGCTCTTCCTGTGGTCTGCTGCGGAAATTTGATCAAAAATACAGGCATGTTAGGCCCTAACCTTTAAATAGCTTGCTGTCTTTCAAGTGATTTCATTAGAACAACTCTGTTCAAATGTTTTGAGAAAATGGATGATTTTCTATGGAGATCTTGTTCGATTTTGGTACTGTATCTCTTCTGGTTCGATTTTTCAATTTCCTCTAGATGGGTATTTGTTAAATTCGAATTTCGGCTCTATTCCCTTGTGTATTCTTTCTGGTTTAAATATGTGAGATATTTATATATTTAAAGGTATGAATGCTTGGCCTGTTTGGCGTGAGCCCGTCGAATATACTTGTGTAGGGTATAGACCACTATTTTGTTGTCGACTTTTGATCGTCAATGCTGTTGTGAAACAGTAGGGAAGGATACTGGTGTACCTGTTTGATTGTTCAGTGTTTTTGGAAATTTTGGAAACTCTGTCATGGTTTTGTTGACAGTGACTAATGATACTTTTAGGTTTCATTTGTTTTCTAATTTTTGGCTTGGGAACAGGCAACTGTTGTGTTACCGTAGTCTAATGACCTAGTGGAAGTTGTCCTTCCTTGTTATTGTGGTAACGGGATTATTTGTTGACTGTGTGCAATATTGATACATCTATACTTTATTTTTACGACTCAGTGGAGTCCATGATTAAATCGTATATTGCTATCTACTGCTGAGAATGTAGATTCATCTTAGAGTTTTATTATTTGATTTTCATGGAAGCCTTGTAGAGAAAACAGGTCTTGAGGTCGCGGTTATTTGTAATAAATAATGGGTATAGATTTCCTGAGTATGCATTTGCATCCCTTTTTTGTGTAAGCCGTTCGAAAGCTTCGAAGCAGCTCAGTTGATTTCCTTGCTTTGAAATGGGTATTCGATGGCTTACACTTGTTTAAATCTGAATGATTACCATGGATGGCATTGAAGGATTTATCAACCAAGTTTATCTTAAGATGTTGTTGGGTTCAGCGGTTATGGGTATTAAAATCGATGACAGTGCACAGTGTGATTATACAGATTTATAATTGTTGCGATTTGAATGACTCTGTGGAGTCGATTGAATGATTACGTGTTTAAGTCACTGTTCATGGTTGAAATCAGAGATTAATTTGTTTGTCTGATTCTTTTTATGCTTCGTTGATGAATATCAGTATGAATTTCATATGCAACTATTGAATTGTTACCTCTGTTTGAATCATTTGAATTCTGGAAAGGTAACTGGTACTTCTGTCTCTTTCTGAACTTGACATTTGGACACTGTCTTTGTCACTGTTTGAGATCCTTGAGCATGAATATTTGTCTCGTGTTCTAGCTTCTGCTGAAGTGAACCGTGAATATCAACTTTAGATTTGCATGTGCCAAGGTAAGTATAGATTTGATGTATTCTATTCCGTTCACTCCTTTCTGATTGAGACTGAGCATGTTCACAAATTTTGAGTGATTGTCTTGGCATAGTTTTGGGAAACATCCAATTGCCTAAGGCAATATGGTCTATTGTTGACCGCATTACTGGGTTTCTTGATTTCGAATTCGGGCCGTAAAGCCTTGTTGTGTTCGAATTTTATTATGACAGTGATTCTTCCTGTTGTTTGAATGACTTGTTCGTATGCTTACTGGACGAATGTATTTCATTTGAGTAGACGGTACAGTAACGAACTTATGTGAAAGGAAGTATGATTGATTTGGTTCTTTCTCTTCTTTTGCTTATTAGATGATATTTGTCTAACAGTGGGAATTTGTTTGTAACATATTGGTGGAATTCCGAATTGTTATGTTATTTCCCTTTTGGAAGAATGAAACAATCTGACCAATGTTGTGATTTTGGATTCAATGATTGTTTGTGTACATTCGTTCCTTGTTTCTTAATATTTGATGAAATATTAGAAAGTGATTAAGACTATTTGTAACAATGACAGAGTTACATATTTGTAATCATTTTGTATTACAAGGGCATAGTCTGAATATGTTTACTAATGTGAATATCTGATCTCATTTAAACAGGGTGTTTAATGAAAACAATTGATGGATTGCAATTGTTTTAAAAGTTAGTGCTTATCATGCTCAGTTCATTGAACTGACTCATGTTGACTATTTTTGCAGATGGTTACCGTAAGAGGTAAAAGCAATGCAGATCTGACAAGCTGATCAGATTGTTTATTTGATTTATAATGAATTACAGCTTGATTTTACAGATGTACTATATGAGAAAAGATGTCTCTTTTCAGTTGAGCATTGTATCAAGTATGATGTTTGCATAAAATGTAATTGTATAGTTTGGAAAGGAATGGAAATAAGTGTTTGATACTTATGTGTTGTATTCTATTTCTGATAGTTGACCTTCTTCGGTTTATGTAACGAAGGGGCATTGTTATCATTGTATAATATGGATGCTTTTGTGATTGACAATGAAAGCTTGCATGAAAATGAGATTGAATTCTTATGAGTGTTTAGTAGTTCTAATTTGTTCTAGCAAAAGCAATATTGGATTTAAATAATTGTCTTTCTAGAAGATAGGTTAAAAATGAGCCTAAAAGAGAACGCTAAACAAGCTGGATTAAATTACTAATCCCTAGTCCTAAGTATAACAGGACAATATTAAATTGGATTCTTAATCATTTATATCTTTATACTAAAAGTATGATATAATTTCAGTTAAGAGAACTGATATACAATCAAATGGAGTTCAGTTGGCAATCTCAAGCAAAGGTTATGAGATATTGTCCGATTCTGTTGCTTTAGAATCAGGTGTATTCTAATGACTCCTTGATGAAGAACTTGACCTTAATATCTCTACCAAGTAATGGGTTTTATAGAGGAGGGTCGTCCTAAGACGAAGAATCCAGGGATTGGAAAGGCTAAACCTTATGGAAAAGTCTTTAAAGTAATTTAAACTCAAGTGCGTAACGCTTGTTACTGAGTAGATCTTTTCGAGGTGGATTTAAAGGTTGACGACATAAGTCAACTGCAGAGTTGTACCTCCGAGAAGATTAGGATCTTCTCGAAGTTACAATAATGCAGATGACTTAGGGCGACACCCTTTGCATTGATCGCTAAGATTTACACTTGATTTCGCATGAGTTACCCTGGGACCGATTAAGAACGTGGTCATGTTATAAGGCTGCCTAGGAGATTCGGGGTATCATGACACACTGGTTGAACTGCAAGGTTGAACCAGTATGTCATCATATCCCTAATCCTCGTAGGCATCCATATAACATTATCACCTTGTTAATCTGCCTCCGAGTGATTCAGTTGTGAAAGGAAGGACTGACAGTAGTCAGTATAAGACATTCTATATAACATATGAATGGGGTGAAGGACGTATTCCAGATTGACGAGTATGCCGTTAAGGAATACGAGACATGAATAGTATGTTTCAAATCTTTGGCCAAAGTATTGCAAGCTGCTAATTGCGTTGTCCTAATTCACCTAGTCTAAGGGATGAGATGCCGATGAATAATGGTAAAAATTGTTCAGTTAGATTCCTTGGACAGAGCATTCTGAATTCCCAGATTAGGGAAGAGAACCGCAAGAGTAATGTGTTAAATAACAACACCGACTCTTATTACTCATGAATAGATCGGTAGATTACCGAGTCATGGAATGAATAGATCGGAGGTACTCCGAGTCATTACAGCTGCATATGGTTGTCCGTTATATGAATGGTTATTTGATTTGTGAGTTCTAAATTATGTATTTAGAACCAGGATGCATTTATCAAAAAAAAAAATTGACTTGTTCTATTTTCTAAAATGAGGATGTTACAGGAAAGGTTTAGGCGATGAAAACCTGATAGGGAGGAGGGCATGTTCTAAAGGATCCTTCATGGTTAAGGAGTTTGGTGAAGTAGGATCGAGGGGTTTCTCTTCTAAGGACGACAGAAAAAGTGGCAATCCTTCTTCTTTTGCAGCAAGAGTGGTGGAAGGAGATGTTTGGGAAATAGACAGGTTGGATAACATCAGCTCATAGTCTTCAGGGATGTGGTGTAAGAAGGCTCTTCTGTGAGAAGAGAAATCCGGGTGGTTGATTCCTTTATGGGTAAAGGAATAGCGGGGATGTCCTCTTGTCCTGATGAAGGAGAAGGGGAAGAGGACCCTTGCGTTGGTGAAGAGGCTTGATTCAGAATTTCCTCGATGGAAGCCCTTGGTTGGGAGTTGAAAACTGCATGGATCTCATGCACACTCTTCTCCTCAGCTGAGGTTTCTTGGTTTGTGTTACTGATAGATGAATGGTTTGGAAATGGTTTGTTGAAGATTTGTAAATTTTGATTAGTAAGGGCATTAGGATTATCGAGGGTTATATCCCTTGCATCAACAATTTCCTGCACTATTTTTTTCAACATCTTGTAGTTTTCGTGGCTGTGTCCCTTCACGCAATGGAAGTTACAGAAGTCATTTTCTTTATACCAAGAAGGTATAGCGCGGGAGGAATCAAACCCGAAGTGAGGTTTAACAAGAGGCAAGGTGATAGCTCCTGCTTTAAACAATTTTTCCAAGATCACATCATAAGTTTCTCCCAAGGGAGTGTACTTGATGGGCTCGGCTTTATACTTATAGGTTGATTTTGGCTGGGTATTAGACGGTGCTTGATATTTGACCATCACCACGTGTACGGCTCCTTTTGATTTTGAAGCAACCAATGCGTGAGAGTTGGTGGTGTTGGGTTTATTGGTGGAGTCTTGGGTTCGGAAATTTGAGTTTTTGTTGCACAACTTCAATTTCTCCTCCTCTAAGGCTCGAATCTCTAGTTTCTGAGCCATAGTAAAGGCCTCATCAAAGGTGCAGAAAGTTTGAATTTGGAGGGTGGGAGAAATGTGTTTAGCGCAGGCCCGCATAAAGAGTTCAATGAGCTCGATCTGAGGTAAGGCATAAGTAAGTTGGTTGATGAGGCCCCGCCATCCTCCAACGAAATCTACGATAGACTCGTCTTCAAATTGTTGGATGGCATAGAGGTCGGTAATGGATACTTTCTTGGCAATATTGATGGAGAAGTGATCCAAGAAAGATTGGGCTAATTGGTTAAAGGAGAAGATTGAGTGTTAGGCTAAGCACTGTACCAATCTAAGGCAGGTCCTGATAAGGACATGGGGAAGGTACGGAGTAGTAAGGCATCGTCATGAGCAATCAGATAGCAGGCATGTCTAAATGATTGCAAGTGTTGTTGAGGGTCCTCCTTACTACTAAAGTGAGTAAATTTCGGTAATTCCCATTGAGGAGGATATGTATGAAGGGGGACAAAAGGATGAATAGGCTCCCAACAAACTTGCTCGTATGTTAGGGTGTTACAGCTTCCTGAAACATAAGCCTCAAGATTTTGCATTTTTTCCATCATCTGTTTGATTAAATCATTGGTTGGGTTAGATGATGGTGTTGTCATCGTAAACGGAGGAGGATTGGGCCAAGAGTCGCTACTAGACAATGGTGGGGTTAAATGTTGATAAGGTATCAATGATGAATGTGTTGGGGTGGCCAAATAAGGATGTCCTATATAAGATGTTGAGGCCACTGGATGAGTTTGTGGAAATGAAAAGGTGGGCGGAGCCTGAGAGGGAAAGCTCGTGTGGATAGGTGGTAGAGAACAAGTTGTGAAAGAGGCAATCTGTAAGAGAGATGAGGTAGGGGCAGTGGATGGTAGTGATATGTGGGGCCCTAGATTAACCAAAGGAAGGCCAATTGGTGCAGTATGAACCACCAAAGCCGCTGAGCTGGGAGACGGGGCTAAGGATGAAGACAGTGAGGCGGAGTTATTAGATGGGGAAGGAGCTAAGTGAGTGGCTATACTAATAGGAATACCAAAGAGGAGCTAACCATCGGGTGTATGGTCAGGGGTATGAGACAAATAATATTGTACGGGGCCAAGATTAGCATCCAAAAATTTAGCAAAATTCAGATCTCCTATAGAGATCTTGGGAAAAGCATTGGTGTCCGTAGGATTCCCCATAGGATGCGAAGGGGGTGACTCAGGCAAAGACACGGAACAAGCATGTGAAACCATGGCTACGGCTTATTTCTAGGTGATAACAACCATGGACAAGAGGATACAGTAGGGAATTAGTTAATTAGGAACAAAAACAACAACAAAATGTTGGAATTGATAGGTTGCTGGTTTGTTAGGAACTGTGAAACACAGTAACCGATATCAATCTAGTAACCAATGTCAGTCAGATGGTATCCGACATCTGTTAGTGTAACCAATGTCAGTAGAAGAGGACCGGTGTTGGTCACTGTGAAGGTAAAGAGGGAATGTAAGAGGCTGCTGGTTTGGGGATAACAAGGCTTAGTATATCCACTAAACTGTCTAAAGTGATCACTGAGACAGGGTATAACAGAGAAACAGAATTGAAAGAAAAAAACAAGCAAGATACACAAGAAAATCAAGAGACTAACCCTAGGATTAGTTTTAATCACTTTAGGCTTATGCCTTAGACGCAAGATGATGTCAATCCTAAACAAAAGACCTAAGGGAGACGTCAAGTTAGTTTTGGCTTGTAAGGCTACCTCATTCGGGTGGAGGAATACTGCGGAAAGGAGGGATGTTTGAGATGTTGTGTAGATTATGATGTGATTTGGTATGTGTTGTGCAATGAGAGTAAGATTAATTTCTCATCAATACTGTGGATATCACCCCCACGTGTACGACCTGTTACTTAATCTACGTTCACTAGAATCAAAAATAGCAGGCAAGAATGTGATTCATGTGTTTTAAACCCAAATCGAAAATGATATTCGATGAGCAAAGAAAGAGAAGAGGTCAAGAAGATGACTTTCACTAATGTAAATATGTGAAAGAAAGACAAGTTCTTTTACCAAAATGACAAAATATTTTGTGAATATTTAGAAGAAAGAAACAGCAAGTGTGCTCCCTACATGAAAACAAGCAAGAAAGAAAGAAACCTGAGAAGGGTGTCACCGAGCGTGCTAAAATGTTTCGCATAGAATTTTTGTTCCAGAATAGAGTTATTTCTATCTTTTCATTCTCTTGAGAAACAGATAAGCGTTAGGGCTAGGAGGAATACCTGTTGAGTGTTGGGAAGGTGTGTAAGTACCGTCGAGAGATCAACCCGATTGTGAAGAGCTCATTTTTTTCTAGGAAGGACTACCTATGAATAAGAATGCAAGACCACTAGATTTTTGTTAAACAATAAGTGAGGGAACTGCCTTGGGCCCAAGGAATATTAGACTTCCTTTCGAAGGTGGTCAGTTCCCTTTTAATACAAATTAATGCAAATGATAATAAAGAAGCTATTGCAAAATCACGATTTAGGTACCTCGTTACTAAAAGCAATAGAGACTAAACTACTAATAATAAAATGTCATGCTATTTGTTTGGTCACTGGTTATTGATACGTTTAGATCGAGTCACAGGGATTGACAAGGCTGGATATGAGATTGTTTGGAGGTAAATGGGTGAAAGGTTGGTTTTTGGTATAAGTCACAGTGACCAACACTGGCCACTGGATAACTGACCGTGGTTATAAAACCGATACCGGTAGGGGATGACCGATATCGGTAGGGGTAGTGATTTAGGGGCTTTTAAATGGAGGTTGGTTATAAGGTGGTTATGGAGTTCAGAAGGTTGGTAGATGGTTGAGGGGAGTTGTAGGGTGATAGAGAAGACTCAAAGAGTGAGAAAGCTATCTTTGGGGCAATATAGGGATGGATGAATGCAGGTTAGGTGTAGGGTACTACCGGGTGGTAGATCCAGGAGTGAGCTTGTAATCACTATGAATAAAAAGTTCACAAAACAATGTATAGGAGCATACAAGGTAATAAAAGAGACTACTTACTAGTTTCTGATGCGGATGTAGGTCCAAAGAATGCAGTGGCAAAGGCAAGGCTCAGCTGGGATGATCTAGACAATCGGAAGTGAGCTGATGAAGCTATCCTCTGACTCTCCCAATGTTTGGATGAGTGTGATTGTGATCTAGTTGCTCAGTTACAGTCTTGGGCTCAATACTCATGTCTGCAACCTCTTCTCTCTCTCTCACTTGTCTCTCCCTTGCCAAATGCATTATGATCCCTTTGTTTTTGGTTGGGGGAGGTCATTTACATGGAATTGATGGCGGTTACCTAACCGATGCCGGTGGTCACGTAGGGACCGATGTTGGTTAGGTCAAAGTTGGCTATTTTTAGTAAAATAGCCAACTTTCCCTCCTTTTCTCTTGAGGGGTCAGTTTTGGGCTTGCTCAAGTCATTATTAGGTTCGTTTTGGTGTGGGTGAGGGCTGATGAGTCATGGGTGTGGGTCTGGACCAAGTTATAGGTCTTAATTAGGTTAGTTTAGGGTTAGGGCTAGGTCATGGTGAGGTGGCAAGGTGAGGTGGCAAGGTTGGAGATGTGGATTTATTAATTATAAGGTAATTAATGAATAATTAAGTGTGTAAGGTTTAGGTGGTGAGGTAGGGTTAGGTTTGCGAGACGAGATGCAAGACACAGGGCATCGTAAGACCCCAAATTTGGTGTCTACAAAGCCTTGAAATCCCGAAACCCATCACCCCCGAAATGCACATAAGTTTGAAGGGGTCAATGTCCAAATTTCAGACTTCGGGGTTATCTAAGAATCGGTGATGAGAATGGTTTCATGAGCTCAGGAAGACCAAACAGTAACGACGACCTTCGAAAGCATAAACTCCCGAAGCTCCACAAGTCATGAAAGTCTAAATTTTTGCAGAAGGATCTCAGAAGGTGCCATCGATAACATTGTCAGATTACATCGAAGATGAGATCAGAATCAACCACTCACATAGGAAGTGAAGAATGGATACCCTCATCTTCAGGTGGCCATAACTTCTTGACTGGGAGCTTGTGATTAAAAAAATCAATAGTGACTTTTTGGAGCAGCTCATAGTTTTCTTAATTTTAGTGAGATTAAGTAGTTCCAAATAAGGAAATACCCCTTTCACGCATATTAGAGGAATGTTTCTAGATTTATCACATACCATAACATGACGTGAAGGTCACAAGCTTCCTTTCTTTCCCAACAAGTGAAATACGCACTTGAGGAGATGCATGTCGTTTTGGCAGTGGAGGACCCATCATTGTTAAAGGAGATTTTAAGTGCATCCCATGGGGCGGTTGAAGCAAGATTTTGAATTCCTTTTCTCTCCACTTTCTCTCATTATACCTATATATTTTAAGGAGGGTGATGATTTAACATAAGCCCATGGTGTAAACTTTCCATATATCCTTCCCTTATTTATTTTCTGTAAGAGATTTGTGGAGATTTCAAACCTCCATATTGAACATTGTTATGTAAAATATGCTGCAGTTTGGCCCTGGAAATGTGATGTATTGGGATCAACTTTGAGATGCAATAAAATCAGATTTGTGGATGTTTAAAACCCTCTTATGTGTTCTATTTCATCTTTCTTATCTTTCCTTGCATGAAAGGTTATTGTGTATTGTTGTTGTTTTCATTGCAAGGTTCTAGTAGTGCTGTGTTTATTGTGCAGGTTGTTCAACATCCTTCTTGGTGCATCACCTTCCCTTAGAGTAGGTTTTAATTTTTATGCATTTCTCTAAACTCTTTCTCCTTGGGGTAAACATTATATTAGGGTTATATTTGCAACTCTCTGCACTTTGGAGTAGTTGGCACTAGGTTAGGACAAAAGGAGCCAAGTGTCTAAGGTACTCAAATGGTGGGTGCTCCAGGAACAAGAGTTAGAATAAGTATCTACTCGCACATGAAAAATTCTCTAGTCAAGGAAAAGACACCAGAACTAGAAAATCCCATAACTAAGGAGGATTCATAGGAGAGGGAGGAAGAGGAAGAAGAATCTCCTATACTGGAATACCCAGTTAGGAAGAAACATAATGTAATAGAGGAGGTAGATTCAGAGGACATGGAGAGCTTGGAGAACTATAGAGGTGAGAGGGATGATGATGAAGAAGATGAACCTGAAGGAGATCAAGAACCACTTGCTTTTAGTGTGCATGATTCAGGAGAAGAAGGAAAAGAGGAGAAGAATGATTATCTCTTTGTGTGAAGGAAGGGCAGTCAGGAGGAGGAGGTCACCCAGGACATGGGAGGAAGTGAAGAAGTTAGCATGAAGAATCAAAGGACTCCAAGCCTCACTAAGGATGAAGCAAACAAAGCAGCAGAGAAAGAAGTGGAGAAGATCATTGAGAACTTAGTGGTGGAATAGTTGGAGCACAGTGCTAAGTTAGTAATGAATGAATAAAAAGAAGGAAGCGTAGGAAAATATCAGAGCAGTGTAGGAGGCCCCAGTCTGACGGCAACTGTTCCTAAGGGCACATGCACAGGAGGAAAGTGCATGGAGATTTAGAGACCAAGAATGGACTATATAAATGATACAAATAAGGTGTTGCATGTGCATTTCCAAAGCACAGTGCCAATAGATCAACTTTTGACAATGAAGTCATTTGATGAGGAAGGTACATACCCGTAGATGAGGAAAATTCTCTCTTGGGAAATTGAGTCCCACATCGATGAACTAGAATTTGAAGTAAGCCGAGGAGTAATAATGAAGGTGCCTGACTCAAAAGAAGATAACCCCTTGGTGAGCCCTCAGTAGATTTCGGAAGAACAAGTCTGTAATGTGCTCAACAAAGTTTCAGTTGAAGTAAAAGCTAGACTTTTGGGAGAAATGACAGAGTTAAATTTCTAGAGGCTAAACTAGAAAAGAAAGAAGAAGAGCTAGCTAGGAGAACAAAAGATCTAAAGCAAGAAGAGTTGGTCAGTGCCCAACTAAAGCATGAGTTAAGGGATGAAAAGGAAAAGGTACATGAGGTGTATAAGAAGGTAAAATCCATCATAGATGCCATTATGTTGAAGCATCCAGATCTAACACCACCCGCGTAGAAGTATGGATCTACCCTAGAGTTCCTTGAGAGCTTAACATGCATCCTCACCATGGAGAGGCAACCATTGGCCTTAAAATTCATGAAAGAAGTATCAGCACGCCTGAAAAGGGAAGAAAAACTAAAGGTTATAGAAATAATTTCTGAGTACAACAAGGTCCTTGCTGATGTAAAAATTGCTACCAAAGTTGTTGAGACCGTATATAATAATTGCACACACAGAGATAGAGTGGCGAGTATTCTGGTCACCACTCACAAGGTAGAGCTCAAGGAATTCCAAGAGAAGAACAAAGGAAATAGAGCATAGTGGGAGAGGATCCTAGCCGAGGTTGAGAAGAAGTCAGAAGCTATTGAAACCTTATGAGGTTCAATTCAAAACCGGTTGAAGGAGTTATACCCACAGATTACAAGAAGGATGGATGCGCTTGAGGATGTGGGCAAGGAATTAGAAGGAATTTTTGAAACTATGAACACTCAAGGAGATGGACTAGGTTTTGAGGAGGTGAGTGCCCTATTTGGTGACATCTGCTAGAGAGTGCAAAATGAAGTCAATGCCTGGAACAAGTTAGAGGCTAACTTGCAAAAAGAAATTTTCCTATCTTGTTGTAGTAATGACAACTTTTCCCCATTCTTTCATCTTTCCCAATTCTTCTTTCCCTTATTCTTTTCCAAATCATTATTTCTTCTAGACTCTTGGAATTCTTTATCCTTTGAAGATGTGTTCCCGTGGGTGGAGAATAGGTAAAGTGTGGGGTGATGTTGGGCCCCTAAAATATTGACTAATTACAAGAAGGTGTGTGGGCACGCAAGGCCTTGTTAAAGAAGGGCGCACAAGGTGAAATTGCATAGGGCAGGGCTCTAGATTGGTGTAATAGAACAAGTGTGCACAAGGCAGAAAAATGTTTTGGGACTTAGCCATATTTGGCATATTAGGAAGGACACATGAAAAAGATGACCCAACTGCACATGATGAATGTATAAGGTGCCAGCCTGGCGACAGGTTGGCCTAGAAAGGAATATACCCTGCAATGGAAGCTTCTAGAAGACCATCATGGTAAGGAGTGGTGAGCTCAGGCCTGGAGGAGTATGCTCCCATGGAGGATCACATTGGGACAATTGGTAATGGATCTGAAGCCTCAGAAAGGTGAGTTGGAAATTCAAGAGGCCTATAAATACAAGCGTCCACAGAAGAAAAGTAGAAGTAGATCAATAGAGAGCGGATCTCTACAGAAATGTTGTGAGGAGTTGTATTGGGTTAGGTAGATGAAATATAGGAGAAGGATGCATCGAGGGACTTGGGATTGTAAATTTTATTTTTGATATCTAAGGGATGTAAATCTATTTATGATGTATGACTTCGTCCTACCATACTGTGATGTTTTGTAATGGATCTAATGGATGTAATGAGGTTACCAACTTATTTGAATATGATCATTAATGATTTTGGTCCATACACATATCTTCATAGTTTTGCTTCATGTATGTTTATGAAATGTGTATGAATCCTTATGCATTTTCCTTTCTGTTTTGGTTTAGTCCTATAATGTGTTAAGTATCTTTCTGTCTGGAATGACTGCATTGGTCTAGAAGCCATTTTGAGCTCTATGATGATTTCATGTCTAATTTCCACTTGCTCTCCTTAATTTCCTATCATATATGATGTTTCCCACTAAACTCACATAAAGGAGAGACTCGGTGCCCACGCGTGCCTCAGGTGAGTGCCCAGCGCCCGCTGGGTGATAGGATGGCATGCATGGGATTCCCTTGTTCTTTGGTGGGTGTAAAAACCACTCATTCCTTCTTATCGAGGTTGGAAATTACAATTATGGTGGCATGATTTCCGTAGGACATGTCACCCTAGAAAAAACAACCCATTTAAGTGTGGCCATCCTTCTAATGGATCAAATTTAATTGTTCAAGCTCTGTATAACCATCCCTAATTTATTTCCCATTCTTTGCCTCTTGCATGTCCCAACCAACCTTAGGAGCCAACCCTTTAGGTCATGAGTTCAAGAATTTGGGAGATTTATTTAACTTGACAAGGCAAATGAGGCCTTCAGCAAGCTTATTTTCTATGTTCTAAATCTGTGGGTAAATCCCCCTAAGGGTTCCTCCCATAAATGCACTGGTCATGTCCTTTTTGAATAGCACAAAATAAGAAACCCTAGTGGAAGGTGTAGATCAAGGATTTCGCGCTTGTTACCTGTCCAAGTTAATGCACCAAACTAAACACAAAAACCCTGAAAAACTCCAATGAAATCGATACCTGATGGACAAGATCCGAAGATGTAGAAGGATAAGGAAGCCGATGTAGATAAGACGGGCGCACATGAGCAATTCTGTACAGTAGATCCAAGTAACCTGCGAGACACCGATGCTTGACAGAAAAAGACCACGTTAAAAGATATTTAGGTGGACTGCCTGAGAAGCGGATTCAGGAAGCGATAGGCTCCCTCGGCGGATGTCAGTCCACGTTTTCATTTAAGTAAAGAAATATACATGATAAAAGATGTACGTACAAGACTATATTTTCTGATCAAAGTGATGAAACGAAATCTAAACAGTAAACAGAAAGCAACAGAAATACAGGGAACTGTGAAAAATGAAGCTGGATTTGTGTTACCTGTGTCCTTTTTACCTGTCTGCAGGATGATCGGCGTCGATTAATAAGGATTGGCGTCGACTGATGTGATCAGCGTCGACTATGAAGAATCGGCGTTGACTGTATAAGATCGGCGTCGACTGAAAGTAGATCAGTTGATCAGGGACAGTGCAAGAAGATTCGGAAATTGGAAAGTGATGGACAGATAGTCGACGTCTGTTGGATGTGCGAAAGTCGGTAAGATACTGGAACAGAGTCACCAGAGGATCGATGGATACGTGCGATGTTGATGTGATAGGAGCAGAGCAACAGTGCTCCTCTCAGGGATTGATTCGGACAGGATCCGATCTCATTTGATACACTTGATGCTAAAAGATCTCTCTTTCTTACAACCTGTGTCTCTTTGTCTCTCTCTGTTTGTGCGCATCCTTTTTCGTCGTGTGTCCTTCTGTCCTTAGAACTGAGTTCTAGACTTGCTTTTATAATCGGCGCCGCTCCTAAAAATTCGGCGCCGACCGTATAGGTCGGTGCCAATCGCGGGACAGACTCCCGAGATGGCCAAAATGAACGATTTCTAGAAAGATGAGAATTACCCCTAATACGGGAAATATCCCGCTCGGGGAAGAGGAAAAAATAGGGGTGATACATAGATAGAATAAATTTGGGGTAGATAAGTGATTAGGATACATGGGAAGAGGTGTAATTAAATATTTAATATTTAATTACTCACGGGTAAGATACAATGGGGTGAATTAAACTTAGGATAGATTTTTAAACCACAAATCGGATAATATCCCAAGGGGATAGCGGTGACGTAAACGTGCCCCAGGTTACCTAAGCAGGTAAACAAATGTGAGGGACACTAAATTGAGTAACCAATTTTAAGTGTCTACAGAAGGAAAAAGTGCAGAGGAATGTGTGAGAGGAGAAACTTTAAGTAGAGGAGTTGAGGATCACAGAGAGAATGATATGTGTGGAAATGGGATTACCATTACACGAGAAGGCAAGAAATCCTAAGATATTGTGAAAGTATGTGTGAAACAGAGCATACTTGATAAGGATATCTAGGAAAATATCGAGAGTAGGCGTGTAAAAAGGCACAAAAAATAAGAGGAGCTCATGATTCAAGGAGAGTGTGATGGAAATTTGAGGAAACTACAGGAGAATATAGAAGAGAATACTAGGATCAAGAGAGGATATGAATGGTTGGCCATAGAGAAGGTTGTCCCTAAGGAAACAAAAGAAGAGAAACTAGGAAAAAAAATTACAAGAGTGTACGTGGAAAAGAGTGCACCAAGAGGGGAAAAGGTCAGAAGATATCTTGAAGAAGAGCATCGAAAGGAGGCACTAGAATATTGGCGCACGAGGAGAAGAGAAGCGTGGCCAAGAACATTTACCAAAGAAAGAGGGAATGAAGAAGTGGCTTATAAACATAAATGTAGGAAATGTAGCACAAAAACATAAGCACTAGTATCCTAAGAGTGGTCTAACATAGACTATGAGAAGAGGGAGAGGATAAGACCTTAGGAAAGGATGCACATAAGAGTTGTGCACGATAACATGTAAAATGAAATAGATGCACTATGGATAAAATATCTATATGGATAAGGTAAATGATAAAAAATGAGGAATAGACGATCATAGGTGTGACTAAACCTATAGGTGCACATGAGAGAAAAAAGCACAAAAGAGAAGAAAGCAAGAGGAGACATTGTTGAAAAATGTGTGGAGGAGAATAGGTGTGCATTAAAAGGCACATCCTACAAGTATGCAACAAAAGAACACATGGGGGGGAAAGGTCACAGTAGAAGTGTGACAAAATTAAGTAAGGAAGATGACAAAGTAGTCATAACAAGGAATATGATCAAAGGAAAGAACTAATCGTATGAAGAATGCACAAGGAAATAATTCTTTGAGAGGAAGCAAGAAAAGAAAGTAGAAATACCCATGACCTTAGCCAGTGATGGATGAATAAGGGCGAACTAGATGGAGGAGAGTGTAGAATCTCATGACATATGGCTCGTAAAGGAAGCCTTTAGAATGGCTTGGAGAAAGCGAAGACTTGTGTGGAAGAAGAATGACCAATGTCTTGTCAAGGATCATGAGGAAAGATTCATCTAGAGAATTGAAGTTTATAGGAGGTAAACACTTGCAAGTAAGTGCAAGATAGTGCGGGAGAGTCACTAATTCTATAAAATCTGAATTTTATTATGAATCTAAGAATATAGAAATACAATAAATGACATACATATGAAAATATAGATACTAAGTAATTTATTGGATATTTTAAATGAAATGAAATAAATGGGGAAAGGTATTTACCTGAATAAGACTTACCTTGCAGTGATCTAGGACTGAACAAAATGATGGAATTATGAGGACAAAGTAGTGTCAACAACGAGTCTCATAAAAATTGCATATCAAAGTCAAATCTGGCTCAAACTGGGGTGCCTGGGGAAGGATGAGGGTGCTTGGGGTGCCCTAGTCTGAAATCTGGGTGCCCTGGTCTGAAGACTAGCTTAGAATATGATCCTGGTATGGTTGTTAGGTCCTTGCAATACTTTCACCTTTGGTCGCATAGAATGTCATACTTAGTTTGTTGATGTGGTCGTAAGACCTTCAATGAAGAATCACCTGCCAAACCCCGCACAAAGCATCAAACCCTAAAAAAAGAAAGATGTAATATGAAGGGGTCAGATTGTCCTCAGTCCACCACAATGGTGGACTTACAACTAAGCGTTGTACTACATCTTAGACCCAATGTAGTTCTATTTTCTTGTGTGTGCAATAATGTGCCTTGGTTTCCCTAGCACCAATGATGTAAAGATAGTGGAAAATAGCTAGATAAAATGCAAAATGGTGGATGGAATAGAATGAACTCCCCTTCCTATGTAGTGTGTGATGTAAAATAATTCCCAAATGCAGTCCCTTACTCTATGTAGATAGCTATCCCTTGATAGAAATTTTTTTTCCCATAAGGTAGTATGTATGTTGTGTTTATATAGGGATCTATTGCTCAAATTTTGACACTAATGACCTGACATGCTGACTAGTACCTCGGGAGATGAGAGGGAAAACCGGAAAGACCGACCTCGAATGTCAAAAATAAAACCAAGTGTGATGGGAACCAAGGAACCTAGAATTAAGGAGCTATGGCACCCCAGGCACCCTAATCCCTCTCTAGGTGTCCTAGTCATAGATTACTGATGACAACTGAGTGAGTACTGACAGATAGAAATCCCTGAGACTTAACCACAACTTGTGTGAGTGAGTGAAGAATGTACAAGATACCAACATTGGTAAAGACCAACAAGACTAAATGACAACTAGACTATGGAATGGGTCATCAATGAATACTTTTCTTACAGCAAGATCCATATATAAAACAACATACTTGGTGGTATAATAATAGTAGTAAGTTATGTGATTTTGTGACTACATTTTCCCCCACTTTATGTTGGTGAGAAAAAGCTCGGTAACATAAAGTAGTTAGAGATGCGTACCTGAGAGAAGTCCAGAGAAGCCCATGTTGTAGAAGAATGCACATATGTGGTAGAAGAGTGTGCCAAATGAAACATATAGCATGATGAACCATGGATCAGCACGTTGATCCATGCAGCATAGCAAGAGGCATGAGACCATGATTAAGTGCACTAAATAATAGTGATGATAGTGAAATTAATTCAATGATTGAAGATTTCAAATTTTATATGATGATGATGTGATGGGGTAGGGAGTGATCAATTCCCAACCCAATTGTGTGTGTATGAAAAATTGGAGGATTTGGGCATCCTTCCACCAGAGGAAGAGTGTAGGGAGAAAGGTGTGTTATTCTCCAACCTTTAACTACATCCTCAAAATATCTAGCCACTGCAGATGGACACAGATCAAATTTTCAGTGATTTTGGATCCAAATATTTCAATCAAACGTGTTGACCCATATAGGAGTAGTATAGGAAAGGCAATGATGTCTCATTTCCCCCACTCCAAGGGTGTCGTCTCAATCTGTAATGGCTTTCCAGTGTGTGATATGGAAGGCTTCCAAGTTAGGTCATCTGGAAGAAAACATGAAAATATATAATAAATTCCCATGTTAGGTCATCTGGGAAAGTAATGAATGTAACTCCCAAGTTAGGTCATCTGGGAGGCCACATGTAACTCCCAAGTTAGGTCATCTAGGAGGCCAAATGTGTTGTATTGCATTGATTGAATAGTATGATTTTGATTGTTAGAGACTTGAACATATTTGATTGGTTGATTGATTATTTGTTTTGATTGTTTTACTCATAGAGATATTTTATGCTTGTTGCCCCCAGGTTAGGTCATTAGGGGGAATTGATAGAAAATGATGAAATGTCGCATGGTGTATTAGTAAATGTTCAAAAATGAGAAATAAGAGGTGTTGAATGATCATGTATTGGTGTAAGGGAATTATAGGATGACCCCAATTATATGCCCCATCTTTCGGTGAAAAGGGAAGTGATGATGAGAACGAACACTGAGCCAAAAGTAAGCATGTTAATAGACAATGTATGATGGATATCACAAAAATACGTGTAGATTGAGTGAAAGAAAATCGAGAAGAAATGGTGTATGTGTCATGTGTACAATACGATGGTAGGTGGAATTTTGAAAAGAATGCCACAAACAGGGTAGAAATCAGAGTAAGGATGCTCAAGATATTAGCAAAATCATGTGACATGTATTAGTTGAGAAGTGAATATGAAGTATGCCCATAGTAGAGTGAATAATGAAAAGTGACTATAAATAGTAAAGGAAAAAGGTGATTATTCAACTCATTTGTCTTTTTCACGAGTGTGAGAGTGAGCTCTAAGAGTGTAAGGATGCCACAAGTTAGAGCACCACGACTGAGTCTATTTGAGATGGTAGCGACTGTAATGGCATCGCATACAAGGAAGGAGTTGGTAAGTGTGATTTTTTTAAAAAAATGTGTTTGTAGTAGTCATTTTAGGTGAATTTTTTTGAAATTTGTATTTGTGTTTTTCTTGGCATTTTGGACCTGGACAAAAGCAGTGAAGGCATTAGTGGCCTTTGGGATAGGAGCGCCAAGACATGGGCGCTAGTGTCAGTTTCCTGGGTAGCCTAGTCTTGCTTCTGGGTGCCCATGTCCAGAAAGTCTGATTTTTATCCAGAGTGATGTAAATGTGAAATTTGATGTGTAGTGATGTCATAAGTAAGCATGTGTGTATTTGTATGGTGTTCTAATGTTGTGTTTGGTGTTGTTTTGTGTTGTGCAAAGGGATATCCATTCAAGGGAGTTTTGTGGTGGTCGTCACTTGAGTACATTGCTTGGGTTGGGTTTATCAGATGATGATTGGGAGGTTATGGACCATACCGGTATATGACACATAACAAGGATGGGGTATGTGCCCCATAATATGTCTATGTTGACAACTTTGTGTGAGAGATGGTGTGCAGACACTTGTATGTTTTGGCTACCTACATGTGAGATGACAGTCACATTAGAGGATGTATATCGCATACTGTGGTTACTATTTTTGGCAAGAAGGTACAGGTCATGGTGGTGAAGAATATGGAGAGACAGATGAGGGCCGCTAGGTGGTATTTTATAGGGACTTGAGTACCTTCCGAGGCCCATATTAGTTTAGATGTGATTTTGAGATTAGGGGTTCCATGCTTACGGAAGTTTATCTCCATGGTTATTACATCATTGATTGCAATAGTGGAGGGAGGTGGTGTGGGCATCTTATATAAGATGCATGATATTTATCACCGAATAGAGGAGGAGAGTACCAGATATTCCTGGGCATGATGTGTGTTGGCCCACCTGTATAGAGATCTCTACATATTTACACAGGAGGAGCATGGAGGTGGGATTGGAGCTACTACTTTGCTGACTGTATGGGCCTATGAGCATATAGAAGTATTGAGGCCAGTTGGTGGTCTGGGAGTAGAGTGGGCTAGGCCAGACATATTTTCTAGGAGATGGATTGGTGTGCATGGGTGGAAGATGGATATTGACACCTATAGAGCATTGATAGATTGGATGGGGCCAGAGGTAGTGATATGGAGGCCATACTGAGACTATGGAGGATGGCCATGGGATGTGGTAGAGCTATGATGCATACAGAGGACTATGTGGTTGGAGGATCAGTTTCCAGGGGTGACTGAGTTATTCCAGGTGGAGTGGGTATCTCGAGAGTTTGGTATGGCCCAGGATGTGCCCCCAGAAGCCTTATGTGTGGGTTAGAGTTGTTAGAGCACCGAGGAGGGTCAGAGCTAGACCAGGGCCCACAAGAGAGTAGCTAGTACCTCCTGGGCTAGACAAGGCCGATGCGGTGATAGAGCTGATAGACACATATGATGTGGGGTGTACAGAGGCATATCATGCATGGTGGGTGGCGCATCATGGGTTTTTTCATTTCCATTGTTCACGGATGTGGCAGGATTACCACAAAGAGGAGGAGTGGAGGGGCAAGCACATGCCCCCGATAATGTAGCGATGGCAGATAACTGGAGCATGAGTATTTGTATACTGATGTTGTATGATTTGTTACTTATTTATGTGATGGTTATGGTTGTCTAATGTGTTGTTCTATATTGGTTTTAGGTGATGATTATTGGTCCTTGATTATGGACACACTATTCGCACATTGACGTGGAATGTGCCCATTGACATACTTGCGGGTGGAGGGATGTTGGAGCATGTGGACAACATTGAGGGTGAACATGCCCATTTGTTTGAGCTAGTGGCCATAGCATAGCAATGACATGTACCGTGCTATTGAGTGAGAGGGACAAGGCACGTAAGGAGACACGATGAGCTAGAGAGGTGACATGTGGCATTCCCTTAGCGCAGGATGTGTTTGCACAATTTATCAGCAAGTTACAGAGTCACTTTGTATAGAAGTCTATAGAGGTGACATTGCTATAGAGGCAAGTGGAGAGATATCGAGGTTGTGATCAACGACGTAGAGTTAGTGGTGAGGCGTCGAGTTCTAGAGCTCTTGCAGTACTAGATAGTGATAGTGATGATGATATATGATTTATATTGATGTATTTAATGTAGGGGAGTTTCCCTCCAGTGATGAGATGTTTTGTAACTATGATTGTAACTGATATATATATATAGATGTGTGTCATATGATGATGTATGTGTTGTTGGCATGTGACATTTATTGACGTTATAAGGTGATGATGATGTATAATTTATTTGATTATCATGTATGATTTTTTGATGTGTTGAGTATTGTTCATTTTTGTTGAGTTGACTTGTAATGCGTAGTTAATGTGATGATGATAATATAATATGTGATTTTAAAATAACTTGTTGTGATGAATGTCTGGTGATGTGTAAAAGTGTGATGTGGTCGTAATAGTATAATGAATCATATATTAGTAATATGAAGATAGGGGGGAGAAGATTAGTGATTCCCCTAGTTTATAGATGATGAGGTTCATTTAGATAAGACCCCTCAGCAGTCAAGAATGAACCATAAAGCAAGAGTGTGTCATCAGGAAATGATTTGATAGAGTGTGCTAGATGAAGCAATAGAGCGCATGAAGAGAGGTTCTTATTGTAAAATATCCCTCAACAGTCATGTAAGAACCATAAGAACACGAGTGCGTCATTGGGGGATAAGATGATAGTAATCACCTACTAAAGACCAAGGTAGCGGGAAGAGGTGGAAGCATGTGGAATGCGAGTTGCGTGAGCATATGAACCAAACTGAATGTCATGTGGAGCGGTGGTGGGAGGTGTGAATGCCAAGGGTTGTGGAAGCCAATGTGAAGTAGTAGCATGATGTGGTGGATGAGATGGTGCAGCGATGGATGGACGTGATGGAGATCACACATGAGTGATAACCTATGGTGATGGATGAATAATGACCTTAGCACTAGATGGAGGAGATAAATAAATCAGAGTAGTAACTTGCTGATGAGGGAGAGGAGATATGGACCGTTCACATGAGTGAGATCCAAAAAAAATGATGCCCTTATCCTCTAACTCTTGCAATCGATCATGAAGGGTAAAGTAATCATTTTCCCTATGGCCATTGATACGATGATAATTACAGTATCGTCGATCATGTTGGCGTTGTGAACAATGTTGTGGATGATGCTAGTTAGAAAGTAAGTGAATTAAATGCTCATTAAGTAAAGCACGTAGCACATCATGTGGTCAAGCATAATGAGATAAATGCAATTTCTTACACAAAAAAGGTGTAGAAGATTGAGGTGTAGCCTGCCGTAGAGTAGGATAAGAAGGAGACTTCTATGATGCAATAGGTTGAACTTGCTTGGGAGGAGGAGATGGAGATCGTGTAGGACACTCAACATATGGTAATGGAGAATAACTAGATGATGTAGCAGTAGTAATAGTAGGTAGAGGGTCTATAACATGTGTAGCAATGATTTCTTGTTCTAAATCAAATGACTCTATAACATAGAAGTGTGAATGATTCACATGTGTCATATTGTAATATTTGTTTTAATGCAAGAATAAAACCATGATAAAAGATAAATTGCTTCTCTAAGTCAATAGGTTATAAGACTAATTAGTGCATACAAGAATTGAATCGTAAGATGTAATCCATGATAGGTTTTGTTTTTCCTTGATGTAAAGTAGGTAGGTGATCATATGTAACTCGAGGGCCATTTTTGAATATAAAGAGACGGAGAAAAGCTTATTCCATGTCACAATAAGTGCTAATAGATCCAAATGGGAGATGATTATACCATTTTAAAGCATCATTTGTGAGACTATGGCAGAAGGCCTTAAGCAATAATCGATCATTAGAATATGAAGTTGCAGCCATGCAGTAATTTTTGAGATACAAGTAAGGGTTTCTAGTACCATAAAAACATGAAAAGGTAAGCATGATAAAATAGTTAGGAAATGTTGAGTTATGAGTCTTCTTAAGAATAGGTTTTCCATGCAATGAATTGTTATCAATGGAAGTATAGTAGGCCTTTCTTTCTAATGTGATTAATTGAACCTGAGACTGTAAGTGACCCACACCATGCATGAGAGACAAGATGTCCTATGAAGGAATAGTAGAGGATGGAAATAATGTGTTAAGCGGTTGTAGCTTTCCATTGTGGGTAATCATAGGGACGTCAAGAGGAGAAAAAGGATATTTTGATGCTAAATACACAATAGGTGTAGGTTTCAAAGAAGCTATAGCTGATGAAGGACATGGAACATCCATAGAAGCAGTAGGAATAACATCAGAAACATCCCTAAGAGATGAATCGATAGATGGAGATTCGTTGGTAGGAGGAGATGAACTAATATAGGGAGATAACTCATGCACGGAATTAGATACAACCTCAAGAGAAGATGACAATGGAGAAAGAGATTCACACTCAGCATTATGTAAAGTAGTAGAATCATTACTATCAATTGTTTCATCAAAATCAGATAGAGAGTTAGATATGAAAATTTCATTAAGTGTATCAATTGGATCATCAATACAGTATGAAGGAGTATGTGAACTAGTATTCAATGGATCATGATAAGAAATATCAGAAATAGGAGAAGTATGAGATGCAGCTATAGCAGTGTTCCGACTAGGAGGAGAATCAATATGCACATGTGTACTATCGGCAAGCCCAAACATGAAATCAATAAGAGAATCATCTACAATTTCTTTGTAAATGTCAAAAGTAGGATCATGGCTAACCATATAACATTGTGTACAATAAGTGAAGATCATAACATCATAAATAAGGCCAATAATAGATTTTTCAAAGCTAGTGGAACATGACATTCATGGGCTAAGATTTGTTGATGAATTTCATTTGACATATTAACATTGCTATAGAGAGTCATGAGCTCAGCTATAGTGGCCTCATCATATATTGGACTGATACTAACATGAGGCATGAAGACCTGAGAAGGAGAAGAGCTATCCTTAGCCATTTTGGTGTTAGTGTATCCTAAGGAAAAATGCTCTAATCTACAGGTTCACCAAAATTATTATATAAAATTTGAATTTTATTATAAATCTAAGAATACATAAATACAATAAATGACATACAAATGAAAATATAGATACTAAGTAATTTATTGGACATTTTAAATGACATGAAATAAAAGGGGAAAGGTACTTACCTATATTGGACTTACCTCGCAGTGATATGAGATTAAGCAGAGTGATGGAATGGCGAGACAGAGCATCGTAACAAACCTCAAAAAATTACATCAGAGGTAGATATGGCTAGAATAAGGTGCCTGGGAAAGGATAAGGGCATCTGGAGCACCCTAGTCTAAAATCTAGGTGCCCTAGTCTGTAGAATAGCTTGGAATTTGATCCATATGTGGCCACTAGGTCTTCATAGTATTTTTCCTTTAGTCACGTATATGTCATACTTAGTTCATTGATGTCATCGTAAACCTACAATGAAGAATCACCTACAAAACCTCACACAAAGCATCAAACGCTAAAAAAATAAAGATGCATACGAAGGGGTTGAATTGTCCTTAGTGACCACAATATAGGACTTACAACTAAGCACTACACTACATCTCAGACCCAATGTAGTTCTGTGTGCTTATGTGTGTAATAATATGCCTAGGTTTCCCTAGCACCAATGATGCATAGATAGCGGGAAGTAGCTAAATAAAATGCAAAATGGTGGATGGAATAGAATGAACTCCCCTTCCTATGCAGTGTGTGATTCATAATAGTGCCTAAATGTAATCCATTTCTCTATATATCTAGCTAGCCATTGATAGAAATAGTCTTCCCATAAGGTAGTATGTATGTTGTGTTTATATAGGGATATCTTGCTCAAATTTTGACATTAATGACCTGACATGCTGACTAGTACCTTGGGATACGAGAGGGAAAACCAAAAATAATGACCTTGAATGTTAAAATTAAAACCAGGTGTGATGGGGAACAGGGCACCTAGAATGAAGGACCAGGGCATCCCAGGTGCCCTAATCCCTCTTTAGGTTCACTAGTCAGAGAATAGTGATGACAACTGAGTGAGTTCGAATAAACAGGAATCCCTCAGACCTTGCTGCAATTGTGCGAGTGAGTGAAAAATGTAAAAGACAAACAAGATAGACAACTGGAATATGGAATGGGTCATCAGTGAATACTTCTCTTATGCAAGATCCATCTATAAAACAACATACTTTGTGGTATAATAATAGTATTAAGTGCGTGATTTTTTAACGACACTTGCGAAGAAGTGAACAAGGACTAGATGAAGCATTAAAAGAAGCATGCAAGGAGTAGGATGACTTGTGGGATAAATAAGTCAGGACTACTTGATTACATAATCCAAAGGGTGGCCCTACTACTAATTTAATTCACTTGAGATGGAACTCAAGTTTAAATTACCTCGGGTGTTTGATGCAGAAAACGTCCTAGGAATAAGAAAGATGTGTTCTAGAAAGGAGGCATGAAGGAAAGAAGATAAGGTACTAAGAAAGGTGTGTAACATGATAAAACTACCTACACATGAGAAAAGAAGAGTGTCCTGAAGCCATAGAAGGGAGAGGCATGCGCAGGTAGGAGAGGAGAACCAATGTACAAGATGTTGGTGCATTAGAGAGAAGGGAATAAGGAGAATAGCTGAAATGAAGAGGCTCAAAGAAAAGGGGTATAAGATTTTATTAGGAAGATAGGAGGCGTAATGTGAAGGAGTGAAAATAAGCACACGGAAGAATATAAGGATGCATATAAGAAGACTAAAACACATAAGAGAAGTAACACATAGAGATTTAGTAGCCCATGATGATATTCGAAGGGCAAATGTGCATAAGGATGCATATGCAAGTGAAGGCGCAAGAAAACAAGGAATCACATGAAGATATTAAAGAAGTCGAAGTGAGCACAAGGGTATGGAAAAGGCATGAAGGGTGAAGCTTAAGGTGATGAGACATAGCAACAGCTGGTATAAGGATAAAAAAAGATATGTCTGCATGGTCATATGGTTGATAGTGAATAATCGGTGGAGGAACTAGTCAACGAATCCAACCACCAAGTGACATGGCGCGATAGGATTGGACGAGAGCTAGTCACATGGATAAGAGCCTTAAAAAGCCCAAATTTAAATTTGGATCCAAGCAAGAAGACCAAAAGGAGCCATCACAGAGGAGAGAGAAGTAGGAAAATTGGGTGTGCATGACTATAAAATAGGTTGAACCCCATCATTTTGGTGTTTTTGATGTTGCATTAAGGAGGAAGGTGGTAGACAGAGTTAGAGGGACCGAGAGAGGAGGTCAGGATCACCCATAGGGATGAATGAGTAAAACTAAGACACCTGGTAGGCCTTAGAAGGCCCCAACATTGTAAAACCTCAATGAGAGAGGTGTGAGAGCTTCGTCATGAGAAAAGTTATATATTTCATATGGATTTTTGACATTAATATAAGACTAAACTTGTTTTGCATCCCATTACATGACTCTGTAGGCAGGATCAGGGAGTACTTGGTAGAGGCCATTTTCATCACTTTCATCTTTAATATGTTTTCTTTGTGCATATTAATATATGTGACATGTTCAGGTATTATACTTACCTTCATTATACATATTTGGTATGTCTTAGGGTATCTCATATATATATATATATATATATATTGTCAATCCTATGCTCACATGTCCTTTTCTATGTTACTATGACTCATATCTTGCATCTATTAAGAGAAAAAAAAAACCTTTCTCTTTACATTGACATATCTTGTGATAATTGAGGATATGTTCTTTTAGCTTGATCACAAGGGGACATTACATTTTCCTTTATTTCTTGTACTTTTCCCATAAGGGGGTATTCTATTCCTATGCTTATATTATATATATATTCCACATAGGAGTGTACGACATTTTTTATGTTCATTTCTTAGACCTTTCCAATAATGGGGCATTATATTGTTATGCTTACATTAAATATATTTCCTGCATATGAGAATATTACCTCATATACTTACATTTTTTATCCCTTTCCAATTAGGAGCATCCTTTTAGTCATATGCTCAAATTTCTTATCATTTATCCACATGGACCATATTACACATCTACTTACATCGATTACATCACAAACCCATATATTGTGTTTTTTATTAAAGTATGTACATGTTATCATGATGATATCTTGTTATGTTATCTAAGATTTCATTTCATTTCCTATTTTACACATGATACACATTATCCCTTTTTTTTTAGATATGTTATTGGTGTAGACACAAAATCACGAACTTTGGGTAATTATCTAGTCTCGATCACATACTACTATTCATATGGTTCCTAAATAAGAAAAGTACTGATTAACCCGTTTCTTTGGCCATATTTTGTTACTTTTTGTTGTTACTTTTGGTCTTGCACTTCACTGGCCCAATCTGTCCTTTTACACTTCATTTTTACTCTTTCTGGACTAGAACACCCAACCAAGATGCCAGTGTTAGGCACCCTTGTCCCCTCTGGGCGCCCCAGTCTTTGTACTTTACTCACACTTTTGGGTCCTTTATAGCTTTTGAGCATCTTATATTTTTGGTAGTCAACCTTTTCGGGGTTAATTACAAAATTCAAGTGAAGGAATAATATAAATATAAATTTATGTCATCATAATAAGGGAGCAAGCACTAAGCACTATCTAGCATCACCTAAGGTTGCATCCATCAAGGCATCTATAGCTCCATTTGCATCCATATAGCTCATCACACTTCATAGGAGGGGATTTTATTCTATTCCATGCACACATTATTTACATTATACATCTAGCTACTTGCTCTCTACTTCAAGTGCGACACACACAAGAGTAACCTAGGGAAAAATTCCACATGCACGCACGCACGCGCTCACACACACACACACACACACACACACACACACACACACACACACACACACACACACACACACACACACACACAAAGAGAACTAAATTGGGTCTAAGATGTAGTGCAATGCTTAGTTATAAGTCCACCATCGTGGTGGCTGAGGACTGTCTGACCCCTTCATTTGCATATTTATTTTTTAAGGTTAGATGCTTTGTTTAGGGTTTTGCAAGTGCTTTCTTCTTTGTAGATTTACAGTGACAGTCATTGGAATTCACCGACATACATGCAACAAGAAGTGAATAAGTGTGAATCCCTAGTAACCCTATCAAAACCAAGTTCTGGCCATTTTTGTAGACCATGGCACCCATAATTCAAACCAGAGTGCCCCAGTTGCTCCTATCCTTCTCTAGGTACCCCAGTCCATCTAAATCACTCAGATCTGCATTTTCTCAAGCTCTTGTGTGACAATCTCCCATTCCTTTTCAACTGGTCTTCACTGCAACAAAATCCCACAACCTCCTCAAATCAGCTAAGGCTCTTTCAACCCTCTTTCCACTCAGGGTTTCATTATTTCATCTCTTAGTTTGATTGGGTTAATTTCAGTATTTTATCATTTATTTATTTACTGCAAACTTGCGTTAGATTATAATATTATTATTTCACATTTTAGCATAATCATTTTGGTGAACCCAACCTCGATCATTGAATTCCTAGGATCCCCATTATGTCATTGCTTATCTTTCTAGCATATTCTCGTCATGAGCATCTCAATTAATGATTTCTTGATTGCTAATCCTAACTTAAGACATATATTCCAACATCTCCTAACTACTACTTGCATTCTTTCTTATATGCATCCTAACTAAGTCTACTAATCATTTGTCGATGCTTTTCCTCAGCATATTGCTTTTCTATCTAATCCTCATGTTGGTCTTAATATTTTTTATAATGACCCAACTTTTCATATCATGATTCACATTTACAATGTGGGTGCCAAGTGTAATTTAATTGACAATGGCTCTGAGCTAAACCTATGTCCTATTTCATTCCTTTAAAAGCTAGGTCTTTCTACTGCTAATGTTAGTCCATCATGTCTTTCCCTTAGTGCATGTGATGGTTCTGTTTGTCCATACATATGTCACATTACTCTACCCATCACTGTACGGCCAAAAACCCTTAACACGATATTATTTTTCATTGAATTTCCGGTCTCATATAATTGTTTACTTGGTAGACCATGGCTTCATGCTATACAATTTTTTACCTCTACATTACATCATTGTGTCAAATTCATAGTGTCGAATATACTATTTTTCGTGGCAATCATCCATACAAATATTGTGATCATGATCCTCCTACCACACTCCCTACTCCAAAAATTGTTACTACTGATGACCCTTAGCCTATGTATGAACCACCTCATCTAATGCCACTTGAAGGTGTTATTTGCATGATAGATAATGTTTCTTCCACACCACCACCTCCACCTACTACTACTACTATTATGATTCTTTATCAGGGGCTTGTCCAGTATATGGATGTCGATCTAGCCCATCACCTTCACATGCACCACCTCCATTAGCATGCATGCCATTTACATCTACGCTTTTTATGAATGAATCATAGTGGTAGCATATTCTATTTGATTCTACTTGCGATGCCACTATATGTTCACATGATGGTTTGGCTTGGCTAGGTTTGACTTTCCAAGACCTTTATCCTCCTACTCATGATCCTCATATATATTATGGATCCATTACCATCACTGTTGCTTATGGTTTACGTGTCTTTCATCTCACATTCTACCTTGCATGCACTCCTTGCTCTTCTCCACTTACATTGGGGTAGTCTTGGATTTCCTATATATGGGGCACATTAGACCCTGATCATATTAACATTTCATTTCCTATGTCATGTGTTCATTTTCAACAGTTCCTTTCCTAGCTATACACAGAATCTCACTCATTGGTATGCCCACGAATTCCCACTACCTCCTTTCATTGATGAGGAATATGTTATGGGCATGTACAACTTACACCTCAGTGGCTCCTTAATTTATCATCTCGACACTATTTCTTATTAGGTTTCAAATGCTTACCCATTTGGTTTTGATCATGACACTGATGCATTCTTAGATGACATTACTTGAGCACACTCATCAACACACACTTGGGGGCCATTATGCTTATTCCCCCCCCTCTCTAGCATTAACACACATATCACATTCACCCCCTTTTCACATCTCACTTCTCACATTTACATCTTCATATACATGCTAGCATCGGCCACTTCCCAATGACGCACTCTTGTGATTTGGTTCACACTTAACTGTTGATGGCATCCTATACACATGAACCTCACACACTGCACAATAGACACTACACATCCCATACTTATGACATCTTCAAATCATTACATCTACCTCACATATTACACATTCTATTCACTACCCTATGATGCACTCTAGTCTCTTTTTCCATACTAGACTGTTGAGGGTATACATCACAAATGGATCACATCACACTCACACATTCAACCATGAAATATTTTTCTCATGCGACATTCCTATATTAGTGATATATGTTATAAGCCAAATCATCACTTCCACTTGCATCATTTAGTGATATACGTTATAGGATACATCATCACTTTTGCTTGCATCATTTAGCGATACACGCCATAGGCTACATCATCACTTCCTCTAGCATCATCTAGTGATACACGCTTTAGGCTAAATCATCACACATTTTCACACACCTCATCTTTATGTCACATATCATCACTACACATTGACCACACTACGACACATACAACACATAGTTTGACCATTTCCTGATGATGCACTCTTGTTTATGGTTCATTCTTGACTGCTGAGGGGGCATAAACAAATGAACCTAATTGCATACAACTCCATTCACTTGGGAGGCACTTCTCCTATCATTCACTTTGCATTGCATTCCATCCATCCACAACATATTACATATCTTGGTTGCATTTAATTTTTCTTACACTTACTTGTACATGTTCACTTTATTACGCATATTACATAGATATATTGTATGTCATTATCTTTATCATAAAAACATGTGTGTTCACTTGCTTTCTAGTTGTGATCGCAGACTCTACAGATCCATTACACATAATAGGGATGTTTGGTGCAGTACCTATTATCAGTCCCATTGCGGCTCCTAGGGGCATCCAATTTCGTACACTACAGGTGTTATTATTTCATAACACACTAAATTATCAGATTGTACACGTTTTTAACATACTTTTTATCTTTCTAACATGCTAACAGGTGCTTCATGTGCAACATTTGTTTTGCAAGATTACTTGCCACCATGGTTATCTGTTACACTACTTGTACTTGCTTGTCACTATATGTCGTTATATGTGGGATTTTCCCTTTGTCTTGTGTGCACACTTATATCAAGCTTTTGGCTTCGTCAGCCTTGATTTCCTTGTGACACCATGAGTGGTGTCCCATATTTGCAACCCACTTTTTTTGCGGTCTACATTGTCTTCTTGTGTGTTCTAACCTACACATTGTTTATGTTAGGATAATTAATTATGCATTTTATAATTAATTATTTAACTATTGTTATTAATTGATTATTGTTTTTATATGGTTTTATTAACCATATTTGTCTTTTATTTCCACAAGTATAATTGTTATGATTGTTATAACAATTATGGGCTTCCTAGATGCATTTTGGAAGTTGTTGTAACAATTAGTATTGTATGCATATGTTGTATAATTCCTATAAGAATTGCAGCACTCCATTGTATTCCTGGTTTATTGAGTTTAATAAATTTATCAGTCTTCCGCCCCTGTTGCTCAATCTACATTTGGTACCAGAGTGAATTGAAGCTCCTGGCAAGGTTGGAGAAGGTTGCAGAGGAAGGAGAATTCGTGGAGAAGAAATTTACTTCACCAGAGAGCCAGTGTTGCCTCCTGCAGCTTCCCATACCTCCCTGCAGTCTCATAACCTCCTGTGCATCCTCCAAGTAAATGGAAAGCATTTTTTTTTGCCTTGGTGCTCTCTGCACCAAGAAAATTTGTTTCTGGAGCATTTTTTCTAGTTTATAGCAATCAAAAAAAAAATTATTTTTTTTTGCCTAAATCACATTTGCAAAAGACTTGGTTTGTTCTACATTTGGTAACAGAGTGAATTGAAGCCCTTGGCAAGGTTGGAGAAGGTTGCAGAGGAAGAATAATTCATGGAGAATAAATCTGCAACAACGAAGAGCCAAAGTTGCCTCCAACAGCTTCCCACATCTCCCTGAAGACCCACAACCTACCGTGTGATTTCAAGGTAAACGTAAAGCAATTTTTTTTGCCTTGGTGCCCTCTGCACCAGGAAAATTTGTTTCCTGGAACTTAAAAAAAATTTAAAAATTCCCTATCAGGGGTTTTGTCTTTAAATTGTTTAGTTACTATCAAATTTGAAAGATTTGTTGTTTGCATAGCTCCCACAAACAATTTGCACAGATCTTTTCAAATGGATATTGGCAAGTTGCATTATCTCTCCACCGAGCCATCGGGTTACTATCTACCTCACCAATGAGACAACAAGTTGCATTGAAGATTTTTGAATTCTCTGCACTATACACCATGCTTCTATTTGTTATTTCTGAGTTCTTCTTTGTTGAACTCGAGTCACAAATTGAGTCTCTTTTCTCTACCAACACCGAGCCGAGTTTTGTATTGATCAAAACAAAGTTACTTCAAGAAAACAAGTTGGAGAAATAAAACTAGTTGAATCAAATTAGTGCAGCAATACCACATATCCCACAAGTAGTCCTCCATTGCACCTACACAAGGAAAACAAAAACGGTTAAAGTAAATTAAAAATGGTGAGTATCAATCTGTAGATCAAGCAAAATTCAATCGCTCTGCCTTGAATTTTGGACCTGCACATAGCAATTACAGAGGCATCATTATCAAATAAAAACAAGGTGTTCCATTCTACACACAGTCCACACTAGGTGAGCCATTCCATTCCACACACACCCTTGCAACCTGCGCTGAACTTGCATAACGAAAAGTAAACAAAGTTTGTTATTTTGGCAAGCGGTTTGAAGAACTCAGACCCCTACGTATTACCTACAACCACACACAAAGGAACAACAGTTAGATCACACCAATAAAAAAATGTGGAGGTCAAAATCAAAGTAAAAAAATGAAAATATACACGGTGGTGCAAAGGTGTTTTAAACGGTGGAGAGAAATAAATAAAAAAGGTAGATAAAAATGCAAAGGAGACTCCATATTTGGTTTTTGAGCTTGGAGAATACCTAATTCACATTCCACGTATGTAGCTCCACGTGGAGCCTCTGCCAAGTTGCCATTTTTAAGAGGTGAGTCAAATTCAGATTTATTTAAATACAAGTTTGTTCTTTTTTATATCACAAGTGCACAAGCGGCCAAGGTAGTTAGAGAGAAAGCTTTAGGTGTGGGAGGTTTGGAGCTCAACCCCCACCCCCAACACAAATATTTAAACAATTTGACTTTGGCAGAAAATTTGGAGAAACTGCCATAGTTAGAGAACCATTTGGCGGAAAAACCTCCACTAAGCTTGTTAGTTACAGTTAAACAACCTACTAAATGTTTAGTGAGAAAAACCCTAATTGAGGGTAAAAAAACAAATTTCTTCTATTAGGCCTGTTTTTTCATTTCAGGCAACTTTTTCCAAAGGGGGGATAGCTAAAAATTACATTTTCAGCAGGTTGTTTACAATTCTTTGCATCGAGGGTCATATTGGACTTCAGAGGCCACCCAGGGCCCACAAAACAAAAAAAATGGCCTGTCATTCAATTTTTTCTAAATTTTTGAATGTAATTGCATGCTTCAATATATTGTACTAATTTTTAGGTTGCCATAGTCAATGGAAAATATTGTAACTACTCGAAAACTGGTATAAAGTTGTAATAAAAAATAGTAAAAAATTTGGTTCTGTAATACTCACGAGATCCTAGATCTCATTCACAGTGTTCGGTATATATGGTGCCTCTGGGAAATGCTTACGGGTAAAGCCGTCACGACTACTACTTCACTTAACGCCTAATATAGCTGTAAAAAATTCATCTAGGCATCGACCCTTTAAATCTATGGGGAGTAATAAGGATACAGTGCACACACTATGAGCCATCCCATCCATCTGTGAATGATTGCACAACATACTTCCGAACTGAGAAATTATCCAAGTATATAGTGAAGTTACATGCGCATATGAGGATATTTCTTTGAGTCGGTGTCAATAATCACACAGACCCCTTTCAGTACTATCTTAGTACCACGATGTATGTTAACACCTCTTTCACGTACCACCAAGTATATAGAAAGGATGGGCTTCTTCCACGTACCGCCGGGTATATCGGAAGGGTGCATATATAGAAAGGTTTGGCATATCGGACTATGTTGGTGTGTGTATTTTCCAAATCATTAGGTGAGTCATCTCACTTAGGTGAGATCATAGGTCCACGTGTCATTTAGGGGTCATTATGAGATTCCTTTACGCGTCAGTGTGTCAGCACGTTAGTGCGTCAGTGCGTCATATACGTCATTAGGAGTTACACTTCTATTCTAGGAATGTAACTCCCCCTCTCTACTCGAGTTATCATGATTACAGCACTGGGGGTTACTCAGCACCTCCTATATGTACACATCTTTTGATCTATGAGATAGAGGAGAGTTTTATGGCTTAGCCAGGTTCTGCCCATTTTTCAAATCTTTGCATGCACATTTGGTTGATGCTCACTCCTCCCAAGATCTCTTCATGCTACCATTCACACGTCCATTTATGTGAACGTCATCCCTCGTGATCCTCACTTGTGGGTTTTAAACCCTCTTTCATGGTATCAGAGTGGATCTTTTGGATCTGTGCACTCATCGGCATTTATGTGCATGTTTTCTGGCTTCTGGTGTGATATTTAGATTTCGTTGCATGTCTCGTAATGGATATTCCATTCGTGTGTTTATTACATTGATTTCAGGCTTTATACCTCTGTTTGGGTTGTTCATGGGTGTTTTTGGGGAGTTCATGATTGCTTCTATTTGCATGAGCTTGTTTTTGGCTTGGCATGGACCTGTGGGTTATCGTTGTGATCTGGCTCTACATTGGTTTGGCTCTCATTGTCTGCTTGTTGCTCGTTCATGGTTTGGTCATTTGGGTTGGTTCGTAGTTTGAACGTCTTTTCATTGATCACTACAAGCTCAGATTTTTCTATTGCGTGGGTGTGTTTGCATTGGCTTTTCAGGCCTTTGAATTCATCCTCGTTTCACCACTTTATTCCCTGCTTCAACATCGACCTCGGATTTTGGCTCGATCGGCTGGTCATCCCTTCGTTTTTGCATTGTCATGGGTTTTCCCTTATCTTCAAATCTCGTTACTTCATTTATCTCGTGGTTTGTGGTTTTATGATCTGTGTTGGAGATATATACTCACCTCTCATCCATATGTTGGGACCCTGTGTTCATGCCAAACTTGGCCCTCTTGTTCGTTATATGCTCGTGGATTTGGGCTTCCCTGGTTCACTCCTCCCATTGGATATTCCTACTCAGGACTAGTCTGGGTTGTGATTGACTTGTTGTGCTCCTTGTTCTTTGTGCATGTTCCCTATCTACATGTGGATTCAACCTTCTTTCACCTGCACACGTGGCCCAGAACTTTCAACCATTTCATGGTATCTACCATTACAGCCAGCACATGGTACAGACGTCTCAAGTTTTTTGTGGGAGCTCATGCGGCTACTCTAACTCCAGTCGTTTAAAATTTTCCTAACTATGCATTCAACCTACACTTTTCCTTGAGGACTCCACTAGAGTTTCCAGCACGTGTCTTCCCTCTACTAAATACTCTAGCGGTTTAGGCACTCATCAACATGTGGCTCCATCCATAGTGGTCTCCTAGCAGCGTTTTCAAATGGCGGTTGGAATCTTCTTTTCCTACAGACCTGTCAGCACCTGCAAAGACTTCTGGGCACATGGCAAGCACCTCCCACCTGTATTCTGGTAAACATAGCTGCAAAATAGTGGTTACACCAAGTAGAAGTGGGACGTGGCATCTCCTTGCTATCTGAGCTCCTTATATGGGCCCACATGACCACTTTTAGAACATGTTTGGGGATTAAGAAAATCCTTTTTTAATGTTTTAGGGTGATTAAAAAAAACAAAAAATTTCATTAATGACATGTAATTAATTATTTTTGGCTGTATTGGCTTGTTTAATTATACCCTCCTACGAGCGTCAAAGATGGAGGGCGAGGTCCAGGGTTGGCAAGAGGCTAACCCACCCTTGCAGTCAAAACAAACCCCTACTAAAATTTCATGTTGTTTCTAATGAGTAGTCACACGACACCCTTTTTACCCATTTCAGGCATTTTTTAATGCATTTGCAACTTTATTGGCTTTTTCCATCAGTTGCGGGAATCGTTTTAATGCCATAACTTTTGACTCGCTGCTCATTTCTAAGTACTTTCTTGGTCAAAGTTACATGATTTCTCACACACTACGTGATGACATTATCAATTTTGTAAATGCACTACTTTATAAAGTGTCACATTCTCGGGGGGTTTGATTGTACTCTTGGGCCTACAAATGCAGACGCATTATCGGTTGAGTCTGACGTATTGCTTTTGTGCATCTTGAATTTTTCATCATGGAGAGTGTTCTTTCTAGATGTGAGTGTCGTAGGATTTCCTTACAACCTCCGCCACTTCTCACCGAGAGAGGGAACTATTCATCCTAGCGTGCTTCCATGGAACGTTACTTCACCCATGAGGGTCTTTCAGCCTTCTTACTTGGGCCAGTTCCTACACCCGCTGATCATCGTCATCTAGAGGACTTCTTCGAAAATTGTGACCACATCTTTGGTCACATGATGATGCATGTCTCTTGTTCTCTCTGGTTTCACGTGGCACACTTAGATCCACCCCACCGTGTCTGGAGCATTCTTTAGTCCCTCTATGGAGACCCTTCACATACTGCTGCTGCTATTGCTACTACTGATTCAGTTGTCTCCTCCATTTCTTTGTGTGATGACAGTTCCAGTGACACCGGCTCGCTTGGTTCTACTTCTGATGACAAGGATTGTGCATCCAGTTTTGATGTCGAGACTACTACAAAGGACTCTTATCCTCTTTCTCTCACTATTCCAGAGAGTGTTGACACTTCCCACATCTCATCAGCTATCGAGCAGTCCCCTTCTCAATCTCATACAGTCATCACACCCACCTCCTTTCCACTTCCAGTGTGTGAGGCCCACTTCACTCCTCTACCTTCATTGGATGACTCATACCTATTTGACATTTCTCTTCTATTTGTTGAGCCCCCTCATTGGGATGAGTATCTACTTGACCTTAGTCATCTTTTCACAGATTCTACTTGTGATGCACTACAGGTTCCTCATCCATCTACAGGTGTTTCAGAGGAGTTCATTATCTCTGTTGTTGGGAGTGCCCCTTCTAGGAATCATGTCACTTCCACATTTCTGGAGACCTTCATTTATCCAACCTCAGTTGTGGATCCCTTTTCTATTATGGAGGATGTTTTGTTCCATTCACATCACTTGGACATCATTTCCATGGGTGTTCCTCTTCACTCTATCCGTTCTATGCATGTGGCATTACCTTTGGTTACTTGGCAGTCACTCACTAGACCTATGTCACACTTCCATGCACCAGAGTCAGATTTCTTCATGTTGCTACCTTCAGTTTCCTTTGTAGAGTGGGCGGACTTCCAGCATGTCATTTCTGTCCTTCCTAAGGGCAAGCACACAGTTCATTGCGGGTGGCCCTTCTTCAGTCTAGAGGTAGAAGATCTCATCATCAACATTCTTCTAGGAGACCTCTCAGAGCTGTAGAGTTCAGATCTATCCATGGCATCTTCTGCATTCATCTTGTCTCCTTCTTCTTCTCTCTTCTTCTTCTTTCCGAGAGATGACCTCCTTGTACATGGGTACCCTTTCAGGCTCGTTTATGGCCGGGACCCATATTTGACATCTTTCTTAGATTAGAGAGTGTGTTTTTCTCTTGTGGTGGATTTTTTGCCCACTGGGTTTTCCTTCACTGCTTGGGATCTTCTTTCTTGTACATGGGTACCTCATCAGGCCTTGTGCCAGGACCCATTTCTCATTTCTGACTTGTTGCCTCATCCTAAGTTACGATGAAGGGGGGGTGTTGGTGTGTATTTTCCACATCATTAGGCGAGTCATCCCACTTAGGTGAGATCGTAGTTCCATATGTCATTTAGGGGTAATTATGAGATTCTCTTACGCGTCAGTGTGTTAGTGCGTCATTGGGAGTTACACTTCTATTATGGGAATGTAACTCCCCCTCTATACTTGAGTTTTCATGATTGCAGCACTGGGGGTTACTCAGCACCTCCTATATATACATGTCTTTTGATCTATGAGATAGAGGAGAGTTTTATGGCTTAACCAGGTTCTACCCATTTTTCGAATCTTTGCATGCACATTTGGTTGATGCTCGCTCCTCCTGAGATCTCTTCATGTTGTCGTTCACACATCCGTTGATGTGCATGTCGTGCCTCGTGATCCTCGCTTGCGAGTTTTCATATAGATTGGGAGACCTTATACCTGGAGTGATCAGAGCCAAACCTTGTTAGTGTTTTCTGCAAAATGTACACCAATGCCCCCAAAATTTTTCTTTCAGATTCACAACTACTCAGAGGAAGCAACTATACTGTATGCAAGACAAAAATAAATACACAGCTTGAGTTTGAAGAGATCTGGCATGTTGTGATTGGCACTATGACCAGATTAGCTACTGATACAACACAACAATGGTAGTTTGATAGAGCATATCAGAAAGCAAAACTTGTCATCTTGTTTGGAGTGTCTGACGATGTGCAACCCCACATTCATGATATCACAACAACCAAATGAGCGTGGAATAATTTGAACACAGTGTATGAGGCCAAAAACAAGAATGTAATTCTGAATTTGTAGAGTCAGTTACACACACTGAAGTTCAAACAAAATGAGAAAATCAAAGCTTTCTTAAGAAGAGTTGCAGAATTGAGGGCTTCACTTCTAGCCCTAGGAGAAGTGGTTAAAGACGATGCTCTCATTCCCATTGTTCTGAGATCACTCCCTTCTTCATACTGTATTTTTGTAACAACACTAAACTTTTCAGATACGATAGTTAGTTTTGACAAACTAGTAAACCTACTACAACAAGAGGAAGCAATGCACAATAAGGATGATGAAGAGGAGAACACACTTTCTTCACATCAAAATTGGAAAGGAAAAGGTAAAGGAAAACCTAATTCCTATCAAAATTCCCAACATCAGAATCAATATCACAGGGACAAACAACAGAAGAAGCAATGTCCAATTTGTAAAAGAGGACATGACTTAGAAGATTGTTGGTTTAATACTTACAAGAAAGGTTCCTCAAACAACTCTGGACCTCCACAACAATCTCATAAGGGACATTATAACTAAAATCAAGGGCATAAAAAGGGGAACTGGAAAAGAAGACCCCATCAGTAAGGAAATATTGCTGAGTAAGAATAACATTCAGATAATGAAGACTTCTTGTACACTGCTCGATCAAGTGAACCATCCACGTCATCTAGTGATGTCTGGTATGTTGATTTGGGAGCCACTCGATGCATGACTAACCACAGAGACTAGTTTAATTCAATGAGGGACATGCCATCAAAAAATCATGTTTCATTAGGAGATGATTATTCATATATAGTTCAGGGGATTAGGAACACTTTTCTACCCCTTGGTTCACACAACTGTAGACTATCAGATGTCTTATATGTCCATGGATTGACAAAGAATTTAATTTTGGTCAGTCAACTCCTAGATCAAAACTTAAAAATTGACTTTGATAGTCATTCCGATAAGAAAACATGTTTGATTCGAGACAAATCATGAGGCTCAAAAATAGTTACAAAATCCTCTAATGTGGGACACATGTTCCAGCTTGATTTGGTCCACAGAGATGATCAGGAACTTGTGGCTAAGAACTCTACCTTAGCACAGTTGTGGCATCAGAGACTTGGTCATATTAGTTTCAAGTATCTCGAGAGACTACACCAGTGAAATATGGTACACGGGCTACCATCTCTTCAGAAGGATATAAATAAGTGTCCTCACTGCCTAGTAGGAAAACAAAACAGAGCTTCATTCTAGAAGAGTACATATCGAGCTCATGGTAAGCTTGATCTGGTTCATACCAATCTTTGCGGTCCGATGCAATCGATTCATTCTGGATTTTAGTACTTCATGCTATGTGTTGACGACTATTCAAGAAAAATGTGGATTTTTTGTCTTCGCAAGAAAAGTGAAGCTTTTGAAACTTTCAATAAGTTTAAAGTAGCAGTTGAGAATGAAATTGGTCATCACATCAGAACTCTCTGCTCAGATCGAGGGGGGGAATTCACCAGTAATGAGTTCAAAGACTACCTACAAACTCATGGGATTCATCAAAAAATGCCTCCTCCACACACACTGCAACAAAATGATGTTGTTGAGAGAAGAAATCATACTATCATGGAAATGGTGCGATGCATGATCAATGACTCTGGACTTGCAAAGACATTCTGGGTAGAAGCAACAAAGACAACAGTGTATTTGTTGAACAGAGTGCCCACAGTTACTATTGAAGGAGTAACACCACAAGAAGCATGCTCAAAGTGAAAACCATCTATTGCACACCTTAGAGTATTCGGGTGCAAAGTAAGTATGCACATACCCAAGTAGAACAGAAAGAAATTGGACATGAATTCACAGAAACTCATCTTCATTGGGTACAGTGAAGAGACTATTGGGTATAGAGTGATGGATCCAAAGACTAGAAAAGTCTACACGAGCAGAGATGTTGATTTTTTTGAGAAGAAGGAAGCAGAGACTCCTCCTCCAGACTCACCAGATGTAGATTTTTCACCAATTGTAAAAATTGAAGCTGATATTCCCTCAGATGATGAAAGTGAGGATGGGGATGATGGTGTTGATCTAATAGAACCACGACCCATAGGAATAGTTCAGCGTATGCCCAAGTGGTGTGCTAGCACATTACGAGATGCAAGAATGGATGCTCCACTGGATACATCCACCCCTAGACCATGGACTCGTAGTAAAGCAAGAGAAGAAGTTAACTTTGCTTTGATGATTAGATTTATCGAGTCTGATGAGCCCTCTACAGTCTAGGAAGCCCTACAGTCAAAAGCTTGGAAAGATGCCATGGACTCTAAATATTAGTCAGTAATGAAAAACAACACTTAGCAAGTTGTCGATATTCCACCAAGGAAGAAACCCATTGGATGCAGATGGATATTCAAAACAAATTACAAAGTAGATGGGAAAGTGGACAAGTACAAAGCAAGACTTATAGTAAAGGGGTATGCACAAAAAGAAGGCATTGACTACGAGGAGACATTTGCTCCCACAGCTAATATCAAAATGATCAAGATGATCTTTGCTCTCGCTGCTCAGTTTGGATGGAAAGTCCATCAGATGGACGTAAAAAGTGCCTTCCTGAATGTAGATTTACAAGAAGAAGTATATATGACTCAACCTGAGGGATATGTTGTACCTAGTCAAGAAGAAAAGGTATGCACACTCAGGAAATCTCTGTATGGCCTCAAACAGGCACCCCGGGCATGGTACATGAAGATTGATGAGCATCTCATACAACATGGATTTGTTATAAATCCATACGATCCCAAACCCTACCTCAAAAAGCAAGGGGGGGAGATTGTGATTTTTCATTGTCTATGTCGATGATCTAGTCATCACTGGAAGTTCAATGAGGATGATTGATGCAACGAAGAAAGATCTTAATCAATCGTTTGACATGACCGATCTCGGCCTAATGCATTATTGTCTTGGATTGGAAGTATGGTAGAAAGAGAATCACGTCTTTATTTCTCAGATGAAATATACCGAGAAAAAACTGGAGAAATTCAGGATGATGATTTGCACACCAATTGCTACACCTATGAAGAAAAAATTACAGTTATCTCATTTAGATCCATCTCCTGAGGTAAGTGCCACTATCTATCGACAGTTGATTAGGAGTCTCATTTACCTGACCTACATTAGACCAGATATCAGATTTGCAATGAGCTATCTATCTAGGTTCATGCAAGAACCCAAATTTTTTCATTGGAAAGCAGCAAGGTACATCTTGAGATATCTCAAAGGATCAGTGGATCTTGGTCTAGAATACAAGAAGAACGACAACTTCTTCTTGATTGGATATTCGGATTCAAATCATGCAAGAAATATTGATGACAAAAAATCCACTTCAGGATTTGTATTTTTATGAGATCTGGACCAATATCATGGGGAAGAAAGAAACACACTTTGTTTCTCATTCTTCCATAAAAACCGAGTATCTCTCTATAGGAGAAGATGTCTGTGAAGGAATTTGGCTACGTCGCATGCTCAAAGGACTTGGAATACCACAAGACAAACCGACCACCATGTATGTTGACAATGAAGGTGTTCTAAAACTTGATCGCAATCCAATGTTTCATGAAATAACAAAGCACATTGGGGTACAAGTTCATTTCATACACGAGCATGTGTTGAAGCACAACATCTAGCTTCAATTTTGTCCAATAGCTGAACAAGAAGCAGATATCTTCATGAAGTCACTTGCAAGTGACAAATTCGAGTTGTTTAGAGAATTCCTCTCCTTATCCCTTGAGATAATGCACAATTAAGGGGGGAATGTTAGGATAATTAATTAGGTAGTTTATAATTAATTATTTAACTATTGTAATTAATTAATTATTTTTATTATATGGTTTTATTAACCATATTTGTTTTTTATTTCCACAGGCATAATTGTTATGATTGTTATAACAATTATGTGCTTCCCGGATGCATTTTGGAAGTTGTTGTAACAATTATTATTGTATTCATATGTTGTATAATTCCTATAAGAATTACAACACTCCATTGTATTCCTGGTTGATTGAGTTTAATAAATTTATCAGGCTTCTGCCCCTGTTGCTCAATCTACAGTTTGTTTAGCTTACACTTCAACTTATACATGCATGTTTGTCTTTGTTTGTACTAACACTCGTCTCTAAGCCACTTGTTTGCATGTGCCTTGGTTTCTACCAAGCACATCCCCTTTCTCCCTATAGGGCACAGTTTTATGTTATGCCCTTAACCTATTACTTGTATTAGGATATGAGTAGCCGACTTGTGGCTTACCATATCATTTTATTATATCATTTATACTTTCTCATGCTTAATAGGTTGGCCTTGGTGATGGCCATAGCATATGAATAGTATATATAGGGGATTTTAGGTAGTAGTTCATTATCATTTGAGCATTTGAGTCTTATTATATGGTTTGGAGGTTTCCCCCTCAAAGTGGCGAAGCTCTTCTATTTGCATATTGAGATCATTATTCTGAAATATTGTGTTATTTGGTGTTCTATTGTTTATCATAATATAAATTATACAAGTAATTTCATTACAAGTGGTATTAGAGTTGCGATCTGGGCCAAAATTAGGGCAAAAACCCTAATTTTTGTTTCTACCATATATTGCAAACCAGAACGAATTGGTGTGAGATAATTTTACCAGAGTTGCAAAACATTTCAAGTAAGGTTCCTTGGAAATTTTGGACTTTTTTACTTATATTGCAAAAGTTGTTACAAATTTATGGTTTTTCATAAAATTGCTCCCTAGGGTGCAAATTGTTGAATGTTTTCAAGTTCTTTACATTTTCGGAAAGCTCTCAAAAAATTAGTATTAGTATCTTCTCTATGTGTTTTACTGTTCAACCAAATTTGTATTGAAAACCTAAATCCTAAGGTTTGACATCATGGCAGGGCCTTCCACAAGAGCAAAAAAGAATCTGGTTACTCCAGGTAAAACCCCAGAAAAAGATGGGGTAGTGATTAAAGAGATCGAGTCATAAGGGGTAAATATATATTCCTCAGCACTAGGGTTTACCTCAGTTGATCATAAGGTGAGCCAACTTGAGTATGAGCTGTGAAATGTACAATTTGAGATGGCCTCTAAAGGAGACATAAAACAAATCAATCAGCAGTTGGATGATATCATGAAACATGTAAAGGGTAAATAGTATGGCCCAAATCCACCCCATATCAACCAAGGAGGATCTTTAGTTTAAAATCATGGACAAAATAACCATGTTGGATCATTTTTCCAGCCTAATTAGAATCCAACTTATTCACAACCATGGAACATGATGCCGAAAGTGGATATGCGCAAATTTGATGGTAAGGATCCCCTAAATTGGATAAATCAAATGGAGAACTTCTTTGAGTTACAACAAACACCATCAGGACAAAATGTGACATTTTCATCCCTGTATCTTGAACCAGACCAATTTGTTTGGTATTGATGGTTATGTGCTTAGAGGCAAAAGAATGGTCTCAGTGTCACTTGGACATTTTTTACCAAGGAGTTGCAATTGCACTATAGTTCCAATGTTTCAGAGAACTACTTTAGTCAATTAGAAAAGTTACAGAAAACAAGATCAGTCAAAGATTATGTGCATCAATTCTAGAACCTATCCTTAAGGGTGGAGAATATCCCAGAAGAGAATTTGAATGACCTACTTCTTGGGGGTCTTAAGGACCCCATCGAGCATGAGGTACGTGTGGTTAATCCACTCAAGCTTTCTAATTCTATTATCATGGCATGTCGAGTAGAGGAATAATTTCTTTGTAGTAGGAGGCCGCCTTTCATTAACACCAGAGACCGTAGTATCTCTTCCCCTTCATTTGCTAGGTCAATTAGACTGACTCCTCAACAAATGGAAGAAAAGAGAGCAAAAGGATTATGTTTTAACTGTGATAGAAAATATGGACCGGGACACAAATGTGCTGAGAATAAGTTGTTCTATATTAACAGGGGTAATGAGGATGATGAGGAAGCTGAAATTATAGGAGAGGATGAGGAACCAGTAGATGATGAAGTAGAGGATCACCAACCTATAATTTCTTGCCATGCATTATCAGGTATTAGTAATCCTCAAAAACTCAAGGTTATTGGTTATCTCAAAAAATAGAAGGTGACGGTGTTGATTGACTCAAGGAGTACTCATAACTTCATAAATCGTAAGTTAGCTACCCGCCTCAATTGTTTTATTTACCCAACTCTAGAAATGCAAGTTATGATTGTGGATGGTGGGACAGTTAAGTGCACAAGAAAGTTCCATGGTATCAAGTTTTCCATGGGAGACTACATGTTAGACTCACCTATGTTTACTATTTCTATGGGAGGGGTAGATATTGTTTTGGGTGTCCAATGGCTCACAACCTTAGGTACTATAGAGATGAATTTCCAAGAACTGTTCATGCGATTTCATTCAAATGGAAGGACAATACAATTGAATGGGATGGTAACTAAGTCTCCATAGATTATTAGCTCTCATCAGATGCAGAAGGTTCTCAGAAAAGGAGTAGATGGATTTATAACAAAGTTATTTTCCATAGAAGTACAAAATACAGAGTCTTCAATGCCACCTTATCTTTAGAAGATTGTTGATGCTCGCTCATATGTTTTTGATGCTATTCTAGAGGGACTACCACCAGTTAGGGATCATGATCATGCCATTTAGTTGATTCCAGGGAGCCAAACACCTAACATCAGACCATACAGATACCCATATTCCCATAAAAGTGAGATCGAGAAAATGGTTGAGGAAATGTTGAAGGCAGGTATCATTAGACATAGCCAAAGTGCATATTCTTCACCAGTGGTCATGGTATGTAAGAAGGATAAAACATGGAGGATGTGTCCAGATTACTAAGAACTCAACAAGTACACCATCAAAGATAAGTTTCCTATTCTAATAATTGATGAATTGCTTGATGAATTGCATGGTGCTATTTATTTCACAAAATTAGATCTTCATTCGGGGTACCATCAAATTAGAATAAAAGAGGAAGATGTTCATAAAATGGCTTTCAGGACTCATGAGGGCCATTATGAGTTTTTGGTAATGCCTTTTGGTCTTACAAATGCACCCTCAACCTTTCAAAGCTTGATGAACACTGTTTTTAGGCCATTTTAAAGGAAATTTGTATTAGTTTTCTTTGATGACCTATTGATTTACAGTAAGACATGGGAAGAACACTTACAACATGTAAATAAAGTGTTGGAAGTTTTGGAGAAACATACTCTAGAAGCTATGAAAAGCCATCCAAATTTTCATTTGGTGTACAAAAGGTAGAGTACTTGGGTCACATTGTATCCCATGAAGGCATCAAAGTTGATCCTCAGAAGATCAAATCTATGGTGGAATGGCCAAGGCCCAAAACTCTCAAAAATCTTTGTGGGTTCCTAGGACTAACATGGTACTATAGAAGATTTGTGCGGGGATATGGTAGAATAGCAACACCACTAACTACATTGCTAAAGAAGGATGCCTTCCATTGGTCAGGTGTAGCCACTAAATCCTTTGAGCAGCTAAAGGAAGCCATGTGTAGCACCCCAGTTTTGGCTACTCCCAACTTCTCAAAAACCTTCATTGTTGAATGTGACGCTTCAAGATTAGGATTGGGAGCAGTTCTAATGCAGGAAGGAAGAACAATTACATTTGAGAGTCTCCAATTCAAAGGAAAATATCTACTCAAACTTGTCTATGAGAAATAAATGATGGCTATTCTTCATGCGGTCAAGCAATGGAGGCCCTATCTCATGGGTAGACACTTCAAGGTAAAAACTAATCATGATAGTCTCAAATACTTTTTGGAGAAAAGGTTATCATCTAAGGAACAACAAAAGTGGGTAACAAAAATGTTGGGTTATGATTTTGAAATCGTATACAAAAATGGTAAAGAAAATGTAGTAGCTAATGTGTTGTCCAGAAGGGATACATCCGCAGATGCCTTACTATGTGGAATGTCCATGTTAATGGCTGATTGGGTGGATGAAGAAAGATTGGAATGGGATCAAGACAAGGATACACAATCTCTAATACAGAATATCAAGCAAGGATCTATGACATCTAACAAATTTGAGTGGAAAGGTAATTCCCTATGGTACAAGGACAAGTTATACTTGAGTAAAGATTCTGAGTTAAAGCATAAGATTATTGTAGAGCTACATGCCTCACATGTTGGAGGACACTCTGGGATTTTGAAGACATCATAGAATAAAAAGAGAATTCTTTTGGGAAGGACTTAAGGGGGGTGTACAAAAGTTTGTATCAGAGTGTTTAGTGTGCCAACAGAACAAAGGGGAAACAATTAAGACACTAGGTCTGTTGCAACCCTTACCAATTCCTAGCCAGAGATGGGAGGAGGTCTCCATGGATTTCATCACTGGATTGCCTTGTTCAGAGGGTAAGAATGTTATTTTTGTGATTGTGGATAGGATCACAAAATATGCCCATTTTTGTGCCCTATCACATCCATTTGCAGCTAGTACAGTCGCAGCTATTTTTTTGGAGACAGTTCAAAGGCTACATGGAACCCCAAAGATAATTGTAAGTGATCATGATCCTATCTTCACAAGTAATTTTTGGACGGAATTATTTTCAGTTTGGGTACTCAGCTAGCTCACAGTTCATCTTATCATCCTCAAGTTGATGGGCAAATGGAAGTGGTCAACAAATGCTTAGAGGGGTATCTACATTGTTTTGTATCAGACAAGCAGGAAAGGTGGATTAAATGGCTAACACTTGCAGAATGATGGTATAACACATCTTTTCATACCTCTTCTCAAATGACCCCATTTTTAGCATTATATGGTTACCATCCACCTTCTCTCACTTCCTCTTTGAGGGTGCAAACTAAGGTCAGAGATGTTGAGGAACACATTCAACATCAACAACAGGCTTTGGCTAGTTTGAAGGAGAATTTAGCATTAGCACAAAACAAGATGAAACAACAAGTAGATCAAAACCGTAGTGAAAGAAATTTTGAAATTGGTGACTAGGTTTTTTTACATCTCCAGCCTTACAAACAGATGTCCCTAAAGCAATAGAAAAAGGACAACAAACTTGCTCCTAAATATTATGGCCCTTATCCAGTTCTACAGAAAATTGGCAGTGTTGCTTATAAACTAGAGTTGCCTCCATCTTCACACATACACCCAGTATTCCATGTTTCATGCTTGAAGAAGTTTATTGGACAAAAATTTGAAGCCCAAAAAGAGTTACCAGAACTTGATGAGGAAGGAAGAATCATTTTGGAGCCAGAGAATATTTTGTAAACACGTACTAAGAGGCTAAGAACCAGAGACATTAAGGAATATTTGATCAAGTGGAGGAATCTGAGCATAGAAGATGCAGCCTAGGAGGATGAAGGTATTTTGCAGCAACAACCAGGATTATTCAACATTGAGGAAAACATTGATTTGAAGGGGAAGGGCATGCTACGCCCTTAACCTATTGCTTGTATTAGGATATGAGTAGCCGACTTATGGCTTACCATATCATTTTATTATAGCATTTATACTTTCTCATGCTTAATAGGTTGGCCTTGGTGATGGCCATAGCATATGAATAGTATATATAGGGGATTGTATGTAGTAGTTCATTATCATTTGAGCATTTGAGTCTTATTATATGGTTTGGAGGTTACCCCCTTGAAGTGGCGAAGCTATTCTAATTGCATATTGAGATCATTATTCTGAAATATTGTGTTATTTGGTGTTCTATTTTTGATCATAATCTGAATTATACAAGTAATTTCATTACATTTTAGTGGTTGGTCCTCCTTTGGGCCGCATTCTCCTACAATGACGTCGCATGCACCCCCAAAGAGGGGGGCATCATTTGGGTGACTCAATCACCCCATACAAAGTATACACAACACATCACAGTATCGGTACATTACAATTTTAATATTTTGGGGCTCAGAATCAGACATGGGTCCATGACATAGCAACCTTTCCTGGAGTGCCAGTAACTAGGGGGTAATACAACGGTCTTTCATGGAGTTCCAGTAACTAGGGGACAATTACACAATTGTGATATGTAACAGAGGATTTTGACAAAGCAGAGAGTCTTTTAGCACTGGGCATTTACACAATGGATGTTATAGGGAAGAGAGTCCTTAACACATCCACACCATTTGCAATGGTGTTTTATACAACGGGAAACAGTTAAAGGTTGGAGGATGACACCAGACAGTTTCTCTTGATACTTCTTCCATTACATTGGCGTGAGATCGCCCAAAAAACTCGTGCACATTGACATCATCAACAAGATCCTTTATACACCCTTTTTCTCAACATGGATCATGTGCACATGTTCCTTTTTCACATTTTTATCATTTTCTCTTACATACTTCATTACATTATTTTTACGCATATACATGCGTATTTGACTACTTGATCATCTTCTCTTTTGCAAGTCTGTCTGTATGGGAAGTAAGCAGTCAACATCACACACATCGATACTAACAACAGGAACATCTCACAAATCAACATCTATACATGCGTTTTCCACCCTAGGTTCACTTTCATCACCTTTTTACACTTTTTCATCTTTATTCTCCACACTCCATATTTTTATCACTCCATACTTTTTCTAGTCCCTCAACATGCTTTCTACATCAATCTACATGGATATTAGGTACGCATCTCTATCTACCTAATGTTACCAACAATTATTCTCACCAACATAAAGTGGGGGCAAATATAGACACAAAATCACGCACTTTGGGTAATTATCTAGTCTCGATCGCATACTACTATTCATATGGTTCATAAGTAAGAAAATTACTGATTAACCCATTTCTTTGGCCATATTTCATTACTTTTTGTTGTTACTTTCTGTCTTGCACCTTCACTGGCCCAGTATATCCTTTTACACTTCAGTTTTACTCTTTCTAGACTGGAGTGCCCAACCAAGATGTCAACGTCAGGCACCCCCATCCCCTCTAGTTGCCCTAATCCTTTTTGTACTTTACTCACACTTTTTAGGTCCTTTCTAGCCATTTGAGCATCTTATCTTTTTGGTAGTCATCCTTTTCGGGGTTGATTATGAAATTCAAGCAAAAGAATCATACAAATATAAATTTATGTGATCATAATAAGGGACCAAACACTAAGCACTATCTAGTGTCACCTAAGGTTACATCCATTAAGGCATCTATTGCTCCATCACAAGGGACAAAGTTTGGTTCATCTGCATCACACTTCATAGGACGGGATTTTATTTTATTCCATGCACACATTATTCACATTCTACATCTAGATAATTTCTCGCCACTTCAAGTATGAAACACACAAGAGCAACCTAGGGCACAATTTCACACACACACACAAAACTACATTGGGTCTAAGATATAGTGCAGCGCTCAATTGTAAGTCCACCATTGTGGCGACTGAGGATAGTCTGACCCCTTCATTTGCATCTTTAATTTAATGACATACACGTGACAAGAAGTGAACAATTACGAAGCCCTAGTGACCCTGTCAGAACCAGGTTCCAGCCATTTTTGCAAACCAGGGCACCCAAAATTTAGACCAGAGTGCCCCAGGTGCCCCCATCCTTCTCCAGGCGCCTCAGTCCAACTAAATCACTGGGATCTACATTTTCTCAGGCTCACGAGTGATGGTCTCCCATTCTTTTTCAGTCGGTCTTCACTGCAACACAGTCTCGCAACCTCTTTAAATTAGCTAAGGCTCTTCCAACCCTCTTTACACTTAGGGTTTAATTATTTCATCACTTAATTTTCCTGGGTTAATTTCAATATTTTATCATTTATTTATTTACTACAAACTTACATTAGATTAGGCTATTATTATTTCACCTTTTAACATAATCAATTGGCAAGATCATCCCACATGTCAAAAGGGATGTAGATGCTCCACCCATTCTACCTCTAAATTCTAAAAACACAAGACATTTTATATTGTTTCTCTCCTATATATAAGGGAAATCACGTGGATATTTTCTTTGTGAAAAGCCCAATGCATGACACCTGTTCCCATCACATGATATATCAAGAATTTCCTAACCCTTCTATGTACCTATATTACATCATAGTTACTCATATTTGATTTTTTGTTGCTAAAAATTGTACTCACAAATGCATGCAAGATTCAAAAAAAGTTCCAAGAATTGGATTTCAATAGGGGCATCTTTTAAGTTTCAACAAAACCATGTGTGTTTTCTCTAATTCTTCCTTTCCAGATCTCAACAGTTCATTGATTATTGATTATTTATACAACTATCCACATACACATGTTCTTGAAGTATTTACATGGGTATATGTTACTATATCACATGGCACATTAGTTTGGACATGTTAGTTTTAGGATCTTCACAACCCTCTAATGTGGAAATCCAGTGATTGCTCTCTCCTCTTAGCTTTCAGTACATTTTCATTCTGATATTAACTTTGAAAACTCTTTCATGTTTCTAGATGATTGCATCAACTTATCTATATCGACATGTTTGTTTACATAATAGATTTTTGGGATAACTGTGTTCAAAAATTTTACTCGATGTTTCGGGTCACTACTCATGAACCATCATCATCTGTTGCTTCTCTAGGTATTTGCATTCTCTCTTGATGATGGTTCACGAGTAGTGACCCGAAACAACGAGTAAAAAGTTTAAATATAGTTATTTGAAAAATCTATTATGAATTCATGGACTATGAAAATATAAAATCTTTCATGTTTGTTTACTTTGATATGTATGCACACATACATACACATCAAAGTGGGGCATTATGAAGACACCTAATCTTGGTATGCGACTAGTTATTGTTGTAAAATTGCATTGTTCTTGGGAACTTATGTGTGTCAATTCTTGGTCCAAATTAGGCAATTAATAACATGTATTATGTATTTTTTTGGTCTTCTTTTATCATGTCCACCTTTATTTTCTCTCTCCTCCCTTATTTTCTCTCTCTTACCCATGTTTTTCTGTTGTGGTTTTCACCCTGGAGTCGTATCTTTATGGTTCTAGTTTCCCAAAATTATAAGTGTGCGGTCCTAGGACCTTTAATTTTGTGAGTGCTTCTAACACATATTTGGGTTTCCGTAGGTTTTTGGCCCTTCTTTGTTCACTTTTCCCACCTATTGTATGTCGGCTTATGTGTTCTAATTTGAATCCAATAAGTCTATAAATATGTAAGTGCATGGTGCATTTAGGGAATAATTGAATACATGGTAAAAGAAGATCCTCGTACCAAAAATAATTACAAGCATTCAAAGGAATACGAAAAACATCTAGCATTTATTGTTTGATATCAAACATTTAAAGTGATAAGGTACTTGCATTACACTAAAGTGTTATACTTGGTGTGATGGCTTCAAAGCAGTGTTACCATCATAAATCTTATATAGTAATGGAGATAACACAATCCCGTCTAAACATCCCCCATTTTTTTATCATGTTCTTGTATGGTGTTGCTACTTCGTTATCTAAGTTGGGTGGGTTTGGAAGGTTAGAAGAAATAGCGAAAGTATCATGGAACATAGTGAGCTTCAACACCCCTTTTTGAAAATATAACCGTTAACCCTCCCCGCAATTTGCGAGATGCAGTTAAAAAAATAAAAAGGACCGTTAAGCCTTTAAATAAATGTTGTCACCAAAACCACCAAATTAAAAGAACAGTTCTCTGCACTTCCTCACTTCACCCCACATTCACCGCCATTTTCAGCCACAAAAACCTCTGCAATTTTTCCTTTTCCCCCGCCTTTTAAAATGGATCCCAAACCGAAAAGGAAGAACCCTGTGCAAGAAATTGCAGAGAGCTCCCAACACAAGTTCCTGTTGAAGCAATGGATGAAAGAAGAAGAAGCCATCTGCAGAAGGATTGCCCACAGAGAAACCCAGCTAGACACCACAAGAAAACAGGGCACACAGCTCTGCATTTTGTATTTCTTATACCATGCAGTAGTCCTAATGCTTCTCTACGGCACTGTAGGAAACAGTGTTGAGGGCTGCAGGAAGGCCTGGATTCCTTACTTGCAATCAGTGGCAGCATCCGTTGTAATGATTTTGGGGATCTGGTACAAAATGGGTGTGGAAAATAAGGCTGAGAGACTGGTTGAAAGAGAGAAGAAGGATGCCAGATTGTTGGGTAAGTGTATTGAGGACTTGAAGAGGAAGGGAAAGAGTTTTGATCTGTTGGAAGAGGTGGAGAGCCTCAGGAGGGCAAATGGTATGTGGGGCGGGTCAGACAGTGGTGGCAGAGGAGGAATGAGTGGTAGGGGTTTTGTTACCATGTTTTTTATTGTTGTTGAGGGTTTTGTTTTGGTATTTATTAGATTGGTTCTCTGTGAGAAAGGGATTTAGGTGTAGGCCATGGGGTTATGGATTATATGGAGAAAATGAATTCTGAGTGTTGGCATCTGAGTTTTAAATTGAACTTAAGCTATCTGGGTCTCGGGTTTATGGGCGCTTGGTTGTGCCCGAAGAAGGAAATTTGCATGTAGGATTCAAGGATTCCTTGTGTTCTTGTTAATGGCGCAGGGGTTTCGTGAAGAAGACCAGAATTTGGACGTGCGTCCTGTATATCCATGTGCGGTCCCATGTGTTCTAAATGGAGCAGAGTTCGAAAACGGATACATCTCTTCGGGTTCTAGGACTTTGATTTGTATATGCGAAATTGGCCTTTAGGGTTTCAGGGCAATTTATGGTGTCTGAGGACTGGAATTTGGATGTTGGGTTTAAGGTTTGCATATGCACTACCTGTTGTTCTTAATCCAGAAGGGTTGGGGTATGGATTTAGGATATTTTCAGGCCCTAGGGTTTTGATTTCCGTGTCAAATATTTGATCTCATGGTTTTAGTGCACTTCCTGGTGCCTGAGGAATGAAAACTGGATGTGGGGTTTAAGGTTTCCTTGTGCGCTTCTTGGTGTTCATAATGAATTGCGTCTTCAATGTGGATATATGAGGTTTTCCAGCTCTAGCATTTTGAAGTGTATTTGTTGATTAAGGTTTTGGTGCACTTAATGGTGATGGTAGACGAGAACTTGGATGTGGATTTTAGAGTTTCCCTGGGCACTCACTGGTGTTCCTAGTGGTGCAGGGCTTAAGTTTATATCCACAAAATTGGGGTTTAGGTTTTTGGGGCACTTCTTTGGTGCTTGAAGCGTCAAACTATATTACAAACTCTGGCCGTCAGGGAATGGGCTGTCGGGACTCAAAACCCTACCTCCATTACAAACATCAGACAGTGAGTGCACCCTCCTAGCACAAATGACGTTTATGAGCTGTGAGTATGAGTGCATCGTCTGTTGTTGCCCTTATATAGAAAGAAGTATATTCCTGGTAAGCAACTTCTGCTACTGCTGATTTTGTATGGATGGATAAAAACTGGGTCAATCATCAAGGTCCCTTTCTCTGGGATTTTGGAATGTGCACTAGTCGGGATTAGGTTGTAATCTAAGAGAAATGTATGGATTCCATGATGAATAAATTGGGCAGAAAACAATCTGCACATAAATGTATTCTTCTTTTGCAGTTAGTGTACAAAATTTTGTTGGAATAGAACTCTATTTATGAATTCATGGTATAAAATACGGATAGCCACACCTAGAATACTAAGTTTTTTCTTGTTTTTTTAATGTTAGTGACTTTGTAATTTGTCTGCAAGCAGTATAATTTAGGGTCTTAGATTTAATAAGGGAGTAAAGAATTGCTGCTATATCTTGCCATATTTGTTTTCCCATGCTATTTACTTTATCTTGCCTTCATACTATTAAGGGTTTAGGTTTTTTGGGGCACTTCCTTGGTGCTTGAAGCGTCAATTTTCTATTTGGGAAATTGATGTCATGGGTGCATTCACCGGCAGATGTTTCTAATGGAAGTAGGATTTTGAGTGCAGGCATCCCCATTCCCTGATGTCCAGAATTTGTAATATGGAATTGGGGTTTAGCTTTATGTGTGCACTGACCTGTGCCCTCATGACAAACATTTGAAATTCAGAGGGGTTTGGGTTTGGTGTGCATTGATTGCTGAATATCTCTTGAAGATTTGAAGATTTGGATAGATTTGGAGTTCAGTGTTTTGGGTATGCTTGGCTAGAGCTTCAATGTTTTGAAATTTTAAAATGAGATTAAGGATTAAAGGCTCAAGTGTCCTGACACAAATAACATATATGAGCTTTGGTTATGAGTGCATCCTCTGTTGTGGCCCTAATATATAAAGAAGCATATTCCTGGTACTCCTGCTGCTGGTGATTGAGTTTTAGTTACGAGCGCATCCTCTGTTGTTGCCCTAATATAGAAAGAAACATATTCCCGGTACTCTGCTGCTGCTGCTGGTGATTTTGAGTTTTAGTTTTGAGTGCATCCCTTGTTGTTGCCCTAATAGATTTGAAGCCCAGTGTTCTTGTTGAGCCTTAAGCCTTAATCCCATGTTGTTGCCCTAATAGATTTGAAGCCCAGTGTTCTGGGAATGCTTGGCTAGAGCCTTAATGTTTTGAAATTTTAAAATGGGATTAAGGCTTAAGGCTCAAGTGTACTGCCTCCTGCCACAAATAATATTTATGAGCTTTGGTAATGATTGCATCCTCTGTTGTTGCCCTAATATAAAAAAAGTGTATTCCTGGTACTCTACTGCTGCTCGTGGTGATTTTAAGCTTGGAATTTAAGAGAAATGTTTGGATTTCCTGATAAATAAATTGGGCATAAAGTAGTCTGCACACATAAATGTATTCTGCTAGTGCTTTTACAGGCATTTCACAATATCTTGTTGGAACAGAACTCTATTTATGAATACAGGGTATAAATTACGTAAAGTTACATCTACAATCATAAGCTCTTTCTTGTCTTTTTGATGTTAGCGCCTTTGTAATTTCTCTCCGAGCAATATAATTTTAGGATCTAAGATTTAATAATGGAGTCCAGAATTACTGTTATTTCTTGCCATATTCGATTTTATTGGGCTTTTTTATTTTTCCTTTGCCTTCATACTATTTGCTGCATAGTAAATGCAAGATTATTAAAGCTCACCAGAAACAAGAAATTCATTTTCATTTCCTGTAAAAACTGTATAAAATATAGAGGTTTAGGGTTTCCATGGGCACTGTTCTTCTTAATGTAGCAGGGTTTCAATATGGATTATAAGTGGCCTCCAGAGGATTTTGATTACTATGTACAACATTGAGCTTTAGTGGTTTGTAGCACTTTCCGGTGAGTGAAGACAGTGAGGTTTATATGGTTAACAAGTAAATTAAAGGCACATCCAATGAAGGAGGCTTCCTCTATTTCCTCAGCTGGTCTCAGAAAATGTAGGAGCCTTTTCTAGTTAAGAGTTTTCACTTGCACTATTTGGTATTCTTAATAGAACTCGTTTTGAAATGTATGTACAAATTTGTGATTTGGGGTTTTCTGTGCACAATAGCTGGTGTCCAAGGATTACCAATATGGTCAAATTTCTATGTTTTTCAGTTTTTTTTCAATTTTTCCATGTAGAGCGTACAAAAATATGGAAGCTCAGTGGTTACGAAAATATTTAATAGATTTAAAAAAAAAAACCTAAAATAAGAGATTCAAATTAATATATGTTATTTATTATTAACGGACACCATAACATGCTTAAATGGAAAAATTTCAAAATATTATATTGAGGGTAGTGTTTGGAAGGTTTTCTGCTGATTTTTCAGAAGCATTTACAATGTTCTCAGCAGCGCAACCGTGCTTGGGAGATAAATAACAACTTAACAACATTTGGATAGAGGTAACAACTGAAGTTAAGGTGGGTGTGTTGCTGGTAAATTGTGAAAAAGACTAAAAATTTAAAATACTAGTATGACATAGATTGTTTGCCAACTGTTTGACAAAATGCTCTATGAAAACACCCTCAAATATAACTGTGATTCTGCAAACTGTTCTAGAAAAAGTTACAGAATATTAAGAAAATGTAAATAGTGATGAAGAAGGGTTATCATTTAGAGAATATTCAGTAAAATATAAAAAATTTATCATATTTTTTGAGAATTTAAATATTATTATTTCCGTACTCATCATAAGTATTTTGATGGACCGTCTTTTTTCCATATTCTATGTTTCACAGTGGATAGATACATCTGTGTGGTTGCAGTTCAGTTGGTAAGACTGGGTGTTGAAAAATAGGAGGTTGCAAGGTCAAATCTTACAATTAAATGACTGTGATTTTCAACTTCAAAAAAAAAAAAAAAAAAAAAAGTCTTGAAGCACAAAGAGTGTGTTTTTCAACCAAAAAATTCTGAAAAAAAATAAGTCCTTAGAAAACCATTAATTGTGATTCACCTATATAAGCCAAAGTTCCAATACTTTTTATCTAAATTTTTTAATTAAAAAAATAGAGTTTTATACTCTTGCATTTTTGCTGTTTTCTTTGGCCGTATTTTCAAGCTTTTCTCATCATTTTAGTTTTGCAGGATTTTAAGAAGTTTTGCAGGATTTTAAGAAAAGATTGTATTTAAATCCATATTAACTTTGCATTCTGGATAGATTAAGCCGATTGAAATGGCCCTTAACCATCCCATTTCAATTGTTGTTGGTGGTGGTGGTGAGAATGGCACCCAAATGAGTTCAGAAGTTAGTTCCAGGGAATACAATAAGATTTTGTACAATAAGGCGAGTCTAAAAACCCTCCACAACCTCATATTTGCTTGCAATGAGATTTTGTAGAAAAGGTTTTTCATTCATATGAAAATAATTGTTTGATTACTTACTTACTTAGTTGTGTCACATTCAAAGACTCTCTTAAAACATGGATGAAACACAACTCAGGAGCCCTTGGGTTACAAATAATTGTTATTTGTAAGATGATCAACGGTTTTAAATCGTTTTCCCTCAAAGAACTAGTTTAGACCTACAAAGCCTACTTGGTAAATCCTAAACTTGGTCTAGAAATACCCTCATAGTTGTTTTGTGCTATACAAGGACTTTTCGTATTTCTAACTAAGCAGCCATATGAATTCTTGTCTAGATCAAGTTACCCTACCTCTCTATCCTCTTATGGTTCTTTTAGCTAAGATTGTTGAAACCTAGTGGGTGTATTGTTTGTCATGAGAAACCTAAGTTTTTTACTGAGTGTGCAAACAAGAGTATATATGTTGAGGTTGATTTTATGAAATAAATTAAAAGCTATTGACCTTGAGGTAGGGTCAAAACACTTTGCGTTCAAAGTTGCATTATCCAATTATCTCTTGATGAAACCCATCAAGAGATGATTCATCCGCATGAAATTCAACACTATTCTGTTGTAGAGATACAACAAAATATGTTTTTCCCCTACGTCATCGTAGGCATGGTTAGATGTTTCTTCAGTTTTTACAAAGGGAAATGGCCCTCGAAAAGTTGTATAAAATGGGGTTTGCTATTTTTTTATTTTATTTCTTCCCTGGTGTTAAGGTTTTCAATTGGATGACGTTTAATTTGTTGGATAAGGCAAAGACATGAATGGAAATTTTTGAATATAAAGGTGACATCCATAGGTGCTTGAGGAAGGATGATAGGCACATAATTATTACTCTTAAATTCCTTGAATCTTTACACATTTGCTAAAGTGTTGACATATCATCTATATGGTTCTTCATGTTAGATAGATGTCTCTTTGGGATCTTATAAGTACAAACCCATTATTTAAAGCCAATGCAATCATTGTAGTAGGGGGGACAACATCTCATATTATGAGCATATCTTACAATCATAACATTCCATGAGATTATATTTTTTGGCATTGTTTTAAATTGTTTAAGTGCATCTACCAAACCAATCATGTGCATCTCCTAAACTAACACACTTGAAATTTATTTATGAAATAATTATTTTGAAAAATATAGAATTTATTCTAATCCATTTTAAGAACATTTTTTCCTTTTCTAGGGCACAAGCTAGACATATCGGTTCTTTTGGGAAAACTTTGTTTGGAGTATTCCATGGATATGTAAACATATAAACGAAGCACCACTTAAGAATTTCACTATTAGAATAATTTTATGGCATGACTCGAGTTCCATAGATGTATCCCATATCTACTTTTCTCAGCTCCTCTTTCCTTTCACCATAGAAAACCTTGATGACAAAACAAGAGGTTTTGAAGGTGTGAGTTTCAAGTGATAGTTGTTAATTTGTATAGTTGGCCCCACGTGCTCCATGGCCTATCTAAAAAAAATTAGCACGATGAAATTGAAATTGGGTTTTATATATGTGTTGCCCAAGTTTGACATGTATTAAATCCACCAGTAATGGTTTCCTCACATGAATCTAAAAGACAACCATTTTTAAAAACATAAAATCTATATTAAGCATGCCTGTCTACCTTTCACAAGAACCTATGGATGCCTTTGCTAGTATTATTTTAAAACTTGATGAGGCCTATCAAACCCTCTATTCTATGGGTGAGTTTTAAATATTAATTTGTGGTTTACATAGTCCAATTTCTAGGCAAGTCACAACCAAGTTCTCAAACGCCTCAATCATGTCACAATCTCTAAGAAACACATGCTCTCTTTTTTCTTTTTTAGTTGGAAACCAATTTCCATCCACCTAGATTTTGTCCCATCACTTGTCATCTGGAGTGGGTAGGTGACCTTCATAAATTTCCCTGTAATCAACTCTTTCTAAATACATCACTTCTAGTCCATGAGGGCATTTCCCAACTTATCGCCAAAGTGTGGAACTTGGCTCTATGTACTCCCTCAGTTAATAATTGGATTAAGTGGTGTAATGAAATTTGCCTAATCACACTACTTATTTCCTTTGTCAATATGAAAAACATGTGGAGTGGTCAGGAAGCAGACCGGCGATGCTTTTTCCAATGAATACTGAAAGGTCTCATCCTGATTGGAGTATGGTCTCTTCTGTAATATCCCCTTCCCAATCGAAGACCTTTGGCCTATTTTGTCAACCCGACGGTCAAAGGAAAAATATAAGGGTGACTTAAGTTATATTTAATTATTATAAAGTGCCATTAATAAAAGAAAAAAATATATAGAGCACTTATAATAATTTATATGACTTAATAATTATTAAAGCTAGGATGGAAAAGGCCCAAGTGTAATTTGTTATCCATCCTAGGTGAAATGTCATAGAAAAAGACAAAAGCTTTTGGGACAAAAGTTATCCCTCCTAGAAATTATGACTTAGTCTAGAGAAGAGAAATGGAGGGAAGAAAATATTAAATGAAAGCAAGAGAAAATATTAAATGAGAGCATGGGAAAATATTAAATAAAGTAAGTGGAAAACATTAAATGAAGCAAGTGGGTGGAAACACTTAATGGAGGAGAAAGGTGATTGGTTTCATGTGTGGCCACTTTGGGTCACTTCCTTCCTTAAAAGGACAAGTCGACATGTATTAAAGACATTCCATAACCATTTGATATTTTCTGAATTGTATTGAAGCTTGAAGCTTTTACCGAAAATATTCTAAGGACAAAAACCCTTACTATTTTCCCTCTTGTGAACGAAAACCCCAAAATTTTGAGAGGAATTTCTACACAAGGAATTTTATTGATCTTACACCAATTTCTTTTGTTATTTTAGCAGTTGTATGAAGAGTATTTTGCAGTAAGGGTTTGAAGAATATAATTGCAGCAGTTGTTGTTTTTAATTGTACAAGGTGGAGTGACCCACTCATTGGCTAGTTTATGTTGCAAAGAAGACACTTCAGTTCTGAATATTGTAGCCATATATTGTACTGATTTTTGGGAATCAAAGCAAAGTATTTTTAGAATTTTTGGAGGGTTTTAAGAGGTATTTTTAGTCAAATTTGTATGCAGATTTAAGAATTATTTTGCAGTCATTATTTGCCTCTAAAAATCAGATTTAATAGATATTTCGGCTACTAAAAATATGGTGATCAATTTATGATTGAAACAAAATTATTTGATTGCTATTTGTGTGGGTTTTATAATCAAACCCTAGTCGCTAGTCTGGGTTATTTATTGTAGTAGTCAAAATTGAATTTGTATGGTAACTTATACATCATATTTAAGTTTGATTTTGGCCTTGAAAAATCTGCATTTTAGTTGGAGTGAAAAGGGTTTTGGTTTCTAGCTGATTTTCATGAGATTTCAGATCTGCCCTAGTTGCATTTTTTAGAATAAATTCATATTTACATAGTTTAATTTGTTGAATATTTTATTATATTGCAACTGGAGTTGGGATTTGCCTAAAATCCAACTGGGGGTAAAAATAGTCCCATTGGGGACATTACAATGGTATCAAAGCAGTGATTCTCCTAGCCTGTGAAGGGGAAATCATATTTGCATGGACAAAGGTGAGAATTATTCAATATGAAGTGGACTTAAGTTCCTTTCTTTGATGGCACTAATGAAATATCTAGTAGATTATGGTTGAAGAAATTTAAAAGATATTTCTTATGTAATCTTGTGTGTCAGGATGATGCCCTCATGCTCATCTCTAGATACATGGATGGATTAGCAAAGGAATGGTGGAATCATCTGTTGCAGACCCAAGGGGTTAAATCCGTTACTTTCTTTGAGGATTTCACACAAAAGTTTCTAGAAAGATTTGACGTGTAGGATGGCAAGAGTAAGCAAGGAAATGAAGCCATAGATTCTACACCCACGAAGGAGGACAAATTGGAACTACAATTGGAGAAAAATCGGCCCATTGTGCATTCCACCATGCAAGAAGAAGAAGCTTCAAAAGGTATGGTCTCCATTGAACAAAATAATTGTGTTATTGAAATTTTTCTTGCTAGAGAAATTGAGAATAGACAACAGAATAAATTCATATATGCAAGCAAAGAAGATGTAATGGAAACTCTGACAAGGTGTGAGGAGTGGACTAGCAAAGCTAGAGCTACTAGATTGATAGTCGTCCAAGCGAGACAACGCCTACAAGAGTTCAAGGAAAATATGTGGGCGAATGATACAAGGAAGTATACACCTGATTTAGCCTAGAATATACCCACAAATCCCAAGGCACGCTGGCACATCACTCAAACTAGACTGAGCACTCACCCGAAGCACGCAAGAGTACCAGGTCCCTCTTTAGAGTAGCTTGTTCAAGATGTTAGCATGATTGCAAATATAATTCAGATCCATAACAAATAATCAATTACACCACAACACATAAACCAGATCTAGATCTAAACCATATGAAAGATTGACTAAACAATGACTATAATGAGATTCACCATGCAAGAACCATATTAAGTCTCATCCAACACCATTATCTAACTAATGATATCCATTATATTAAATGTTGTAAAACTTAGAAGTTTCATGCATCATGATATAGTTTCCATAGCCATGCGCACTAGCAATTCCACAGGATAACTCTACAATAAAACAATATATCCAAACCGTGTAAATCAATACATATATATAGGGGTGGGGACTTTCCCTTCACCATCCATGCACCTTCCAAAAATAGGCTACATGCTAATAATAACCATCCGCCTTTACAAGAGAATACAAAAGCATGCCAATGCTAATAATAGATATTATAAAGTTAACTCTAAGTACAAATCCTATTATTAGATCAAAACTCTACATGACACTCGATCTGCTGTAATTCCCAAAATAGCCTTGTGTGAACTACAACTCTTCATGTCATTGCATGCTCAGCACTCCAAATCCAAAAATAGCCTTAAACCACACAAACGGCTCATGTTTTCCAATTGTTCCTGGGCACGCCACTATTCTGTGATACTTCCACGTGTTCCTCTGCGCGTTGTTTCCACACGCACAAACCCTTATGCTTCCATCATTGAGCTACACTTCATCTGCTCAACATTACCCCACATTAAATGCATTTCCGCCCCCAAAAATAAGTAATTACAACTGGTATCTCCATGAAACAAGAATAATGAATGAAATAATAAATAATCACTTGTGCAAAAAGAATGGACTACTCAGGGCCTGGGTCCTCTACAGGCAGTATCAATTCCAGATACTCAATTTTAACCTTAACTTCTAACACCTACCAATCACCCAACACTTCAATTGTTTTATCTGGGACATCTGTCACTATGACATCCAACTATTCAGGAGTCATGTTTTCTTTCTCATTCTATATGATTCTAACAATATTAGACATGCTAGAGACCATCCCCTCCATGAAATCCATCTTCTATGCGATGAGCTTCCCAATCTCATTTATTCTTTCCTTATGTGGGTCTTGGGCTTCTACAAGCACATTGTTTTTTTCTTCGACAAGATCAATCCTTTCCATGTGCCAAAGCATCTCATTATTTACTGCCTTCAGAACCTCATTATCCTTTGTAATTGTCTTTGTCCTAATTGCAGCATCCGGTGCCGCGCACACATTCAGGGTCTGGTCTTATTTCTTCAGTTCATCTTTTAACGCCTGTAACAAGGACTCATAACTCACAATCTTCCTTGAAATTATGGACATGGTCCTTGCTTCCTCCTCCACAAGATCCTTTGGTACTGGCATGCGAAAAGGTCCTTCTAATAACAACTTAACTGTAGTGTGCAAATAAGGTAAAGCTGATTTAAAATCTATTTCTAACTTCTCATGCAAGTGCAACCTCTTTTCCATGATCTCATCCCCTATCTACTTGGCCATTTTTAGGACGTTCTTGGTTTCCACCTCAGCGTCCTCTTTTTCTTCAATAAGGCACTTAATTTTTTCATCGTTGTCCTTCTTATCCTCCAGAAGTGTTCTAATGGTTTTCATTTTGTCTATGTTCCTGCGCGTAACCTTTGTTGATACCTTCACCAAGGCATTAATCACATGTTCATAGTCTTCACCCCCCTTCTCCTTCCTTGTGTGCTTGCCCTTTGGAATCTGGGCACCTAAATCCAGTAATGACCCTTCACCTTCTTGTGTCGTATGGGGCACACCTAAGGGCTTTCCCTTATCTTCTTCTATCCCTATCTCCTTCAACCCCTCTTCGTCATTATTCATTTCTTCACCTCGAGGCTCATTTTTATCCTTAAGATGCAATGGAGTACTTGGCGCACTTTCCTCGGGTTCCTCTTCATCCTCTTGAAGCTTTAACTTGTGCCTTCTCTTCTTTTTTCTCATGATTTGTTGTTTTATGAGAAGTCCTTGGTGACCTTCTGAGAGGATGGGCAGGCCCCATGCCCCGATTTCTTGTCTTCCTGGGTACCCTTTTATACCAAGGTGCCTCAGGTGTCTTATCTGAATTCACCTCCATTGCGCATGTTTCCAAAACTTTCTCTTCCTATTGTATGGGAGGGGTTACCTCACACACACTTTCCTTCTCCATAGTGGGATGTTTCCTGCCCCTATGCTCTAGGCCACCACTATCCTCTTGGAATTCTTCTTCTTCCTCCTCTGTAACAGGAGAAATATCTTCTTCCTCCAAAGTATCCACAATGTGTTTTCCCTTGGGTGGACCAAGGAGCTTGAACTCATTCTCCAAATACTTCCCATTCTATAGTTTAGGCTTCAATTATATATTTACCAGAGTCACGCCCATCTTCCCAATGGCTAAACTCACATCCTTAATGTTAATGTCATTGAAAATTAATATTTTAATGTAAGCAATCTTACCTGGGTGAACCTATGTCTTCCTTAGTGTGTGGTAGTCACAATCTACTTTGTTCGCAATGAACAAAAGCCAGCGCACATCTGAAAACCTATGTACAGATGCTTGAAAATAGCATGTTGTGAAGGCATACGCCAATTTTCACCAAGGGCTCCATTTTCCATCCTTCATTCCAAAGTGCCCATGTTGGTACACTGCAAACTGTACCTATTTATCCAACATTGAAGGAGACTCCTTAGATATTCTCCACTCTTCTTCAAATGGGGCGAGTAACCACTCGTACCACATTTTCACCCTTTTCTTGAAGGGTCCACTCATCGATCCATTACAATTATACTTGGAAAATCTCTCCACCATGGACTTCTTTTCTTCAGGAAATTCCCACATCTTGTCTTTTGGCCCATCAGGCACTCCAATCTCAACAAAGACTAATGACAGAAGCATAACACCAAAACTAATTTTCTCACCTTATTGTGCTTCCTCAATGATTGTCTTGGCAATGAAATTTGATAAATTATATTCAACACCTTCTGTCATCATCTTGGAAATATGGAGCCAAACCTTATTTACCTGAGACCAACGCTCTTGATTGTTTAACTTTGTCAAAAGATGGGTTGTTTCCTAAATAACTGGATATTTATGTAACTAAGGGATATCCATCCCAATCCCTCCTTTGGTGTATCCAAGTTATTTACTTGTCTTTTATATGTTTATCAGTGAGGTCACTATGTAGCTCAATGCCTGAACTCTTCAGCCCTGTCAAAATTCCAATCAAAGGCGCAGTGATCCTCATCCGGCATCCGGAAAAATAGAAGTCCTCATGGAATCTACTCATAAGCCACTAGAATAACTTCTTGGGTTTTCCAAAATAGGCAGTGAGTAATCAGTGAGGCAAAAGGCAAAATCTGACAAGTATGCCAAATCTGGAGATGTGTAAAACATCAATGGAAAAAGTGACAGTGATAGAGACTGTGGAAAGTGGAAGAAAGTGAAGTGAAACTGTCCTTTTGAATAGTTTAGCAAAAGGACCTGGAACTGATGTCGGTTGAGTGTAACCGATGGCGGTCAGAGGTAACCGATGACGGTCATTATGAAATTGATATAGTGATGAGAAAAAGTGGTTGTGAATTAGAATTTAGTGTGGAATCAAACCCAAAAATTTGAGAATGATGTAGATGTGGTCCAGACACACTCAGAAAAAGTCAGAATACACTGAATATGAATGGGAGTGTGCGAGGAAAGACAAAAATAATGATCAAAATCTCTCACCTCAAAACACAAATCAAACAAAACACTAAGAAAGAATGTTCCTAGAGTGCCTATTCTATTACGTTTGTTCAGCTTATACTATTTAGGGACTGACACATGAATTGTGAAGTAGAGTATTTGGTGAAGATGGCTTCCTACAAAGAAGGAGATATAAAGGGTGAGGTTTCAGGTTTGTTATGGTGGGGGCAGGCTATGCTCTAAAGTATGACTCGACATAGCAGTGAGCTAGGTGCCCACTGTGTCGTGATCGTGTTATCACCTACAACTTCTTCCAGGTAAGATGTTGTTTAAGAATGTATGTATTTTGAATTTTTGTGTGGTTTGGTAAGACTCAGAGAAAGAGAAAAGGATAGAAGTGCTTTTCTACGATTCTTTTGTCAACCATCAACTGGTAATGACTTCCAACGTATAGGTTGCCCTCATTTAATGTGAGCTGATGCAGAAAATCAGAATGAGATGCAATGATTTTAAAACCCAAATCAAAAATGTGAAATTGGATGACACAATAAGATGAAAAGGAAGAGGGATGCTCTTTCACTAAAATGCAGAAAACATGAAGAAATGATTCTTTTTAAATACACCAAAAGAAAAGTTTCCTTTAGAGAAAATAGAAAGAAGGAGTGGATTACCAGGGAAGAAAATTAGTGTGTACACTTTAGAAAGGAAACAAACACACAATTTTTTTCCTAGGAATGAATGAAATGTAAGGAACCCCGGATGGGTCCCACCGGGTGTGCCAAAATGTTTCACTTGTTTTTCTTAGATTATTTCTTTGAATTGTTAACAAAAAAGAGGGTAACGGGTGTAGGAGGAATACCTGTTCAAATATCAATTGATGGGTTGTTGCATGCGTATGAATTCTAAATCCACACCTGACCATGAGAGCTTCCTTTTGGCTAGGAGGAACTACATGTAATGAAAACAAGACCACCAGAAAGAATTAAACAATATGGGTAGTGAACTGCCTAGCGTAAGCTAGATCCGGGAAGTATGGTACTTCCTAGATGGTTGTCAGTCCACTATTTTAAACAAATTAATGTTGTAAACAAAGTAAATCCTATTGTTATTTTAAAATGATTTAGGTATCTCACTTAAAACACAATAAGAAATAGATTTAATCTAACAGGCTAAGCTAGAATAGAATCCACAGGTCAAATGGTTGGTTCTGCATTCTGCAGGTCTGATAAAGGTCTCGGGTAGGTCACCGGTGAATGAGGGTGAGATGAAATTAGGTGGGTAGGTATCTGTTCTAGGCTGTGCAGGTAAATATAGAGACCAGTGTCGGTCAGGGGTGACCAACGGCGGTTAGGTGTAACCGGTGTCGGTTACTGTGAGATTTGAAAATGTCACAGAACAAGCTTTAGGTCTCCTTTGTGATTGCACAAAGGACTTTGGCTGGTCAAGAGGAGGTATTGGGTGACTGGAGTAGGCTTTTGCGAGGCTTTAATGGGTATATGGAGGTGAAAATGTTGGAGAAGGTCAATAGGGAGCAAGATAAACAATGAATGATAAAATAATGATGAAATGAAATAACCAAGAAAGTATGATGTTATACTTACTTGGATTTCATTCCTGAAGGTCTGTGTGTGAAGGATGGAGGTGCTGATGATGGATTTGGAGGCTGCAAGTGATTACCAACTGAATAAAAGCTTCTATATGGGTTGTATGCACACTCCTCTTTGTTTGGATAAATCAGATCGTGGCTGGGAGGGTTGTGTAGGATAAGATGCTCAATCTCCTTCCTTGGATGTGAGTTCTTGTTGGAATTGGCTCTCTGAAGATGCGTTATCTTTTTGAGATCTCGTTCTTTCTAGTCAACTTTCTCCCAATGTTTGCCAACCTTGAGAATAAGGTAGTTTAAGAGTTAAAAATGGGTAACCGATGGCGTTCTGGCTTAACCGACGACGGTTAGGGGTAACTGATGTCGGTCAAGGCTAGATTTCCTAGGTTTACTAAACTTAGGGAGATCCTCCTGATTTCCTTGGATCTTGTATGGTTATCTCGCAGATTCAACTGGGAGTTTCTTGTGAGCATGCGGGAATGTGGTTAGAGGAAGTGTAGGCATTGATTTTTAGGTAACTTGCTAAGAATAGCTCTTAGGGTGAGTTAGCTTGATGAGGTGTCTGGGTGAAGTGTTTGTGTAGATATTATTTAAAATAAGATATTTAAATAATAAATATAGTGAGGGTAAAGCATTAATTTAATTAAATTAATATTAGTGGGGTGAAGGGGGTCATGGCTAGGTAAATGTAATAAAGGGGGCTTATTGGTCGAGGTACGAAAGGGGAGTTTGACCTAATTTTAGTGTCTACATGTATACTAGTTTGAACTCACTTCATGTATTTAAAACCCAAAATACCAAGGGTAGAAAGTGCACTGATAATTACTACTACATTAATATTCACAACCCACTAATGACCTAATTAGATTGATGATGGTGGGTCTATTAGCGTGAGGAGGGTGGGTCTATAGACATGGTTAAAGTAGTAATTATTAATGTAGTTGTATTAACTTAGACATGTTTAATGTCAAATATTTTGTATGATTTACTTAGTTTTTAACAAATTATATTTTTATTCGATTGAGATTACACATGTACTTTGTTTTTGCCATTATATCTAAGTGTATAAGAAAGTGCAATTACGGACAATGGTTAGTGCCTCATAGTTGATAAATTTATTGAGTAGACTCACAGATTGGGACATTGCACATGTAAGTGGTCTTAGATTTTGGGGAATAATGGAGATGTGTCACATCCCTTTGGTTTTGGATATCGTTTATGTTTTTAGAGGTATAGGATTGATAATTTTAGGAGGAAAGTGATAGAGGATGACGTAAAAATTAAATTTAAATTGGAGGACGTGTGTGACATATTGGGGCTTCAAGTGCATGGATCACATATTTTTTTCACATGTCAAAAAAATGCAAAGAAAAAAACTTTAGCATAGTGGGATAATACATTGAACTAGAATCATCTGTGGTCATACATTACCCATTTGAGTCTAGTTCACACAATTCCTATTTTGGAGATCCTGAAGGAGATTATTGTAATGGTTGTGGCATGCATTTTCTGCCACAAGTCAAATGGTGGTGTACCTTATTTTCCTTATTATCATATTATGATGCCTTGGAATAGGGTACACTATAGTTGGGGTACATGGTTATAGGTTTAACTAACCCATGACTTGTACAACATCTAGATCATGTCATATAAGATGGGAAAAATGATGTTTTTTTCTAGTTAGATATATGATAGGCTCTCAATGTACCACTTAATTTGTGCATCATAATAGATAATATCATGTGAACCATGTGTTTAGAAAAGGGAGAGAGGGCCAATAAGACAAGATCAAGTTTTTTATTGGAGATTCGAGACTATATAATGAGATCTGATAGTATGGACCTCATATTTGGGCACATCAAATGTGTATTTTTCTTGGCCATTTTCTATAACAACATAGGGGATTACATAGGTCACTAGGAATCATCTTTGGTGGATAAATTTACATTTCATTGATATTTAGTTCTTAGAAAATTTGGGGTTCTATATCTTATAATACTAGTTCTCCTACCTCCTTATATGACGAGACATGTAAGAAATTTAAGGAGGAGATTTAGTGAGGGACTTGAGGGCAATGTCCCACATTTGATATTATGATGGATTCTTCAACACAATGTTAGAAAAAACGGGATGGTTAGATATAGAGGTAAAAATAACAGATGTAGATGTAAAAAGGCCCAAAGAAGTGATAACATCACATGAAACTCTTGTATTGAGGGTTGTATAATTCATGATGACCTAGTCCATGATGTTCCCATAAAGGTTGGGAAAAAAGTGAAGGGAATACCTTAAAATTATGACCAAGAATAGATATTAAGACTACCTAGATAATGTTATTTATGAACCATAGAAATGTACATGATATAAAAAAAATTCCAATGATATGGAGAGAGCATTGCAGAAGGAATGAATAGGACCCTCAATTTTAGTAATATGTAAAGGGAGATGAGAGCTAAGTGTAGTGTCTCAAAGGTTATAAGATGAGGATGATGTTTTGCTAGGCCACTATGTGTATGGGTTATTGTTGATGCGTAAGCACATCACCCCTGAATGTCTGCAACTCGATGGGTTGAAACTCTCAGTGTGATTGCATAACATTGAGCTTTTCCCAAAGTGTGGGACTTTGCAATCGAGAAATCTCTCTGGAATGAAGGTTGGTTCCTATTCCTTTGTTCTAATGCACACATTAAAATTATAGAGGATATACTCTAAAACCTACTCTAACTTGTTAAGGAGACAAGGTTAAGGAGATGCAAGAAAAGAAAACTAAATTAATAGAGGTGATGCACCAAAGGAATGTTGAACACTTGATTTGTAATTAAACACAAACCATTAAAAAATGTAATACAACCGCCATGCACAGATAACCAGGATTGCAATGAGAGATTAGGAAGATGCAATGAAACTTAAGAGAGGGTTGAAATCATCCAAACACTTATTTTATTGCTCCAAAGCTTTGATACAGTCCATTACAATAGCCAAGAGGTAAGATTGACAGTTTAGATGTGAGGTTTGAAATCCATAAGATCACTTACAAAAAAAAAATTAGGGAGGGTGCAAAGCTAAAAATGTCTAACCTTTAGAAAAATGCCCCTCCTTACAATATATAACAAGAATATGAGAGAAAGGGGAGAGAAGAATTCGAATTATTTCTTCAACCACCCAAAAATGCATTGAATTTTCCTACAACAATGATGGGTTCTACTTGAAAACCAATGCCTCCATGTATTGTTCCTTTTTGGGAAAGAAAGGAAGCCCGTACCTTCATTATTGGGGTAGGCGGGAAGCCTGACACCTTCAAAAATCATGGACTGTATTTCTTAAATTTTAATAACTTAGTCACACTAATTTTAATATATACAGTCTTAGTTGTGTAGAGGAGACTTTAAGCTTTCCAAAAAGTCCTTCGTTGTTCAAATCTGAGCTTCCAGTCAAAAGTTATGTCCATCTGAAGGTTGAGGTTTCATTCTGTAAAAAGGGCAGGTGGTTAGGTCTATCCCGCTTCAGAGTCCAAAAAGCATGCAACCTCGAAAATATTGAAATTCATATTTTTGAACTTTTTGGTTTTAAAATTTTAGCTACTGCTCACCACTCAAAATGGCCTAAGAACCCGAAAGTTTCAAAGTCCAAATTTCAAACTTTCAACATTCAAGATTTAAGTCACTGAGGGGTGTTTTTAATGTTTTCGGGGCTGAAGAATTCTGAAACTCCAAAGTCTGAAATCCATAAACTTCGAAGTTTGAAATCCCTAAAATCCAAAGTCTGAAATTTCACACTTTAGACTTTCAGTGTTTCAGGCTTTGCCACTTCTCACCTCAAAACTAACCGAGACTTCCGAAACCCCAAAACCCAAAAGTCTAAAATTTCAGATTTTCGGACTTCAGGATTTCAGACTTTTCCAATCTATTTTCTGTTCCCTCTCATTGAGATCCTCGAAACCCCAAAACCCCAAAACCCAAAAGTCCAAAATTTCAGACTTCAGGATTTCAAAATTTTGGGTCTGCTTTTCCAACTTTGCGCTTGAGAGTTCTGAAACCCCGAAACTTGAAAGTCTGAAATTTTAGAATTTTGGGTTTCAGGAAATTTTATTTTGTTGAGTCTTGAAATCTACCTTAGCCCACCTTTGAAATCTAAAACTTGAATTTCAGACTTCCCCTTTTCCCTAAATCTTTTCAACTTAGTTGGGCTCCTTTTTTAACTTTATTCACCCAACTCCAAAATGCAATCCTCAATGACTGAATCAACCTCATCGGCTTCTCCATCATGCAAGGTCATGTTTGTCTATTTTTCTTGAGAGGAAAAATTAGATAAAAAATTCACCTTAGATAGGAGGTTGATTAATCCCACAAAAATATTCCATTTACCAATTGATAAATGTAGTTTTAGTTAGAAGAGCCTTTCTTGGACTTGCTTTCTTATGTTTTTCTTCCTCACTGGACTCTTGGGACACACCAACACTTTGCACCATTAAAACCTAATTTAAAGTTCCACTAAAGAATGTTTCCTGATCGTGAGGTTAATTACATGGAAAGAACCATTCATACTCTTGTGCAACGTTATATTGACTTGGAACTAAGGCCTTAGATGTTGAAACTGCATTTGGGTTATATGGTTGTAATGGCCTGACAGCTTGGGTTTTTGCTTGGTTCTAATTTTTGTATGTGGCTTGAGTTAGAGGCCTATTTTTTATCATGAGTCTTAGATGGTCTTGAATTCTTGGCCTGTTGCCTCTTAATAGTCACCAATTCATGTCCTAAATTCTGCAACTACTTCATAACCTCCAGGAGTTCTTTAGAAGTGTCATAATATGTGTATGCCTCAGTAATACCTTGCTTTCTAGGGGCTGGATTGGGATTCAATTTAGGTGTTTGAATGGTAGTGGAATTACTCATTTCTAGATATAGAGGCATAGGTGGCCTCAATGCAAGTTTACCAGTTTGAATTAAGCATTTTCCACTCTAATGGCTATGTTGTAGGCTCCTAGCAGTGTCATCCGTCCCATCAACTATATCTTATAATAGCTATGTTAGAATTTAGAGCCTTTAAGAAGTAGAGGAATGCACCATGGGTAGCTGGTCTTACAACCACTAGGATTACTTTCCCAGGTGTTTTGAAACTAGAAATTAAAATAAACCATCTGTTCATTTAGGGCCCTCTTGATTGTGGAAAATTGTTCTAATAAAGAACCCCATTATCTACCCTTTCTTTGAAAATGACTAGAGAGGCTAAGGTATAACTTCTCCAGGATTTGTAATTGAGAAGGGGATATCCCACAACTTAAGCTCCTAAAACAACTCCAAGCCATCTTCATACAAGGTTGAAAGAGGAAACAAAAATATACCAAAAAGGTAATTGCAACATCCATTTATATTGAATCATAAACTATTGCACAAACATTTATAATGTCTAGAAGTATAAAACTTTGAATAGAAGAGGTTCATCATCATGATTCATCATCATATATTTATCCAAAGGAATGTTCTTAAAAGCTGCCTATCGGAATAGGGTACTGCTTGAGCTTTATAGGGAAAGTGGAACCGACTTCTCGTGGCGTTGACAATATAAGATTTGGTGGTTGTTACTACAATCATTCTAACTTTGAAATAAGGAACCTGGATAATTAAAGATAAGGTCCACCAGTTGATGCATCCTGTTGAGCCTTCCTCTTCTTGATTTTCTTGCTCATGGAGACCAAATTAATGTAATTGTCCTCGGCAGGTTAGCAGGAGCCGTCCCCTTCCTGGTACAAACTATAGATCGGGCGCAAGATACACAAATATTCCTTCTTATTTTGTCTCATAATATGGTTTGAATCCTTATCATGAATTTGGTAAAGCAAATTGCATGCTGATGCCGACCAAGTAACATTGTCTATTGTCATGAGAGTTGTCTTTAGATGTCTTGTCTTCATTAATCCTCAAAAGGCTTAAAGTCCTGGTTTTTCCAAGTCAGGAACATCTAACATTAAAAATGAACTTAAATGGAAAAATATGAAATGGTTGTGATGTTCAACTCTTCAAAGGTTATACCTTGTCTTACAACTAGTGATCATTGCCACACATTGAAATTCAAAACCTTCTCTTATGTATCAATTTGATGCTCCACTTGGAACATAATTGCCCATCCAGTTCTCAAAATGTGAAATTTCTCTTTCCACCACCTAAGCAAAACCATTCTCAAAGTCTCAACTTCTTAGCATTAAAACGGGACTTCCTGCCTAGGTTTGTTCCCACCTCTGTAAGTCTTTAATCTACGAAAAATTTACTTTCCAAATACCTAGTGGCAATCCTAAAATGGTTGAATTCATGATAGGCCTTTTTAGCACAACCCTTCTAAAACCTCCCTGCATATCCCTATCTTTTGTGGAACCAGCTACAGCACGAGCCATGGCTCCTGGAATCATTAGACATGTGGAAGTGCAGGCAACACAATAGAAATTGGATCTTGGAACTTTTGTCCATAGACGTCCAAAAGTGGATCAATGAAGTCAAAAATGAGAAAGTCAACACCAAAGAGAATTATCAAAACTAGCCAAAAACTCGTGATCCACATAAGAATTTCCCAAAGCCTGTGTAGGTGGGTCAAAGTATTAGGGGAATCATCACCAGTTCCTTATGGATGAATGATGAGAGTGATGGAAGTGCCAAAACGTTAGGTAAGACTTCAACAATCGTGGATGGAGAATTTATATGCCCAAGCGAAAGTGACCCAAACCAAACTCTTGGATCTGTTTTCCATTACTTGCTTAACCAAATTTATCCAAAATTATAGAGCTATTGGAGAGAGGATTCATTGGGAAAACTGATGGAGGGATTAATTTTTGGAAACCAAGGGCACCAAAATCCCTAACTTTCATCAGTAAGTGGCCATATAGTATGGAGTGCATACCCAGGACCACAGGAGAATTCACAAATGAGGTTGGAATCTTATTTATCACATTAATCTAAATTCCTAGGTACAATTTACAATCAATATGGCAACTTATTACAGATTCATGTCTGGTATACTAATTTGCAAGGGTTTCTTATATGTAAATGATTTTGTGAGGTTTTGGAGAATTTTAGAACTCTAGGCATATACGACTTCTTATTCGGATTCCAAAAACCCTTTCTTCCTAGGAATTGTAATGGGGCCTAGATGCCATTTGAAAATCTTTGTACCATTTACTCTTAACACCAACCATTCTATATGTTGTGCTGTAAGATCTAGCCTGATCATACAAGAATTTTAAGTTTTCTCTCTAGGCAAGCTTGGTTCGAACTATTTATTAGGAAATTATGCTTGTTGTAATCCTTTGCATTGTAATGTATTATACAATCTCTAGAGGAAATGGATCTCTCTATTCCCTTTTGGAGTTCTAATCTAGATTTGGATTGTTCAATTAATCGATCTTTCAGATTGATACTGTAAAACCGGGTGTTGACACCCTTCAAGGAATTACAAGCTTTGGTTCCTGGGATGGCCTTTTTGGAATTGATTGTTGAATTGTCATATCCTTATGTGCTACTATCTATCTTGTAGCAATTATCTCATTTGTATACTTCTCATGCATTGAACTATTAAATTTGAAACCCACTTTCGTATTGAATCCATTCATCCCAACATTGTCATTCTCATGCAGGTATTGATTAAAATCCCTGTGTCCTATGAAGTTTTTGAAGTTTTGTTATATAATTGACACATACTGAAAGTTAGGAGTTAAAATGATTCTGGCACAGCCTCGGTGGGGTCGTCCCAAACTTTGCTCTCAAATTTTTTATCTTGCAAGGTTTATTTCTTGTCAAATCATCCGATTTTGTAAAATTATATTGGCTTCTTATCAAAAACATTTAGGGGTAAAATTAAAAACTGGATTAAAAACATAGATACATTCCTTTCTTTCAATTTTTGGATTTCAGTATCACATTTTTTGTCAAGATTTTTCTTCATCGAAATCAATCTTTTATCTTTGGATGCTTAAAACAAACTTTATCCTTTTGTGATCACATAGTTTAATTAGGGGTCAGTGGTTGCATTCACTTAATTCTCCCCTCACACACAACCAAACCACATAAAATATCAAACTTTCATCGGAAACTTCTCCTTCTAGTTGCACCTACTTGGATTTCATCACCAAGGGGGAAGCTGACTCATATTCCTCTGGATGAGTATAAATAAATTTGGGTGGTATATTGTGCTAAGCAGCCACAACTCCTTATCACTACGGCATGCATGAAGTGAGGGGGTAAATGCCAATACAATAGATGCCTCTTAGTACCAACATAACTTTGGACCTCTTGTACCTTCAGGTATATTGAGGACTCCAACCTTAACATACATGAAACCAACCTTAGCAAGCCTCTTCTCTATTTCTTTATCAACCATCTTCTCATTTCACGCCTGAATTTAGTACTTAAATTAATCAAACTGTAATTTTATGCAAAAACAAATATTTCTTGAGATTGTGTGACTTTCATTTCGTTAACAACCATATTTCATTTCTTTTTCTATATTTTTTTTTTGTAGTTCATGGTTTTGAATAGACAATAGTCTCACCTTCAAAACATTTCAAACATGACATACCCACTTTAGAAATCCCTGGAATTAATCCAGTTGTTGAAAAAAACGTATTCAAACATACTGTATTCACCAATAGCTTAGTCCCATCCTCATATTCAAAACATCCCAAACATGATGGATCCATTCCAAAAACCCTTGAATCAACTCAAGAACCTCCATGTTCTCCTAGCACTCAGTTTGAAACATCATAGGCTCTATGTCTTGACCCTCAACAATTATTATAGAGTGGTGACCCAGTATTTGCAGAACTCTTAGACTCTAATCCAATTTCCCTTAGTATCTACCTTGTTGAAATTAGTATCCATCTTCATCCCCTGATGGTAAATATTATCCATCTTCTCTTCATAGTAGGCACTTCATTGATTATTCCTGAAACATTTACTTTAACTAGTGACTATTTAAACTGAGTTACAGAAAATTGGGATCCCTGAGACTACCTCCAGTGAAGCTTCAATAAGATATGTTGCTACCTCATCTTCTCTCGTTTCTAGTTTCAATCTTAACAACATATCATCACAAAATATAGCTATCAAATACATACAAATACAATTTCCTTGGTCTATACTTCTATAAAATGAATCAGGGTTTCTAAAACCCCACTGTTACTACACCACCCTTGGTTAGTCAACAAGGACCTGAAGCCCTTTCTGCTCTCTAAGGAATCAGAATGGCTCGAATACTCAAGGTTAACAATATATCCTAAGTAGCCGATACGGGGACTTTGGAATATCATTAGCGGGTATCTCTAGAATCCGATACGCCTAATACGGAAAATGTAGTTGGCCCCGGATTTCATACGGCAGTACTAATAATATTTAAAATAATGGCCTTACATATATATTTATCAACATTCTGTATAGAAAGGGTAATTATTAACCACATGATGCACTTGCTAATGTAGGCAAAAGTACATGATTGCCTCATAGTGAGTACATAATTTCAAGGACCTCCCTAGCGTATCTCATTCCATCATTATTAATGAAAATACCATCCAACCCATCAATACTTCTTAAGCAGTGGCCTTCACATGTGTGGAATTTTCCTTCTTGGCACTCATAATTTGGTTTTATTCATTTCCATTTAATCCTCTCCTCGAGTACTATGGGAATTTGTTTTCAAAAAAAAGGATGGATTAAGAAGGGTTTTTTCTGGGTTATAATCAAGCTTCTCTGCTACCATTTTCATCCACAATGGGAGGGCCTCTTTATATATTTGAACTTTTTTTCAACCCCGAATGACAATATAATTTTGATATTTGGGAAGCCCTAAATGTAAGAGGTTTCACAAATTTCATTTAGGGGTCAGGACCAACATATCTCTCTACAATTTTTCGCCAATTGGAAAGACAAAAATATCAATTTTAAGGGTAGGGACTTCAACATATCAAAACAATTCATTTCCTTCATCATGAGTTTGAGCATGGAGGGAAACATTTTTTTCCACAATAAGTTTGACAAAGAGGCAGAGGAAAAACTATTCTTAGATGAGGGGGAATAAATCCAAAAAACACGCGCTGACATCATATGCTTTTCTATTCCTCAGCCTTTTGATGAGGTGGCCCACATGGTGGTTCACTACATTATGTTGGAAGGAAATTTCTCCACCCTTCCATTGCACCACCTAGTTCTTCTCAATCACTTCAGGAGAGATGCTAAGGTTAGTTTGTCGTATTACGTTTTGCATTCTATGGAGAAAACTATTTTAAGGGCTCACGGTCATAGGCATATTCTTCCACTCCATAAAGGTGTCATATTTCTCATTCATTAATTTATCCTTGATGTTATTGTGAATGAACCTAGCCACCATTTAGTTCCTCCTCCCCAATAGCCATGTATTAGAACCAAAAATCCCAACTTTCAAGACCTTGTTGTTGAACCTCCACCTGCTAAACAGATTCTTAGGAGCAGTAAAAATATAAGGAGATAATTGGGGAAGAAATCCTTCCTAAGGTCATTCATGGTTCCCCTAGTGCCCAGGTCACTCCTGTTATCCTTGAAAAGTTAAAACAGTAGGCCAATGCTTTGAAAACTATTAAAGATAATGTTGATTTTCTCCTAAAGATTGGTAGTAAGACCACCACAAACCCTGCCTCCTTTACCAACCTGTAAAATGAATTAAACTCTCTCACTTACCAAATCATAGATCTTTAGGAGAAATATAACAATCAACTTGCCATCCATAGAGTTTTCCTTTATCTACTACATGTTCATATTAACTAGATTTGTTGATGTTTAGTGGGATTCTAGCATCGACATGGAAGAATGGGAGGATCACTAAGAAGTTTTTCAAAGAGACCAATCTGGACCCTAATATTGGAGCAGCCATGAATCTATATAAGGCACTTAGAGTTTCTCTTAAGGTGTATAGAAAATATGTGAATTAATGCCTTTCGTTCTATTGTGTTCTCAGTGCATGTACTATTATTTTGTTTCCAAGATGTCGTTTTAGTGTTGTTTTTATTTTGTCAGCATTCTTGTAGGAATTTGGCCCCTTCCTTAGTCCTCATATATATTTTTTTTGTAGATTTTTGGCTTTTGGTTGGGTGTGGCCCCCTTGTTTCAAAAAACCAGATTGTATTTTCATGTCAAGCTTGGTTGTTGAGCCTTTTTGGTTATACTCCAGGGTATGGTCCCTTCAAAACCATTTAATTATAATAATAAAAACAAGGACCTGTAGCATCTACATCCTTGGATAATCCATAGGGTTCCCAGAACTCTGTTGGTACTTCATCTCCTGCAATCAATCATATATCGTCTACTCCTCTACCTCCCTCAAAAATTTCTGCCAGCATACCCATTTCCACTAGCCCCTTGGTCATCATGTACCTATCATCTCATAAAAACCCACATATGTAGTTCACAACTTAGTTTTTTCTATCCCTACATCCTTACCACCCATCAAAATGAGTCACATCACCAGGTACTCATCTTATCTCCTCAACAAGTGTGTTGTAATATGAATACATTATGGTTCATCAGACTCCACCATAGTCACAAACTTTTGTTTATTCTCCTTTTTTCCATGCATATCACTATATTCAATCCTCCTCATAACCGTTAATCACCCAATACACTTACAACATTCCAGGAAACATTCCCCTCTCTCTAGATACATCATTACCATATCACTTATATAAAAAAATTAAAACCTTACACTTATAATCAAGCCACTCCATCTTTTTCAAACACAAAGCCACCTTAGAACGATACCATATAAGTGTTATTAAGTAGATTTTCTATCCTAAAATATGTCACTATGGGACCTAAAAATAACCTTTCCTACAAACAAATTTGTAACTATCCTATCAACCCATATGTTCCTTTTAAGGCCTATCCTCCACACTAGGAACTCCCAAAATCCATCAAATTCTATAGTAATAAGGACTCGCAACAACATATCAAGGCCTTTCATCATACATGTTATCTTATCGCTCATGACTAGGATCTCATCTTGAGGACATTCCCTATGTCCTTGGCTATTCGTGCCCTTAACCAGTACAATAGTATCCCACAACACTTCCTTTTCTCATTCGTACAATTGGAACAATATTTCCTAGAACATTTCTCTATCAATATCACTCGTAAAATCTCCATCACAGACCTATACACCATCAAAAAATTTGAGGATGATTCCATTGCTGATTTCATAGCCAAATGGAAAGGAATTATCAACCAGTTGTTCTTCTCCATTCCACAAACTAAGTTCATCAAGGTATTTTCTCGTTCTTGTGCTAAACATATATCATAAAATATTCAAAAAATTGCATTCCAAACATTTGATGAGTCCTTTACCATGGCCCAAAAAATAGAACTCTTTTCCCTTGAAGATGAGAAAGTTAAAATGTGATCCAAGAAACCAAAACCATAGTCCTCCTTTAAAAATTCTTCCAACAATGAAAAATATAAAGGTTCAGAAAAGACGGTTGTTTTAAAAAATGCATCCAAAGATCATTCAAATCCAGAATGATCCAAGCCTCAACATAAATACACACCTTTGGGGAATCCTATAGTTTTATCTTCAATAAAATTCTTGTCGCTTGTATGATTAAGATCCCTCCCGTTGACCCATCAATGTATCCACATCCAAACCATCATGGTATAGAGAAAATGATTATTTTGAATATCATCAAGCCCAAGGAAACAACATCAAGAAATATCGTTCATTTTGAAATGTCATCCAAGTCCTTATTGACCATGGTGAATTACAACTTGATAATCTGAACGCACCTCCAAATCAAAATTTGGATGTGTTTAAACAACCCTTCCTGAATCATACCCCATCTAGTAGTCAACCTCAGTCCAATGTCATAGGGTCTCATCATATTATCAACATTGTCAATGTACTCTTATTTGTCTACAGTACCCATTATTTTTGTAAACAAAAACCCAACTAAACAACATGGCTCTTCGAGTATCCACACCATTGAGTTCCCAAGCTCATCTGCATCACAACATCCAAACCATAATGCATCCACTAGCATAAAAAATTCCCATACTATCCCTTCAAAATCACTAGAAAAGAATCTTGTCATTGAAATCTTAAATAGCTATTTCTATTTTAGTTTAATAATCATACATTTATTGTGTATTCGCTGTCTCATTTTTTAATTTATCTTCTCTCTTTTCTCTCTCATTTTCATGGGTCGATAAATATTTACCCCTATTACTTTAACATTAAAGAAAGATCACTTCACTCAACACTGAGCCAAAAATATTGGTAATCCAACACAAAAATGTACAAATCACCCATCTTAAAAGATAGAAATATTACAAGACACTCACCATACAAACACACCACATAATTTCATGTCCTTACCTTCCATTTTAGGACCACATCCCTCATCCAAATTTACGATCACTATCATAGAGAATAAATTGGTCCCGCGACCAGCACCTAAATGTGCCACATAAGACATGACTCAAACATCTCATGCTCTTAAACTATCAAACAATATCCTTCATCCATCATCCTTGTCAAGATGTTACACTAACAACATTGAAAAAATAATCTGGTCATCAATCATAACATTTCCCCCATCAAAACCCCTGATCCTTGTAGTAGGAATCTTCCTGGTGTAATTATGAGGTGTTATGCATTTATCATCAAATACTAGGACACTACACAGAGGAATGCAAATCCCTCCATGCCATAATATAAAGTATCGCGAGTAAAATATTTCTTCCATCAGAAACAAATCATCCTAATCCATAATTCAGCCTCAATACAACCAAATCCCAACATTAAATCAAAACAAATCTGCAAGCCCTTAAAGATATGAATACCAAATCATCAATTTATATCATATCTAGTAAAAAAAAGGTTTCTTTTAGTAAATCCATGCACTTATAGATAGAATCCATCTGTATAACCACAAGATCATACATATAATATTTGAAAGACCACCCTAAATTCTCTATCTCCATCACTACTTCCGAATCACCCAACCCATTAACATTTAAAGCCAAGGTGTCCATTCTTGTGGCACCTCAAACTTAATCCACTACATCCATATAAAGCATGGTCCTTAAATAATTACATCAATATCCTGTTAATATGCCTCTTTAAAATTTCATTCAAAACTCTTCACAACATCTGTAAGCCATGATTTAATCCCTTCAGGAAATTTTAGTACCATCAGAACCCCCCTCCATTTTCCAACCTTGTTAACACACTTAAAATTTCATCTGTGATCGCAGTTGAAGACTCTGAAATAACTTCCTCACAACCTGAGGATCATGACCTTCCTCTCTTCTTCAATACCCAAATCAATGCCATTCTCATCAAGAGAGTAATGATTGATAACAATGCAAACATCAACATAATATCATCTCACTCCTTTAAATAACTCCAGTTACCTGACACCATAATTTCTTAGTCATGTGTTGTGCTCTGCACCTTTAATGACATGGTCACCCCCACATTAGGCACAATCATCTTACCTATTAAAATAGGTGTTAAATCCTCCATGAGATCTTATATCTTGTAGAAGGATATTTCTAATATAATATACTACTAGGTCATCCTTGGATACATGCTATGCGTTGTATCCTGTCCACATTGCAACAATGTCTAAAGTATGAACATGAGGGTAAAACCTTTATGGTTCATGCTAATCCAAATCAATTAAAATATCATCACATGACCTATAGGCCTAATGACGTACTGCTTTCAATACAAAATTCTACACCTTCAGATCAAGATTCTACAATCTCTGCCAATCCCTCATCCAGTCTACCAAATAATTGATCCTTTGAAGACGTCATACAACGTCTATCACTGGGGGAAAATCACCTCCTAACCCTTAATACACTCCCTATGCCTAAAACATATGGGATACCTGAAAAATAACCGCTCTATGAGCCTAACATAGGAAATATCATTTCCTTTGGTCCCCCTTTCCTCCAAACACAACTTTTTTATGGAGGTATCAACCTCCCTTCATCTTATCTTGATGATTAACTACACACAAAAATATTCTCCTCATATTTTTCATTCTTAGACAAACCACAATTTTCCCAAAATTACTGTAGACAAAGCAAAATTTCAACATGGTCATTTAGAAAATAATATGATTATCATGCAATAATAATCCATTCTCATCATTAACCATGTAATAATTAATTATAAAATTAATTATTTATTATATGTAATCATACTTTAATTATTTCCTTTCATGTATTCCATAATCCCACTATATCCATAGAAATATTAATACATCATTAATATTTTATTTACCATATTAACTAATCATCATTAACTATTTTCTAGCAATTTAAAAATACTTACCTACCTACCACCTACTATATTCCTACTCTATATCTAGCTTCTCCATCTAATCACCCTACTGAACATAATTAATCTCACCTAACTACAAGCTAAATGAACCTCTAAATCTAGAGGCTTCTATTTCTAGAAGCCTCTCCGCTTTTCCCTCTTATATTCAAATATTCAAATAAAAATCCCTCCTTCCATTGAATTTTTAATTCAATGGAGGATTATAATAAACTCTAGAATCCTCTAATTCTAGAGAATTCTCCATTCTCATTCATTTTGGACCATTGATCTAATCCTACATGGATTAATCTCAACCCTCCATTTAGCTATAAATAGTGGTGCCACCCTCCATGCACACCACCTTAGAATAATTTTAAACTTATGTTGCCAAAATATCCAAGAAAGCTATCAATATCCATAGCATCCAATCAAGCAAAAATCATCATTTCATCAAGGGGAAGTGCTGCTGAAATCAGTCCACAAATATGAAGCATCAAACATTCCATCCAATGAGAAAATAAAAACCATCAAATAAGGAGGATTCCACTTGTAGGTAAGTACAAGTATATGATATTCTCCCTCTTTTTAGCTTGCTCAATCTAAGGTAGGTAGATAATAATGTTAGTATAGGAATTAAATCAATTTATTTCCTAATTTATAAATTGCATACTAACGCAACTTTTTGCTTACATTTTTCGCACCCACTGTGGGGCTTACCCCCCAAAATGTTAATTGCATTTACTAGTATTTAGTGTTAAAAAAAAGCTATCCAAATTTGAAGAAATTTCGTTGAGCTTTAACCTTAAAATTTAAAATTCTCATGACTTTGTTCTGTTTCAGTGCATTTTCCTTGTTAACAACACATTTGACATACTAATAGTGCATTTGTTCATATAGCAGCACATTTGTGCTTTCTGGTTTTGTGGTGTAGGTTTTAGTGCATTTGTGCATAAAGTAGCGCATTTATGACATATAGTAGCACATTTGTGTCCACTGACTCTTTTTGTACAAATTTAGTGCATTTGTGCATAAAGTAGTGTATTTGTTACCTATATTAGCGCATTTGTGTCCACTGACTCTTCTTTCATAGGTCTAGTACATTTGGTCGTTAATCAACACATTTGTGTATATCAACACATTTGAAGGTTTAGTGCATATGCTCTGTAACAACACATTTTCTCTCTAAATAGCACATTTTCTCTAGCAATAAATTTGGCATCGATACTAACTAATCATACTTTTTATTTTTGGTGGCGTTTTGTAGCTTCCTACATTCTGATTTTGTAGGAAAATCATAGGAACAAGGGGAAACCCTATCGGTTTTAATATTTAATTAAAATTTAGCCAATGTTTGTGGCTGCAGGATATTGATTAAATCAAGACTACTAACCTTTGTTTTGTAACTCGAACGGTCCAAGATAATTGGGGTTTAAAAAATAATAATAATACTTTTTCTTACAGGTCCCCTTGTCGAAGGCCCCCATTTTATAAATTTTAATTTTCATTATTTTTTGTGTATTCCTTGTCTTTTTTGTAATTCATTTTGTTTCTTGTTTTAAACCCAAAGACGATGACATGTATGCTCTCCTCTCGCATCCTAGGATGATCTTGAGGATCAAAATCTATTAGTCTTCCCTCCCCTTGTATTTTTTAGGGGCTAATGTGACGTGGAAGTGACATCCACGCACTTACCATAGTCCTAGGGGTCTCATGACCGTGGGATTCACCTCCACACACTTAGACACACCCCGTGTTCCAGCGGGGTATATAAATTCAAGGACAAATGTTGTTATTGGCTAAGTGTTTTCTTGTTTTAAGAGCAACGTGAAGTGAGGGGCTTCCAAGTCCCAATACCTAGGCCTCAGACAACATCCTTGCAACACATACTTGGGTCCCATTTATCGTAAGGTATATTAGGGACTCCCCTAGAGAGCTTAGCCTAGACTAGGTAGCCCTTTTGGCCACATATCGAACTATAGTGCAAGGATGTTGCACTTCCTAAGATCACTCGCTAGCTAATCACACATTAGCACCTAGGTGGAGAGCCAATTGTGGCACCACCTTCAGTGTGTGGCATTGAAAGAGAGTTATAGTTCAGTTGTAAACCCACTTGAATAGGTAGGGTTATGCTTGCATTATTGTACTTGTTTGAGTGTCTTGTTGAAACCAGTAAATAACCCTCACACTAATCCTCACACTTAAACCATATACCTACTATCCACCTATTTTGACCACAACCTTTCTAACCTTGATTTTTTAATATACATTATCAACCTTTGACCATATCTTCCTCATCACTTACAATTAATCATACATTCCGTGATTATCCTATAAAAACAAAAAAATCCTCTTTTTTCACCTAATACATAAATTTTGACCACACATTATCCCATTGCCATTATACACATATTTAGTAAATAATAAACCAAAACTTTCCACAATAAAATCTAAACACACACTACCATCACGTACATAATTTTATTTACACTGTCCACATTGCCACAAAGATCCAAAAATTTAAATAGAAAACCAACATTCCTATCTAATTAAATAAATTTCATAATATTGATCCCACACTATTTACCCTTCACTTACCTAGAAAAAAAACATAAATAATAATCCATCTCAATAATAATACAACAAAAGAAACTTCTTCCATCTTCCAAACAAAAATATTATCCTTCGTCCTAACCCACATAAGTCATACCACCCTAATTACTAAGTGTTTCCTATTGGCATCTCAAAACTAACCTAGGCCTATAAGACTCTAAAAACCTATCCCAATTACATACCTCTTTCATCACAAAATTTTTCATAACCTTATATCTTCATCACATTTATACAAACACTTTCAATCCTAAAAACCACATTTACGATTCCTTTTTGATACGACTAACCTAATCTTATTAATCAACATCTTGCTAATAGAAAAAACACCCTTATCATCTATCTTATTCTTCTAATCCCTTATAACAAAGCACATCCTAAGCCCTCTACTATCAAAGAAAACCCTTCTTCTATTCCCTCCCTTGAATTTCATCCGTCCTATAAGTAATATTGAGCATGTAAAATGACTAAGTCTCAGAGAACAAGGTTAGCACATACAAGAGGCGTTGTAGAAGAAATGTGCATGAGGACATGTGAACAAGGATAACAGGGCTTAAGTGCTAAGGACAGATAGGGAAGCATTACACGCAAAGGATCCAACACTTATCCAATTTTGGGATACGGATCTAAATATAGACTTAGAGTAGTGTCTAAACAAGGTTGTAAAGATAAGATTGAAACATGAAGACTTGCAGGTTAAGAAAAGGATATTTTGGGATATAGGGAAGACCGAACAACATGCATAGCCCAGAGCTAATTATAAGATCTGAACTAAGAGTTAACTGTAGTAGATCTATTGATAGAAATCTTGCATGCTTTTTTTAATTAGCTTGTAGCAGCGCATGGCTATTCTTAGCATGTAACCTATTTTAGAGATGCATGGGTGGTGAAGGGAAAGTCCCCACCCCTATATATGTGTGTGATCTACATAGCTTGAGAGACAAATTTTGTAATAGAGTTATGTTGTTGGATTATGTGCGCACATGACTCATGGTGACATTGTTATGTATGTATGAAGCTTTTGTGTGTTATAAAAATTAATATAATGGATATTTTTTACTGGATATTGATTGTAAACACCTCATTGAATGGTTCATGCATGGTAAAGTTAATCTTGATTCTTGTTTGATTGTTCATGCTTAATGGTTAAGATCTAGATCTGATTTATGCACTACAATATAATTGGTTATTTGTTATGGATCTAGAATCTTTGTAAAATCATGTTAACTCCTTCAATAAGCTAACATAAAAGAGGAACCTGGTACCATTGCACGCTTTAGGTGAGTGCTCAATTTAGGATGTGTGATGTGCCAGCGTGCCTTGGGATTTTTTGAAAAAATATAGGCTTCATTTTGGTTCCATTGTCGGGACCTTTTTTCAATTGTTTGCAAGGATGTTGCATGATGAAGATGTACTAGTTGACCTTGGCCAGTATTGAAGAGTGATTAGAGAATCTAGAGGAAGAGTATGCTCAAAGATTTAATACTGGACCTTATTTTAATGCACACGTTTGGGTTGAATAGAACCTATATTACGAGCTGTATGAGAAATTATTTGTTATCTTTCCTATAGATTTGTACAAGTGGTTGGTTGCTTATGCATCAAAGAGAAATTGGAGGTTTTGCACAATTGTTTGGATGAAGGAAGAATGCCAGGATTTGTATGATGTAGATTTTACTTGAACGAGCATTGTGGATCATTAGTGGAGTCGCATTATGGAGTATGTAATTTCTACTTATTCTTGTCGATAGGTTGTTGAGTTATAGTTCTTGTTTGAACCTAGAGGATCATATTTGTGTGGTATCCCTTTAGTAGTGAATATCTTGATTATTACTTTGGATTTAGAACAACATCCTATGACTGTCTAAACCCCACCACATGCGGGGGAAGGAGAAAGTGTGGTGAAATATGGAGGAAATATTGGAGTAAAGACAAATAGAAGAAAGGTGGCTTAATTTTAATGAAGTGCACAAGAGGGATTTGCTGAAGCAACGTGAGATCGTGGAAAGAATGGTGTTGCAGAGAGAGATGCATTGTGAAGGATTTGGAGCTCATGTAGAAGACATGGAGATAGATCATCTGGCTCCCCCATTTGGAAAAGAATGGAAGAGAACCCTCTTCGGTTTCAGATGATGGCACGTCTAAACAAATATTAAGAGCCATGAGCAGGAATTTGATCATATATGGTGACCTAGCCCTTACGTTTGGTTTTCTAGTTTCTACGATAGTTAACAGTAAGAAAGGTAGTGTGGGTAGTAGAGTAGAGATAGATAGAGTTAATTTATAGTCAAGTTCTGGATTAAATCAGGTGGCATATTCATCTATGGCAGCGCAATCATTTTCTGTGTTATTTGGAGGTCTGATTGGAGGTATCTTTTCTAGTGCATCATCAACACAGAACATGGGAACATAGAATGTTGGCATCACATCTGGATGTAGTAGAACTTCATAGACTATGGGAGTTTATTTTAGCACAACTATTGGAACACAAGGAAGTGCATCCTCAGGTCCATTTCCTACTATAGAAGGGGGATCAAGAGGATCATGTGTCTCAAGATCTAGCAGATCTGGTTGTTCTAGGGGTGGAGGAAATACATGAGGTAATACAGGTTCTGGATCTAGTGTGCATGGTTCGTACTAGCCCCAACAAGTTTATATGGAAATGTCTCTTTGACTTCCAGAATACAGAGGGATTGAAGATGCAACTGAGCACATGTACATGTGTGAGATAATATGGTACAAGAAGGGGATTACAACTCCAGAGCATAAGGTAGGTCATTTTGAAACTACTTTGCAAGGGCAAGCACATAGTCGGTACAAGAAATATGATCCAAAATAGAATTGTGTAGACTATATTGTGTTGTGTGATGCTTTCTTAGAGGATTTCCACATACCTAAGAGCATCACTTCACTGAAGGACATGAAGCAGGGTACAACTGAGAGTGTTCAAGAGTATGATGCATGATTCAAGACCCTTTTATTGAATCTATCTTTTGGCATTCACCCGAGTCAGCATGCTCAATGGTTCGTTACAGGTTTTATCATGTCTTTTAGAAAGGTGCTCTCACATAAGACTTATACATATCTGCAAAAGGTACTTGAAGCAGCCCTGTGTGCTGAGGAAATTAGGAGTGTGGACACTGGTGTTAGCCCATTCTTGGAAGCTCGTATTGCAGCATTAGAAAAATAGTTAGAGAAATTTTCAGATAATTCAACACATGAGACACACAACGGAATTTGGTGCACATATTTTGAAGTATAAGGAAATACTAAGGATAATTGTCCTCGTAAGTCAGTGCATGCTATATTGATGGACTGTGAGATCTGTCACTTGGATCATGATTCAAACAAGTTTCCATCGTTGCAACACATGATTAGGAAGAATTTGTCTTGTTACTGCAAGATTTGTAGGTCTACCACTCATAATACTGAGAATTATAGGTTGATTGATCAAATTTATGATGTCATTGATACTAGTGTACATCAGACTAGTGTTATAGATAATTCTAACGAAAAATGTGAGCATAAATATCATGATCATAATGAGGGGTGCTCTGATGGAGGCTGAGGTAGAGGTCGAGGTTACCATGGAGGATTCAGAGGTCGGGGTCACGGTAGTGGACAAAGTGAGTTCCCTTGTGGAACATGTTAGACATGTAGATCCCCTAATCACTACATGAGTGAATGCCCTCAGAGTATTATTTATTATATTTTTGAAAAGAACCACAACTAGACATCCAGTTATAGACATCCAGTTCCCACATAATTTATTGCTTAGCCAACCATGGATTCATGAAATGCATGTCGTACCATCTACTCTACATCAATGTATTAAATTTGAAAATGATGGTATAGAAATTACCATCCACAACGATCCTCGACCTTTCCAATATTGTCAAGTGATTGAAGCAGAAAGCTATATAGAATCCTATTGTCCTATCACTGAACATGTACAGTCATCACCACCACCATCATCCGCCACTTCATATATCTTACCAGATAGTCTTCCATCCATATCACGTAACACCTCATCATCATCTGCCCCCTTCTACCCACTCTATCCATATCCACTCCCCTTTACCCACTCCACCACTTAAGCTTAAATCAATAGGGTGTGGAGAATATCAAACTTTTAGCATCGACAAACTGTCATTATCACCCAAACAGAATGACATGTCAGACGTATGTCAAAACAAAGGTAAAAAATATTTATTGGGCTCATCCACTTTTATCCATTTTGGGTACCTTGCTGATGAGTACATTGCTTATTGAAAATTCTATACCATATTGTTATTCTAATAATGAATATTTGATTCCCAAAAGGATGATGACTCGCATGGGATATTCAGGACGATGACTCGCATGGGATATTTATTGGGCTGATGATACTACATTGCTTATTGAAAATTCTATACCATATTGTTATTCTAATAATGAATATTTGATTCCCAAAAGGATGATGACTCGCATGGGATATTCAGGACGAGGACTAGACCCCACGGAACCTCTAGCTATTATCCCTAACCTCGATGGTCATAGGAATTGGATACCAACCACCTAGTGAAAGTATCCGTGATGACCTTAGTGATACTTCCAACACAACTAAGGAGGTCATTGATAATATTGACAAAAGTTTTGTCTATAACTGATACGAAGACCTGATCGACACCAATATTTTCCATGATACCATTGTTCTTACCATCAATATCACCCTCACCTATCCACAACTCATTAAATGAGACCAATAATTAGAGCATGCCCCTCTTGACTTATTTCATAATGATGAATAAATTCTTGAGTTCATGGGAGATCACGATAATATACTTGTTGGGGATCATTAAAAAGGTTTCCAAATATTCTTAAATGTTGATGCCTACTTTGGCACACAAGAACATATCCTTTCCCTGTAATCCCAATCTCATATCCCTCATCCCAACTTCTCTTGTCACCTTGAAAAGGAATACCCCCTCATTGAATTCTTCTAAGAATCTGCAAATCCTGAACACGATCCAGTCATGGATCAACTTCTTCCAGCTCCTGAAACACTGTAAGATGGCTCAGAGTAATTAATTGAGGAAACTATTGACATCAACATTGGCACAGAAGAAGAAAGCAAGATTATCAAACTGGGGGGCATTCTTATCTATAAAATAACATGCTACCTTTACAACACTTCTAAAACAATTTTCAGATGTATTCACATGGTCCTATGCAGATATGCCTAGTCTGGATCCTTTCCTAGTGGTCCACAATCTTGTAGTGCATAAAGATGCCAAGTCGGTCAAACAAAAATTAAGAAAGATGCATCCAAAAGTAACATTTATTTTCAAATAAGAGTTACATAAACTGCTTCATGTCAGATCCATCCAACCTATCAAATATTTTGATTGGATTTCTAAGTTTTTCCCCATAGGTAAGAAAACTGGGGGCATTTGCATCTATATCAATTTCTACAACATCAATAAATATTTTCCTAAATATGATTTCCCGTTACCAAACATTGACATGATCTTTGACTCTACAGCATGGCACAAGATGTTGTTTCTCATCGATGATTTCTATTGCTATAATCAGAGTAAAATTGTTGAAGAAGATTAGCATAAAATAACTTTTACTATACCCTGGGGTACGTTCTATTATCAAGTATTTCCCTTTGGCCTCAAAAACACCGGACCCACATACTAATGTGTCATGAATGTTAACTTTCATGATATGATGCATGAAATCATTGAAGACTACATCGACGAAATCTTAGGGAAATATAAAACTCGGGAGAAATATCCTATAGTCCTCCACCGCATCTTCGAACGACTCCAAGAATACAAGGTTCACCTCAATCCCAAGAAATGTGTTTTTGGCGTCACATCTGGAAAGTTATTGGGCTTTATTATCTCCAGGCCCAGAATAAAAATTGATCCAGAAAAAGTAAAATCTATGGTTGAAATGCCTCCACCTAAAAAATATCAAAAAACTACGAAGCCTACAGGGAAAAATATAGGCCATCAAAAGATTTATATCACAGTTAGTAGACAAATGCCATCCATTGCATAACCTACTCAAGAAAGGCACCAAATTTTATTGGAACAAGGAATGCCATGATTCCTTTGACAAGCTCAAATAATATCTAATACATCCTCCTTTCCTAGTCCCTACTACTCTGGGAATACCTCTTTTTCTCTACATATCAGCTACACAACACGCCTTGGGAGCTCTCCTAGCACAACATGATATACATGGGAAGGAACAAGCCATATATTATTTAAGCCGAACATTAATTGTTTATGATCTCAACTACACTCCTATGGAAAAATTTTGTCTTGCTGTAGTCTTTTCCTCTCAAAACCTACATCATTACACGCTTAACAATATTGTAAGGATCATAGCCAAAGTAGATCTAATCAAATATCTTCTCTCTAAATCAGCATTAATAGGACGTATGGCTAAATGGATTATTCTCTTGAGTGAATTCGACATCGATTAAGTTAATTATAAAGTTATCAAAGGAAAATTTCTAGCCAACCAATTGTTAGAAGCTCCAGTCCCTAAATCTACACCACTCATCACTTGATTTCTAGATGAATCCATATGTACAGTTGTAGAGTCAGATACGTGGAAATTATACTTTGATGGCTATTTCACACATCATGGCTCGGGAGAAGACATCCTATTTATCACTACTCAAGGAGACTTAATTCCTAAAGCTTTCTGACTTGCTTTCCCTTATACCAACAACATAGCTGAATATGAAGCACTCATTACTGGTTTAAGGATCTCCATTCAATGGAATATCAATCATATCAATTTCTTTGGAGATTCACAGTTAATCATTAAAAATAATAATAATGAATATGCCACCAAGGATGAAAAATTAATTCCTTACAAAATAATGGTCGAAAGTTTCAAGGCTTATTTTTAGCATATTCAGTTCGAACATGTCCCTCATATGAGAAAAAAATCAGTGGATGTTATAGCTACCATCACCTCCCTACTCGACATGTTGTCCGATGCATCTAATTCATAGTTTTTGGTTGAGCACCTAATAGTCCCAACTTATGAATTTCCTGAGTCTGATATGGTATGTGAGATTGTTAGTCGCAACTCCCATTGGTACCATGATATATATACCTATCTCCATGACCACACTCTTCCACCCAACCTTCCTCATAGCCATTGAAAATCCTTCATTTAACATGCCTCTCATTTCACTATCCTAGGAGATACCTTGTATCGTATAAGATTCCATAGAACATTGGTACGATGCCTTAATTCTCAAGAGGAGGAATCAACACTTTAGGAAGTTCACATTAGAATTTGTGGCGCTCATACTAGTGGTATGGACCTAGCCAAAAATCTCCTGCACACCGGTTATTATTGCCCCAATATGGAAAAAGACACATGTTCATATGTCCACAAATATTTCCCATGTCAAAAACATGCCGACCTCATCCACGTGCCATCCCAAGCCTTGCATCACATCACTACCCCATGGCCCTTTTCTACTTGGGGTCTCAATCTCATGGGAAAATTAAAACCCACTTCATCTGATGGTCACAAGTTAATTATCACTTCCAAAAAATACTTCACTAAGTGGGTCGACGCCACCCCGTTCACCTATGTCACCGAAAAACAAATATCCAAATTTATCCTTAACCACATCATCTACCACTATAGTATTCCATCCACTCTCATCACGGACAATGGTAAATCCTTTAAAAATAAATACGCCCGTGAAATTTGTGACCAATTCCATATCAATCTCAAATTTTCCACTCCCTGTTATCCAAAAGGCAATGGCCAATCAAAAGCATCTAACAAGATGATAAAGTGCATCCTTAGCAAAATCGTGAATCAAGAAGGATGAGATTGGCATACACAAATATATCCCACCTTGTGGGCCCATCACACCTCCATCCACACTCCCACTGGCACCACCCCATACTCCCTTATTTTTGGTACTGAAGCAATTCTTCTTGTTGAGATCTAACTCCCATCCTTACACGTCTCCCTCCAACACCTCATCAATGACAAAGACTATCATTTCCATCGCCTTCAAGAACTTAAAATTATCGATGAGAAATGCCTTCAATCCTTGGACCATCTAAAATACTACCATAATCACCTTTGTAAACACTATAAAAAGTGCATAAAATATCGCAAGTTTGAATTTGGTGACCTACTCCTCAAGGAAAACCAGCAATACTAACTTCGATCAAGAAAAGAAGGGAAATTTTGAACCAAAGTGGCTGAGAACATATGTCATCGTAGCCAAATTCTACTGCGGTGCTTATAAGCTTGCTACTCTGGATGGATATGAGTTGGATGAGCCCATGAATATCATGCATGTCTGATGCTTCTATGCCTAACTATTCATTACCCAAAGTAAAAAATAAATTAAATTAAATTAAATAAATAATCTGTCTAAAGGTGAAAACCACTTTGGTGGTGCCTTAGGCAAGTACCACGGTGAAAACCAGTTTACGACACTATGGTAAATCAGATCCTTCATCTACTAAGTAATCTACAACACAGAGATAAGAACATTGGGGGAAAATTACCCCTTCATCCACACATCCCTTTTATCCCTAATCAAAATTTTCATCCCAATCCACCTTATCCATTCTCTGAATATATACTTCTTCTAATCCTTCCTACAAAGAAAAGGATCTATCATGATTAGGAGTATCTATCCCGATCCCAACTAAGGTTTCATTGTCCAAGACCATCGCCTGGGAAATAGGTTTCAAGGAGTCTAATTCAAATGTCAAGACATACAACCCTTGTAAGATCATGAGGCCTTTATTTCTCTCCAACCCCACATTTATGCCTTATTATTACTTGTTCCCTTTCACTTTCCTTTCTGTCTACTATCATGTCACGTTTGACGCCATGGTTATATTATAATTTTTTTTACAAATTCGAGAACATTTAACATCCATCTCATTTGTAAATATGAGTATTACATCAATAACATAAATAAATACACCACTATATGACTATCGTTATACATCCATTTATTCATACATCAAAATCCATGACCTAAATCATAACCTACATCTAACAAATAATCATCATCTTATCCATAATCCATAATCAATAACTAAAACCATCTAACAATATCAACTCATCAATGACAAGTACTACCCATCACCACCATACTTGACTCACTACATCATCATATCCATCACTAACTTGAGATAACGTCCACCACATCACATCATAAATAAACCATCATGAGAAATCATGCCCTACACATCATATGTCATCCTAATCACAACAACAATATACAATAATTATGATCTCATTCACAATTTATCATCATCAAGACAATCATCTAATAATATTCATTACAAATAAATACCACCCATCATTAAACTACATCACCATCACTATAATTAACTATAATAAAATAAAATAGCACCCCCAATTTCATCATACATATACATATGAACATCAACATCATAACTAACACCCTACATATCATATAAACAATTTAAATAAACATCATCACATCTATATACCATTCAATATAAAAATAACATTATTATCAAATCCACCATGTACCAAATCATCTAAAAACTATATCATTGTAATATCACAAGCTCATCGTGATAACCATTAAATCATTTTGCATCATCAACATCATAATAAAGGAAAATACTCAATTATCATCACACTATATCATCAACATAAAGCAAAATCACATCATCTCATCAATAAACATCATATCATCATAAATATACAATATAATATCCTCTCAAAATGTCCTATAACATGCACCTAATTGATATACATATATGTCAAAAATATGACCATATTGATCATCATTAAATATCCTATAACATATACATGAAATAATACATCATCATCACACACCGCATGTACATATAATAAAAATACATCCTGATGGTCGTCAAACATACAAAAAATTACATTACATATAGCACAATGGTGCTCATACTGTGTAGAGATCCCAGTATCCTCCCTTGCTTTGCCTTGTGGAGGTTGTAAAATACTCGACGTAATCCCAGATGTTGTGTCCTATCTTGATCTCCGATCAGATATTTTTCCTAATCTTTTCCAAGCTATATGATTTATGTAATTTACCACATCTGGCCACTCATGTATCACAATATCCTCATAATAACACATCTCCACCATCAAGGCATGGTACTGCTACAAATACACTATAGCAAGGGGACCCATCGATCCTGATCTCTGTGAGGTACTAGGAGCTACTACTACTACTCCTGTTGTTTGTACGCCACCCTGTGTCTCACTACCCATTGCTGATGTATCTAATGGGCCATATCTCACTCTGTAAGAATCCCTCTACATATGATATTTGTCCTGGTGGTATATAGCCCAATCCCACTTCTTCTCTATCTAAGAAAACTCTCCCTCTAATCATGTAACCCTTTCCTCCCTCTGCATCACCACCACTTTCAACACATGTACATATCTTACATGAGCTACACCTCTAGCCCATAATCCTACTATCTCTCATGCTCACACACAAGCCTCCCTATCCAACATATCTATCTGTGTTTGTAGATCATCACCCCCATCCACTGATACACATATAACTCCATCCCCTGATCCTTTTGCTCCATCATCACCTCCTATCCCTACTTCCCCATCTCCTCCATTAGCTACTCCTGATCCCGATCCCCCTACACCACAAGGCCATACTATATCTTTATGTGATGGAAAACATCACCTGTAATGTCCCTATAGCATTTTCCACCTCCATCACACCTATCTCATCCCTATATGGACTCTGTACATGTGACTACACACCTGGCTAATTGCACTACGACCCACCCAAAATTAATCATGGAGGTGCATTTAACTCCCCTTGCCGTCCTAGGGCATACCACATGACGCCTCATGATGACATGTACAATCCTCATCTCCAAAGTGGAAGTGTCAACTCACTGGTCTAATACCTTCTCACAACTCCTTCATAACTTGTACGGTCCGAGATCTTCATTTGTGCTAATGGAATCCCATGGAATAAGCGGCCACATCATCCAAAAACTATATCATTGTAATATCACACAATCTCATCGTGAGAACCATTAAAAAATCATTTTGCATCATCACATCATAATAAGGGAAATACTCAATTATCATCACACTCTATCATCAAAATAAAGCAAAATCACAACATCATCAATCTCATCAATAAACATCATATCATCATAAATATACAATATAATATCCTCTCAAAATTGTCCTATAACATGCACCTATGTATATACAATATATGTCAAAAATCTGCCCATATTGATCACTCATTAAATATCCTATAACATATACATGAAATAATACATCATCATCACACACCGCATGTACATATAATAAAATACATCCTGATGGTCGTCAACATACAAAAAATTACATACATCTAGCACAATGGTGCTCATATGTGTAGAGATCCCAGATCTCCCTTGCTTGGCCTTGTGGAGGTTGTAAATACTCGACGCGTAATCCAGATGTTGTGTCCTATCTTGATCTCCGATCAGATTTTCTCCTAATCTTTTCCAAGCTATATGATTTATGTAATTTACCACATCTGGCCACTCATGTATCACAATATTCCTCATAATAACACATCTCCACATCAAGGCATGGTACTGCTACACATACACTATAGCAAGGGGACCATCGATCCTGATCTCTGTGAGGTACTAGGAGCTACTACTACTATCCTGTTGTTTTACGCCACCCGTGTCTCCAATACCCATTGCTGATGTATCTAATGGGCCATATCTCACTCTGTAAGGACTCCCTCTACAATGATATTTGTCCTGGTGGTATATAGCCCAATCCCACTTCTTCTCTATCTAAGAAAACTCTCCCTCTAATCATGTAACCCTTTCCTCCCTCTGCATCCACCACCCACTTTCAACACATGTACATATCTTACATGAGCTACACCTCTAGCCCATAATCCTTACTATCTCTAATGCTCACACACAAGCCTCCCCTATCCAACATATCTATCTGTGTTTGTAGATCATCACCCCCCCACCATCCACTGATTACACATATAACTCCATCCCCTGATCCTTTTGCTCCATCCTCACTCCTATCCCTCTTCCCCATCTCCTCCATTTAGCTACTCCTGATCCCGATTCCCCCTACAACCACAAGGGCCATACTATATCTTTATGTGATGGAAAACATCACCTGTAATGTCCCTATAGCATTTTCCACCTCCATCACACCTATCTCATCCCTATATGGACTCTGTACATGTGACTACACACCTGGCTACTGCACTACTGACCCACCCAAAATAATCACTGGAGGTGCCTATTTTAACTCCTCCTTAGCCTATCCCTGTGGCATATCCACATGCGCCTCATGATGACCATGTACAATCCTCATCCTACAAAGTGGACGTGTCAACCTCACTGGTCTAATACCTTCTCACACTCCTCATAACCCTGTACGGTCCCGAGATCTTCCATTTTTGCTAATGGATCCCATGGAATAAGCTGCACATCATCCAAAATTTCTCTAACTACCAACACATAAATCATAGCACCCCAGTCCTTCACCTCTCACATCTTCCATGAAAATACATGATGGCTAGTTGGAATACCCTACATTATACCAAACTATCATAATACCTGATCCAGTCTATGTCACTCTATTGTATACGGCTTCCCTCCAACTATGTAATACAAGGTCTAAATCCTACTCAAATGCCTCTTATCCTCCTCCCATGGCTCATAATGTCAATATGGCCACCAAGTAATATCCCCTAGCTGTAACTCATCAATATGTTGCATGTACCAATCCACCTCCCCCAAATGCTCTTTCCTACCTCTAATCATTTTCCAACCATATGTGTATGGCTCCCCAACTTGATGCTACTCTCGAATCCCAATCGGCCTACCCACAAAAATATGCTCATAACTTCATATTTGCAATAACATCCCTACTCAGATACTCCCACCCCCTTGATAGAAAACTTTTTGTAGGTATCGATATAACCATGCTAGTACTTCCAATGCCCAAGCAAACAATGTCTCATCCTTCCACATCGAATAAACCACATCTGCAAACCTGATGTTGAACCCCCGTCACCTTCCATCTAGAAATAAATTGTAACAAATCAATGAACACAATAGCAGTGGCACATGCTCCATGTATCCTTCTATGAAATACAAACCTAAGTCTATTCGCATCCCATGATGAGGTGTATCCTCCATGTCAGTCAGTAGTTGCAATCTTATCTAGGCCTATACATGTGTCATACCATCGGCTCTCCCTCCACTGGTAGTGGATAAATCTAGTAGACCTCCTCTAATGTCATTTTCATCTCCCCGATTGGTAACCAAAAGGTGATCATCTCTGAGTGCCAGCGCTCCGTCAATGCTGTAAACAACCATTGATCCGCCTACATATAAGGCATCCTCGCCACCTAAAGGAGACCAAATACATGCAATAATGATGCCTCATCCCCCTCTTCCTCTAAGTATGCACCTCCTAATAAATGTATCAGTGCACCAGATCGTCAGTGCCTCACCTACACAGTGTCCAACTCAACCTACACACATCACACAATCTATATTAGCCCCTACATCTCACTATTCCACCTATACACCTCATTTCTACTCATCCCCTCTCATACTAACCTTACTTGGTCCACTATTATCACTTAATCCCCCTACGCATAACATAAACCATGTTCTATGTAAATCTGATATTTACGTAGCATATGCGTTGATCTATACTCCATCCCTATGCATATGCACTAATATATACCCCATCTCTGAAAAATTACATTGGTTCATACCCTCCTTACTCAAATGCACTAATATATACCCTCCCCTATACATATGAAATGATCTGTAACCCTCCCGTACAAAAATTCTTTAATCCATAAACCTCACCCAGTGTAAATGCTTTAAACCTTATCCAATCCCATGCACAAATGCGCTAAAGTTGAAACATTTTGTCATTGCTCAAATGCGATGAACCATACCTACCTTGTGAAAATGCATTGAAACATATCCCTCTCTAGTGGAAATGCACTAAAACATAGCCCTAGTCGCTTAAAACTCTATAAAAAAACATCAAAAAACATGAAAATAAAATACATAATTAATAATAAGGTACTCATTGGTGCCCCAACAACCCCTAACTAATGATGCGCCCTCACTGCCTCTGCCTGATGGTCTGCAATCGTCTCGTAGGCCATTATTGTCCTCTCACAAGCTCTCATTTTCACATCTGCGCAGTGAAAATGACTTGTCTCGTAGGCCCCATAAGCCTTTTATACCCGTCGCGATGCCCTAAAAACTTCGGAGAGCCCTTTCCCTCCCCCTGTGTATCTATTTTTCCTCCCGTTTCTTCCCAACTTTGTTAAATTTCCTCCTCTATCACTCAACATTAAAAAAAATCATAAAAATTCAAAAAATTGTAAAAAAAAATCAAAAAAATCACAAAAAATTGTAAAAATTCAAAAAGTCGTAAAAATTCAAAAAATCGTAAAAAAATCAAACAAATAGTAAAAATGTACAAAATCGTAAAAAATTCAAAAAATCGTATAAAATTCAAAAAATCATAAAAATTCAAAAAAATTGTAAAAAAATCCAAACATCCAAAACATTTCAAAATCCAAAAATCAAAACATTCACAAAATCCATCCAACAAATGTAATGTGTGTGCTTGTTTGTTTGTTTGCATTTTGGCCGATGATATGCAGCCACTTTTGTTTCATTTTCTTGTGTACGGTTTGATGATATGATGACCATATTTAATATTAATTTGTCTAATGATATGAGGATAGGGGCATTTGGTAATTCAGTCATCATGGTCTTTATACCTTGGTGCATCTTGTTTTATGCCATATCACTCACAATATGCTAATGATGCTAATAGTGGGCACTTTATGGTAGCACATCCCCTTCTATCATCATATTTTAACTTCATCATTGTTTAATTTCCTCATCGTCCTATCCAATCAATCTACTAATCAATCAATATCCACATATCATCTCACATCTAACTAACATCCTCTTATCCCAATCAATCCAACAACCAATCCTTATCCACATCATCCAACATCCTATAATCCCCAATCCTCAAATCCTAACCCCTTGACTAGAGCATCCTCATATCTCAATCCAAAATCTTCACCCCTTCACTAGGGGCATCCTCTAATCCAAACATCCTAAACTAAGGTATCTCACTATCTAATATCTTCACGTCCAACACCCTCGAATCAAATACTTTAAAAATATTCACCCTTGTCATCTATTGTTGACTGGGGCATCCAACAACCAACTTTCGAAATCCAATATCTCCTAATATTATAATCTTATATTCCTCTAATCCTCTCTCCTATTCTTCCTATCTTCTATTCCTTTAATCTCCTAATCCTCTACTCTTATAATATCCTCCAACTATCTCTTCTCTTCTTCCTATCATCCTCTCTTCTAGTCATCTCTTCTCCCTCCCCCATATATCTTACCCTTCTCATTCTTCTATATCCTTCATCTTATAATCCTCCAACACCTTCTCATATTTTCATCTTCTAATCACTCCTCAACTTTGACCTCTCCTCTTTTCGAGTGGTCATGTGATTACCCCCTTCTTCGCCCGACCCCTCGAGGGGGCATCACCTCACCATCTATCCTATCTCCTTTTTCATTTCATTGAACCGTCATAGCTCCGTAATATCACTTCAAAGAGGGGGAAAATGTAGACATGAAAAATTTCAACATGGCCATTTATCAAATAATATGCTTATCATGCAATAATAATCTATTCTCATCATTAACGATATAGTAATTACTTTTAAATTTAATTAGCTATTATATGTAATCATACTTTAATTGTTTCATTTCATGTATTCCATAATCCCACTATATCCATAGAAATATTAATACATCATTAATATTTTATTTACCATATTAACTAATCCTCATTAACTATTTTCTAGCAATTTAAAAATACTTACCCACCTACCACCTACTCTATGCCTACTCTATATCTAGCTTCTCCATCTAATCACCTTACTAAACATAATTAATCTCACCTAACTACAAGCCTAATGAACCTCTAAATCTAGAGGATTCTATTTCTATAAGCCTCTCCACTTTTGCCTCTTATTTTCAAATATTCAAATAAAAATCCCTCCTTCCATCGAATTTTTAATTCAATGGAGGATTTTAATAAAATTTAGAATCCTCTAATTCTAGAGAATTCTCCATTCTCATGCATTTTGGACCATTGATCTAAGATTAATCTCAACCCTCCATTTATCTATAAATAGTGGTGCCACCCTCCATGCACACCACCTTATAACAACTGCAAACTTATGCTATCAAATTATCCAAGTAAGATATCAATATCCATATCATCTAATCAAGAAAAAAACATCATTTCATCAAGGGGAAGTGCTGTCAAAATCAGTCCACAAATCTGAAGCATTAAGCATTCTAAGGAGAAAATCAAAACCAGCAAAGAATGAGTATTCCACTTATAGGTAAGTACATATATATGATCTTCTCCCTCCTTTTATCTTACTCAATCTGACGTAGGTAGATAGTAGTGTTAGTATAGGAATTGAATCAGTTTATTTCCTAAGTTATAAATTGCATACTAACACAACTTTTTACTTACACTTACATCTACTGTTGTGCATGGAAGGCCTTCGGTCTTGGCCGGTATGAAAAAGGTCCACATGATTTACCCTTTGAAAACTGGAAGAAACCTCACAAAAAATATGGACTCAGATTCAAAGCGTCTCCTTTTAAACCATCACTATCAACATCATAATATCAAGCACCAGTGTTTCCATTGTTAGACTCATCCTAAGATGATGAAAAAACTATATTTATTCCCCCTAAAAATTTTCAATCAATGTTATTACACTTATACCACTAACTTATCAAGCTAATGTTAAGATTGAAACCCTTCCACTAACATTACCACACATGATAGATGAAGATTCCCCTACCATCGACATTATCCATTGTCACTCCAATGATGCTATCTTAACTTACATGGGTGTTAAAGAGCACTATCTTCAGAAAACCTTACCCTCTAATGCATCCACACTTCTCAATGAATAAACCACTGATGTTAATATCAGCACACCATAAAAGCCACATGGTGTCAAGATCGGTCAAGACTTAGACCCTCGTGAACTCCAAATAAAGTTAAGCCTTTGCATGGTCCTATAGTGACATGCCTACATAGACCCTAATATCATTATTCATAATAGTTTCACTATCCCGGGAGTTAATGACATGAAAAAAACACTTCATCATATGCATCCTCACATCACTCTACTAGTCAAAGAATAACTTCAATGTATTCTTTCTACCAACTTTATATTACCTATTGATTATCCACAATGGATTTCTAACATCATGCATGTCACTAAGTCCACTAGAAAATTATGCATCTGTATGGAATTTCGAGACTTGAACTTCATTTTCCCAAAAGACGATATTCACTTACCAAACCTTTATCATCTTGTCAATCTAACAACATGCCATGATATGTTATCCCTTATGGATGGTTTCTATGGTTACAATCAAATCCTCATCGCACCATAGGATCAACACAAGACATCGTTTATCACTTCGAGGGTACCTTCTGCTATAGAGTAATTCCTTTTGTCGTTAAAAATGTAGGAGCCACTTATCAATGTGCAATAACCTACATATTTTATGATATCATCCACAAAACCATAGAAGACTATGTTAATGATATCTTAGGTAAATCCAAACATCGAAGAGACCATATATCTATCCTTGATGTGATTTTTGGATGTCTATTACAATTCTTTCTCTACCTTAATCCTGCTAAAGGTGTATTCATAGTTCTCACAAGAAAACTCCTTGGATTCATAGTGTCTATCAGGGGAATTGAAGTTGATCCTACCAAAGTCAAATCCATCATCAAAGGGCCTCCAAAATCTAATCTAAAACAATTTCAAAGCCTTCAAGGAAGATTCAATCCATCAATCTCTTCATATCTCACTTATCATATTGTTGTCAAAATTTCCATCGTCTTCTAAGAAAAGACATCATTTTTAAGTGGGACGATAATTTTCAATAGGCCTTCAAATCCCTCAAAAAATACCTCTTATCACCACCAGTTTGTACACCACCATGCAAGGGGGAGCATTTCTATCCTTGCATATTCACAATTGACCATGCCTTTGGAGCTATGCTCACACATCAGGATGAACAAGGTAAGGAACAAAATATCTATTACATAAGCCAAACCCTTCATGAATATGAAAATTTTTATTCTAAAGAAGAAATTTTTTGTTGTGTTTTATACTTTGCAACTTCCAAACTCTTCCACAACTTTCTCAATCACAAAAATTACGTTGTCAAAAAATTTAATCCACTCAAAACTATGCATTATAAGTATTATCATAATGATTACATCACCAAAATTCTCATGCTCATAACTGAATTTGACCTATAATTTATCTCTCAAAATTCCATTAAGGGGTAGATCATTGTTAATCAACTTGCATAAGCTCCCCTTCCTACTAATCAACTACCTTGTGAACACTTCCTTGACTAATCTATCAACACCCTCGAGCATGAAAATACCCCTCTTAAAATGACCTTATTCTTTGACGGGTTGAAATGCAAACAGGGAGGCACCAGAATAGTCATATTCCCCCTTGGGACACCCCTATTCCATTATCCTTCAAACTCAATTTTGAATGCACTAATAACATGGTAGAATATGAGGCCCTCATTATGGTACTTCAGACTACCGCATTTCTTGGTGTACAAATTATTGACATTTACAAAGATTCACAATTTTTCATCAATTAAATTGAAGGGATCTACCGATGCAAAAAATGAGATCCTACAAAAATACAAAACCATTGTCAAAGACCTACTACAATGCTTTGAACATTATGAAATCCAAATCACCCATCGCTCATCTAAAAAAATTTGCAGACATCATGAATTCGCTTTCCTCTCTCATCCCATTATCATCAGACGATTCCAAACTCTTCGTCATCATACACAAACTCGATCATCCATCTTACACCAACACTGATCTACCCACCATCAATCACATAGAAGATAACTCATCTTACACTTGGTATACACAGATATATGAATACATTTCCACAAGTAAACTACCACCAAATCTATCCAAAAATGGAAAAAGATATTTTCAAAAATGTGCATCCCACTACATCATCTTGGGGGCTATCCTTTACAAAAGAAGATTTGATAGACTCCTCCTACGGTGTCTTAAAATTATGGAGGCTCATATATCTATCCAAGAAGTCCCTGATGACATATGTGTTGGACATTTCAATGGTTTATTTGTTACTAAATGAATATAGTGCATGGGATACTATTGGCCCACACTTAACAAAGACTGTGAGGACTATGTCAAGAAGCGCTTCAAATTTTAGCAACATTACAACCTCACCCAGATCCTCAGCCACACTGTTCAACCTGCTCAGGACTCGTGGCTTTTCTCACAGTGGAGAATTGACCTTATCGGCCTTATCAACCCTCATTCATACAAAGGACACAATTCCATCATTACAACAATTGAATATTTCACAAAATGGGTGAAAGAAATTCTCCTTATCTCTACTAAAGTAGATAAAATTGTTGACTTCATTCATCATCACATTATCTGTCACTTTGGTATACCTCATAAAATCATCATGGATAATGGAAAATCATTCAAAAATAATAAATTTCAATAACTTTGTGACAATTACAACATCAAGCTCACTTTTTCCTCTCCTCATTATCCATAAGTTAATTACCAAGCCAAAACATACAATATAACACTCTATAGACACCAAATTTGGGTCACACTCCCCTTATTCCCCTTTCAATCAGTTAACATAACGTGTTCACCTAACCACAACCCCTTTACCCCACATTCATATTAATTTAATTACTTACAATTGAATTAATTCCCATCCTCACATTATTTATTAATGTAATTACTTTAATTAGGTTAATTTACACCTCACCCAGCCACATCACCTAGACACCTCACCATGGACTTATTCTTACCATATTAATTAACTAGGACTCAGTCTCTACTTATCTTAACCAACTGGGACTTATTCTAACCCTAACATTAAATTCATATTCCTTCTGCAAAAATACTCCCGCTTATCTAAGCACTAACCATCACTTGAGACCCGAATTGACAAGCAGAGCACGCCAAAAATAGCTAAGATCTGCTATTTTTGGTAAACCTACGATTTCCCACCCTACCGACGTCGGTTAACCTGCAACTAACGTCGGCCACCTTCATCGTCATCGGTTACCATATATACATTTTTTTAACCTTTTCCTAGGTTGGTCACTTCAAGTTTTGGAGAGACCTATATGTGTTTAAGCATGAACCAAAGTTTTCTCGGCATCAAGACGACATAATACATTCAGCCAGAGGCCCAAACAAGTACCTAATACTGATCCGAAGGTATTGGCATTCACAGTAGCACTACGGGAAGCACTTCCACAACACTGACCACCAAGTTCTTCACAGATTGACCATCACCATCCTTCACCCACAAAGCTTTCATATACAAGTAAGTGCATTTTATTTTGCATCATTTATGTACTTACTTGAATAGGTTCTTCATCTTTTTGTTATTAGATCTAATTATTCCTTGCATTCTTCCATCCCCACTTTCCTGCCCACCTACCTATTCAGCTACCCCAATCTTCTGGCTCTCCATACCTATCCTTTATACCTTCATGAGTCTTCCTCATATTATTATGAACCCAATCATCCCTCCTTCACTCTCTCTACAATCAGAGAGAATCCCAAAATTACATTTTATCAACTTTCACCAAATTTCCCCTACCGATGCCAGTTACCTTAACCGTCATTGGTTTCCTCTTCACCATCATCAGTCTCCTGACTGACGTCAGTTATTGTGTCTTCTATCATAATTTCACTAAACTAACCTTAACACCCCAAAAAACCTCACAAAAACTTGCCAAAACCTCATACCCCACCTACAACCTCACCACAGACCTTCCCAACTCTATGTGCAGACACAGAGAGAGAGCCTAGATACCTATTTCTGACATTCAGCCACTTCCAAAAGAACTGATATCAATCATCCTAAACTGGTATCGGTCATACCTAAACCATCATTGGTCACACACTAACTGACGTTAGTCTATGTCTGGTAAACTTCCTCAAACCATTAATTTTCCAGTTATCCAATACCAACCCAAAATCCACCAAGTCTTACCCAGACCCTTCCTGTGATCTCCAAACCACCTACCTAGCCTGTAACCTGACATGGGACCTTTTTTAGTTTAATTATTAAAGCATTTAATTGAATTAACATTGATAGTAATCTGAGATACCTAAATCAGAACACTAGTGTTAGATTCTTTTATTTGCATGTTCATTTATTTTATATTGAATTATACATATCATTGGATTGAAAACCATTAAGGAAGTATCACACTTCCTGGATCTAGCTCACACTAGGCAACCCACTAACCTTTTGTTATTAACTATGTTTTGTGGTCTTGCTTTGCATTTCAGGTAGTTCCTCTTAGCCAAAAGGAATCTCACACAATCAACTTGGATCAGGAAATCAAATTCGTGCACACAAAATTCAACCAACATTACAATAGGTATTCCTCCTTGGCCTATTTTACCCTTATCTATTTCATTAATCTACTAAGAATCTGGTGAAACACACTCAACAAAATCCTCATGAATATTTTTGACCAAGTTGGTAGAAATTGGTATCTTCAAATCCCATTTTCATTATGGGCATATTGGACCAGCTTTCAAACAATTCTTAGTGCTACGTCATTCTCCTTAGTATATGACACTAATTTTTTTCTTCCTCTCAAAGTTCAATTCCCTTCATTGTGTGTTTCTATTAAAGATATCCTCTAAGATGCAGATTATCATTGAGAATTCCTATCATGACTAGAATGGTTAGACGAGCATCATTTGATTTCCCTTCAACATATCAAAATCTATCCAAAATGAATCAAATATGCCTATGACAAGTATCTCATACAATGTGACTTTAACGTTGGCGATCTTGTTCTCAAATAAAATCAACATGTCACTAATAAGGAAAAGAGTAAACATGGGAAATTTTCTCCAAAATGGCTTAGAACAAATGTTACCTTTCATAAATATGGGTCCAAGACTTATCGTTTAGCCTCCCTTAATAGTAAACGTAAAAAAGAGCCTCTTAACTCCCTACACTTACAATTGTTCTACTGTTAAAATATCAACCCACAAGACCTTAGTCAAAATTAGATCTCCATCTATCAACCCACACATCCTATCATCCTTATAATTATTTGGAACTATGTGGCTTTCCATCAGCATACCTATTATGACCTTGAATATGGGTGCCACATATCTACTCATAGCATATTCCACACGGACAAGTTCCCTACTCGTAATTAGGTAAGCCCACAAGCATTAATTTTTATCCCCCCTATCTTATCCTATTTCATGACATGAAAAATATATAATTGTAGCTTTCATGTTTACTTATACCCTTCTAAAGTGGTTACCCAAGGTTTACCTTGGCTCAAAAATTAAAATATCCTTGGGATGGATCTAATAAAAATATAGACCAATCCCTCGAAGGATGGCTATAAAAAATAATATTATGTTGAATAAATTTGTAGACAACTCCCTCGAAGGATGGCTACCATGAAATCAAAAATTTAATAAAATTGTAGACCACTCCCTTGAAGGATGGTTACCTAATCAAAATATACAAAAAGTACTTCCCACATTGATCAATCCTCATATCAAAAAGGGCTTCCTACATCGATCATCCCTCATATCAAAATTAAAAAATCAACCATCCCAGGAAAGCTTCCCACATTGATCAAATTTCCCATAAGACGTAATCTTCCCACATCAATCAACTTGTTCAATATAAAGGTTTTGGGACAAAGTGATCATTGTGATAAAGGACTTCCCGCATCGATCAATACTCATATCAAAAAGGGCTTCTTGTTATATATATAAACCTCACCCATGTCAAAGAAAAATATAAATACAACTATCCCACATCCATCTATGATCCTAATATGACTAACCATTATGAGTCATATATTTACATTAATTACAAATCCGCATATGCAGTATCATACATTTAAATCAGTTTGCCATTATACACTATATATGCCAAGAATAGTAAGGAAGAAAACATGCCACATTATATTCCAATCCATTATATAGTACGTAAATCAAACAACAAGATCATCATTTGTCAAAAACATTTCAAAGATCATCAAAATCACATCACACGTCTCTAATTTAAAAATATACATTCATAACTCATCATATCAAAATCATAACTAAACTCACTAACTAAATAATCATCAACTACGTCTATATCCATCACATTGCAATCATTACAAAACTCAAAACATAACTCAAACATCAAAATCCAAATTCAATCAATCTATATGAAGTCTTCCTTTATCACATTCATTTCGTATTTTGCATCCTCTTGGGAACCTTTTCCTGCATTTGCTTCCTTATAAGTCATATGTCTATAGGTCTAGAACTCATTGGCTCCCCTATCACTTGACTTTCTGGTCGTATAAGCCCACATTTGTGGCAACATCCTTTATATCAAGCCTACATCTCTCAATACACCGTGGGACTATAAGCCTTCCGAGAACCTTTTCCCAAAATTGCTTCCTTCGAAGTCATATGTCCATAGGTTAATAACCCATTGGTTCCCCCATCACTTGACTTCTTGTCTACATAATCCCACCTTTGTGGCAACATCCTTAATATCAAGCTTGCATCTCCCAACACATCGTGGATACTATAAGACTTCCAGGAACCATTTCCCACAATTACTTCCTTAGAATTCATACGTCTATAGGTCGAGAACCCATTGGCTCCCCTATCACTTGACTTCCTATCCATGTAATCCCTCCTTTGTGGAAACATCCTTTATATTGAACCTACATCTAACGATACACCATGGATATTGTTAGCCTTCTGGGAACCTTTTATCACAACCGCTTCCTTAGAATTCATAATTATATAGATCAAGAACCCATTGGTTCCCCTATCACTTGAACTTCTAGTCATGAAATTCCACCTTTGTGGCAATATATATCATTCCTGATATTGGGGCATCTTAAATTGAAACACAACATCACACAAGTTTGTCCCTTAATCCACTAACTTTATTAAACGAGTGTTCATTGCACTTCATCGCAATGACCCCAATTTGAGGGGGAACCATCTATCCAACACAAATCTAATCATTCCACTCATTTTTCTGTAGTGGTTTGTCCATCACAAACCACTTCAACTTGACAAAAAGTGCAAAATGTAGACACCTATTTTTGGTACCCTAGATTGTTTATCCACGCTCCTCACATTCAAAATCAAAATATTAAACACATATTATTATTTCTAAAACATACACTTACACCCATTAAATCACACTTTACCCATAGTAAAAATCTATTTCAGTCACCCTAAATGACTTAAACCATCCAAACCACTTAAAACTCATCCTAACCCATTTTATCCCTAACCTCATAACCTCTTAACTCCCTCAACATATTCCTAACCATCTTAACTATTTCCCACACCCGAATCAACCCATTTGGAAGTGGTTGAAACCACTTCCAAGTGGGTTTCCCCACTTTTTGCGGATCGCCAATGATTCTAACAAATTTTTGGCGATTATATAAGCAACATCAAACCTCCATGAACGAAATCCTCAAACATTACAAAGAATCTATATTATTACGAAGACTTACAAGAATGCATTTCACACATCTTTTCACCTCCATCATCCCTGTAACATCCTAGGAAGATCTAAAAACTTTGTAAGATTCCCACCACATTGTGTTCTACCATTTCTCAGCAAAGGTAAACTTTTGTCTTCTTCTTCCATATTCAGTCTGTCAATAAGTCACATTAAAGACTATATTAATTCATAAATTACTTGTTGCATATCAAATTTTCATCCTATTAAAGAATCAACATTTCCCACAGTAATCACCAACGATTTTCCTAAATCATCGGTAACCACATAGAATCACTAGTTATTCATGTCATTTTATCACTTTCATCACATTCCTCATATTTACAATCAATATACCAACTTGTTTTGTTTGATCTGCTTGTTTTCAAGTTATTTCTTTCTGTAGATGACTATGTCAAATCAAGCGCATCTGATTACTAGCATATATGACCTTCCTATCATCTAAGAACCCTTTGTATGGGAACAATTTTACATTACACATGAATTAAGTCTTTGTGTCATATCTTTGACACGAGACATCAAAAACATAAAATATTAGCTTGAAGTCATACAAGAAGAATGAGACACTGTTGTATAGGATTGGTTCAAATATTTTGAGGAGTTTGAGCTTTTTGTAACCCTTTCTTATGTTTCTTATCATGCGGACTAGGATCCTTCTATCCCTCTAGAGTTCTAATCACCTTTTTATCGTCAATTATTTTGTTATCATTATCACTTGATTGTAAAATTATTTGACACCCTTCGAGGAATCCCTTTACTTCCTAGGATCAACCTTTTCTAAGAAACTCATCATATCATTTATCTAATATCTGTCTTTTCCAGTTATCTCTTTGTGTGTAGGCTCTCTCATTCACTTAGAGGAGTCCCATGTACATATTGCATGCATTCATCCCCACATTGTATTGTCAATGTAAGTATCATTAAACCTTGTTGTCCTATAATTTTTTGGTGTTTTGCTACATAATTTACAAACTTAAATCCACCTTAAAAATGCTAATGGTTTTAGACGTGAAAAAATGGGGATGATGGGTTTTGGGTGCACTAATGTTCTTTGAAACAAAAAATAGGGGTTGAGGGGTTTTGGGGTAAATTTTTTATTTGGAATTGAGGCTTGCCATATACTTTCATGGCCCTAATGGGGTTAAAGTATAATACATGATTAGGGCTTGAGGTCTACTTCTTGGAAACACAACATGAATTTATGATTTTAATGCATTTATCTATAATTACCCTAATGTAAAAGGCCCCTTTATTTGGGCATAAACTATGTTTTGGTTATATTTAGTTTTAAATCCCATAAAGATGTTGAGATTTCATTAGATATAAATTGGACTCCAAATTTGGAAAACATTAACAAAATGCTCTCTAGTTTACACTTCATGTGGTATATTTCTTGGGGATGTTCTTACATTAGTTAATGATAACTTTGGTGTTAGGACTTGTTTAATTGTATCATTCAAATATACAATATAATTTTCCATTTAATTTAATATAAAAAGTATCACGGAGTTCTCTTATTATTTTTAATGCATAAAGTATGTAATTATACTAATCACTTTTGAAAATAAGTATTTATATTCAACAAATCACAATTAAGTATTTCAATTTTTGCATTTTCTATACATCATTTCAAGAACATCATTATATTATATATATATATATAATTTATTTTTCATGGCATTGGTTGTTAAATTGTTTCCTTAATCCAACCTTTAACATTTTCAAAAAAATGATGATTTCATATTCTTAAATACATTCATGATTATTTTCCTTACAAAGGTCAATTTGACTTTTCGCATATCATGTCCCATGGATACCTAAATCTAAACTTACAACATTTGGATTTTAATCTTTGGCATTTATCTTAGCCCATAAATCATAGATCATTAAATTGACTAATGGATTAGATCTCGTTGAGTGATAAATTCTAGTTGAATATTAAATCAAATCCTATAATGATGATATTTTGTGTGATATAATGCCCATGAATGTTTGTCATGTATTGTTGGGGGACCTTGGAAATTTGATAGATTAATAGTTTATGATAGCAGAATAAATCCTTACACTGTTCAAAGATGGTAATAGGTTCTAATTTATCCTATTTAAGGAAAGAGGAGGTGAAGTGGAAAACAATTTTAAGTTTTGGTTAGTCTCTAAGATGGTGAATAAGAAGAAAGTTTTTTTCTTTCATTTTCAAACCCATTGAGGTTTGGAAAATTAATGGAGTGGATGAAATTCTACAAGTTGAATATTTTTGAGGGATCATGTTAATATCATCTCCAAGGATCTATTCAATGGGTTACCACCCATGATAATCATTAGTCATCACTATTGTCACTAAATCACGCACTTACTATATACATCTATCCTCTAAATACTTCATTTACATGCATGATTCCTAAGATAGATAACTACTTCTTAACACCTATATAATTTACTTTGACATTGCTTGTATCCAATTCATATTTATTGTTTATCATTTATAATTGAAAACTTATAGTTTTGAACACTATCCAACATCTTACTCAACTCTGATTTCATTATCTGATGTTTTGAGCACCTTATACAAGATTGTCCATTAGGTATAGGAGCACCCAAGCGCTACAATCCCCTCTCGGTACCTGTGTCCTCTTTATCTCTTTTTTTATCTTTCAAATCTTACTTATTTATTGTCTTATTTTATCACTCTTGGTCATCCTTTTACTTGTTAATGATGAAACTTAAGAAAAGGAATTATATATATATATATATATATATATATATATATATATATATATATATATATATATATATATATACGTCTTATTTAACCTCATTAGGGGGGAAAGCCTTCAAGAGGCACATAAATATACAAGGAGCTAATATTTTCTATATACTACATCAAGGATTGCATTTTAGACTGCATATGAAGGTTTATCCTGAATTCCATATGACGCATTTATGTTTGGGATAAAGTATTTATAGCCTAATATATTTTTGTGTGACTAGAACTAAGGCATCCTAGCTCAAGGGAAACTATTTCAATCACACACACGCGTGCACACACACACACACACACACACACACACACACACACACACACACACACACACACACACACACACACACAAGAACTACATAGAATCTGAAATGTAGTAGAGCGCTTGGTGACAATCACATTGGGGTGACCACCGAGGTCAGTCTGACTCAAGAATATACATTATTTTATTCATCTAATGTGTTCTTGAGTACTATGCAAGTATCCAAGGTTTATTTTGTAGGTTACAAGTGTGACACAATAAGTAAGGATTGACACTAAGTGACACAAAAAGAACCTGATCCTAAGAACTTCTGCATACACCAACGCCCAAAATAGATGTTAACACTTGGTCAGGCCTATCCCCTTCATGGTGCTCCTATCCCAATTATTGTCACTTCCCATTATCAGACATAGAGCTAATACAATCTAGAATCTACCTTCCAACCTATTCATTAGTCCAGAATATGCCTTTCCAACCTATTCATAACTCCAGAATCAGTTCAGACATACATATATAAGTTGAGTCATTTTCCAAACCATATCTATCACTCTTGTTTGTAATTCCTTTGTGTGATATTTCATATTTAATATTATATCTATTTAATCAACAATGTCTTTATCTTAGATTTAATTTTATTAAAGCATTTGGTAAACCTAATATCTTACATACCCATTGTGGATCTCTCCTTTCATGCCCATTACCCAGAGTGTCTTCTTTCAATCCCAAACCTTCATAGAGATTTACCCATCCACTCAAAATCATCCTTATCCCATGCTTGACCCCATAAATGAAAAAATTATTAGAAATTTTAAGAAGATCCCTCTCAAGGACATCAAAACATCTGAAAATGAACATTCCTATGATGAAGATACCAATGTTGACCAATCCCAATCGGATGCCCTTGTCAATTTCTGATTTGCAATACGTGATAATCTGATTCATGTTCCACATATCCTCGATGCTCTATTGGCTTCCTAACATGCCCATGATAATTCTACCCATAATAGTTTGACTCGTACCTTTGCACTCTCTACTACTACTCCTTCTATACCACTTTTTTTCTCTTCTTCCAATCTTGGAGTCTCCAACGTTCACATGATTATTCCTGCCCCTTCCACGCATTATTATTCTCCTTTAATTTCCCACATTCAACCTAATTCTTCTTCTGATACCCAAGCTTTAGAGTCTCTTTATCATGATTTACAAGCACAAATCCATCAATTACAACAAGATACTTCTTCATCCCCATCCCTTGATTCTTCACTTCTTCTTCATATTCCTCTTGTACCTGAAGTATCTTCTTATCCACTACCTCCCAATTTTTCTTCACCAAAGTTTCCTCTATTTGATGGCCATGGATATCCTCAACAGAACCTTATATCTTTTCATGTTGCTTTCCTATATTATGCATGTGATGACACCCTTCTGACCAAGTTTTTTCCTAAGAGCTTGCAAGATTATGTTTTTTGAGGTTTCTATGACTTTCCCTTGCATTATGTTAAATCATTTACTACTCTTGCTAAATATTTCCTAGATCATTTTTATATGACTATTGAAACAAAAATATCTTATGTGCAAATGACTAAAATTAAACAAGGATCTATTGAACATCTTAGTGATTATGTATTGTGTTACAAGAACATTTTTTTTTAACTAAAAAATGTATTAGATGAATCTAAATTGCTAGATATATTTATTCAAATTATTTTTCCTCCTTTGCAAAAGTGTTTGATCTTTGATTCTTATCATTCCTTTAACCATCTATGTCATAGCTTGAAAACTCATGAAACTAAGCTCCTTTCTTTGGGAAAACTCAAATACAGTTCAAATCCTTACGATCACTCTTCTTCTAAATTTCCAAGAAATATTCCTTTTAAACCCAAGCCTAATGATTTTAAGCCTACTATTAATGTTGTTTTGTAACCTCCTAAGCTTCAACTCCAACCCACTTGTCATGTATTTACTAGATTTCCTTATCCTCCACATATGTCATTGCCCCGACTCATTTAAAGAAATATGATTTCTCTTCCACCTCCTCTCAAGTATGATACTAATATACCCCACTGTAGAAAATTTGATGAGCATGCAAATTTTTATTACCATAGATGCAATGGTCATTCCACTAACAATTTTTTCAAGCTTCGCCATTTGCTTAAAGATCTCATTGACAATAATGATATCTAGTTGCATGAATCCACTACTTCCACTTCCAAATCTACCATTAAAAATGGAAAGCTAAAAATATTCAATTAACCATTACCTAATCATGACAAGTCACCCCCTAAGTCCTCTTCTAATCATACCTACCACGTGATTCCCTCTCCAAATTCTTTGGATTATGCCCTTAGATTCCTTAGTGCTACAAATTTCCCATCACCTACTAACACTTTCACTTATGTTTATTTTCACACCTTATTCTCCTCCCATAGATTACATATCGATACTTTTATTGGGCCCCATGTCATCCATGTAGTAAAAAATGTTATGGTACATCCTACATTAAAATCCAATACATGTTCATTATCTTTCTTGCAGTCTATTGGCTTCCTTCCATCTCAGATGACACGCACGTATCCTACTTCTCATGGCCATGTTATTCTACCCATTATTGTTGGCCATATTATTATATATGTGCCATTTACTATTGGATCTACTGTTACGCATTGTGACGTGATCTTATGAATCCCTTGTCTCTGGGATGCCAAAGTCGTACATTCTATCATTCACTTGTTCCTTAAGTTTATCCACAAGTGACATATTATCACTATTCCTAGAATTCCACCACTAACACCTTTGTCCTTGGCTCTTCCAGCCATCACATGTTCAATTGAGCATACTCTTAGTACATATTATCATATTCATGGTGGCTCCTTAGCCATGACACCTCCTATGGTATATGGATCCTTTGCTCCTCTTGCGACACCTTTTTCACATCCAGCTTAGTTTACTTCACATATAGCTACTACTCATCGGCCTCACCACTTCTATAGGTCCCATAGCCCCCTTAATATGCACAATTATTCACATAGGTTACATGCTTCACATACTCCATCTAGACATGTTGCACGCTCTATTTCTCCACATGCTCAATCTAGACCTATTTCATATACTTGGCCTCATGCACTCTCCTATGACCATCAGATCCTAGATCATGTTCACATGCATATTTATTTTACATTAGTTGATTGTGGGCCCTTGCCTCATGCTCTCATTTCATAGATAATTTTTTCATTCACACTTGGGGGAATCCCAATTCCCCCACACCACCCGATGACACACTCTTGTTATCTGTTCATACTTGACTGTTGAGGATTTATTCACATGGACCTCACTTTGAACACACCATACTAGGGGGCATCTTTATTCCTCCCTCATAGATGTTCTCTTTCACATATATACATTTAAAAATCTAAAAACATTGGCTTAGATCTTGATTGGATGCATTTTACCTTTATTATACTACTATATGTTACACCTTTGCTCATCATGTTATTACGGTTCCTAGTAGGCTTTATTATTTTCATACACACATGTGTGTTCACATGGTATTTTAAGGTGAATACATGTCACTTACATGTTGTTACACAATTCATGATCCTTGGCCCTATCCATTACTAGACTCATTGAGGCTCATAGGGGCATATACCTTTCCTCAATTACTATATGGTTCTACCATTGTTCTATTTCAAATTTTCACTCCTATCTTTACATATTACACTATTGCATACTATTCACATTTCCTAACATGCTAACGGGTTCTTCATGTGTAGTATTTTCCTTGTACGACCCCTTTCCAATCATGGTCAATTGATTTTATTATACCTTATTTTTCATTATTTGCGGGACATACCCTATGTTTTCTTATTTCCTTGTTTGCACAAGACTTGATGGATCTGATTATGTTTTGACATCCTAAGTGGTGTCTCATGTATCCAACTAGCTACTCACCAAGTCCTTGTTTGATTTTCCCCTATATACCTTTACTAGTTGTTATTTCAATGTTCATTATGTGTTTATCACTAACACTTATATGCTAGAATTTTCCACTTCTTTTGTTTACATCATGGTAACTACCATGTGTAATCCCTATTCCCCTGTAGGATTTCTATTTCAGATGGGCACATCATTTTCAATATTCCTCGTTTGGACTTCATTCACATTTGTTCATCTCATGTATCCCAAATGAGTGGGGAAAAACATTAGGTGAACCTTTTCACTCTCCAGTAGTCACAAAACATAGTTACAAAAAAAAAACACCAAAAATATAAACATACCTAGCCAAAAAATTTAGCATGGAAAAAAGTGCCTAGAATAGACAGGAATTCTTCAACACTAGTGTTCCACATGGGCACTCCTATCCTAGGGGAAAATATAGTTATAGAGAAGTCAAACAATTGCATAGTCATATTTTTCTCTACTTTTGGTAGTTACACAACTAATTTCATATTAAAATCAATTACTAACATGAACTAACTACTAATCCAAGAACCAAAGCATGAACTAGATAAGGGAATAACACCTAGGGAATATGCAGGATAACGATATACCTAGTGCCTTTATTCATCTAATGGTTTCTTGAGTAATGTGTAGGTATTTAGGGTTAATTTTGTAGGTTACATGTGCGACATAAAAAATATTATGCGACACACAACATATAAGGAGAAACACTAAACAAAATAGAAAGAACTAGATCCTAACCACTTCTGCATACACTAATGCCCAACACAAACACCAACGCCTGGGAATCCATGTACCCTTCTAGATGCTCTTGTCCTTAAGATCTTCACTTCCCAGAATTAGTCACAGAGCTAATACATTCCAAAATCTATCTTTTCTGCTTGTTCATCAATCCAGAATTGGTTCAAACCTATAGATACAAGTTGAGTCATTCTCCAAACCCCATCTATTACTCTTTCTTGTACTTCCTTTGCATTATCTTGCATATTTATTGTTATATATATTTAATCAACAATATCCTTATCTTATATTTAATTTTATTAAATCAATCACATGATTTTATCCATAACTTAAGCCTACCAAATAAGTAAACACATAGGTTGACACCTATAGATCATGAGGAAGTGAAGAGACAAGTCTGCGAGATATTGAACAAGGGTTTGATAAGATTTTTTATCCCATGTGATTCTAATTGTACTATAGTAAAAGAAGGATAGAGAATGGAATGCATGCATGTCTTCACAAGCCATCAACAAGATTGTTATCATGTACAAATATTCATTGTCATGGATCACAGATAAATTGATGCATTTTTTGAGTAGAGAAAAGTATTTCATGACGATATATTTGAAGAGTGGATATAATCAAATCTATATTAGAAAATGGGGTGAATGAAACACCACATTCAAGACAAAGGATGTTTTATATGAGTGGCTTATTATACCATTTGGATAATATTCCAATTATGTTTTTGATGGAATAAATGGTTAGGGTTTCGAAAGGCTCCCAAAACCTTATACAAAGAAAATAGATAAACCAAGAAATATCACAAACAACAAGAACTAGACGTGATCAAATCGAATTAATCCAACTAGAAATAGACAATATATTACAAAACATTTATGGAAAGACCCCAAATTATATGGGCTAATGCCCCAAATCAGAAATAATCTTTCCCTTTTGAAATTTTTAATTTTAACTATATGCTTCCCCACTTGAGAGGATCCCTTCATGACTATATACAAATTTAAATTTGTATTACCAAGAGGAGAGTATGCGATCAATTATGCATGATTCAACTGAGTCACTAGCTCCTTATCTAAAACTAAAGTCTTTAATACATGTGCTCTCTTCAACCCTCTTGACTGCGTCTACTTCAAATTCATCTCCAATGAGGTCATATGTTCCTCTCCTCTATCCAAATTTTTAAGCCCACTAGATGTGTCCTAACAACTAGGTTTACATGGATAAGTCTCTTCTGGATTTGTGGAATGTTGGTTTCCTGCATCCTAATCATCGTATTCAAAATTGTCTTTTGGTACTAGATAAGTCCATCTTTTGGGATTTTATTTTTTCCCTTTTATCCTATGTGGATGAGATCTATTCTAGAGACATATAGCTTGTATATGTCCTTGAAGTCTACATGTGTGGCATCAAAACCTTATGTTTTCATAATCCAATGCCTGAATGTGTAGAGATATACCCCATTTGAGTATTAGTTTATTTAGTAAACTGGTACTAAGATTTACCTCCACAAAAATATGAGAAAAATTACACAACCCTGCTTGAAATATCTTCCATCATGTTTGATGAAGGTTCCTAAAGCATCACCTATCATGTTGAGAGAAGGATATAGATGTAGAGGAAAGTTGAGAAGCTAAACCCATACAAGAATTTTATTCACTAAGAGAGAAATGGGATGATAATTTGGAAACCATGGAGTGACGAAAATCCCCACATTACCCCAAAACCAAGGTCCATTTGTAAAAACTTTTTTTGCATAGATAAATGTCACATTTTTTTATCCATGTTGAATGTATCCACTAATGTTGGGCCTATATCAATGGTAAGATAACATTAAATCTTCATATAACCACTTATTTTTCTAAACAATCCTAGACAATCTCCACCATCTCCTTATTAATTTCTAGTAATAAATAATCTTCTTCATGCTCCATGATGTATGCTAGAGAAGACTTCTGGGCATTTGGAGTAGATCCTAATTTTTTTTCATGCTTCTTTGAAGGAACATGGTTTTAGAGAGGAGAGCATCATATTTCCCAAGGCTCATCCATACAAGGGCATCACCATGATAATGATGGTGTTTCACCAAATTTTTGTTGATAAAATAGATAAGGTAAAAGGTCAAGGAGGAATACATGTGATTATATTATTCAAAGGTTGAGTACATGCGTTAGTGATTTTATCCAAGTTTCTTGTAGAGAACTCCTTTTTGTATGAGAAGGACTACATGTAGATAAAAAAAAGACCACCAAATGATAATAAATAGCAAGGGTCAGAGGACTGCTTAACAAAGCTAGATCTAGGAAGTTTGATGCTTCCTTGAATGGTTGTCAATCCTCTATTTTTATCAACTTAATGAAATTAAATGCGAGAAATAAAGGTCCTATTGCTAACACTTTGATTTAGGTATCTCAAAATGTTATCAACAAACTAGATTAAGCAAAGTATTACAATCTAAACTAATCTAGCATCAGGAAAGGTATGTTTCTGGTTGGGACAAGTCACAGGGGTGTTAGGTAAGGTCACAAAGGTATCTGGTAGGGTTTGGGTGGAATTTAGGTGATGTTAGAGGTAGTTTGGTGAAGGTTATCAGAAAACAAAGTGACCGATATCGGTCTGGTGACCGATGCCGGTAGAGAGGGGAGACCAATGATGGTTAAGGTGACTGGCGTCAGTAGGGGAAATTTGATAGTAAATTATTAAACATAGAGTTTTTAGGCTCTCTGTGATTGCACAGAGAGTGAGGGTAGTATGGTTTGGGTCGTAATATGACTAAGAAGACTCAAGGATACTAAGAAGGAGGTTTAGAATAGTGAAAAGGCTTAGGATGGTTGAATAGTGGGTTGGTGGGAGGAAGGTGATGTATAGGCAATAGAGGAAATAAACTACTGAAAGAAAATAGAGATCTACAAAGGGAATAATCAAAATGATTAGGATCACAATACTTACTTGATGTCTTGCACATATTGAGAGTTGGGATGGTTGATGGTTTATCGGAGAAGAAATTCTTGAGTCTAGTGCCACTGTAGTACGTCCTTTGTGCTCCCATGAGTTTTCCAACGCTTTGGAAATATGAACTGGATGTTTTTCATACACTGTGGTTATGCATGTTTCTCATCTGGATGATGAAGGGCTTGGGGATTCATGCTTGAATGTAATAAGGCTTCAATAACTAAATGACCAACATGAGTAAAGAGTTTTGAAAGTGTATATAAGGTGACCGGCATCGGTTGAGGGATGACCAGCGTTGGTTAGGGCGGGAAACTCTAGGTTTACCAAAAATAGGAAGATCTTTACTATTTTTGGTGTGATTCTAATTGAGTCTGATTAGGGAAGTGGAGTTCACGTGAGAGAAGGTAGGAAGGTCATAGAATAAGTCCAATTAGGTTTTAGGAAGAAGTCTCAGTTAGTTAGGTCAAGTGGTGACTCAACACTAGGGGTGATGACACAGTGGTGAGAGTGATGACTTGGTCATTGTGAGTTAAATGCCCCTAGAATAGGTCCAGGGTGAGGTGTCTAGGTGATGTGTAAATTAACTTAATTAAAGTAATTAAATTAATTAATAATGTGAGGATGAACATTAATTCAATTATAAGTAATTAAATTAATACGAATGTGGGGTAAAGGGGTCATGGTTAGGTGAACACGTTACGTTAATTGATTGAAAGGGGACCAAGGGAAGTGTGACCCAAATTTGGTTTCTACATTTGCCCCTTTTTCGTGTAGCTTGTATTGATTAAACACTAACAAAAATAGGAATTTGGTGCTCCAGGTATGAGTGAAGGTTACGTTTCCTCAAGTAGGGTTGAAGGTGATCCCCCTCAAACTATGAACCGATGAAGTTGTAAAAGTATTCAAGGAGTGGTTTGATAAATTGGTGATTGATGAAAGTGAGGGTCAATAGGTAAGGGTATGAGAATTATGGGTAATGGGTAATGGGTACAACAATCGAATGCACATACACGTATAGATTGTGATACGTTACCAGGAGGAAGAGCATGAAAACTCTACATTTTCAAAAGGGTGATAGGTTTATCCAAATGAGGCTGAAGTGATTTAGGTATCCAAGGTGTAGGATATGGTCCTGAAGCACAATGAGTTCAGGTGTAGGAACAAGTAATAGTTTTTGTTCCATGACACCAAATGTATGGTCAGGATAAACATCACGTCATTAGGCAAGGTAAGGTCATTAGGTTAAACAACACGGGTAACAACATCACAAGGTATAGTGAGTACACAAGTTCAAATGTCACAAAAGGTGATTCATGTCAAGATATGTAGGTCAAGGCATAGGTAAGCCTAAGGTATGGGTAAATAACATATCCCTAAATGTAGTTAAGGAAATGTAAAGGTAATGTAGGCTTACGGGTAGGGTGTAATAGGTGTTGGGAAGGATAAAAGTGGTTTGATAAAAAATGGTTTTAGGAAGAATGGGCATGGGGTGGATCAAATGGTTAGGTTGGGTAACCAATGTCAGTTAAATATTAACCAATGTCGGTTGGATACAACATGAAATGAGCTACGTCGTTCATGTCGATTTGGCGTTAAAAAGGGAAAAATCCACTTTTTACGGATTCATTTTGACACATGGACTCTACCATTTATATATTTGATGATGTTGACTAGATGGATGATGTACTCATTTTTAAATTCCATTGTTTATTGTGTAAATGGAAACTAGTTGAATTAGGCATGATTGAGTCGAGGTCATGTAGGCATGATGGATTTTAAGTGAGTTAGGTAGTTAAGGTCATGTAGGCATGATGGAGTCAAAGGTTATATAGGCATGGTGGAGTCAAACATAGGCATTCTGGAGTTTAGGTTGTGTAGGCATGATTGAGTCAGGTATAGGCATGGTGGAGTTTAGGTGAGTTAGGTAGTCGAGGTCATGTAGGCATGATGGAGTCGGGTATAGGCATGGTGGAGTCAGGTATAGGCATGATTTGGTCATGGTTTTGTGTTTGATTTAATTTCCAAGTTATTGTTATTATGGAAAATAAATGATGATGTATATGTATGTTGTGGTGTAAATTTCCAAATATTTGATATCATGGAAATGTGAAATGATTAATGTATGATATGGTGATGTTATAAAATGGTAAATATGTATATTTTTATGATTGTTTAATTTCCAAGTTTTGTGTAAAATGGAAACTAACTAAGGTAGAATGTGAATATAAAGGGGGAAAATTGGTTAGGGGGAAGAGTGGCTGAGCTAACCTCCAAGGGCCCCATGCCCTTAAAGTTTTTCCTACATAGCCCCAACGAAAAGGGGCCTCAGGCCAATGTAGTTCTCCCATAAGATAGGGAAGAATATGATGAGGTAGAGGAATGGGTTGGTTGGTTTTAGGGGTGATTGAGTCTAGTTCATTCAAGCATGGTTGATTTTAGGTCATTTATGCATGGTTAAGTTTAGGTCATTTAGGTGTGGTTGAGTTTAGGTCATAGGCATGGTTGAGTTGAGTTTGAATAGGCATGGGTGATTTTAGGTCATAGGCATGGTTAAGTTTAGGTCATTTAGGCATGGTTGAATTTAGGTCGAATAGGCATGGGTGATTTTGGTGAAAGAGGAATTCCTAAATGTAGGTGGTGATGGTCTGGTCTTGTGTAGGAGAATCAATAAGTAAGAAAAGAGGTGAATGGTAAGAGGTGAATGGTAAGAGGAGACAAAAAATCCACCTAATTGATAAGAACCATTACGAGTCTATCATACCAAAGATGGTGTATGAACATAAAACCCTAAAGGCATTGCATGATTGACTGTTCTAAGGATGAAAAAGGTCACATAATCACGAAATGTCACATTTGTGGAATGTCCCTTGAGTAGGTGGAAGGTTAGAAAGGCAAGGCGGTGAGGTGAATGAAGTTGGTTGAGCGTAACCTGGTGTGAGACAACATGCCTCTTTGGCAAGAGACCCACAATTAAAATAGGAAAGTCCATGATGAAAAATTCATCTTTTTGTTTTTTCTTTTCCTTTATAGACTAATCGATGTAGGAAGTCTACATGGGATGAATAGAATATCTCCTTGAGGTCTTCTTGAAGCTGATCGATGCGGGAAGCTTCAGAATATGTTTATTTTATTTTTTCAAGAATAGTTTTCTTTTACTGATAGACTATGTACATTATGGCTATCTTTGTATAGCTATCCTTTGAGGGAGTAGTCTATTTATAACAGAAAGATAGAAATATGAGATGTCCTTTTTAAGGGGGTCTTCTTTTTGTGAGAAGTTTCAATCAAGGATTTTTTAATTTGCAAGTCCCATATACTACTTGTGAATTATTTTTTGGACATTTAGGTCATGGACAAGACCATAGAGAAGGATAAGCTTCTTTTATGAAGATAAAACCATAACACACAAGGTTTAGCCTATGAAAGATAGGTTTTAAGTAATGAACAACCATGGGATTCCATCCTGAAAAGAATGAAAAGTATCCATGAGAATCATGCCATGAGTAGAGCCGTGGTGTTCATATTTAAGATAAGGTTGAAATATGATAGGTAATCCACATGATTCTTGCTTAGTTGTTGATCCTTAAAATAGGTAAGTGGAAGGTGAATGGTGCTCAAGGGACAAGGGCTTAATAGACATAAGGTGATCTAGGACTTGATTCAACAATAGAATGGTCGAAGATGAAAGGCATTGAGGGGCTCAGGTTTGGGTTTACCTTCAAGTGAAGACAAATTATAAGCACCTTATCCATAGGTATGAGTAACAATACATGTTCCAAGCCAATTAGGATAAGATTTTCCCCATTTATTTTTCTCTTGATTTTGTTACATGTTGATTTTCTTTCAAGATGAGGTCACCGACCTTGAAGGTTTTGGTAGAAGGAAAGGTAGGATATAAAAGGTATGGTTTTAGTGAAACATTAAATAAAATAAGGGGAAGTGACAAGTCCCCCATGGGTATAGGGAAGAATGAGATGGTGATAGGTGAGGTTGGGTAAGATTGGGCAAGGGTGAGTAAAGTTGGGTACGGTAGATGGGGCAAGGTTAGGTAAAGTTGGGAAAGGTAGGATAAGGTAAATGAAGAAGGTCTAGTTTGAAAGGGAGGTATAATAGAAGAAAAGGGAGTGTCGTGTCCCCCATAGGATAAGGAAGAATAAGGTGATGATAGATATCATTGTGCAATGTTGGGAAAGGTTGAGTGTGATGAGGCATGTGGTGGGTAGATTAGGTAAGGTAGATGATGAAGGTCTGGTTTGGATGAGAGGTATGAATAGCATAAGAAGGAATGTCGAGTCCCTCATAGGATAAAGTAGAATAAGGTGATGATAGGTAACGTTGTGTAAGATTAGGGAAAAGTTTAGGCAAGGTTTAGGAAGATGAGGTAGAAACCTTGGTCGGGATAATGAAATCGTTGGGGATATTGATGAAGCTATTGAAACTTGGAGTGGTGTGCGAATCCATCAGAAACATGAGAGGCCAGCCAACAGAATGTTACCTTGAAGGAAGGTAGAGGTTGGATAGTGGGTAAAGGTGAAATGGATGGGATGGTTGTTTTCTCCTTTCCTTTGTCTTTCTGTGCATGAGTGGAAATGTTAATCATATTAATAGGTGGTAAATGAGAAAGTGAGTCATGATAGGTTAGCGACAGGATGGGAAAATTATGGTGAGGGCATATACTGGTTTTGTGGAAAGAATGGAGAGCATTGGCATTTTGGCAGAGGTTTGGCTAGCTCTCTTATGTGGACCATATTGATCTTAAATTTTGGAGGTGGATAAAAGCGATGTGGAGGTGGAGATGAAGGTTTCTGAATAGGTACAGGATGAGAAGGTGTGGTGATAGATGAAAGTCGAATAGGGTCCTTATGTAAAATATCATCATTGTCAAATATTTCTTCGGGAGGACATAGTTGGAGAAGAACATTCTTAAGAGCCTTACGATTTTCCACATCATGCCCTGGCACATGATGGTAAGCGTAAATTTTTGTATCGTCAAACCCTTCTGGTTTAGGTTTGAGTGGGTTGTAAGGTCTAAGTGGTGGCAATGTGATGAAATAGGTTTCCAAAAGGTTAGCTAAGATGTTGTCGTAAGACCCTGCCAATGGATCACAATGCAAAGTGTGGGTCTAGATTAAAGTATGGGTGATTTTTGTGGGAGAGGCGCCATGGGAGGTAGAATCAGAGGTTGATTCAGTCTGACCACCTATTTATTAGGTAGTATGGTTTTAGGTTTGGATTACACCTTCTTGGGTAAAGATGTGGCAGATGAACTAGCGGTTGAAGGTGTTGTAGGTTTAACTACCTCTTTGGAGGGAAAAGAATTTTTAGACTTTGGTTGCACCTTCTTGGGTAAAGGTGAAGGAGAAGTGTGTGATGTAGAAGGGAAGGAAGATGATGGAAGGGGATGGGTTAGCCAAGGTGATAATGGAGGTGTGGTGAAGGCTATGGGAAGAGGCAAGGTGGAAGGTACTGGTTGAAGAGAAGGGAATATCATAGGTAATGATGAGGATACTGGAAGTGGTGTAGGTATAGGTGGTAGAAAGGATATAGGTGATGGTGAAGGCATACGCTACGTAGGTAATTTGGGTGTAATGGAGGATTGTGATGAGGAGGTGGGATGGGGGGGATTTTAGTTTACCTAGGGTAGGAGGGTGTTTGGCCAAGGTTGATGGGTGGGGCCCTAGGATAGATGGAAGTGGTGAAGGTGATAGAGGGGTAGTAGGTGAATCTGGTGTATGTTGCCTAAGAGGTTGGATCTTCCTCTTAGATGGGGGAATACTCTTCGCACTAGCTTGTGAGGACATGGTTAAATATAGTTTAATAGGGGGATGGAATAGGATTGATGTCGGAATGACTCCCAATGTGGCAATGATTTTGGACATGGAGGAAGATATAGATATAGGTAAGGCTTTAGGCATTGGAAAACATTTAGTCGATGGTAAAGGTTTAGGTGTGGGTAAGGGTGATGCAAAAGAGGTTGCTACAACTGACATGGGAATGGTGGGTTTGGTTGTCTGAAATACCTTTGGATAGATTATGGAAGTATCAGCAGACAACATTTGCATCTGAGTTGAGAAAGGAAGCCGAAGGTGTCCCCAAAGCATGGAATTGTTGACATAATCCAAGTGGTCAATCAAACATGAAAATGACACCATTTAAGGGGGGATGATGTTGATTTGGTAGTAATACCTATAAATAATGTCTGTCAGATAGGGAAATGGTTGGCTTCTGACTCTATGGGTGAAAGAGTCGAGAGCAAATCAATAGGATCCTTGAAAGTGAATCGATAATTTTCCCCAATAAGAAGGGGCATTGCTAATGGATCCCCTATGGGTAGGTGATATGACAAGTAAGATGAGGTAGGTTCATATTTTGGTGAAGAATAAGGTAAACATGACTCTCCTATGGGTAGGAGAGTTAATATTGCGGGTTGTTCATCGGTTTGAGGGGTGCATGGGGAAACTGCATTAGCAGGTATATTGGACTCCTCCATGGGTGAAAGGGGAGATAAGGGAGACTCCTCTATGGGTAAAGGAGAAGATGAAATAGGTTCCTCCATGGAAGAAGGATATCATGAAAGAATCTCCTCGATAGATGGAGTAGGAGGAAATTGAGGAAGAGTCGGTATGATGTCAAAAATAGCATGAACCTCGTGAACATTACCGTCATTGGTAAAAAGTTCAATGGTTTGGTTATATGATGAGGTGTGATTTGGGAATGACTTTTTGAAGATGTGAAGGTTCTGATTAGCTGGTGCGTTAGGGGTATCCAAGACTAGATCTCCACTATCTATCATTTCTTAGATGATATTTTTGAAAGTTATACAATTACTAACGCTATGACCTTTAACGCGATGATAGCTGCAGTAATCATTTTCTTTGTACCACATAGGCATAGGAAAAGAGGGGTCAAAACCACTATGTGGTTTGATAGGTGGAAGAGTGATGACTCCGGCGTTTAGAAGTTTTTCTAAAACCAAAGAATAAGGTTCTCTTATGGGAGTGTATTTTAGTTGATCCCACTTGAACTGAAAATCCTGAACAAGAGAAAGGTTGGAAGAAGGCTTTGATTGGTTGGATGGGTGAGACGGATCAACTTTCAAAACTAACATGTGGGTAGATCCTTTTGCTTTAAAGTAATTGTTTTGTAGTTTGTAAGAAGAAGAGGTATTGTTAGATTTAAATGCAACATTCTTGTTACACAGTTGTATATTCTTCTCTTCAATGACATCAATTTCAAGTTTTTGAGCCATAGTGAATGCCTCGTCAAATGTGTAGAAGGTTTGAACTTGGATATTTGCTAAGATGTGCCTAATAAAATACCTAGTGAACAATTCTATTGACTTAGTTTGAGGCAGTTAAAAAGTGAGTTGGTTGATTAGGGTTTGCCAATGAGTGAAAAAATCTATGATAGATTCATCTTCATATTGTCATGTTGAGTACAATTCAGTCATTGTGACCTTATTGATGATATTGATAGAAAATTTTTCTAGGAAAGCATGAGCTACTTGGTTGAATGAGTAAATGGAGTGCCTAGGTAGACCGCTATACCAATCCAATGCAGGTCCTATCAAGTACATTGGGAATGATCACAAGAGTAAATTTTCATCATGAGCGATCAAATAAAACCCATGTTTAAAAGACCGCAAGTGTTGTTGTGGGTATTCTTTATTGTTGAATTAGTTGAATTTAGGCATTTACCAATGCGTAGGGTATGGATAAATCAGAATGAATGGGTGAATGGGATCATTGCAAACATCTTTGTATGTCAAAGAATTACGTGAGACGGAGACAAATGCTTCCTGTTAGGAAATAAGGGATAAAATATGCAGAACAATCCCTCACAGAATCGCAACATTATGAACTAATATGCAGAAAAATATTACAGATGTGAAATAAAAGTGCAGAATAAAAATAACACAACACAAAGAGATGGTATTTAATGTGGTTCACCCAATTTGGGCTACGTCCACCAAGAATCACTTGCTCAGATTTTATTACAAGCCACCACTCTCTCAATACAATACCAAGATCTATTTGGAGCTATGCTCAAAAAACTCTACAGAATTCACACCCGAATTCATACACATCTACAATGGTACATCATTCCTACCATATGCACAAAACCACATAAATAGACAACTGCTTAAGTAGTTTTACAAAACCATGAGCCAAAATTGTCCCATAAACCTATGGGTCAAAAATCTCACTCATATGAGAAAATCATGTTTCCTTGTATATCGAGCATGTTTTAAGGCCAAAAAAACAATTCAGGGGTTGCCATCCCTGGACCCCCACTCGGGGCCTGACTCATCCCCAAACCCTAGCGAGACAACTGTGGAAAGTGTACATTACTCTTAGTGTACATTCTTCAACACTTTCACTCATGAAAATAGGTTCCACAACCTAACACTTCCAATGTTTGAATCTTGTCCATAATCATTTTGATAAGATCGTTAGTAGGTTGTGATGTCTGAGCACCCCCTACAGCATAAGGGGGTAGATGATGAAGGTATGATGTGGGTGGCATCTCAGTATAGGGTGGTGATGAGTATGTAAATTGTGAGGGAGGAATAGATGCAGGTGGTAAGTATCTTGAATAAGCGATAGATGAGATAGGGGGTTCTTGGTGATAAGGGTAGGTAGGTGGCGTGGATGTAACGACCCTTATAGTAATTGGAAGAAGAGACTGTGGGATGGAGAGGACAACATTTTGGAAGGGAGTATGGGCTTTCGACACCATGGGTGGCTGAGATGCAATAGGTATATAAGAAGTGGCGGGTGCAAATAGAACTACACTCAAGGAGGTTGGTAAAGTAATGGTTGATAACACAGGGGAAACTGATGTCAAAGGCATGATAGATGGCGTAGGTGCAACAACTATCTTTGATGTAGGGTCAAGTTGGGACACCACAATGGTAAGTTGGAAGAGGGTAATACCGAGCTAGTAGTAGCTAATGCAGAAGTGGGTGTGAGGGTAGGAGGAATGGACACAGGCATGTCATATACAAGTTACCCTTATGAATCTTGAGTGGATGAATGGGATAAATAATATTGTAGAGTAGCATGGTTTTGATCTAGGAGTCTTGCAAACTCCTCATCACCTATACTAATGATAATAGGCTAACTGGGATCCATAGGTGATAGGATGGAAGACGATGATAGGCTATGCGGGAATGGCTGAAGGATAACATGGAATACAAGGGTGTTGTCTTGGATATGATTCAAAACCATGTGAGTTAGAGTAGACCTGATAATCTGATCTTTGTAGATGACACAAAATAACAGAAGGAATGGAGAAAATAGTTCTAGAAGGTGAAATTTTTTGTTGTTTTAATTGAAAAATTAAAACACAGTAACTGACAGCGGTTGGGTAACTGATGTTAGTGACAGGGGTAATCGATGCCAGTTAGAGGATTGATGTCAGTTACTATGGAAAATAAATATATTTGTAAATGGCAAAAAATGATGAAAATGAGACAAAATCTAGACTTTGATAGTGATTTCAAAGACACAGAGATATGGTGAAGTAACTAAGGAAACCCCAAAAACAACATAACTGTGATGAATGCTACTTTGGTTAAAATGACCAAAATAGAAGGAAACCAACAACAGTCAGGTAAACCAATGATGGTTAGATGAGTAAACCGATGACGTTCAATGAAACGACGCCAGTCAGTGTGAAATTTGTGAAAAGATGGAAAAAAGGGAATTTGGAATTTTAGATCAAATAAAATAGCAAACCAGAAACCTGAGTATGGCTATGATTGACCCAAACACACTTAGAAAGAGCTAGAATACACCAACTATGATTATGGAGTGTGAAAGGAAAGAAGAATGGAGAATACGATCACACACCTCAAAACACATATCAAGCAAAAACTAGCAAACACAAAATCCTATATGGTGGATTTTATGTTTCGGCTTATGCCATTTAGGACTGACTTGTGAATAGAGTAGAGTTTTTGGTTTGATAAAAGGTGTCCTATGAAAATCCAATAACTAAGGATGGTTTCATGTAATTATTTGTGAGGGAGGTCATTTCTCTGAGATAATGACTAGACAAAGAAACCAATTTGGTGCCCACTGTCAATCCTATGATCATGTGATCATTGACAACTTCTTCCAGGTAGGATGTTGTTTAATAAAATGAGTAATTTATTTTAGTTTGGTTTGGTGTAGAGAAGAGAGTGTGCACTACGATTCAATTTTTTCAACGATCAGCTGGGCATGAATTTCAGCGTATAGGTTGACCACAATTTTTAAATGAGCTACAGATGCAACACAAAAAAATGATATGCAAATATTTTAAACCCAAATCCACGATGACATTTTGAAGAAAAAAATAATGAATAGGAAAGAGTATTTCTTTCACTAATGCAAAATAGAAATGAAAAGAATGGTTCTTTTTAGTCAAAAATATGAGTGTCAATGAGACAAGTAAAAGAGAGAGAATAATCCAGAGGAAGAAATTTAATGTGAACTGATTTCAAAAGGAAATAGACACACAATATTTCACCTAGGAATGAACAATGCAAAATAACCCGTGATTGGTCCCATCAGGCATGCCAAAAGGTTTCACCAAATTGTTGTTGATAAAATAGATAAGGTAAAAGGTCAAGAAGGAATACTTGTGATTATATTGGTTGAAGGTTGAGTGTGCGCATTATTGATTTTATCCAAGCTGCTTGTAGAGAACTCCTTTTTTTTGGGAAGGACTACCTGTAGATACAAAACAAGACCACCAAATGATATTAAATAGCAAGGGTAAGAGGACTGTTTAACAAGGCTAGATCTGGGAAGCATGACGTTTCCTCGAATGGTTTTCAATCCTTTGTTTTTATCAACTTAATGAAAGTAAATGTGAGAAATAAATGTCCTATTCCTAACACTTTGATTTAGGTATTTCAAACCATTATCAACAAGATAGATTAAACAAAGTATTAAAATCTAAACTAATCTAGCATCAGGAAAGGTATGTTTCTAGTTGGGACAGGTCACAAAGGTGTTAGGTAAGGTCACAAAGGTATCTGGTAGGCTCTGGGGGGAATTTAGGTGATGTTAGAGGCAGTTTGGTGAAGGTTATAAATAAAACAGTGACCGATATTGGTAGATAGGGGATACTGATGAAGGTTAAGGTGATCGATTTCGGTAGGGGAAATTTGATAGCAAATTATTAAACATAAGCTTTTAGGCTCTTTGTGATTACACAAAGAGTGAGGGTAGTATGGTTTGGGTCATAATATGACTGAGAAGACTTAGGGATACTACTTGAAGGATTTTTAGAATAGTGAAAAAGATTGGGATGGTTGAATAGTGGGTTGGTGGGAGGAAGGTGATGTACAGGCAACAGAGGAAAAAAACTAATGAAAGAAAACAGAGATCTACAAAGGAAATAAGTAAAATGATTAGGATCACAATACTTACTTGATGTCTTGTGGATCTTGGAATTTGGGATGGTTGATGGTTGATCGGAGAAGAAATGCTCGAGTCTAGTGCCATAGAAATACGGCCTCTTTCCTCCCGTGAGTTTTCCAATGCTTTGGAAAGATGAATCAGATGCTTGTCTTACACTGTGGTTATGTGTGTTCGTCGTTTGGATGATGGAGGGCTTGAGGATTCATGCTTGAATGCAATAAGGATCTAATAACTAAGTGACCAACCTGGGTAAAGAGTTGTGAAAGTGTATATATGGTAACCGATGATGGTTAAGGTGATCGGCATTGGTTGAGGGATGACCAGTGTCGGTTAGGGCAGGAAACTCTAGATTTACCAAAAATTGGTAGATCTTTACTATTTTTGGTGTGATTCTAATTGATTCCACTTAGGGAGGTGGATTTCACGTGAGAGAAGGTAGGAAGGAATAAAATAAGTCCAATTAGGTTTTAGGAAGAAGTATCAGTTAGTTAGGTCAAGTGTTGACTCAGCACTGAGATTGATGACTCAGTGCTAAGAGTGATGACTTGGTCACTGTGAGTTAAATGCCCCTAGAATAGGTCCAGTGTGAGGTGTCTATGTGATGTTTAAATTAACTTAATTAAAGTAATTAAATTAATTAATAATGTGAGGATGAACATTAATTCAATTATAAGAAATTAAATTAATACAAATGCGGGGTAAAGGGGTCATGGTTAGGTGAACATGCTACGTTAATTGATTGAAAGGGGACCAAGGGGAGTGTGACTCAAATTTGGTGTCTACAGATGGAATCCATTCCAATATAGTAGGATTTCAAAGGAATAGGATCCTTCAATAGCTTTTCGTCATATAGGAAATGGTGAAAATCAGTTGGAGCCTAGAATCCCAAATTTCTACTCCATTTTCCACTTGAGATTAACCACCTGATGTATTGTATGAACCTAGAGACAGATGATATTTCCATAGGGGGTGGACCATAATCTAGAACTCAGTATTCTTCTCGATTGAGAACATATCACATGTAAATTGTTCAAGCATTTTACATCTAGACATTTTTTCAAATTGTTGGAGGGATTCTCTCTTCCATGTCACTGGATAAATGAGCCACCGACCGAATGGAAATATCCATCATCACCTTCTCCCCCTCATGAAAATCACCAAACCTAGAGATGCACAGACCCATGTACCCCTAACTCATTTTTCCATTTGTATAACTGGTTAACAACTTGCTTCCATCTTCCCTACCACTCAAACTTGTGTAAAATGGATTCTGAAAAGCCCATTTATAAGAAAAAATAGCTTCCACAACCTTAAGGGCCTTCGCTATCAATTACATCCTTAACACCGAAAACACATGGCAAAGGAAATGATGTCCCATTATGTTTTCTATTAATCTCCTCATCCATTATTCTTTTTCTTCCCACTACTGAATTATGATTACTTATACATTCAACCAATCAAAAGTAGTCAAATTAAGATTATTTCATATATTTTTGACTAGAAATATTTTCTCAGTTTAGATAGTTCAAATGTTAAATAATATTCTATTTTTTTAGAACTACCCTTTATATTAAATTAATAAAAGAGAGTTACATAGTAAGGGGTAACCGGATAACATAGGGTCCCACAAAACACCACGAGGGCACTAGATCAACAAAAAATGCGACAAAGGCTTAAATTAAAACGTCCATACGAAAACAAGAGAGAAAAAAAAATCACTACCATCAAGTACACACCGCCAAACTAGGAGGAGGGGGAGGATCATCCCAAGGAGGGATGAATGCTCCATTATTAGGATTTTTAGATGGAGGATCCACCTTCCAACTATCATGATCAAGATACTACATTTAAAGTGGCATCATAATACCCTAACTAGGGGGCCGATATCCAGCAAGAGTTTGCATGGAGGGCGGTGGAGATCTCCACACGGAGAGCTGGCAACACCTTTCCCTCGTGGGGCTAGGTTTTAACCTGGTCTAGAAGAGGACAGGGTAGAAGGGTGGCCCCGAGGGTAGGAAGAACAGTGGTTGTGCGAGCAGCTCCTCCGATGCAAACCAGTAGCAGGTGGTCGTCGGGGAGGTGAAGGCCGAGGTGGAGGCAGCTGAGGATCCAGCCGAACCTGACTCATAGTGCACGGTGCACTCCCCCAAAGATCAAGAAGCTCCTATAGATGAGAAAACTCCAAGGACACCTTGGCGGCTTGAGCTTGAATCTATATGCGAATAGTAGATAGTATAACCACCTTACCATTAGTGGAAAATCATATAACAGAATGATCTTTCTTGAAAATCAAAGCATTGCGAGATTTCAAGATATGAAACATAATACATGCATGAAACAAATGCCAAAGATTAGCAATAACTAGGCCAAGGGCTAAAGTCACCAAATAAGGCCAGACGCCACAGAAAGAAATCGGGGTGATAGGGTTAGAACAAAGAATGGATCCATCTCCATATAGATTGAGCACAGGGACAAGGCTAAAAAAGGTTAATGAATGACTCATGGTTGGAACAGAAAGGACAATTAGGAATAGGAATGCTAATATGCCTAAGCCTTTTGCACACAAGAAAACCTTGGTAAACAAGACATTGTAGAAAATGGCTAACTTTAGGCTCAAGAAGAAGGTTCAAAACACGAGAAATCCGACGAAGCCAAGTGGTATGCGTAGAGTTCAACCCCCATCAGACATTGAGCTTGTTAATGGCTGGCGAGAGAGGACATAACAGTTGATACATGGTCTAAGTGTTGTAGTGGAGGAAAGTTGTGTCACAATTATACCTCTAATCACGCCACCATGCATTCAGAGGTTGGAGCCCCAATTTATGCAACATGACATCCATTAGGTGCTTCTGAATTTTACAGATTGAGAGGAAGTACGAGTTGTTTAGATGAAAATTAAATTTGAGCTCGGGCCAAGGAATCCAATCTCTGTGATGCACAAGATCATGAATGGTATGGATACCCTTGTGGTAAAGTTGAATGGCTTTAATGCCCAAGGTTTCAGCAAATAGAAGAGTGCCATCAGTGATAATAAGAGACCTCCAGATTGTCTCTGAATTGAAAGAAAGGCCAATGTGAAAACCATCGCCAATCCACCTCATTAAAGGCTTTACCTGCTCAAAGGATTTCCAAATAATTTTTGCGACAAAGGTACAAGTAATTTTAACAGGAACAGAAGTGATAATCAGAGAATGCAAGACAATTCTGCGCTAACACTTTTTGCCATAGGGGGCTCCATATTCAATACAATGACGCAAAAAAAAATTCCAAGTCTATGTATCGAAAAGACACCGAATCACCCATTTGGCTCATAAAGCCACACTCTACCAAAAAACATCAATGAATCTCATGCCTCCTTGATCCTTAGGAAGACAACAAACATCCCAAGCAATGAGGTGAAAACCAATTAAACAAGAAATTTTACACCATAAGAAGTCCCGAAGTAGCTTGGTGAGCCGATTGAACGAATTATGAGAAGGAAACCAACATGCGAAATAATAAACATGAGTAACGACAAGGATTTTGGTGTAAACTTAGAACTTACCAACTAGAGATAAGGTTTGGAAGACCATTTTGTAATTTTCTTCTCCACTCTGTTAAGAACATAATTCCATAAGGTGACAGAGTCACTATCTAAGGCAAAAGGAATGCCAAGAAATTTTAATTTCTCGCCATGACCAATCCATTTCTAGGGGTAGGACTTTAACCAATCTGGAGGAGGTAAACAACTCTATCGATAGCCCAAAGTTTTAGCCATTTGAATATTTGAGATAGATGCCAAGAAAAAGGTGTGAAGACACTCAAAGGTTGTTGCAATGTTCTTCTCCGATTTAGCAAGAGTAAGAAAGGAATAATCTGCAAAATACTCATTGATAAGTTGAGTCACATGATCCGGAAGAATAATCCCCTGAATATGGCCCTGCGTAGCTTGATGGGTGATTAGGTAACCCAGTGCATCAACAACAAGCACAAATAGCGTCGGCGCAAGAGGGCACCCCTGTGTGATAGAGAGGAAAATACCAATGGCAGTAGACTAGTAGCTATTAATGGTGAGTCGAGTAGAAACATTAGAAAAAAGCGTGCTACATTGGTTTGAAATAAATCTCCAAAACCCAGCACTTTAAGCATAGCCAGAATGAAAGGCCATTTAATGTGATCGTAAGCTTTCTTGAAATCAATCTTGAGGAAAAGAGGCTTATGTGAAGAAACATGTGCCCATTCCATGCCTTCCCAGACAACAATAAGATTATCCAGGATGTAGCAACCTTTGAAAAAACTAGTGTGCTCAGGCCGAATGATCTAAGGAAGGATATCCGTAATATGGAGATCCAATGCCTTGGCAAGAATTTTATAAGGCACATTCAATAGAGTGGTCGGATGCCAATTATTTATCTATTCAAGATTTCCTACTTTGGGAATGAACTTGATGTTGCCTTGATTGATAAAACTCCCTAGAGAATGGGTGCGAACAACTTCATTATAAACCTGAAACAAATCAAGACCGACAACGGATAAGGTTTCTTTGTTAAACTCTTTAAGAAATCCATCTAGACTTGGAGACTTGTCATCTGCAAGACAAAGCAAAGGTGCATGCAACTCATCCAAAGTGAGAGGGGCGTCAAAGCGGGTATGATCTCTAGATGTAAGTTTATTAGGCACAACATCAATACATTTCTGTAAAGTAGTAGCTAGCTCAATTGAATCCTCCTGAGCTTGAAATACCAGATGATAGTGCTTGAAAAAAGCATCAATGATCTCTGGGAGATCCATAAGATTTTGGTGAGAATCATAAATAGCCTTGATCTGTTGTCGAGCATGCTTGACCTGGAGGGATTTGAAAAATATTTTGGAGGCTTTATCTCCCAGCCTAAGCTAGTGAATTCTTGAGCAGATATGCGCACCACGGACCAAGTGAGATTCAATAAGTTTGAGCTTGTGGCGAATACTAGTGGCCTGGATCTGAAGGTGAGAGTCAAAAGGATTGGCCTCGAGAAATAGGGAGACCCGTCTAAATTATTTGTGTAGAGTTGATTCTTCCCATCTTCGAACCTTGGCAACCCGATTTCCGAACCGGTGGAGGAATCTTGTGGTACGGTGAATCGCCACCTCCTACCACAAAATCTAGCTGGTAGAAAATGGTGGATGTGGTTTCATATTCCAAATCTTGGTAATGAGAGAGATCACTCCATGATGACTCAACGGAGAAACCTTAAGAAATAATTGTGTTTTGGGCACCTTGGGAGGGTCCCCTACCAAACAACCTTAAATTTGATTGGATAGTGGTCTAACAAAAGCACCTCTAGCTAAACATTGGTAATGGAGGATCCTTGCGTGTCAAAATCAAAATAAGGTTGCTATGAAAGAAGTGCACGATCGAGGCATTTGAATACCTGATCATATCCTTCTTATAGATTGGTCCAAGTGAACCATGTTTGGTCTTTAAATTCATGTCATCATCTAAACAACGGATTAGAAAGGCCCCAATGGATGTTAAAGTAATACTAGGTCATACATTTACCGAGACACCAACACATAGGAAGGGAATCAATTTATCATTTGGATGCTCCACCATATTAAAGTTACCACACACCAACCAATAAGCAACAAGTAAGCTGTCACCTAACCAATTCCATAATGTTCTTTCGGGACCTTCATTAGGGGCATAAATATTGAGAATACCAAAAGAAAGATCATTAATACTCATAATCACCCACACAACTCTATTACTAGGGTCATGGACCGAGGTAGAAATAAATGCCAAAAAAATCGGCACAATGGAAATTTTAGCTCCACCTCTACCATCAATATGTTGAGTATGGAAATGCATAAAATCAGGGGAAATACATGTCAGAGTAGACTAAAGAAAAAAACTAGAAATCTTGATTTCATGTACACAAATCACATCTAAACTGCTAATTAACTAGGAAGCTAAATGAACAGAGAATTTTTGGGAGGGCTCTACCAGACCCCAAACATTCCATGACATGAAATTCATGAAAAAATAGACATATCAAATTCCCCCTTCCCGTCAGGAAATCCATCCTCTAAGTCAAAAATGGAAAAGTTGTTGGCAAGAAGAAACTGGTGTGAATCATTATGCTTAACATGAATGGAGCAGTGTTTGGCCCCATTTTCTCCCCATGCACCATGTGAAACCTCTCGAGGTGGACTGTGTGAACGTCGCATAGGAAGAGAAGTTGAAGCAACATTCCCAATATTCTCTAAATTAGAATGAACAACTTGGCTTTGCGAGGGCTTGGAAGGATTAGAAATATTCTAATTTATTGTAGAAAAAAGGAAGAACATATTATTCATTAAGAATTATATTATAATATTAAGGGAATAAAAGTTGTTGATCAACTTGAAAACACAAAATTTTATGAAGAGTTGTTTTATATGGGATTTTTGCTTTCTCGTGGTGGATTGTAGATAGATCCTAAGAAATTAATAGCTATTTTTTTAGCGGGTTTCATTGGGGAGCATGTATTAAAAAATAAACATCCACATGTTATAGATTGTTTAGAGGAATTCCATAAGTAAATTTAGTGGCATATGTGCACCTATTTTAAAAACAATAAAGGGTGATTCCAAAGAGTTTATTTAGACATAGGTAATGAATCATAGCTTTAAAATTTATTAGAAGAGAGTGATGGAATGTTGGTTCTGGCATTGGAAAATTTCAATATGGTATCCCTCAAGTTGACTTTGATGCTATTGGAAGAGTGGTTAGTGTAATTTTTAGTCAATAAGGTAATCCCATTTATTATTTTAGTGAGAAGTTAAATGAAATTAATAATAAATTATTCAGTTTATGATAAATATTTCTATGAGCTCTTTTAAGCATTATACAAGTGGAGTAACTTTTTCCTGCTCAAGGATTTTGTTTTATTCGTGAACCTTCAAGACTTGCAATTAAAAAGTTTCTTTGAAGTTACCCATTTGTTTCGAAAGATAGAAGTGGAAAGTCTAATAAAGTTGTTGATGCATTAAGTATATGTATTTTAATGAAATGAGAGTGGAAGTGGTTAGATTTGACTCCATGTGAGATTTATATGGGGAGGATTTGGATTATAGGGAAGTATGGGCAACATGTAAGATCTCGAATGACATGGATATGGCTTCATGATTTGATTATTTCATATAATAAGGTTTTTTTTTCAAAGGGTAATGTTTGAGCATGCCTCATGGTTCAACAAAGGGGAATGTGGTGAGAGAAAAACATAGTGGAAGTCTATCCAGTCACTTTACAATGGATAAAACATTGGTACAACTATGTGAGAGTTACTATTGGCTCTGGATTAGTGTAGATGTGAATAATTGTCTGAAAATTTATAGATTTTTCTAACATGTGAAAGGAAAAATCAAGAATACATGTATGTATCAGCCATTATAGATACCGAAAAGACTGTGGGAGGATGTGAGTATGGTTTGTTTTCTTAGGCTACCAAGAATTCAGGAAGGTAATGGATCTATCTATTTGTTTATAGATATATTTTCAAAAATGGCACACTTACGGCTTACAAAAGGTATTATAGATGTCACCCATGTTTATACTTTGTTCTTTAAGGAGCTAATAATATCATAGTTTTCTTAAAAGCGATGTCTCACATCAAGTTAAGATATTTTTGGGACAAATTTCCTAGGTCGAGTTTTATTTCAGCCCATCATCCCCAAATATATGGACAAATAGAGATTGTGAATAGAAGACTTAGGAAATTATTGAGATTCTTGGTTTGGAATAAGATAATGCAAGAATGCACTTTAGCACAAGTTGAGTTTTCTTATAAAAACTCAATAAAAATAATTACAACTAATTTTCCTCATCAAAATTTACATGGGTGAGTTGAGAAACACAATTGACATGGTGAAAAAAAGTTTTATAGTTGAATATTTTACTTAGTACATGCATGAGGTACACTAGCAAGTGAAAGAGAACTTGGACAAGTACACAGTGAGATACAAGAAGTATGTTGATATCAAGACAAAAGAACATACCTTTGGAGTTGGAGATCTAGTTTTAACTCACTTGAGAAAGGACAAGTTCCAAGGGGAACATATGACAATTTTAAATGGAAGAAGATAATACCTTGTAAGGTTTTGGGGATGTTTCCAATGAATGCAGAAGAAATTGATCTCCCAAAATGGATTGGTATCTCTTTAATATTCAATGGTTTTACCTCTACCATTACTATGAGGGACAAAAAAGTAAGAACAGTGCAGTTTCAAAAGTGTCAATGTTAGATTAGGTACAAGAATAGCTTAATAAGGTATGAGAGGAGGTGATAATGGTGATTGGTTCTAAAATCCTCAAGAAGACAAGAGGAAATGAATACAATGAGTATTTGGTAAAGTGGATAAACATGACAACTTAAGAGGCAATATGAATGGGTGAATATGAGGTTGCTAAATATGGAGTTTCGATCTAAGAGTTGATAGGACGTTCTTGAACAAGATATCATGGCCTATTTTACTTATCAAGTGTGTATGATGTAAGAGCCTCAGACCCACAAGTAATCTTGCATCACTCAAAATAAAGATATTTTAGTGTGCATGTGGTGGTGGCAAATTATCATCTTCTGGCATTATTTTGCATAGTGAACATGATCATTCTAGGCCAGAAGTACCGCAAAAGTCAATTGCCTAATAAATTACTTAATGGAGTGGTTTTAGTGATTTTCATAGTCAAAAGGAAATTTTCTTGGGAAAATGGTGAAAATGTCAATTTATGCAAGTGGCAATTACAAATTGTTAGATTGTATGAATTGGTGGTTTCATATACAACTATTGTGCATACAAATTAATGTCCAAAATAAAAAATGACAAGATTTTTGAATGTTTTCGATCCTCTTGGGAAGGTAGAGAGACACTAAATATTTTCATAATGTCAAATTGATTCTTTGGGGATCAATGATAGGTGCTTTTAGATGTGAAATATAGTTGGAATTGTGAGTAAGAAAGGGTAAAACAAGAGAAGAATTCAATTGGATAAAATAATCAGAGAGAGCTTGTAAAGGAGCGGTATTTTTTTCTATGTCCATGATAGTGCAGTGTTATAGCATAGTTTTTCAAAGGGACTGTAGTAATCATATTATTGTGTTTGAATAAATAAATCAAGTGTGTGTGTGTGTGTGTGTGTGTGTGTGTGTGTGTGTGTGTGTGTGTGTGTGTGTGTGTGTGTGTGTGTGTGTGTGTGTGTTATGTTTTGTGATGTTGATGATTGATGCTCCTCATTGACGGTATGATTTGACCCCTTTTTTGACACTATGTAACTACAATTATTGTCCCAAGTTTTGTGAAACCCTCGTATGTGTATTTTTGGTAATTCCATGTAGTTATAGTATGCTTATGTTATGAGTACTATTGTGTTAGGCGTACGTGTGTGACAACTACCATGTTATGTGGATTGTGTATGTTCCTTCCTTGGTTTGGTTGAGTTCTTGTGATGTGATACAGTCGTAGAAGTATGTAGAGATATGTCATGTGGACCATTAGTGTTGTGTTTGGCCCTTGTGTGATATTATATTGTAAGTTTCTCATCAACACCCAAAAAAATAAATAAATCGATTAAAATCGTAAAAAATGAATATTAAGGGCTTGAGTTTTAGTTATACTTTCAAAGGAAAAGACTAAGTGACAATGTAAAAGAGAGTTACCAATCTTCACAGAACATTAAAATTTAAGATATTGCCAAATTTAGTTTGCTTCCTTATGGTCAGGTTGTACCAACAAGTTGATTTGTTAAACAACATTTGTCTTTTTTTAACTTTCTTACCTACCTACCCTTCGAGCTTTGGCATTAAGTCACATCAAGGATGATGTTATTATAAGGGGAGGGAGATGTAGTTCCCAGAAAACAACCCAATAAAAAATTTAAAAAATGGAAATGCAGTAGTGTCAAGAGATTTATGGCGAGTGGTTGGAGGTGGCGTGAAGGCATGGGCAACCTATGAAGCACATGGGCAGGGCAGTGGTTGGATCAGTGATGTATCAGAGGAGACGTGTGGGGGGAGAAGACATGGATTTTTCATATGTTGTAATTGAGAATGCAGTCTGCAGGTGTGAAGCTTGACTCCACAACTTTTATTAGCATTTCCCTTAACCTGCGTGACCTCCTAACTCGTTCTAAAACAAGTGATTTGAAAACCATTTTGTGCATCCACAATGGATAAAGGATAGAATATTGTTGTCATATGTAATTGTAAATGCTCAGGTAAATAGAATACAAAATGTGGAAGCATAAAACAAGCGCGTGAACTATTTGGTAGAATGCCTCTAAGAAATTTTTCTCATCAGCAAGGATGATTGCTCGCTTAGCAGAAAATGGATTTTTTTAAAATACTTTAGAAATTTTCAAGCAAAGAAAACTGACATGTGTAAATCCAAACTCCATAAGATGTTTCATCATTCTTCCTCCCTATCGTGCCTCCAAACATGAAAAATTAAAATGGAGTGAAGATATTACTTTTATAGCTCCACACCTTCATAGAATAATTGAATTCTTTCAAACAAGGTAGTTTTTCTTGCTTGATGTTGATGTAGAAGATGTGTGCGGTGACAGGCTTGTATATAGAGCATGAGAGCATGGAGGATGCACATGAAATGTTTTGTAAAATGCCTTAAAGTAATTACGACTTTGTAGAACGCCATTGTTGTTGGTTATATAGAAAATGAGCTATTGAAAATGACCATTCCAACAACCTTTCTGATTGACCCAAACTGGGAGTTTTGGAATAGGTACGTGCATCCATCACGATTATATAAAAAAATTGTTTCTTTGGCAGTTTGTGTGGTCTAAATGGCCCCGGTGGTTAGATATGCAAGATGTGGATGCATTGACAAGGCAAGTGAGATGTTTGATAGCATGCTTCAAGGATATGTGGAGCCGTAGACTACTGTGTTTGTTTCTGTTATGGAAATGGCTGCAACAACTATCAAGCTAGTGTGATTAGAAGGTCTATAGCCCTATTCCACAACCTATGCCAACACACAACCCCTATTACATTTTCTTCCCTTAGGCATTTCATCCAATCCTGCACATATAGTTTTTATAGGTGGGTGTCATGTATTACTGGTGGAACAACCCTGGTAGATATGTATGCAAAATGTGAACATAGATAAGGCGTGAAGTGCTTGGAAAATTCTTGGTTTTGTTTTTAACAAAAAAAGTGTCTTCTCATGGAATTCTATAGTTACAAGTTATGCACAAATGGGTTTGTTGAAAGACCATATGGGAATCAAATCAGATGCCATTGAGAGTGTCAAAGCCAAGTCATGCATCCTTTGTGATCATTTTTACCTGTGTGAAAATCGAGGATTTTTTTGATGAGATATGGTTGCAAATCATAAAACTTGTGGATGCAAGAGAACTATTTGTTTGAAAATTCCTCAACAAAATGTGAGATCTCAATCATCTGTGACAATTGGGTATGCTAAAAGAAATTTATCGCCTTCTGGAATGCGGATGAACCCGCCATACAATGCAGACACTAGTATTTCCAGACATGGTTTATCTCTCGTAATCTCTCATAATTTTTGTTCTTTAGATTTTCTTTTGCAACGGAATAAAATCCTAAACCATAGGATTTTTTCGTACATTTGATTGTATTAAATAAAATTGTTTTAAACATTAAAATGTTCTATCGTAACTTACAAAATGCAATATTACTTGGTAGACAATGAACTTAAACCCTCACTTTGTGATGATCTAGAAAACTACCGAACCAAACCAGATGGTTACAATACCTTTTATTGATAAGTTAAGGTTGAGTTCCTTGTAAATATGTTAACCGTTCTCTTGTTAAAACCAGTAAATTATGATTTTCGAAGACTCGCAAAACAACATTTGTAAATCTGGAAAAGAGATGTTAAGTTTATTTTGTATTCCTTGTTATGTGAGGAGTCACTTCAACACTTAGACCAACCTTGATTGATCATTTGTGCTCTTTTTGATGCTCCTCTAGGAGCCCTGTTACCTTGTGTTGCACTTTTAGGAAGCTTGTTAAAATTGAAAAGTTGGGTTTCCTATCGGCTCACCTTTTGAACCCTGAACAACGAAATGTTTTCCTGCCTTCGCAACCCTCTAGTATTTTCACTAAAAAAATTCTTGGAACCTTCAGTTTGGAAAAAAAATGCATGCTTGGCTAGTTTGGCAAGGGGGTTTTGTAGGCCTCTAGCCACTGTTGACTAAGTTAAATTAGATTGATTACGACCGGTGGCTCCAGAAACCTACCTGCCAATTGAAAACCGTTCGCTCGTTCAAATTATGCCAATTCATGTGAATTCTTGGTATATAGGAGGACACGTAGAAAGTTACTTGATATGTGTTTACTCATCGGAAGACCACTTTTGATCATGGTTTATTATCCTCCGAGCCTAAATTGAGCGTTGTTGCAACTAGCAAGAAAATGAAAAAGAAAGTTGTAGGACACTAGTCAAGTTAGCAAACCATCATGTAAACTTATTAACACTTTTAAATAACTGTTTGAAACTCTATCTTGTGGCTTGGAGTGTGTAATTTGACTTTTGGGAAAATAGTGTGTCTCTCTCTTCATAATCTCTTTCTCTCTGTCTCTCATTGGTTAAGAAATGAAGTAAAATGAAATGGAATAAATATGTGTTTCTAACCCTCTCCATTAGAATGCAAATTATCATTATGTAAATGGGAAACTAAAAACATTAATGGTGCTAGATCTAGGTGGATGCCATGCCAGCGATTTATTGTTGATTTCATGCTCACATGGTTTTGCAGGATGCAAGTAAGATGGTGAAGCGGTGTGGGTGTGATTCATTGTATATTGTTAGATTTTATGTATGTTAATGGAAAAAAATTTGTATGTGTTCTTATGTTATAGTAAATTTATTTATTGAAATTTAGAAATATGAGTGAGATACTAGTGTTAGGGGTGATTTGGGATACGTGCATTTAACTATATGTGTTATTTTGATCCAAATTTTCATATAGTAAAAATGGGGTTGGATATATATGTTAAGTGAAATGGTAGAGGATTGTTCACATTTTACGGAGTATTGAAGGGTGTATTGGTGAAGTTCTATAACATTTTTGTAGATGCTAGTGTTTAAGGGAAAAGTTCATCTAAATATGGGTGTTGTTTGATTCCAAGTTTAGTATTATAAAAGTTGGATATTGTGTTAAACTAAATTAAACTTAATAACTTATAGTGAAACTACATTGTGTGATTAATGATTGAATAATTGGGTTGTATTTCTTACTTTGAAAATGTAATAAAGAAATCTAATGAACCAGTCAACTCTAGTATAAAATTCATGCATAACTATTCTTCCTATGTGATCCTTGTAACATAGAAAACTAAAACCTTAGAATGAGTGTACACCTTCATACTCGATGACACCATCTAGCTTAAGTAAATTAGATCCCTTGTTTGAATTTATCACCATTTCCTGTATGTTTAGCAGCATCATCGTGAACCCGTCACTTAAGAACGATATGATCAAACATTATCTAGAGTATGTGTTTCCCCTCCTAGGTTTTGAAATCATGTGTGTAATAAGGCGAATGTGATTTTCTTAAGGTAGTACTCTATGGGTAGCCAAACCCCAAACATAAAGTAAGACCCTCTTGGTCGGGCACACATGTAAAGTGAAGGGTGTAGGTGGCGAAGATCACTAACCTTGGAAGTCACATGTATGAGTTGGGACCATAATGAACTCGATACCCAATTTCTATTATCATTTGACTTCTATGATGCAATACTAAGAGTTATTTGTGAAACTTAACCTCATTTTAATTTATGATTTGTTTGTGGGAATGTAACCATAATTGGTGTGCTAGGAGAAAAGTGAATTCTAGATCATTCTTATAATGTGTTTAAACAATTTTGTAGCGAGGGACTAAATCCACAACATGTGATTCCTAATGTGAACTATAGTCATTTTGATAATGGAGTATTCCCTTTGTTCCCCACCCTTCCTAGTGCGTAATGGATGTACATTGTGAAACTAGGTGACCATGTTTTGGGGCATTCCCCTAGGACAAGAGCTAGTGGGCTCACGAGCATGCAAATGTCCTTATTATCAAATGGGTTACTCAACATACTTCAAAACACTAACTAAATCAAATTAAGTGAAATCATTTTATGATGAATGTAAATGATTCAAAAATTCCTATACTTTAGATACCTACACATGAGAATACTAAGTGTGAATTCCCTTTAACCCCCTCTCAAACAATAGTGTCAGCTTGACAAGAAGTGTCGAATGTACCTAGAGTTACAAGATGATTTTTGAGATAAGGGTGTTCAATCACTCTTGTTGTGACCTTAGTAAGGTGGGTAAAAAAAATTATAATTGAATGTCTCCTAATATCATGCATCTAATACTTGTTGCCCATAAATCCAAATTTGGTTACGTGTGAAATAATACACGTTAGTGCCTTGATGACTAAGCAATGTAGTGAAGTAGATAAGATACATGGTTAGTTGTTATAACGTAAAACAAAATAGACTAACCTTAGAACTTAAATTCTAATATGAAAAGAATGTGTAATCTACCTACTATTAACTCAATTAACTCCCTTCGCTTCATAAAAACCTTCCTTTTTGCAACTAAGATAAGGGTAAGTGCACCAAGTTGGGGGGCCAAAAGGGGGTCTTAAGTGGATGCATTTTTCTAGAAAAAAAAACTTCAACTTGTACGAGTTTTTTGAAGTAGTTACACTCAAAATTGGAATATATTGTAGAAATATGAATCGTAGAATTTTAATTCTAGTTTCTAAGCTACTAAATTTTATTGAAAACGGATTATTTTAAGTGGGTCAAACAACTAAAATACAAACAAATGCTCCCGTTTTTGTTAAAAAAACATAATATAATGACTTTCGTGCCCCCCACACTTTTTCGAGTACCATTTAGTATTTTTGAAAACCCTTTGGTAGAAAGATAGCTAGGAGCATCGAGTTTGGGCTCCAAATTTTTTTAGATTTTTTTAGTAAATATTTTTTTATTTATGATTTTTCTAGTACAAAAATTTTATGTTTTGAAAAATAACGAATCTCCGACCTTGCCCCCCACCCCTAACTACCTCAAAATATATTGAAAAATAGATTTTTTTTTTTGAATATGTATAGAATTATGTCTAGTTTGGGCTAGTATAATTTTTTAAAAAAATTTGATCACCCAAAAACAGATACACCATGAAAGATAGACATATTTGCACTTCAAAAAATAGCTATAAAAAGGCATAGTTAGAAAATAAATAATATGGAAACCTTATATTAGTCAGAAAATTTGAAAATTTATATTTTTAGAAAGAAGAGACTCTACTCTACATCGTGGTATAATTTTTTTAAAATGGATCGATTGTTTTATTTTGATTTATCATAGAGGAAGTGGCATTTTTACATTTTCTTGTAAAAACACGTTGTTTGTTGTGTTTGTGCAGGTCCATGCCTTAGGCTTGGGGATCCAAACCGGATCCCAAGCCTTGAGGCATGGCTTGGGAAAAGAGAAAACACAAAATGCATACGTGCTACATAATGTGTATGCGTTCTGTGTAGCATAAACATTATGCATGCTTTTAACATGCTTCTATGTACATAAATAAATGTTTAAGTATGTCAAACATTTATATTTTATTATAAATGTTTGACATACTTTAAATTTATTTATGTAAATATAAGAAATTAGGGTCACTCTGCACCTTATGGAATTAGTCTCACAGCTCCATGAGGCATGGTTTAGGAGGTAGTTTTTTAAAGTATAATTTGGTCAGTACATAGGTAATTTTTCAGGATTTCAGCATTCAGCCTAAATCTTTTAGCATTTAACTTCTACAATTGAAACCCTAAACCATAGGCCATAAACCTAAACACTAAACTATAAACCTTGAGCCCTAAACCCTAAACCCTAAACCCTAAACCCTAGACCTTTAACCATGATCCCTAGACCCTAAAACCTAAACCCTAAACCTTAAACATTCAGCCCTTACCTGTGAGCCCTAAACCCTGAGCCTTAAGCCCTAAACCCTAAGCCATAAGCCTTAAACCCTAAACCATGAACCATGAGCCCTAAATGCTAAACCCTAAACCATGAATCGTAAAAACTAAATCCTAAACCCTAAACCTAGACCCCTAAACCCTAAATGTTAAACAGTGAATCCTAAACCTTAAACCCTCAGCCTTGAACCCTATAACCTTATCCTTGAGCCCTAAAATATAAACCCTAAACCCTAGACAATATACCCTAAACCCTAAGCCCTAAAACCTAAACACTAAACCCTAAAACCTAAACCTTAAACCTCGAGCCCTAAACAATAAACCCTAAACCTTAATCCCTAAACATTAAATCCTAAACCATAAACCCTAAACCTTAATCCCTAAACATTAAATCCTAAACCATAAACCCTAAACCTTAATCCCTAAACATTAAATCCTAAACCCTAAACCCTGAACCATAAACCATAAACCCTAAAACCTGAACTGTAAACCATAAACCCTTATCCCTAAACACTAAATCATTAACCTGAAACCCTAAACCCTAAACCCTAAACCTTAAAACCTAAACCCTAAATTCTTAACCTCAATCCGTAAACCCTAACCATAAACACTAAACCCTAAACCCTAAACCCTAAACCTAAAACCTAAATCCTAAACCATAACCCTGAACCCTGAACCTTGAACCCTAAACCCGAAACCTTAAACCATGAACCATGAGCCCTAAACCCTAAACCCCAAACCATATTTCATCAATATTTCCTAGTCTCGTGCCTAGAACCATCATTGAGTCTGCTTATAGAACTACCTTGTTTATGAGAGGTGGGACAAGTAACTAAATGGATATGACATCTACCTTGTGCCTTGTAATGCATATATTACACATCTCTTCCAAACTTGTTTCTCCCCACATATACTTGTGCTCTTGAATGTAAATTTATTCACACTCTGAAACAAATTTCACATTTCTCATATTTCCATGTATGGTATTATGCAAGCCAGGATGACCCATTGGAAGTTGGAAAAAATAACCATCACAACAAAAAAATTAATCTTAAAGGAAACAAAAGAAACATAGAGAATATATCAATGCAAAGGTGTAGGATCATAATTGAATTTCCTGTAGTATCCTCTCCTCCGGAGAAAGATAAAGTTTAAGTGTTCTACTGGAATGGATAGTAAATTTGATATAACTTCCTAAAGTGTTCAAAATAAGCATAGAAATAGGGGAATGGCTAAGAACACTAAGGGGTTATCAATCGCCCAGTAAATCTTTCTTGTTTAGTTCTAAATGGGAGTTACCTGGCCTACGACTTAGTGACCTTCCATTCATTGATAATTCCTTATATGATAAACCCATGGATGTTTTCAAAATCCCCTGAACAAAAAGATAGGGGTAGTCATCAATCCTAGTGAAGGGTGTGATGTGATTTCCAAGCAACTTGAAATTCATATAGATTTAGAGGTCATAACATGAATTTACAAATATCTCTATCATTATAAATGGAAGCCAAGTAACAGTGTCTCCCTGTACATCCAAGGATTGAGGACTACTAGGGTCTTTGGAAGGATTGGACAATCAGGAATATGACATTTCCCTCCTTCAAAATATCAACAGATGAAAAACATCAAATTTTTATGACTCTCTTTGAATGTTTTGCCTACAAATTCGATGAACCCTGAACTTTGTGACATAAACCCTTAACCCTTAACCATGAGACCTAAACCCTAAACCCTAGAACCAAAATAATAAATCCTAAACCCTAAAAACTAAATACTAAACCCTAAAACCTAAACCCTAAACCCTTGACCCTCCCTACATAATGACCCTAGACCATAAACCCTCAGCCCTAAGCCCTAAACCCTAAATACTAAATCCAGAGCCCCGAGCTCTAACCCCCAAACCTTAAACCAGTAACTCTAAACCCCAAACCTTAATCCATAAACCATGAACCATGAACCCTAAACCCTAATCCCTAAACCATAAACCCTAAACCTTAATCCTTGAACCCTACACCCTAATCCTTGAGCCCTAAACCCTAAACCTTAAACCCTGAGCCCTAAACCCTAAATCTAGAGCCCCGATCTCTAACCCCTAAACCTTAAACCCGTAACTAACCCCTAAACCTTAAACCCGTAACTCTGAACCCCAAATCCTGAGTCATAAACCTTAAACCATGCACCCTAACCCCTAAACCCTAAACCTTGAGCCTTGAGCCCTAAACCGTAAACCCTAAACCTTAAGCCCTAAATGTTAAATCCTAAAGGTCCCTAAACCCTAAACCCTAAAAACTAAATGATAAACCCTAAACCCTGACCCCTAAACCCTAAACTCTAACCCCAAGCACTAAACGCTAATATAATATCCCCTTTTCTATGCCTAAGGCTAAGGGTCAAGTTGAGTCCAAGTCGGGTCATACCCAAGGGGATGCGGACGCTGGGGGCTACTGAGAAGAGGCTGCATGGTATTAATAGTTGTGTTTGGCATTTGGGGGTCACTTTGGACCTTGGTGACTTAAACGGGAAAAAGTAACTTTAATTACTTTTAATTTATTGACCCCTTTGTAGAATGAAACGCGACTTGGTCTATTAGGGCTCTTTTGCCTTGGAAAGTATATAAGGAGTCAGGGGAGAAAGAGACGACACTTTTTTAATACATTTTATTGACCCCTTTCTCGTGCAGCTGTTGTTGTTACGTTTCGACATATTTTGGAGTGAAATCCCATAGGGACCCTAGCTTCGGTGGTGAGAGACCCATCCCTAGCTAGTAGGGCATTCTTCGGTAGTGAGAGATCTACCCTAGTCTATCATTTTGGAGCCATTTTCTGGGCTGTGTACAGAGATCTTATCTGAGGTTTCAAAAACATATTTTGGGGGTTTTTGGGGTGTTTGGGGAAGACAAGAAGAGGGGCCCATATCAGATTAACGGTAGCATTTTGGGCTGGGCGTGGCAGCATGATGAGGCGCGTCCATCATTTTCTGACCCCTGTCCAAGTGTGGCGACCTCCAGCCTCTATTTGTGGGTTTTTCTAGTCGATTGTTTCAGATCTGAAGGTGGAAATATTATTTCCTTTATCTACTAATTTTTATTACCATATACCCTTAATTTCTGCTCTGGTATTTGGAGAGTTACGAGCCTCTGAAGTTTCCAGCTATCTAGGGCACGTTGTGCTTTATCTGGCAGCATTGTAATTTATGTAAAACTCCAAAATAGTGTTATTATGTCCTTATAATAATATCAAGCTCTATTTAAATTTTCAAGTATTTCGGGTGGACATTTTGGCAAATGTTAAGTTTCTTTAGTTTGTTGTCCCAGCTGTAAAAATTTGGTAAAATCAGTATTTCATGTGGCAATAAATTTTCATTATTTTACGCATTTTTAAATAGTATCCCACAAGGGATATTTTAGTGGTATCAGAGTTGTTGTTCCTCCATCCTGTGTGGGTTAAATATGGTACCATGGAAAGATCTCAAAGGGTTTTTTATGAAGGAAATGTTCACCAACATGGTGAAACGTCAAGAAGCAACTAACCTTTATTTGAGTCACCTCACTCAGAATGTGAATAAAAGTAGATCTAGGGAAAATAAGGAACATGGTGAGAACAGTGATAAAGGGTGGCCAATAAAGATGATTGATGAGGATTCTTGTTGGAGCAAGTACCAATCTTTGAGTAGGGATTTTAGAGATAATATGCCATTTCTAGATTATTGCATGATGAAGATTGGTAGCAAGCCCAAACGAGGTCATCATATGCCGGTACTTGAATCACAAAAGAAATCATTTGTAGAAGAAGCTTCTAAACAAAAGGGTATGATTTCCATTGAGAAAAATAATTGCATTGGTGAAACCTTGCTTGTTAGAGAAATTATTCCAGCTCAGGAGAAGAAACTTGTTTATGCAAGCAAGGAGGATGTAATGGAAACTCTTAAAAAGTGTGAGGAAGGGAATAGTAGAGCTAGAGGTGTTAGGTTGATAGCGACTCAAGCAAGACAACACATACAAGAGTTTGAGGAAACGATGAGGGAAATTGATGCAAGGAAGACTACACCCCTGAAAGAAGAATCTATGGAGCAGCTGGCACATGAGGAGGAACCTCACATGGACACTAGTGTAAAATTGCAGCCTGCTTTAATTTCCAAACCAGCAACTTTTGATCAGCTTTCAGATACTTTCAACAGGCACTCAGGCAACAATGTTGGGGGCAGCTAAACATATGTCTACCTTGAACACATGGAGCACATTGATGGCATTGAAAGGTATGAAAAAATATGGTTGGTTGGTTGCAAAACTGAAAAAGATATTTCAATCCAAAAGGTACTTATCAATCCTCCAAAGAATAAGTTATTATCATATGGGATGGATTTACCAAGCAGTAATGAGCATAAAATTGTGAAAGGTGTTGATTCTTGTTCCACTTATTCTCCATCTAAAATCATGAATCACAATAGGGATGGTGTTGTTTTGAATGTTTCTAAAGCAACGATAGAAGGTGAACCTCTTGATAATCTTCTTTATGAGGAGATACAAGAGAAGCAAAGATGGAAGACCTTACATGATACAAGGGCTCAGGGGCATTATAAGCTATAGGATCCTAGTAATATGTGGCAGTTATCTAAAACTATCAATTCTGATGTTGAAAACTTTGTGACTGATTTCATTAGCCAAAGAAGGAATTCAAATTTGTCTTTTGGGATTACAAGTATTGGCAAGCATGTTTTCTTCATTGGAGACTCCGGTGATAGAAGGGAGAGTACCTCTCAAGGTAATAGCATTGGTTTTCTGATTGCAAAAAGGGGTAGGAGAATATTTTTTAATCATCTTCAGCCTGCTAGACTGTGTATAACAACAGTCATAATAAGAGGATAAAATAGCAATATGGGAAAACAGGGGAAAAGAGGTGAGAGTGGACATTCGAGGAAGTGGCCTCCCCATTCTTTTGTCGGGCCTTTGGGGCTTCACAAACCATTTTCTTGAAGAATCCGGAAGTTAACCAAGCACAACAGCCCGTAGATATGTTGGATGAGGATTCTTGATGGGAGACGTACCAGACCTCAAGTGAAGGCCTTCATAACAACATCTCAGTCCAGGAATATGGTGAAATGAAGTTTGGTAGTAGACCCAAAAGAGATTAGCAGACACAGGTACCATAGATGCAAAGGAGGTTGGGACAGATTTCTATTCCACATTTCGATGGTTCTAAGAACTGTACTGCATAGTCTTGGGTGTAGAAGTCGAAGACATACTCCGACTCAAATCCTATGCGCAAGGAAGATGCAATTAATTTTGCAAGCTCGCATCCTGAGGGAGATGCTCATGATTGGTGGCATCATGGGCTGATTACCCAGGGACACATACACATTATGACTCATGCATAGTTCGCACAGAGGCTGGTGAGTAGATTTGATAGGAGGGACCTTGACAGGTATTTCAAGGAGTGGACTCATTTGAGACAAACCGGTCCCCTGGATCAGTACATCGCAAATTTTCAGAGATTACCAGTCATGGTACCTGATGTCATGGAGAGGAGGTTGATTTCGTTGTTCATAGCAGGTTTAACTGATGCTTTCACTAGATTTGTGAATGCATTTGAACCTTCTTATTTACATGGGGCTGTTAGGAAAGCTCGGGACTTGGAGTTATCCACTCCAAAACCGAGGGCTCCACCTCACCTTCAGCAAAGGGAACCTCCATCTGGATCAGACGAATGTCAGCAAAGGGAGCCTCCACCGAGGCAGGAGGTGGTTAAAAATCCAATCATTTCTCGAGAACACAGAGATGAGTTGAGGCGAAAGAAACTATGTTTCGATTGCCACACACCTTGGATTCCAGGACATGATTGTAGAGGTAGAGGGAAGGCTCAATTCATTGAAGTCTTCAAGGAGAGCAAGGGTGACAGAGGTGAGGAGTTAGAGACTCGTGAGATGGATGATGGAGATGGGGTTGCGTTGGATAGTGTTGATGTGGGGCAGGAGGAGAAGACTCTTCCTCAGGAGATTATAGCTGCATTGCCTAGTACTCTGATGTACAAGGCATTTAGGATTAGAGGAGTTATGCAGGGTCAGCGTGTTGGGGTACTCATTGATAGCGGGGAAACCCACAACTATATTGATGCCTCATTGGTTGAGAGGCGAGGACTACAGACAGAGGATTTTGAGGGCCTCAACGGGGTTTTAGCCAATGGAAATTCTTCGAGCAGCACACGGCGGGTTCCCCAAGTGAGCATCACGATGGGTAACTATACAGTTACTAATGATTTCCACGTTGTTGGAATGGGAGTGACCAAAATAGCACTGGGAATGCAGTGGCTCCACTCTCTTGGAGCACCAAGGATGGTTATGGCTGAGGGGATGGAGAGGACAATTTGGTATGGTGAGGAGTTTTATTATTGCAGATCAATGTGGAGTATGATGGATGTAGGTGTGGCCAGCAATGTTGCACATGAGACTGTTACTGAGGTCGGGATTATAGGTTCAGATCATCCGAGCTTATCATTATGTTGGTTATCTAAAGTTTCGGTAGACTGGAGACCTCATTTGTTTGTTGAGTACTCCAAGAACCGACACATTGGTGAGATTCTGGATGGTCACATACAGGATGACAGCTACAGATTTGAGGATGAGATGATCTTCTATCAGGGAAGATTGAGCCTTGTGTCAAATTCATGGTTGAGGATGGAGATATTGCGACATGTGCATTGTCCTTCCATGACTGGGCATTTGAGCTGTGATGAGACCTACAGGTTCATGTCAAAGAGGTTCATATGGCACAGGTTGAGGGAAGATATCCCTAAATTTATACAGGCATATACGGTTTGTCACTGTGACAAGTCAAAACCTGCGGGTTCATCATTTTTTGAATTGACATTGGATAACACTCCTATGTATTTTACAGCTTCTATGCCCAGTGAGCACTTCACCCATGTGTTAGTCAGTGGAGAGACGTATTTGACTCATGGTTATTTAGTAGGTTCATGTTCAGCGCAGGAGGTGGACTATGTGGAGCTGATATTGCCAGTTGACTGTCTACTGAAGTCTTGGGACTTTCCCTCCATGGGAAACATTGAGATACATTATGAGGAGCCTTGCTCTCATACGAGTGCATGTCATGTGGGAGAGTTAGCACAATTTACATGTATATAGGTTATTCCACAGGTGGATTCATGGGACTCTACAGGACCCAGAATGAACTTTCATACCCAGGAGTCGATTGGAGAGGTAGTGAGTGATCACATGATGATAGCGTTGCATCGGTAGGGCTTGGATATATTAGCACTTTCTGTGTGGGTACTAGGGGATGGGTACCAAGGGAGAGTTGGTGTGGACATCATACTACTTTAAGAGAAACATTGTTCTCCACACAGCATGGAGAGCATGATCACTACATGGGGTGTCTTGGTTACTTCACATCACACCGATCATCAGTTGACTACAGGGCGAGGTGGAGAAACTTGCAGCATGGTATTCAGCACAACAGGATAATGCTTGGGGTCAAGCATTTCTTGAGAAGAGAGGATTGTAATGTCCCCTTTTATACGCCTAAGGCTAAGGGTCAAGTCGAGTTCAAGTCGGGTCATACCCAAGGGGCTACGGACGCTGGGGGATATTGTGAAGGTGTAATGTCCCCTTTTCCCTACGCCAAAGGCCTAAGGGTTAAGGGAGTCCAAGCCTGGGTCATATCCAAGGGGAAGGGGACGCTGGGGGCTACTAAGAAGGGGCCACATGGTATTAATAATCATGTTTGGCATTTGGGGGGTCACTTTGGACCTTAGTGACTAAAATGGGAAAAAGTAACTTTAGTTACTTTTATTTTATTGACCCCTCCATGGAATGAAACACGACTTGGTCTATTGGGGCTCTTTTGCCTTGGAAAGTATATAAGGAGCCGGGGGAGACAGAGAAGGCACACTTTTGCATATACATTTTATTGACCCCTTCTTGTGTAGCTACTGTTGTTACGTTTCGATAGCTTGTGGAGTCAAATCCCACAAGGACCCTATCTTCGGTGGTGAGAGACCCGTCCCTAGCTAGGAGGCCATTCTTCGGCAGTGAGAGATCTATCCTAGTCTGTCATTTTGGAGCCGTTTCTAGGCATCGTCCCGGTATAGAGATCATTAACCAAGGTTCCAGAGGACGACTTGCAGATTTTTGGGGGCATTTGAAGAAGCATAATCAATGGGCTTCCGGAAGATTCACGACAGCATTCAAGGGGCATGATAACCAAGGCGCATCTGTCAGATTTCTACGGCAGCCTTTTGGGCTTAGGCATGGGGAAGAGCAGAGGGGCGTTGATTCACGGCGCTGGGCGTCCATTGAAGGCATTTTACTGACCCCTCTTCCAAGCGAGGCGACCTGCAGATGACCTTTCCATATTGGGGGCAACCTTTTTTAGAGGGTCTTCTAGTCAGCCATTCCCAGATTTGAAGGTGGAAATACTATTTCTTATATATGTCATTGTTATTTCCAAAAGACCCTTATTTTCTGCTCTGGTATTTGGAGAGTTACGAGCCTCTGTAGTTTTCCCACTGTCTAGGGCACGCTGTGCTTTTTGCTGGCAGCAGTTTAATATCTGTAAAAAGTCCAGAGACAGTTTCCTTATGTCCTTTATAATAATATCAAGCTCTATTTAAATTTTCAAGTGTTTTGGGTGGACTTTTGGCAAATATTAAGTTTCTTTAGTTCTCTGTCCCAACTGTTAAAATCTGGAAAAATCAGTATTTTATGTGGCTTCAAATTTTCATTATTTTACGCATTTTTAAATAGTATCCCACAAGGGATATTTTAGTTAAACCCTAAACCCTAAACCATAAGCCCTAAACACTAAACCCTAAACACTGAACTCTACGACCTAAACCCTTAACCCTAAAACCTAAACCCTAAACCTCGAGCCTTAAACCCTAAACCCTGAACTCTTTGCCCTAAACCATGAACCCTGACCTTTAAACCTTAAACCCTAAACCCTGAGCCCTAAATCCTCAACCGTAAGCCTTAAACCCTAAACCCTAAGCCCTAAACCCTAAACTCTAAGCCCTAAATCCTAAACCCTAAACCCTAAAACCTAAACCTTAACCCCTAAACCCCAAACCTTGACCCCTAAACCCTAAACCTTGAGCCCTGAACCCTAAACCCTAAGCCCTAAGCCAAAACCCTAAACCTTGAACCCTTAAACATAAACCCTAAACCCTAAAAACTAAACCCTAAGCCCTAAACCCTGAACCCTCAACTCTCAACCCTAAACCCTAAACCCTGATCCCTAAACCCTAAACCATGAACCATTTGCCCTAAACCTTGAACCCTTACCTTTAAACCTTAAACCCTAACTCCTAAACCCTGAACCATAAACCCTAAATCCTCAACCTTAAACCTTAAACCCTAACTCCTAAACCCTAAATCCTCAACCCTAAACCTTAAACCCTAAGTCCTAAATCCTAAAACCTATACCATAAACCATAAGCCCTAAACCCTAAACTCTAAACCCTAACCCCTAAACCCTAAACCTTGATCCCTAAACGCTAAACCCTAAGCCCTGAACCCTAGGCCCTAAGCCATAAGCCCTAAGATAAAACCCTAAACCTTGAACCCTCAAACATAAACCCTAAACCCTAAACCCTACAAACTAAACCCTAAAACCTGAACCATGAACCCTCAACTCTCAACCTTAAACCCTCAACCCTGATCCCTAAACCCTAAACCTTGAACCTTGAGCCATAAACCCTAAACCCTCAACATTGACCCCTAAACCCTAAACCTTGAACCTTGAGCCCTAAACCCTAAACCCTCAACCCTTAACCTTGAGCCATAAACCCTAAAATCTAAACCCTAAACTATGAACCCTAAACCCCGAGCTCTAAACCCTAAACCCTAAAATATGAACCGTGAGCCCTAAACACTAAACCCTAAACCCTAAACCTTGAGTCCTTAAACACATGAACCCTGAGCTCTAAACCCTAAACTCTTAAACCCTAAACCCTAAACCCTAAACCCTAAATCATAAACCATGACACAAAGAAAAGTCCTAATAAGGATCATTTAGTGTGTTTCAATGTGTAGGGAATAGTGTCTAAGATGATTGATAAAATTATTTAGATTTGATGCAGAGATTACTTCCTTCTGAAGGCCTTAAAAGGCCCTTTTTGGTCATTTTGTAGATAACTGAACACTCTTCAAAAAAAGCTAAAATGAGTTATTCATATCACCTGAGGTATCAAGGACCATCATGTGTGAAGTATTAATGCATCATTTGTCTCCATGAGAGACATATGAGAAAAAACATGTATGAGAATTGTGAATTTGATTTTAAGAAAGGATAATTTTAGAGCTAGGAAAGGTCAGTGGATGATATTTATATGGAGCACCATGTTTCTAAGAATGAAAAATCATCTAAGTTTACTTGATGCAATTCACTTAGTACTATTCGTAAAAACTCATTCAACTCCTAGTAGTGTGAACAAAAATTAAGGAGGAGGCACATTATAATCACCTCATTTTGGCCATAGGATAGGAATCCCATTCAGGGAGCAATCCTCTATCTACAAAGTGAGGATCTCTTTTTAGTAAGAAGTAGACAAACATCATAGAGTTCATTCATGGTCACTAAAGTGAATTATGGACCAAATTTAAAAATTAGTACCAATTCAAGCAGTGGTAGGGCCAAAATCCATTTTAGAAGGTCAAAAAACCTTAAAAATGACTATATGCTTACCCAAAACAAAGACCGACTACAATATATATGCCCTAAAAGTTTTAGGTCGTTTGCTGAAATCCTGAAAATGAGTAAGTACTGACCAAATTAGATTTTGAAAAACTATCTTCTAGATTATAACTATTGGAGCTACGAGACCACTTCCATAAGGTGCAAAGTGACCCTAATTTCTTATATTTACTAAAATTAATTTAAAGTATAAGAAATAATTAATAAAAGAAATCTTAAACATTTATTTTTGTAAGTGTAAGGCACCAAAACACATATGCATGGTCCATACTACACAAAACGTGTACGCGTTATAATGCGTACGCATTTTGACTTGTTTGAAACACGTACGTGTTATAGGTTCGGTGATTCCTGAGTAAAAAAATTAAAACGCGACGCGTTTTGCTTTTTTTCAGATTCTTGTCCACTTTTTGGCCCCCAACTTCGTGCACTTACCCATAAATGGAAATTCCAATCGAACATTCAACTTAGAAAATGAATCATTAGAACAAGTACTAAAAGGATCATGTATGTACATATGTTCATACCAACAACCAAGTTCAACATTCGTGTGTGATGAAGGAAATAAGCAAAATTAGATGGGATTACTACGAGTGAAATTTTAAATAAAGTAAAGATAATTGAGTCTATTTATAAAATAATTGATAAGTGATTTCCAAGAAAATAAGGTCAATAATGAAACATGAATGTAATAAATATATAAACCAGGAAAGTGTTGTCATGGGTGGTGCCGATATGAGATTCATAATGTAGTTAAATCATTGAGTTGTGTCTTGTCATTTAGGAAAAGTTGGCCTTGATGTTCATCATGTACTATTCATGTTATCTATATCAGATAAGGGTTGTGCAAGCATCTCAAGTGTTATGTGTTGTCCTAAGATATACCTTGTGTTGTCATGTGGTGTCATGTAAATAACAATGTAAGTCAAAAGAAATTGTTCCGGTATTCTTAGTGTTGCAATTGTGTGTGTAAATTGTGGGCATTACATCATTAACTTCAAATAAAGAAGGCAAGTTTGGGTTTCAGTTGGGTGTGTACACACTTAAGTGTGGGTCTTGTAGCTCTAGGGTGTCTACGTTGAGGAGTAAGGAAACCATTAATTCAGTTTTCACATACCCACCAACATCTCAAATTATTCTAAAAATTTTCCTTTCTTCCGGCAAGCATATCTGTTTACTTTTTGATATTGTTAGGAAATTTAATTTTTGAAATATTGATGAATTTTATAAGCTAAAAGATTAGTATTATTGAGATAATGTTTGTCTTATTAAGCCCTAAGGCGGCTCGCTCAACCTCAACCACTGCTTTTGGTGGTTCAAGTCGTAAGTCTAATTTCCGCAACTTACTTGTGTTGTGTGGCGAGGGCCCTCTACACGCCGCCCAAAGGTTATGGGGGGGATTTCCCTATGTTAGAGCTCCATAGCTTTTGGTTGTTGGGAAACCTTGAGTTCCTTTGGTTATAAAAAAATTATTCGTCTTAGTAAGTGTCATGAATAAAACATAATAGCACCTTTCTTTTAATAACTTTATGGTTTTTGTTGTTATGAGTTATCGTAGATTATCTTATTGACTTGCATATATGGCCATGAATAAGAAGATTCAATTTAGATTGCATGATTAGTTATCAATTTGGCATTGCTTAACAATAATTTTAAAAATAAAAAATATTGATAACCTTTTTTTGTGAAAGGTCTTCAACTATTTTACACAAATGCATGATTAGGTTATAATTTGGTTAATTTTATATTGGTGAAAATTATAAGATGATGGTGATTAATAAGTGTGCTCTAAAATTGTATGAATAGAGAAAGAAGTTAGAGAGTGAATCTCAAAATAATGAATTTACTTTCATCATTCTTCATCGGTTCTAACAAATGCTTATAATACAATGTATATGTTAGGTCGTGGGTTCAAATCCCATGATTTACCCACAACATGTGTTGAAGGCTTGATGTGTGCTCCTCTAAATGAAGTTGATTGGTTGCACTCACCTTATGTTAGAGATTCGCTCTTCCAAACTCAAGTCATTGAATATTCAATTCTTCCTCCAAATCACTAGATATATGTTTGGTGATATCATCCTATTTTTAAGTGGAACACAAACATTTGAATATTTAAACCCAATTGTGTCATATTTTTTTGTTTGTTTACCCCCTCTGTGATTTTTTATTTTAAATTTCATATTCATTATTTTTCAATTATCTTCTCATTTTTCCTTTTTTTTTTTTGGCCCTCATGGTTTGCATTCATTTAGACCCACCTCTCTAAATTTTCAATTTTGTATCAATTTTGAGTCCTTTATATCAACTTTGGCCTTATGCGTATCAATTTTTTTGGTAAGAAATTTCGCACATTGTGCATATTACATGATATTTACATTCAATTTTGGGTCCAATCATTTTGATTTTCCACAGATAAGTAAAATTGCACATCATTTTCGACTCTGGTCACGTTTTCCTGAAGTCATTCTACCCTCGTAGTTTGATGTATTTCTACCCTTTCTTCATTGTCATTTTTGTCTCTACTCATCCTTTTACACATTTTCCCCTTATACTCGTCATTTTTTAATGCATTTTTACATACTCTTTGCACTCTATTTTCAGTCTAATTCATCTTGGTTTACCACATATAAGTTCTAGTGCATTGTTTAGTTTTTATGGTTTTATGTTTATTTAGGTTGCATGCACCATTCCAACTCCACTACCTATACCTTTACTTATATAAGCTTTTACATATTTAAACCTTTACACTCATTTATAACCGAAAACTTCCCTTTTTCACTCTTGACATCTTTGTGACACATAAAAAGGAACTCATTTTCACCCTTTTAGCCTACCGAGGACAATTATGACTTTGGTGTAAGGTTCCAATTTACAATTGGAACTTTCATCCAAGGTTCTAGTTGACTACTAGTGCTTTGGTCTAAAGTGCCTCTGCACTCTCATCTATACTTAATGTGGATTATTCTAAGGGTGCTTCCACGATAATTCATTGAGAAAATGTGTAGAGCCACTAGAACAACAATCAAACATCATACGCGCTTTGGAAAACAATCACTTTATTGCTTTGGAAAAGTGCCACTAACACTTCTACTGCATTGGAAAATTGCCACTGACACTTCTACTACATTGGAAAAGTGCCACTGAGACTTCTACTGTAACATTGACACTTTGCTCAAAATCGTCCTAGTTTGTTGTAAAAAATTGGGTGTTAAATTGATAGAGCAATTTAATTATATTATTTTATTTTTGTGGGATTTTGCTTGTGTAATTTTTATTCACTTCCCAAATGACTTGTATAAGTTGTCATTATTGTAATGGCATTTTCTTTTTTAACTTTCAATGTATTCATACATGTTTATGTTATTTAAACAACCCATTTAATTATCAAACCTCCTTGGATCCCCTTTAAATCTATTATTTATTTCCTTAGTGAATTTACTTTGGTTGTCAACTTGAAAATCTTGTGATTTTGTTGGCTTCTCATGTTTTTACAAGATTCAAAGCACTAAGCTTCCTATGGTAGCTTACTACATTTTAAAGGCTCGGAGATACTTCATCTCCATTAACTATAGACCCTATTCATTGATCTGAAAAAGAGACATCATCCACCATAGATTCTCTCTCAATGGAAATACTATTGGAATGTTAAGTCTTCATCCCAATCGTAGATCATATGAGGCAGGATTGTTGATCCACGTCTACGATCCATTAATTATTTCAAGTTAGAATAGATTAGATAGCTTACATTCTTAGGTTGATTATTCCATATTTCCTCTTTACATGTTTATTTACATATCTACGTGAGGCATAAGCTCATACTTTACATTATTATGCCTAATAGTTTGTTATTCTTTTGTTGTTGGTTGCACACTTGTGCGAGTTATCGATGTTCTTGATTTCTTATGTTAGTGCTTCTTGTTGTTTATATATGCTTGTGTTGGTTGTTTTTGTTGATTTTGTTGCCTTTGTGATTTACTGGTACTAGACTTCTTATTGTGTCTTCGTTCTAGTGCATAGCTCTAGTAAAAAACACTTACCTCTAATTAAAAAAAGACTCATACTTATATTAAATATTATTTAATAACAGACATAACACTTCATTGATTCTTTATATGTGACAAAGGTTTTTCAATGACACTTTAATGTTTTAACTTGGGTTAACCCCTTTTTTTGGCGATCGCAATTCTTGGCGTTACTTTGGTCTTTTCATGAATATTTACCTTAGTAATATGCTTGGGTATTGAGTATCAATTTTATATCTTTTAAATCACTTTTCACCTTACATATTTATAAGTTAATGATAATGTCAAATTTGTTTAACCCCACTAAAGGTCACTTTTTACTCATTGACATTGTAGCACACTTTTGCGTGTGCATATGTGTGTGTGTGTGTGTGCATGCGTGCACGTTGTGTGTGTGTGTGTATCTGTGTGCATGCGTGCACGTTGTGTGTGTGTTTCGTGAGTTTGCTGTTGGTAGAGTGCACAAATGTATTGGTGAGATAGAGGGTTCAAATATTGTTGGGTTAAGTAGCATTGTTCACTCTCCGGTATGTTTTTTAGTGTATACATAATTAAGTATGATGACATATTATCAATGTATCTAGGTACAGATGGTTCTCTATTGTACAAATTCTGTATGTAGACATCATCATTTTGATGTGTTAAAAACTGCGTTGAAAAATCATAAATTGTTAAAAATTCTGTATCGTTCACAAAAAGAAAAATAAAAGAAGTGAAAACAGATCAAATTTATTCCTTATCTGACATGGCAACTGACTAAGCTTCACATTCACCTCAAAGCCAAGCCATGTGTACAACACTCATTCGCGAAGGACCTCTAACTTATCCGACATGGCAAGTACAAACATGCACTTAGTTTCAGTTTGTACAGATGTATGGATAATTTGATGTGTGTCTATATTAGTAAAATCCTTCGTGGATGACAAATATCTAAATTAATATCCCATAGGCCATTCTTGGCCTTCTGTGGACATTAATATCTAAATTAAATTAAATTAAATACCATTAACAAAGAAATGAGGATTCTTTGCTTATTCATCAATATTGGGCACATTTTGTGAAATAAATTTGGTAAGTTCCATATCAGTCACATTTGCGCCTTCTATAAGCAAAACAGTTTCTGTCTTCTTTTTTATGTGTAGCTATAATTGTATCTCAGTAATTTACAGGCTGTTGTTCAGTCTTATTTATTCAAGCTTAAAAATGGTGATTTCCTGGTCAGGTGGACTTTTGGTGCTCTTGGTATCAAAAAATTGTGGATTATTTGGAAGATGGAAACCACCACACATTTATCAAGTTGTCTCTTTTCGAGGTAATCTGGATAACTGTGCAATCAATTTTAGCACACAATGACATGTTTGATGTTGCCAACTGCCTCTTCTATTGTCTGCAAAATGGTAATTGTTTGGATGTGGGCTTCGCCATTCTTATCCATGGCCTGTTTTTTTGTGCTTTTTCTCTATGGCAATCTTCCTTAGTTCCAGAATACATTAGCCATTTATCCTTACTTCATCGAACTTTTCCATATCAGTGTTGTTTTATCGACATTGAATCACTTGCTAATTTGTCGTTTGAAATTTTGTTTGGGTGTGTTTTCCCCCTTATCAATGCTACATTTTTCTTTCAGGACTGCCATGCAGGCTTTAGAGGCTTCAGTGTTTCTTGTGGTCAACCCCAAATATTCCACAAAATAGTTGAGCTGTAATTATAATCAAGATGTTATCATAAACAAGATAGCATCTATTTGAGCAATGCACGCATACTAAAATTTAAGCAATGCTTCCCTTCAGGGGAATTTGAGAAAAACTCATAAACATTTGGAAAGTAAATTTAATTTGAAGCTCCTATTAATAAACTAATATAAAATATCAGAGCGTACCTTTTCTTGTAAGAACCTTTTTCCTCTTCTAAGAATTGGTAATCATATTGCTCATAGCATATCAGGGGTGGCAATCATTTTTATATCATACTTTTCAGTAAAAAGTATATACATTAGTGGCACATTTTCTTCTGCAAGAGATCTCAACATACAAAACAAATAACCTAAATAATAAGTTTATGGTGGTCATCTTTGATATGTCAGAATACAATAACTGCCCATCAAAGTGTGCCAGATAAACAATGCAGGCTCGCTGCATACTTGTAGGAATCCAATTGCATTGCTCATGTGGTGCAGTTTGATGGCCATTTATACTACTATATATGTCTCTAACTGCTCTAGTGTTTCTCATTCCCTCTAAAGTATTTTTCCAAAACCGGGAATCTTAAGCATATATATCAATGGAAACATGCTTATAACAACCAAAAACATATAATTGTTAAAGAATCTTACAAGGAAAAAGAACCTTCTACTCAGTAGACTAAGAAAACAGGCATCTGTAACCTCTATTTTTTTAGTAGTCGCCAAGTACAATAGAATAGTAAATATTGTAATAGCAGTACAACAACATTGCATGTGCGAAACAGCTTACACGGAGCTCTGAATAGCCTTTTACATGCCATGGAGCCTTTTTGGACCAGTTTCATTACTGTCCTACAGTAACATTTCCGCACAACTCTTATCCTTAAAACCATACTCATGAAATGATATACATTTCTCTTGTAAGCTACAACAAAAATTGAATTATTGCTGATTGAAGAACATCAGAAAAGCAGCTTCAATATGAACTACAGCAATATGTTAAAAAAACTACATTTGATTCTCCGTGGATGTGCCGGACTCTATTCAAGATCTCCATTGCAGTTCAATATGAACTTTTCCATTCCTTGAATCAACAAGATGGTAGATCTCGTTGATCCGTTTATTATGTACAACATCTAACAGATTAATATCCACGTACCCCAAATGTTCCTGTCAAATTGGAAAAAAAATTCATCAGCAAAGCCTGGAAAGTGGAAAGTTAGGAAGTTTACTTTGAGAAGGTTGGTAATTAAGAAGCTCTTAGATGTGTATGTCGGAGAATAATTGATAATTGATATTTGCATTAGACAGCTTTTTGTTTTCTATGTATGAATGTTCCATGCGTGTGGAAAAAAAATCATTTTGGAAATATATGGCTCCTGCACTTGCATGTTGACTGCTAGTATTGCAAGCCTTACAGCTGTAGATCTCAACCAATTTCCAACGTTCTAGATGTGATTCAGATAAAAGCAAGGTTTAGCCCTCCCCAATATATTATGTACTCTGATTTTTTGGTCAGTATGGTTGTTTCAAGCCTGACCTGCTAAAAAATAATTGAAAGATGATCTGGTTTTGGATCTAGTCTTTGAAGTTCTATTGATTAGATACTGTGTCGATAGTAGAAATGTAGTTTTTGTTTAATCAATTTCAAACTATTGTCGCAGTTGGGATTTTTCCTGCGTACAGAATTTCCATTACATGCATACAACAATTGCTCTCAGAGCAAAAATATTCCCTCATTATGGGCCCAAGGAGGACATCAAAGTTTCAAACCTCTGATTAAGGAAGTTTTAGCTGATGTAAAGCATCCAGTAGAAATTTAAAACGTTTTTTTGAGCAAGTGTGTAGGCGTTAATATCACTGCAAAGAAGAATCAAAAGCTGAAAAAAACAAGGAGTTAATAAGCCAATTACAAAGTGCACAACCCAGATGAATTGTATTGTTTCTCAAGATCCCCCCAAAGAACTAATAATATTTTATGTTACCTATTAAATAGAGTTCAGAGAGACGACAACCCTGAGAATTACGTGACTTTCAGAACCACCCAAAATACGATTAGGGAAAGAACAAGGACCTACTAATATATTCAAGTTGTATCCAATCAGGATACTTGTCCATGGAAGCCTAAACCAATATTCCTTTAACCTGCTCTGCAAACAAGGGAGATTGAACACTACTTCTAGATACGATGGAGTTCGATGCCTGATTGCTTGATGGAGATACATTTAAGTGCTACTGCTAGCTTGAAGTAGTTTAACATTAAGTTATTATTTACTATACTTGGAAATTCTTTATTCAATCTTTCTCAAGTTTATGATAATAAATACTGTGATTATTATGTCCATCTGGTGAATCTTAAGAAAAAAGAGCTAATTAAGACTGTCTTAATCAGTTCAGGACACCAGAATGGTGCATGAGGTGAATGCAACCATACAAGTCACATCTCTCATTTGCTAGTCTTTGATGATGGAGTGAAGAAAATTGTGAGGTCTATCAAATCTGCCACATTAGAAGATGCCATAAACTGTGCTGAGGCCTATGGTGGAATTCAAGTGTACCCATACTGGGCTAAAAATCAGCAAGAGAAGGGATCTGTACAGTCACTAAACAATGGTCAAAGAGGTCAAAGACCAGCAGAAAAAATATTTGAACGGATGATTTTATTCCCCTTAGCAGACAAAAGAATAATGCTGAAACAGAAAAGCTCCACCGGTCAAAAATTGGCACAGATAAACAAAGGAATTGTGAATGTAATGAAAAATTGCAGCCAAGATAAAAGAGTAAGATGATCCCCCGATAGCAACTTCCAACGTGGAAAAAAAAGAGGAAAACATAGAGGATGATAAATGCAAGGAGAATCTGAAAAAATAGATAGCAATGATGAAGATGCTGGCCCTACAATCGGTCATGGAAAAATATATCTATTGCATTCAACAATGATGAGTCTAACCCATACTAAAATCTTGGAACTGCATGGTCTTATGAAAAGAATCGAAGCTACTTGTTTGGGAGAAATCAGGGAGTTAGCTTAATAATTTTAGTTTCAACTTCCTGTATGGCAAAATCCTCTTAATTAAAGATAGAGCCAACCTACAATCTGGACGTACAAGTTGCAAATAGCAAAATTCGGTAGCACAAGAATATGTTGCAACTATCCCTAGAGACATGGCCATTTGAGAATTATTTGATCTCCTACCACCGTGTAGAAAAGGGGCTGATACTTTCTTAAAGTGGATTGATTGGGCACTTCTTGTGAACTTACATTCATACAGGTTGATGGGAGATTACATGGCTTCACAGTGCTGCATATACAATTAGTGTCAACCAAAAAAATGGGTAAAGTTGTGAAGAATGGCAATGATGGTTTTGTTTGGTGAGCAATACTTCATTATTTCAGTATCTGACCCCTACAGAAAGGGGCAACATGGATGATGAATATCTAAGAGAGTTGTCAAGTAAATACTCATTTGTTTCCTGAGTGATTTTCCAGAGGGACTTTTTCCTAATAGAAAAATGGACAACATAGTTCTTGGTACAACAGCCCTTATGGTCCCTTCATATAAACCATCAAAGTACCTAAAAGATGAGATCAAGAAGATCATGAAGGTGTTATGAGAGATAAGATAAGAGCCTACTTGTTGGACCTGGGATGTTGTTGAATAAGAGGGAAACTCATACAATATATGCATTAGTTACAGTCAACTAAAAATGCATGGCATTAAGAATTGATTTCATATTTTCCAGAACCAATGACCTGCTTGAAAAATTGGAGCAGCCTCAATACTATACTATTCAAGATTGATTATCATCAGATCAAAGTGAGGTGGAGGACACTTTCAACCACATTCAGGGTATTATGAGTCCTTAGATATGCCTTTCGGATTGCCACTTATATTTGAGACAACTATGAACCGAATCTTTGAGTCTTTCCTTCCTATGTTTCCACCGTTATTTTTCAATCATGTTTGGGTTTATACTTATGACTGGAAGGAATATCCAGTGCACCTAGAAGCCACTCTATATGTCTTAAACTAATTTTAGCTTCTTGTTAATGACTCAAGTGTATTTTCAGAGCAACTGAGTTGGAATACATAGATCACCTAATCTGGGAAGAGGTAAAAAAGCCAAGCCTACACAACAATGTTTGAACCAAATAGCGACCTTTCTGTGACATTTGCAAGAAACGTGGCAAGTTCAAATACGCCACTTAAAGGTCATCATCTTCCACCATCCACCCAATAACCTCGCAATTTGAAAGTTTTAATTAACATCACTTATAACGATATTTGTTGTGATTTGAGAAATGTCGCTATTATCAATGTTTATGGCAAGTTTTTAATAAAGAAATTGGAGTGCTCATTTTAGTTTTTGCCCAGCAAAGAGAGAGAGACTGAGAAAGAGAAAGGTCATCAGTCATCCATGCTAGTAGAGTGACAACGTGGGGAAGAGACATCCAAGTCAATATACATAGGTATGGCACCAGGATTTTTTTCCTACACCTTGATATTTTTCCTTTTTTCCCTACACTTTTCAAAAGATCAGAAACCCTGCCAAGTCCATTCAAACCCTAATTATACATTGACTAGATGATTTTAGTTGTAAATGCCATTGCATCCCTGTCCTATTGTCCTCCCACTCTGTGCCATTATCCTTCCAGCATGCGTCAAAATAGGATCTTTGCAACAAGAAACAAATATCCATCAAAGCATAATGAAAATCTGATTTTCGTCATAATAAACTGGTATGGGATTCGATTCCAGAGTTGAGGGGAATATTTTATTTGAACAAGGAGGGGGTATGAGCTCGGTATAGAATATGATGACCCACTAAAACTTATTGAAAGGGGGATTTTTGCTAGACATATTAGTTGCAAATGCCCTGCTAGACATGTACACAAAATGTAGAGGCTTAGAGAGATAGCTCAGAAACTATTTGACAAAATGTCACAAGCAAACTTAAACTAATGGGAGTGAGATTTTGTCCTATTAAACATCAAATCCTATTTTATGCATATCTACTAATGAATGTAGACAATGTGATCACACCTCGTAGTGTCATTGCTTGAAAAGCCTTCTAGCAAAAACACCAACATGCCCTACTAGACTTCTATACAAAATGTGGAGGTTCATTGACGAAATGTCCTAATGAGTTGCTCAGGGCAGATACCTTAGGAACTATTAGTCAAAATGTCTCAGCAAGACATAGGCTACGTAGGGTATGGATATCCATTAAATCATAATACAAAACAATTTTTTCTCCAAATAAACTTATATGCAAAATGTGCAAGCAACTTGAAAGCACATGAATTGTTTGATAAAATGCCTCAAAGAAATGTGGTCTCATTGACTGCAATGGTTGCAATGCATGGCTATGGTGAGGATGTTGTCAGACTCTTTAAATTAATGAACATGCATAAAATTATAATGGAAGGGGGATTTTTTTTCAAATGTCATAGTTGTTTGTGAATGACATGATAGACATGATTACAAAATGTGGAGCATACACAACACATGTGAATTGTTTTTAAAAAGGCCTCAAAGAAATGTGGTCTTGTTATGTCGTAGGTGTCAATGACATGATGGTCGAGCATACAAAATGTGGAAACATACACGATGCACTTGAATTGTTTGAAAAATGCTGTAAGGAAGTATGGTCTCATTTTCCATGCATGGATATGGCAAAGCTGCTTTCGAGCTCTTTGAACTAATTAATCCCAATGGATCTTATATTTATATAGTGTAAATCCATACTCAAAGCTTTTTCAACAAGCCCAATTTATGAATATCTACTAATGATTGCAGTCAATGTGATTACACATCGTAGTGGCATTTCCTTGAAAATCCTTACAACAAGAACACCAAAATGCCCTATCCGACGTATTCACAAAATGTGGAGGCTTACAAAAACCCTGAAAATTGTCTGGCAAAATGTCTCAACAAGACGTACGTTAAGTATATGGATAGTTTTTTATTGTGATAAATATGTGTGAAAAATGTGGAAGCATGCTGAAGCACACAATCTGTTTAATTAAACAGCTTACAGAAATGTGGTTTTCCTGACTGGATTGGTTCTGACTGCATTGGTTGCAATGCATGGCTATGGCTAGGATGATGTCAAAATATTAATGATTGTTTGGCCAGATTAATGATTTTCCCTTGATTTATCACATTAATAGACTCGTCCTTTACACTCGAGAGAAGAACAAAGCTATATTTTTATCTTGTATAATATTTATGAAATATTGAGTCAACTCAAGAGTTGAACGGACTCAAATCTCATTTATTTTCAGTTTATACATGTATCTATTGATGAAGTATGATCAGCAAGCCTGCGCTCTTGAATTAAACACTTTATTGGTTGCTCTCACTATTGCAATCAATGATACCTTGTTCGCACAATCTTCATGCTCTTAAAGGTATGTTGGACAGTTTCATTCTTTGTAGAAATTTCAGATGAAATGTAAGATGCATTGTTTAAGAGTTTTGGATGGTATATATTGATTTCAGAGTTTATGCTTATCTCCAACATCATTGAAACTTCAAACTCGGGATTAAAAAGAGCATTGCAGCACCAGCTCTGGGAAAAAAATATTAAAAGAAGCATCGGTTGTCAGTTCAGACCATGGAAATGCATGGGAGGTGTGCACATGATATTTTTTGTCTTGTTTTAATAATTTCAAACTTTTATATAAAATTAGCATACTAATACTTTTATTTTCAAACTAATATATAAAGTTAGCATACAACTATTTTTTTAAGCACTAATGATCTGTTCGCATCATCCTGATCCTAACAAAATCATTGTAGAAGAGTAAGTACTTTAAGGAGATGGAGTAAAAGATGGAAATGGTGAAATCTTCCCCTAGTTAAAAAGCCAATGGCATTGAGACAAAGATTGACAAATTATGCGCCAGGAGAAAGTAAATTGGAGACTCACTAGGGAGTATCAAAAGGTTGAGGTTAGTAGTAAGTGTAGTTTATGCAAATTATGAAAAACAAAAGTTGTATATTTATGTGGTGTCTAATGTCCAGATGTATTTTTGTTTGCAGGCTGCTTTAGCATGGCAATTTCCTATCCTGCAGCCTCATTTATTTGGCAAGTATGCAGATTTCTCAATGCAACTGCAGAGGCACATGTTTAAATGCGATGTTAGTAAATAACCTTAATTTTATGTAAACTGCTAATTTTATGTATTGTGGGCAGAAACACATACGTCTTCAAGGGGTCCACTAAGGCACCTTTGACGTAGACTAGGACCCCAGCACCTACAATGAAACTTGTTCACCCTCCTATTCATAGTGAAAGAGAAAGAGAAAGGATGTACTATGAGTCAATGAAGACAATCCCATGTTAAAATTGGTTCCTGAAGGGTTGCGGTAATGTTTTAATTAATCTCATGTTTACATTAAACGCCATATGTTTATTACAGTTTATGTTTTTTAATACTTTATATATTTCTTTCAAAAAATCAAAAAAGTTGGTAACTCATTACACATTTCCAAACAATGCTTGATATTAGAAACATATTCATGAGATGACTCTAAAGATCTTCGGAAATACCATAGAGTTTCACTGACAATTGCACCCCAATGAGAATACTAATAGAGTTTTTGACCAAAGAATATGACACAAAATGCATCAATGACACTTATGTAAAAAATGTGTAAAAAGTTGTTAAAAATACACACATGATATAATTAGGCACGAGATGTGGAGCGGAAAGAAGGGGACTCAATTGTCATATATGGGCAACAAATCTTATAAAAAACTAACGAGAAATGCAACAACCCAAGCTAACTTAATGCCTTGTATTGCTGGTAATGTCAAGATCTACAACTTTATTTATCAATCTTTTCATTGTGACATAGTTAAGTCCCACATCATACTCAATTATGGTGCTGGGCTGGCTGGCAGATTTTTTCTACTGCATCTATCAATCTTTTCATTGTGACAAAAATGCAATTACTATACCATGTATAAACTTGTCGAATTATGGGAATAAGAATATCACCTTCATACCAAAATGCTATAAGAATGGCATTGCCAGCAGATATGAAAATGAAGAATAGACCTCTTTATTAGCATAAGGTAATCCTTAGGGTTTTTGTAATTGTTGAACTTTGTATTTTTTAATACTTTATATATTTCTTTCAAAAAAATTGGTAACTCATTCCACATTTCCAGACAATGCCTGATATTACAAACATATTCATGAGATGACTCTCAAGCTCATTGGAGATACCATAGAGTTTGACTGACAGTTGAACCCCAATGAGAGCAGTGGTAGAGTTTTTGACCAAAGAATATGATGCAAAATGCATCACTGACATTTATACTAAAAAATGTGCAAAAAGTTATTAAAAAATACACACATAATATAATTAGGCACAATGTGTGGAGTGGAAATAAGGGAACTTGATTGTCATATATGGGCAATGAATCTTACAAACAACCAACAAGAAATGTGACAACCTGAGGTAACTTAATTCCTTGTATTACTGGTGCTGTCAAGATTTACAACTCTTATTTATCAATCTTTTCATTCTGACATAGTTAAGCCCGACCTCATACTCAATTATGGTGCTGGTTAGTTTTGTTGTTGGCAGGTTTTTTCTACTCAATCTATCATTCTTTTCATTTGTACAATACTGCAATTACTATACCATGTATAGACTTGTCTAATTATGGGGATAAGGATATCACCGTCATTACCAGAATGCTATTAAAATGACATTGCCAGTGGACATGAAGATGTAGAAGAAACCTCTATATTAGCATAAGGTAATCCTTTGGGTTTTTGTAATTGTTGAATTTAACCCTTCTCAAATGCCTCTAGAAAGTTCTGGATGGCATTCATGGAATGGTGTAGTTACTTGGGTTTTTGTAATTGTATAGCTTAACCCTTCCAGAGATTAATACTGCAATTATTGTAATATGTATATACTTGCGTAATTATGGTAACAAATGCATAATGAATGTATCCCAAACTCATTGCATCCAATTGTTATCTTAGATACATTTGACATTACCTTACTTGAGGAAAAAAAACCATGGTAAGTTAGGAATGATTATCATCTATAAATAGTGCACTTACCATATCTTGACAAGTTCAATGCACATCTAATGTGGTTATTCGATCCAAATTTGGATCAAAAATATGCTCAATTCATGTAATTCTCACTTGAAGTACTTGTAGAAGGCTGTTCCTGTAAAAACACATCAGACAGATAGCTTCCAAGGATTTTACCATATATGGACTTCATTATATGTATGTAGTGATTACATATTTGGGATCCTCTAAGAAAAATACACATTTAAAAAAAAAAGGCACCTGATTTCGAGTTCGTATGCAAAAGTTATGGTCTCTGGAAGTTAGAGGAATTTTTCTAGTTGCAGAACCGCACATAGAAGTAGATTGGCAGTTGCGCAAGCGTCAGTGGCAGTTTCGCAACCACTGGTCTACTGAAACCAGTGATTTCGCCACATCCAAAAACGTGGATTGAAATGATTGCATACATTTCAACTACCGCACTTTGTTTCGTGGACTTCTTAGTGGTTTTTTGAGGCAGAGGGAACAAGCACAGGTCTAGTGGATGTCAAGAAAAAACGAAGAATCACAAAGGAGTTGTGGAATTGGATTCCCATTGCAAGTTTTAGCAAGTTGGAGTCTTTGTCCATAATTCAATTGTGAATTTCCTAGTAGTGACTATTCTTAACAACTGTTGTTAGAGATGTGCCTAAAAAGTGCTAAACAATTCTTGTGCAAGCTTTGGAGAGAGAGAGAGAGAGTGAAGATCTGTTCCATAAAGGCCACTAATGGCAATAACTTGTACAATTTAGTGAATTACATAATGAAAGGGGAGTTGCCTCATCCACAAGAGTTTTTCCCAACTCATGTTTCTCCAAGATAAGTCATGTGTTCACATGTGTTTAGTACTTTCTTGCTTCTCATGTGTGTGTTTTAATTTTGTTGCACACTCATTTCAGTACTTCATAACTCTATTTTGCATGCAACTAAATCTATTTTACATTCACTTTGTAAGCTAGGATTTACTGGGTCCGTGTTGTTGAAACCTAGTGTGCAATATACACTTGGCTCATGGATCAGATTGGCATCAGCGCAGGTTTTCCTTTTTTCTGTACAAGGTTTTTTCTAACACTTTTGGCAATTTGTGTTAGTTAGTGTTCCTATGGTGTGTGGCTCATGTGGGTAACTGTTTTGCAAATGGATGCACATTACCCGAATAGCAAATGTTAGTGAAGAAGCTGTCTTGATGCCTTGGTAGTAAGGTGTAGTCTTTGATGGACGAGAAAACCACATCAGGGGTGTGAAAAGGTGAACATAAGTTCACGGAGCGTAGATTCCGCTTGGCCGGATGTACCTCCATGTGAGAGGGGTTAAGTTGACTCTCCAGCAAAGTGCAGAGCGAGACATGGTCAACATGGATTTGAGCATAGTTTCTTTGTTAAGGACAAGGTATGGTTGTAATTGAGTGAAGGAAGATTCGAAGTTTAATCTAAAAGATTACGTCTCTAAGGTATATTCCATTTATTGTTATAGAATAAATGGAAGAGAATGTTATTAAATTGGATATGGCTCCTCTTTCTAAAATAATATTCTATTTTGAATATTGAAAGTTTACGTTTCTTTTAAAGCCTTCCCAACTAAACTTTGAAGAAAATGTTTTTCTTCTAATGGCCAAAAGGAGTTGGATAAAGATGTTTTGCAATTGAAGGAGCGTTAAGAAGGGGAGAGCAAGAAAATGGAAGTTGGGTACAATTTCCAAGATCCAAATGGCATTTGATCAAAGATTGGTAGTTGATCGCAGAGGAAGCATAATGAGTGAATGGGAGCTCTATGGAGTGCTAAGAAGGTGGTCGATTGTAGAGCAACTCTATTTGAAGGCTACTCAACTGAGATGGCTGGGTTCAGTAGATCACTTTTCACTAAAAACGGATGTCTAGAATTTGCTACAACCATAATCCTTTTGGTATCTAGATTAGGAAAATCCATGTTGATTAGGTACAAATAATTTTCAGTGTGTCTTTATTAGGTAAATCCTTTGTGGATTACAAATACCATTAACAAATAAATGATGATCCTTTGGTTATTCATCAATGTTGGGTACCTTTTGTGACATAAATTGGTAAGTTCCGTATCAGTTACATTTGCACCTTCTATAAGAAAAAAAAAAAACTCTCTTTTTCCTTTTTTATATGTGTAGATATTATTGTATCTGAGTAATTTATAAGCTCTTGTTCAGCCTTATTTCTTCAAGCTTAAAAATGGTCATTCCTGGTTAGGTGGACTTTAGGTGCTCTTGGTATGAAAAAATTGTGGATTATTTGGAAGATAGGAAACCACCATACTGTTTCTCATAAGCACTGAATCTCATTTCCCTTTTGTGGTAATCTTTAATCTCATTGGATAGTTGTGCACTCAATTTTAGCATGCAATGACATGTTTGATGTCTGCAGCTGCATCTTTTATTGTCTGCACAATGGTAATCATTGGTATGAGAGGATTCACCACTCTTATCGATGCCCTGTTCTTTTGTTGTTTTTCTTTGTAGCAGTCTTCCTTAGTTCCAGAATACATTAGCCATTTATCCTTTTACTTCATTGAACTTTACTATAGCAATGTTATTTTATTGACTTTGAATCGCTTGCTAATTCATCGTCTGAAATTTTGTTTGGGTGTGTTTTCCCCCTTGTCAATGCTACCTTTTTCTTTCAGAACTGCCATGTAGGCTTTAGAGGCTTTAGTGTTTCTTGTGTTCAAACCCATTATTTCACAAAATAATTGAGTTGTAATAATAATCAAGATGTTATCAGAAACATGATAGCATCTATTTGACCAATGCAGACAAACTAAAATCAAGCAATGCTTCCCTTTAGGGGAATTTGATAGAAATTCAAAATCATTTGCAAAGTACATTTCATTTGAAATTGTTAGAATATGCGAAGAGAGAGAATAAAGAAAGATTAGAATGTACGAAGAACGGATGAAGAGAAACTGGGATGCACACATTATCATTGTGTGTCCGTCATTTTATCATGTGAAAGATGGTTACAAAGTGGTTGAAGTAGTTTCAACCATTTATTAGTTAATATTTAACTAATATTAAACTAACACTAATAAATAAGCCTTATTTTAATTCCCCCTCTTAAGGCTTACTCTATAGAACATACTGACAAAAGATTGAAATAGTAGGTACAAACAAGACCACACATTCTTCAAAAGCTTTCCCCTTTGAAAACAATGCTTTGACCAGGTAAAACTCCAAGCTCCCCGACCCTTGTAAATGTGTAGTTTCCGAGCTGAACTCCCAAGTTCCCGAAATCCACCTCCCTAAATACCCGAATTACAAAATCTCCCAAATTGTTGAACAACCATCCATACTGAGCTACTCCCACAGTCCTCCATCAAGTTCTCTCATGACCCTTGTAAGGGTAAATTCCCGAGATTCATAGACTCCCGAACTATCTGGAGAGCCATCCATGCCGAGTTTTACCTACACTAGTCCCTTACTATCTTCAAAGTGTGGGGCTTCTTTTAAAATATGTAGTCTTCCTCGGCGATTTTCTCACCCATTTGTTTTAAAACTTTCCCTTGTATGTAGAAGCTAGACCGCTTACTAAAATAGCTTTGGCATCTTCGACATTTAGTGTAGCATTGATTTCTTTTGACCCGTACCCTTCGAAATTCCCTTTTGAAATAGTTATCATGTGTCATAGTTTACAGGAAGGAGGTCCCTTTAGAAGCAATCAAAAAATTGCGACTACAAATTATTATTTTATTTCTCCCTTGATTTCGTATTAAATTATTATTTTATTTTACCCTTGATTTTGTATTATCTGAATAGACTCTGAAATTCTTTGTTTTGTCTTTGTGCTACTGTAGGCTATGTTTACCGTCACGACTCTTTTGAAATTTTTTCTAACAAATAAAAACTTTGGGCCAGTCTTTCACGACTGTATTATCTTCTGATACGTGACTAGTAATGACTCTTTAAACCTTTCACGACTGTATTATCTTTTGATACATGACTAGTAATGACTCTTTAAACCTTTCCCGACTGTTTTTTTTTTTGTCTTTGAACCCCTTCAAAAATTGTGGTATTAATGGCAGAAATGGGATTAACTCATGTGCCCTTGCTATTTTCGTGACTTAAACTTGCCATAAAAAACTGTTCAAGACTGGTAAAACTATTGTTTGAGACAAATAAAAACTGAAACCATTGTTCACGATTAGTAAAAAACCACCGTTTTCGACAATTAAAAACTGAAACCATTGTTCACGACTAGGTTTCCACACCTTACAGCCCCTGCGAAGCCCTCATGACCTTGTAGACTCTTTTTTTTTAGCCCTCACAACCACTATGTATTCTCTTATACAAAGATGAAACTCGTGTTTCGTGACTTTATTTGTGCCCTTCCAAGAAGCCCTAGATGATGTTTGTATTTTTGCTAAAACTTTGAAACTTTTCTCATGTGCCCTAGATGCATTCGAAAATACCAGTGTTACTCAGGGATACGTCCCCCCAAAACCCAAGAGTCTGGGATGTCCCGACCATCCTGGGGACACGACAGGACAGGGGGAAACCTCCCCCCACGTTTCCAGTTTTTAAAAAAAGGGGAGAAACGTCCCCAAGATGTTTAGGGAGAAGGGGAAAGGTCCCAGTTACGTTTGCGGCACGCCGGGGATGACTGGACGTCCCGGTACGATCGAGTGACATCCTGAGGACGTCCAACCGTCCCCCATGTCTTTTTCAACCTCTTATTTAAAAAAAAACAACTTATGACTCTTTTAACTTTTTTTTAATTGGAAAGCAATAATAACATAAAACAAACATACTCACCTAACCCTAACCCTAAAAGTGTCATTCTATGTTATAAAATGACTCTGTGGGATCATTCCATATCACATTCAATATTCACACTTGAGCAAAGGGAAGAAGAAATAGCAAGAGGAAGAAAAGGGCAAGAGCAAGAGGTATTTATAATTTTATTTACTTACAATGCTTGATAATAGTCTCTAGTATCTAAAATTTAGACTCTATTTGCATTTTTTAGGGGCTGTTTTTAGTTTTTGTATCTACATTTATAATGTAATCATGTTTATAATTTGTAGGATTTTACAAAATGCATACTGCATAGAGTTTGGTTGTAACTGGTTAGGTTTTTTTATTTAATTACATTTTAAAAGTTAAAAATAAAACATAAATCTCTTGATTGTTGATTCAATGATTCACTAAATAGGTTTGGTTAGGTTTAACTTTTCCATGATAGTATGATACACATTCTTAAAAACAATAATATTAGGAATTCTGAATACAAAAACTTTGATAATAGATACACATGAATGTAGAATCTAGATACAAAAATGAAAAACTTAATACTCCAACAATGTTAGATGTTTTAGTTTTTAGTTTTTGTGTTTTTTTTTATTAATCTTTTTGCACATGGTAACTAGTTATGGGCCTAATAGCAGATGGTTTTTTAAGTTTTTTTCAATCATTTTGACAATGTGATTGCAATTTGCATGTAATTATAACTTATGGCTATTTTTTTTTTTAAATGTTCATTATACAATGCATATAGTTATGAATGTTTTACTTTTTCTTAATCATTGCATATAGTTATAACTTGTAATTTATTGTTTTTTATTTATTGAATAATACATATAGTTATAACTTATGGTTGTTTTTCTTGTTTATAGATTAAATTATAATCATTTCCTATACTTATAGTTTTTTTTTTTTTAATTAATTCATTACATATAGTTATGGTTTTTTTTTAATTCACTGCAGCCCCATGAGTTCTTCTTCTGAGTATGATTATGAATTAGAGGAGGAGAGGGTTGAACTTGAGATAGGCGGAAGTGTTGGTGATGAGATAATGGGGGAAAGTGGAGAAGACAGACAAAATGTAGTGCCAACGGCAACTGGTAGTTCAGCTAGTAGTGCTACCAATTGCCCCTCTCAAATGTTGTCCAAATTTGCCATTGGACCATTTGATAAGAAGATAAGATAAGATAAGATAAGATAATTATATTAAATGTCCAACAAGTGACCACAAAGATAGGTCAATGGGACTGCACCATACAAAGTAAAGTAAAGACAGCAGGGAAAACCCAAGAGGGTCTCCAAAAACAATAAAAGAAGTGGTATCCCTAGATTTCATCCTGAAATCTCTGACTACCCTATCCGAAAAAATTTCGTACTTTTAAAATAATGGGTCATTTTGTGTTTTTATTGCCAGAAAGTTCTTGTATTGCGTCAAGATATTCCCAAAAAGTCATATTAGTCATTTTCGCCAAATACCCAGATGCCCAAAATTGTTATATTCTATCGTCGGGATTTGTCTGTGGGAAATTTGTATTTAATTATTTTGAGCCCCGTTTGAAGCAATTTGCGCTCCGATTTAACCCTATTGTGATCGAACATATCATTATTCCTATATACCAGAAGGGTTTTAACTAGGAATAAGTTTTGGGCTTTATTTGTGACTTTTGGCAACGTTTTGTGTTTTTGTGTTTTCCCATTTCGTTTTCTGTGAAATTTCTGTAGATCAATTCCTTTGCCGGTTTGGCCTGATTCTTGGCCTGGAGTAGCTGGAGATCACATACGCACGTTGTGCCAGAAGGAAGTCACCATCGGAGGTCTGGTTCACTGGGAAAAGGCGAAGTTGTGCACCAAAAAGCCTCTTTTAGGCTAGCCGCATTTTTTGAAAAAGAAGAATTGAAGTGGATCATGGGAAAATTAGAAGCAACAGGCAGGTGGGAATTTTGTACTTGCTAACATGGTACTTTTTCCCATGGAGGCAACGCCACTTAAGTGACAATGGGAAAATTAGAGGCAGCAGGCAGGTAGGAATTTCTTACCTGCTTTGCAGGGTAAAAATTCCCATTGTGAAATAAAAAAAAATATCACTTAAGTGAATCATGGGATTTTATTGCCTACCTTGCAGGGTAAACAATCTCATTATGAAAGTCAAATGACTTAAGTGAATCATGGGATTCTCAGGGCTGCCTTGCAGGGTAAATAATCCCATTGTCATGTAATTCTTAAAAATAGAATTCTTTGTCAAAAAGTGCGCCCCCTTTGGAGATGTAAAGGCAACCTTTAAATTGATCAATTTAATTAATTATTCATCCAAAATAGGCGCCCAGGCTTGTGGAAAAGTCAACAAGGTTAAAAGACAAAAGGTGGATGAAAATAGACTGTTCTAAAATTAAATAATTTATTTAATGGCAGCCCCTTCATGTCAAAAAGTGCGCCCCTTTTGGGAAGGAAATAATACTTTTTAAAGTATTAAATGATTAAATTAATTCCTACTTTCAGTGGCTAAGGTCATAGCACACTGTGACGCTTGAGTTATGTGGAAGCAAAAGTCTAAAATTAAATAAATTTATTTTATTTAATGGCAGCCATGAGCATGCACAAAATAGGCGCCCCATTTGAAGAGTGAAGCTTATTTATTAATTAATTAATTGCCAGTAATAGCAAAGGCATTAATTAATTGTAGAATCACAAAGGTTATATAAGCAGGGGCTGCCATAAGGATGAATTAATTAATTCACAGGTAAAGAAGTGCAGCCCAGAGGAAAAGTGCGCACCATTTGAAGAGGATTTTTGCTCAAAAGAAGGTGAAATCAATACTAAAAACTTCCGATTTTGGCGCACAGGTTGAAGAGAGTTGATTTGTGTCTGGATAATTGTTTGCATAAGTGATACAGGTGCTCAGGTGCTTTACAAAAGAGGAGCTTTAATCAATGTCCAATACATTGAATATATCCTCTGAATCTGAAGAATTATCCAGATCTGCACCAGTTTTGAAGAATTCAAGCCGAATAAGAAGAAAAAGAATTGTTCAGACAAAGATAGACAAAGCCATGGCAAAGAGGGACGAAAAAGAAAGCACAACGGAATCATGCATCACTTCCAAATTTGCAGACATAGGAGACACAGATCTAGGTCCAGAACCTCTTTCCGAATTGATTGATAGCTCCAGAGCAGGAAAGAATTCACTCATGCGTGCAGTTAAAAGCAGTGGAATTATTCGAGTTGCAGCCTTTCCATACACAACCCAGTTGCCAGAGTTTGTTATGGAGTGCGCTAGATCTTACCATCCTTCATCCAAATCAGTGCAAGACACTACGGGGAAAACAATAATTCGGTTGGACGCAGAGTTCATCAATTATTGTTTGAAGAATCCAGCGCGAAAGGTGGTGACTTCCATTAGCATTCAGGATGCCGGCAGCAGGTGGGAGAAGCATAGAGTTGACTGCGTGAACATAATGAACAACAGATACATGAAGAAGCCCAAATCTCCTTCTAAGTTCCCAAGAACTCTTCCACGGTCCAATCTGGTGCAGGAGGTAGATGATATTGTCAAATTGCTATGCAAGCTAAACGGCCAGGCGAATGCTCGCACTTTCCGTACATGGATGTATGCTTTCATCAGGACCATTTAAGTCAACAAGGTTGATTCCATAATCAATTGGTTGGAAATCATTAGCGACAACATTGGTGAGCAACTCCGGAATGTGAAGCCTACTTTAGGTTTCAAAATGACTTCCTACTTGGTATACACTGCAGCTTCACAAGGCATCTTCTCCAAGCTGGATAGATGTGGCGTTCTTTCTAAGGACCCGATTTTTGAGTGCTACCCACAGCTTACTGTACCTGCATGCAAGAAAGATTTCAATGTGGTCAATGATGGATTCTTCTACGGACTCATTTGCAAGCTAAACAGGGACCTAAAGGCCAACAAGGTGAGCAAGGAAGCGTGGGAAGCTGTATCCAGAATTGGCAATCTATTCATTCAGTTTGCAGATTTCATATAATTCAGGATTACTGGCTTTTCTGGAGAACCGGTTAAGCTGCCCAGATATCCGAATGATAAATTGATCACCATGGAGCTGAGCAGGCAACTTGTGGAGATACACGACCTTTAGTCGAAGCGGCACAAGTCTACGGGCTTCTTCCCGATCACTGTGGGACATTATAGCTGCCATAGCATTCATAGAGCTCAAGGGATGGAGACGGAGATGTTATCTGAGTATGAGCAAGAGTTCTTCCCGACACGGCTGAACTTCGATCCATTTGGAGTAGCCAGGAAGACGATCTCCCAGGAGTACGCACATGTGCCTTCATTAGAGGATTTATAGATGAAGTGCAAAAGTGAGTACGAGGTTAGAAAGAAAGATTTCAGCAGGCTATCAGCATAGCAAGTGTTCGACTTTGGACTAGCGCGGATACCTGCGGATCTTAAAGATGATGGGAATGTGTTACTTAACACTGACCATCAAATGGGAGGAGATAGAGCCGTACTTCATGATAACGTAGGGTGCTGCCATACGATTGAGGAAAGCTCTGGCGCTGTTCTGGTGAATACTTCAAACTAGTTGTTGACGAAGGGATGAAGCATTGATGAATCAAGTCACGGGCAACTTCGACGCAGGAGATTCCCTCAAGAGGAAGCACAGAGGAGAAAGCAGCAGAAGGTCCGAGAAGTTGAAAGTACACAGAAGATCTCAATCAAAGGAGAAGATCACTTCCACGGCTATGAATTTAGTTCCGGCTTCTCTAGCATCCAGTACTTCACCGACTATTGCACCGCAGCAGGACACTTCCATGCCTCCACTGAATCCGGCAACATTCATCATCTCTCCTCAGCCACTCCGTTCAGCACCTGTTCTAGAAGAGACGTTGAAGCTGCAGATGGCAGAGTTCGAAAGAGCTTTGTCCTTGGATGATTCAGAAAATGGTAGCCATAACACTGTAGCACTTTCTGATGGAGAGGAAACAGAGCAGGGGATAGTAGTGCACTCAGCAACTTCTCAGAATGGTTGGCTTCGCAGTTGGTTCCAGAAGCTAGAGTGGAAATGAACTTGGAGGAGCACAACTTACAGCTACTCCAGAGTCTAGGCGGGAAAGACAGAAGGCCTAAAGTTGCTAAAGTAACTTCAAGGTTGATCATCTAAGAGTCGGGGCAGAAGTTTGCTGAGATATCAGTTCCGGCGGAAGGAAAGAAGGAGGATGAGCTCACGGCAGAAGATGTAACAGTAACCAAAGTACTCCTCGGTCAAGCTACCACAGAAGGATTGAAGCAGGATACACAGACATTAATAGATACCCTATTCCTTAGGCTTGACAGAGAAAAGGCGGAGAAAGACGAGCTTCAGAAGCAGGTATCTCAGTTGTGCGAGATCATAGCCAAGGTTGCTAAACCTTCCACTCAGCCCATTTCAGAGCAGGTGAGTGATCATCTTATGCAGGAGATGGAGGATGCAAGCAATTAGGTGAAAGCTATTGATGAATGGAAGAACCTGATTATTCGTCAAGCTTCTGTACAACTTGGAGAGGTGCCAGCCCGCCTGAAGGTTATGAATGATGCAACAAATCAGCTGAAGCAACTGGTGACGAGCATAGTAGATATGAACACAGTTGCTGAGAGTAACCTGAGTACTTTGGCCGAAATCAACAAGCTGCCAGGAGATGTATTGGTTGCAGAGCAGATTGTACCGAACGGATCAGTTGAGAAGGGGAAGCAGCTAGAGTTCGCAGTATCTTTCTATTTAGAGATCTGCGGAATTTTGCTGAAGAGGATGCAGGCACTTGAGAGTAAGACATCGTCCTTAGCAGACAATATTATTTCTTTCACTGAGGAAGAAGTGGTCGGAGATGTTACTTCATACATACGGATCATTCCTAGCAGAATGCCTAATTCCCTAAAAGGGTCTCTTCTGATGGTACAAAAGAGAATTGATGGAGCTACTAAACCTTTCACAATGAATTCCATTAGCAGATTAGTGGCACTGTAGGCGGATATTGCAAGATTCGGGCCGAGCTTAGAGGATGTGGAAGCGTGTATCAAGGTGTTGAACGAAGGATTGCTGCAGTTCAGGACAGACAAGGAAGCAGTGGCTAAAACAGATGGGAAGATGCTGAATCATATGTTCGACAAGTATATCCAATATCAGAACAAAAAGAAGACATAAATGTTACAGCTGGCTTGACTTCTTCTATTCTTTCTTCTTCTATTTTCCACATTCCCGGATGAAATTGTAAGACTTTAAAGTTATTGGTTTTGAAACCATTACTTAAAGTTATGTGGAACAATTCTATTAGTTAAGTGATACATGTGTCACTTAAGGAGAAGTTAGTGGAGGATGATTGTAAAATGTCATCTTTACTTGTTGTTTATGTTTCAGTTCAGTTGAGTTTCCCATTTGTACTTTCCCTCCTACATTCTATAAGTAGGAGAAGAACCTCCGGGTTAATGATCAGAATTTGTAAGCAGCAACCTTGTGTTCCAGACTTTGTGCTGAAACCCTTGAGAGCCACTTGAAGCAAAGGAATATACAGGAGCAGATTTCCGGAGAACTTTGTGTCACGGTGTATTGTGTTTCTAGCTTTTATATCTTAGATATTTTAGTAAACTTTTGTTATTTCAAATCCAGATCCAGAGCTGTCTTTTCTTATAATTTTGTGTTTATATCTATTGGTTTCTTCTATGTGCATGCAATCAACTATGTTATCTATTAATTGGGATGCACATCTTCCCCATTTCTTCTCTGTGTTTATATAATTCCCTTTCCCTTCTTCTATAAATATTTCTTTTCTTTAAACAGCTACTTGCTGCAGAACTGTACAGCTATGGTTCATGAGCTGAACAGTTAAAGTAAAACCCCATATAGATATTAGCATACTTTAATTGACAAATCTGACACGGGAGCCTCACCGGTAAATGAGGGAGATTTATCTCATGACTGCCTAGGTTTTGTGCTATGCAGAAAATTCAGCCAACAAGAAGAAGAGGAAGAAGAAGAAAGACAGCACAAGGATCAGATGATGTGACTGGAGTTGTTCAATGCGTCGATACCAACCAGCATCATTTCAACTTCGCTCAAGGATCAGATTTAAAGAAACTTGCATTGCAGATGTCTATTGTCAGGGACTTTAAACTGGGAGGGTAGGACCCATGAACCGTGGAAAGTCGAAGCTCTCTGGAGTGAACCTAGTGATAGATCGTCTAAAAGAGGGGGCCACTTGGCTGTGCAGAATCCGGATATCTTTGAGTTCAAGGAAAAGCTGTATGTATCCTGAACTGAATTTAGCCAGAATTTATCTAACACTAGGGATCATGTAAATGCTTAGTACACTGTTCAAATATACCGGGAGCTCAATCAATATTCAAAGATGTTATCCGTAGAATAGTAGGGTCCTAGAGGAGATGCAGGGCCCTGTCACAGAGCGTAATAGCTTCCAGTAAATAGAGAGCAAGACACCTCTTCATAATGTGCTACACAATTTCAATAACGTAGGAGGTTCACGGAAAAGAGCAATGCAAATATCCAAATCTGATTCATATGTAGATTGGGCAATCGAAAATGATGTTCACTCAATCGGAACCTCCTGTAGGGAGCAAGAGTTGGCTCATTGGCCTTCAGACCGAATCAAGGTGGTTAAGTGAGACCAAGCCTGTGGGATCCAACTTTGAACTAGCCCAAGTATGCATTTAGTGTATGGGATTCCTATGACAAGGAATATAGGTGGGCCGAATGACTGCAGTCCATTGCAACTATTCTAGCAAGTGATTGGACCTAGACAAGGTTTTTTTATAATAGCTCCTCCCAGGTTTTGATCCACGTAAGAAGACATTGCTAACAATGTTATTTAGAGAGAACCCCAATTGTGGAGCAGTAAATTATGGAAGTTGCAACATATGTGAACTGGTTTGGCATGGCAACATCACCAAGACAAATGCACACTTGTCGAAGCACTCAGTAAAGACGCAAGGTCTTTAAAGTCCCTTTCCAAACTAGAGCAGAGATAAGGTTTGGGAATTTTCAAGGGAAATACCACGAACAATGTTCTAGAAGTTCGTGGTACTGAAAGTGCGGCTAACACTCCTTTGAGCTCTCAAAGATGATGTAAGCATACTAAAGGGGATTAAATAGGATGAATCATCAAAAGCTGGAAACCATGGAGAGAAGTAAAAGGCAGTGGGGTCATAAGTGGGTCCTATGATGTTTGATTCAAAGGCATGAAGTGCTAATGAGGTTTATGGTGCTATCTAGAAATTTTTCATGCCTGCAATGACCTCTCCAATTCATGCCATATGTCTCTGTGATTACAAGGAGGATATGCGCTAAAACTCTCATACAAAGAAGGTAATCATTAGTGATATATACATCCTCCTTGAGGTACTAAAATGAGGACAACAATCTTTGATGGAAACTATTCCAAGGTTAAATTGTTGATGAAGGAGATGAGAGTCTATCATGGATGCAACATTGAGTCATGGATGGGCCTTGGACCTGGATATTAGACACCACCCTCTCATTGCTCTCTACGTTGTCACTCTGCATAAGTATCTTGATACATAGTTAGAGCTGAGAGGCAATTAGTCTCATCTTCTAGGCAATCTTGGAAAGATGTTGAGTATCCAACCATTGTTTTTGAAGGATGCAATTGTAGGTTTGGACCTTCAAATTTGTACCCATCACAAATTGTGTGCAGCTCATTGGCAAGCTATGTGAAATTGCCTACAATCATATTTATGTGGACGTCGTGTTGCAGTACATGCCTGCAACTATTTCATTGTCATCTCTTAGCAAATTGATTCCTTGGGTCAAGTTTTTATGATATAAATGGGGTGAGGACATGCAGAAGTTCATCTGCAATCACCATGTACATTTGATGGTGGAACTCTTTAAGGTAGTTGAAGGAATAACTTAAACCAATGGCCTTGATCACCCCAGCTTTGCCCTATTTTATTCCAGTTTGAGTGATGTTTGAGTCTACAATGCCTGACCATATATTATTTCCTTGACACAAAATCTTTGGCTAGTTGGCGTCAGTCCAAGGTAGAATAGGGAAAAGAGTGCCAGTCCTTTTAGAGGGAAACATTTTGGGTCTGGTCATGATTCTAATATCAATTATCAACTCTAGTTGATTGTAGTGACCCATCTAACTATGGAACTATTCAAGACAGCCTCCATGTCTTGCGTGCTCTCTATGACTGCATTGATTCATGCTCTGGTAAACTAAAGGCAACTATTCGGGTGAGAGACTCTCACGTTGGAGTTATACGTTGAACATATGTTAGACACATCTTATTCCTACATAGATGGGCCTCAAGTAATCCTCCTAGCTTGAGCTTTGACATCCCTTTGGATGATCTTCACTGTCACCTTTACGAATTTTTGGCCTTTCAAAAAATGGTTCCTAGGTCATCCACAAAGGAATGTGACCAAATCAGGTTGGAGTGGCTACCAGACTTCACTAAACTGGGCGATTGGCAACACCTCTTCCTCAACACTTGCATCGACAAGGTAACTTTGGCTACTTATGAACAAGCCAGTTCAATGTTGGATGTTCTCTCTATAGATGGATGTTTCCAAGATGCTGCGAAAACTTGTCAATTCACACTCCTTATCCCAGGTTTCTAGCTTCTGCCTCATACAGAGCAATTGGTCAATCTGGTTAGATCTACTTCTGTGTAACTTGGAATAGGCTTACCTTCCTCAAGATGGAGCAAGACTTGTAGGTACAAGTTCTTGAGTTTATGGCCATCGTAATACAAGGCACAGTCCTCACCAAGAAACTTTTGTCATGACGCGTCTGCATCGACACCGATCCTCATTTAGAGGCGAGCCATGGCTTGTAAAAAAGGCAGCAATACTCTGCAACGGTGGCATTCGATGGGCTATCTTTGAGGACGTTTTAGGATGATAATCTTCGGTGAGGAGCTGCATGGATCTTGCTTCAACTAGTCGTCTTCATGATTTTTAGTTGTTGACCTCATTTGTTATTTCATTTTCTGTAATCTTGCCAACTCTATCATTATAATGTTGGTTTATTTCTATATGAGATCTTGTATTGCATGTCATATCAGTTTTGTACAGTATTCAATCAAAATGGTCCTTTATAATTTATTTCAGCTTATTCTAATTTTAGGTGTTACAGTCAAACTTCTTTCAATGCACTTTTACTGTCCTCCAACTCTAAATTGGATGGTATAACTTGTATGTCATCTTCATAATTGGGAATTGTATAGGACTATTGTGCCAAAAGTTAGGCATTCCCTAGTCTACATTGTTACAACTTAAACCAGTATAGTTCAATTTACTTTCTAAGTTCTAAGTCTGAACTAATAATTTAAATGTATATAATATTTATGATTTCAACATAACTTATTTAAAGCTCAAATGATTGTATTATCAGCTTATAGCAATAGTACATCACAGTATAGGTATATTTTAGAATATTTACAAATCCCCCATCCCTCTAGTCTAGTCCACAAAATTTAATTTTTTTAGGTGTCCCGTGAGTTTAGATAAAATTACTGGACGACCTATACTTAAAATGTTTATTGGCCAATTAACTAATATCTACCTCAGTTTGCATTCCATCTTAGTCATTAAGTATTTTGATGGCCAAATTAGAAAATGCTGAGAGAGACATTGAACAATATTAGAATGTAGACTAAGAATGGATGAAGGCTGCCAAAGATGCACACGAATGATTCTCATTGGTATTTTGTTGAAAGTTGGTTACAAAATCCAGATTGAAGTATTAGTGGGTGCTATCAATTTTATTAGTCCATATCTTACCTGAATATTCCCAGGCACTAATAAGGATATTAGCCATGTTATATCTTTAGAAAAATTACTGTTAATCTTTCCTTGCAATTTTATGAGAATATCATTGATTGGACAACAATTGCTTAGAACCTATTTTCTTGTATAACTTATATAAAATATGATAGAGACTTTTGCTTGTGTCCAGCTGAAAATTGATCTTCTAAGAATTGGTAATCATATTGGTCATAGCATATCAAGGGTGGCAATCATTTTATTATCATAATTTTTCAATCAAAATATACACATTAGTGGCACATTTTCTTCCGGAAGAGATCTCAACATACAAAAGAATAACTTAAATAGTAAGTTTATGAGAAATGCACACAAACTAAAACTATGCAATGCTTCCCTTTAGGGGAATTTGATAGAAACTCAAAAACATTTGGGAAGAACATTTCATTTGAAATTACTATTAATAAACTTGTATAAAATATCAGAGTGTACTTTTTCTTGTAAGAACCTTTCTCCTCTTCTGAGAATTGGTAATCATACCGCTCATAGCATATCAGGGGTGGAAATCATTTTTATATCATAACCTTTCAGTCAAAACTATATACATTAGTCACACGTTTTCTTCTGTAAGAGATCTCAACATACAAAACAAATAACCTAAATAATAAGTTTATGATGATCATCGTTGATATGTCAGAATACAATAACTGCCCATTGAAGTGCGCCAGAAAAACAATGCAGTTTCGCTGCAGACTTGTAGGAATCCAATTGCATGGCTAATGTGGTGCAGTTTGATGGCCATTTATACTACTCTATATATCTCTAACTGCTTTAGTGTTTCTCATTCCCTCTAAAGTATTTTTCCAAAACCGGAATCTTAAGCATAGATATAAACGGAAACATGCTTATAACACCCACAAACAATTACTTGTTAAAGAATCTTACAAGGAAAAAGCATCTACCACTCACTAACTAGGAAAGACAGACATCTCTGAACTCTATTTTTTCAGTAGTCACCAAGTACCATAGAAAAGCAAATATTGTAATTGCAGTACAACACCACTGCATGTAAGACATAAGTTACACAGGGCTCTGAATAGCCTTTAACATGCCACATAGCCTTTTTGGACCAGTTTCATTACTGTCCTACTATAACATTTCCCAACAACTCTTAGCCTCAAAACCGTACTTGTGAAATGACATACATCTCTTCTAAGCTAGAAACATAAATTGATTTATTACTGGTTGAAGAACATCACAAAAGCAGCTTCAATATGAACAAAAGCAATAGGTTAAAACATACTATATTTGATTATCTGTGGATGTGCCTGACTCTATTCAAGTTCTCCACTGCAGTTCAATATGAACTTTTCCATTCCTTGAATCAACAAGATTGTAGATCTCATTGATCCGTTTATTATATACAACATCTGACAGATTAATATCCACGTATCCCAAATGTTCCTGTCAAATTGGAAAATCAATTCATCAGCTAAGCTGTTGAAGTTAGGAAGTTCGCCTTGAGAAGGTTGAGTTGAGAATTGTGAAATTTTTACTCTAGTAAGTGTATGTTGGAGAATAATTGACACAGTGTCTAAAGATTTGGATTAGAGACAGTTACATGTTTAATGCATGTGAGAAAAACCACTCACCAAAAACAGTATCTTATAATTCAGGAATGCCTTTTGGAAATCTACGGCTCCTGAACGTGTATCTTGGTTGCTAGTATTGCAACAATTACAGCAGTATATCTCAACCAATTTCCAAAGTTCTAGGTGTGATTTAGATAAAAGTAAGGTTTAGCCCTCCCAAATATATTATGTTCTCTGTTTCTTTGGTCAGGGAGGTTTCTTTAAGCCTGATCTGCTAAAATAATAATTGAAAGATGGTCTGCTTGTGGATCTACAGTCTTCGAAGTTCTATTGATTAGATACATATGTCCATACTGGAATAGCATGTTAGGATGATTACCAATGGAGTTTGTACTTAATCAATTTCAAACAATAGTCACAGTTGGGATTATTTCTGCTTACAGAAATTCCATTCCAGGTGCACATCAATTGTTCTCAGAGCAAAGAGATTCTCCCATATGGGCCCAGGAAGGACATCAAACCAAGAGCACCTGATTAGGGAAGTTGTATCTGGTATAAAGCATCCAACAGAAATGAAAATTTGCTTTTTGAGCTTATGTGTGTATGCATTAATATGAATGGAAAGTAGAATGAAATGCTGAAAATGTAGAGGTTAATCAGCCAATTACAAAGTGCACAAACCAGAAGAATTGTATTGTTCTCAAGATCCTCTCAAAGAACCAATAATATTTTATGCTGGCTATTAAGTAGAATTCAAAGAGAGGACGACCCTCAGAATTACATGACTTTCAGAACCACCCAAAAAAATGATTAGGGAAAGAACAAGGACCGACCACAATATTCAAGTCATATCCAATCAGGATGCTTGTTCACGGAAGCGTAAATCAATATTCCCCAATACAATAGGTAGTGAAACTTGTATTCAATTTTAGCCTATCATGCAAACTAGGAAGATTGAACACTACTCCTAGATAATGTGGAGTTCATTGCCTGATTGCTGGATGGAGATACATTTAAGAGCTACTACTTGCTTTAAGTAGATCAACATTAAGGCTAAATATACTATACTTGGAAATTATGTATTCTGCCTTTCTCAAGTTTTTTATAATAAATCACTATGATTATTATGTCCATCTCGTGAATCTTAAGAAAAGGGGGCTAATTAACACTGTCTCGATGAGTTCAGGAGACTACAAGGGTGCATGAGGTGAATGCAATCATATAGGTCACATCTTTCATTTGCTAGTCTTTGATCACTGGGAGAAGAAAATTGTGAGGTCTTTCAAATCTGCCACATTAGAAGATGCCATAAACTGGGCTGGAACCTGCCATAGAGTTCCAGCAAACCCAAATTGGGTTAAAAATCAGAAAGAGAAGGAATCTTCCCAGTCGCCAAACAATGGTCAAATACCAGCAGCAAAACCCTACGAAAGGTCAATTTTATCCCCCTTAGCAGACAAAAGGACAATTCTGAACCAGCGAGGCTTAACCTATCAAAAACTGGCATGGGTAAACAAAGGAATTGTGAATATAATGAAAGATTGCAGCCAAGATAAGAGTAAGATGACCCCCCAGTAGCATCTTGCAAAGGTGGAAAAAGAAGAGGAAAACATAAAGGATGACAAAGGAAAGGAGACCTTTTTTGAGAAAACAGATAGTAATGAAGATTCTGGTCCTACAGTCAGTGATAGAAAAGCATATTTATTGCATTCAACAATGATGGGTCTAGCTCATACTACAATATTGAAATTGCAAGGACTTGTGAAAAGAAAGGAGGCTAATTGTTTAGGAAGAAACAGGGAGTTTGCTTAACATTTTTAGTTTCAACTTTCTATATAGCAAAATCCTCTTGATTAGAGATAGAGCCAATCTCCAATATAGAGGTACAAGTTGCAAATAGCACAATTCAGGAGTGCTCGGGGGTATGTTGCAACTATCCCTGGAAATTTGCCCATTTGGAGCATTATTTGATCTCCAACTACTGCGTAAAGGAAGGGCTGATACTTTCTTAAAGCTGTTGATTGGGAACTTTTGGTGAATTCACAATCACGGGGGTTGATAGGAGATTACAAGGGGCTTTGCACTGCTGAATATAGAATCAATTTCAACCAACAAAATGGGTAAACTTATGATTCATGAAGAATGGCAACTTGGGTTTCGTTTGGTGAGCATGAATTCTTTATTTGCCTTCTGAAATGACATATCTGATCCATACAGAAAGGGGTAAGGTGGATATTGAAGATCTAAGAGAGAAGTCAAGTAAAAAATCATTTGTTTTCTGATTTTCCAAATGGACTTACTATTGATAGAAAAATGGACAACGCGATTCCTGGAACACCAGCCCTTATGGTCTCTTCATATAAACCACCAAAGTACCTTAAAGATGAGTTCAACAAGACCATGTAGGTGTTGTTGGAGATACGATATGGCAGTCATTATAAGACCCCACTTGTTGCACAAGTGATGTTGAATAATAGGGATACTCCTACAAAATGTGCTTTAGTTACAGTCAACTAAACATGCATGCTATTAAGCATTGATTCCATATTTTCCAGAACCAATAACCTTGACAAATTGCAAGAGTCTCATTACTTCAATGTTGAAGATTGATTATCATCAGATAAAAGCAGGTTGGAAGGATACTTTCAACCACATTCAGGGCATTATGAGTCCTTAAGTATGCCTGATGGATTGACTCGCTCCCTAGTTATCTTTGATGCAATTATGAACCAAATCTTTGCGTCTTTCCTTCATATGTTGCTATTGTTATTTTTCAATCACATTTGGGCTTATGATTATAACTGGAAGGAACATCTAGTTCATCTAGAGGCTGCTCTATATGTCTTAAACTAAATTTAGCTTCTTTTTAATGACTCCCAATGTATTTTCAGAGCAGCTGAGTTAGAATATATAAAGCATCTAATTAGGGAAGAAATTTAAATGCCAAATAGCAATGTTTGTTTGCGAATTTTCGCAACTGTTGCAGAAATGTGGCACCTAAAGTCCAAATGTGCCGCTTAAAAGTTGTCATTTTCCAATATGCACACAACAACATCGCAATTTGTGAATTTTAATTATCATTAATAGTGACATTTGTTGTAATTCGATAAATGTTGCTATTGTTAATGTTTGTGGAGAGTTAAAGTAAAAAAAAAAAAAACCATTGGAAGTCTCAGTTGAACTCTAGTTCGACAATGAAAGACATAAAGTGATGAGGAGAAAGGAAATGAAAGGTCATTAGACATCTGTGCCATCAGACATCCACGCAAGCAGAGTGACAACATGTGGTGGAGGAGTGTGCAAGTGAACATATGTCGCTAAGACCACAAGTAAACAAATGTCTTTTGTTTTTTGTTTTTCCCCCCACACCTTGTGAAATATCCCTTGTTGGGATCTTACAAAAAATTGACAAAATACAGAAATTTGCAGCAAATACTAAATCTGATTTTTTTCTGATTTTTGCAGAAATAGGGCAGCGAACAATAAAAATATGATATCTTGAAAAATACTTGCCCAAAACACTTCAAATTTCACAGGAAGCTGGCAAAAATAATAACTAGCAATAATAAACTGTTTTTGTATTTTTTATAACATAGGAAACTGCTAGGAATTTTTTTATAAGCTCTGAAAATGATAGAGTTCCGGAAAATTCATATCTTTTCGAATACCAAACATAAAAAGCTGAAATTTTGGAAATAACTTATGAAAAATATGAGAAAAACAGGCCAACCTTCAGATCTGGAAAATTCCAACCCAAAACCCTAAATTTTAGGGCCTGCAATTCTCCAAACAGGTCGTTTTTTGCTTAGGAATGGCTGAAACCCTCAACCAACCCTGTCGTTTCGTCAAAGAACCTCTCCTTAGCTGCCCACAACGAATTTCGCCTCGAACGGAGAAAAACCCAGAAAGTTATCATGATTTTCCCGAAACTACCCTTAGAAAACCCTACCTGAAGATGACTGCAAATCAGATCTAAAAAGGTGTAAGAGCCTGGCAAACTAGGGTGGATCTTTCACCACAGAAAAGTGCCCTTCTAGCTAGGAGTGGATCTTTCACCAATGAAGCTAGGGATCTTGTGGGATTCACTCCACAAGCGGAACAAGCAAACAGCAGTTGCTCACTATCAAGTATCACCAAAGAAAATATGTATGCAAGAATGATTTCCAACTCCACCCTCCACCTCCCTATATAGCTTTTTATGAGCCCCAACGAAGAAATATAACATTTGATGCAATACATATCCCCCCAAGTCGCCAAAAAGGGACTTTAAGTGGCCCCAACGAAGAAACATAACATTAAATCCCAAAAGTGTCCACTTAAGTGATCCCAACGACAAAATAGAACACAAACGGCCCATTAGACCCTCCCAACTCCCAAAATATAACAAAAACATAATAGGAAATCAGACAACCATCCGCAATAACCTCCAAAGTCATTAGCCCATTGGGAATGACCAAGGCTAAGACCAAAATATGGCTGTTAGGCCAACTTGCTCGAAATTGGGGACATTACAATCCTGCCCTCTCAAAAAATGCTTGACCCCAAGCATTATCCTCCTGTGCTGTAGAATTGAATACCACAAAGCAAGTGCCTCCATCTCAACCTACAGTCAACCAAAGATCAGTGTGATCCGAAGTTACCAAAACACCTCATATAGTCATCATGCTCTCCATGCAGTGTAGATAACAATGTTGCTCCTGAAGTAGAATAATGCCCACATCGACTCTCTACTAGTACCCATACTGAAACTGTCAATCTGTCCAATCCCTGCCACTGCAAAACTGCCAGCATGTGATCACTCACTGCATCTCATGTCAACTCCGTCCCTCGACTAGCTAGCACATGGGTGAAGTGCTCGTCATCCACATAAGCAGTAAAACATATAGGAGTGTTATCCACTATCAACTCCAGAAATAAGGAACATGCATACTCTGATTTGTCATCATGACAAACTACACATCCCTACACAAAGTTGAGGATATCCTCCCTCAACCCATGCCATCTGACCCTTTCCCATATGAAGTTGAAGGTCTCATCAAAGCTCAAGTGTCCAAACATGGAAGAATAAAGCACATGTCGCAGTATCTCCATCCAAAACCATGAATCCGACACAAGATACAATCTGTCCTGATAGAAGATCATCTCATCCTCTAATCTGTAGTTGTCATCCTGTATGTGACCATCCAGAATCTCACAAGTGTGTCGGTTCTTGGAGTACTCAACAAGCAAATGAGATCTCCAGTCTACTGAAACCTCAGACAACCAACATAATGATAAACTCGGATGATCTGAACCTGTAATCCCAATCTTTGTAACTGCCTTATGTGCAACACTACTGGTCACACCCACATCCATCATACTCCACATCGATCCGCAATAATAAAACCCCTCATTATGCTGGAAAGTCCTCTCCATCCCCTCAGCTGCAATCACTCTAGGTGCTCCTGCCAATAATCCCCTCAAAATCACATTCCTACCTTCGGACTTAAACTTCAGCTCCATCGTCTGGAAGTTAGTCTGAAACTCACCAAGAGAGTGAAGCCACTGCACTCCCAACACTATGTTGGTCACTCCCATACCAACAATGTGGGAATCATCGGTAACTGTGTAGTTACCCATGCTGATGCTCAATTGTGGAACTCTCTGTGTGCATCTCATATACTCCCCATTGGCTACAACAATGTTGAAGACCTCAAAGTCCTTCATCTGCAAACCTTGTCTCTCCACCAATGATGCATCAATAAAGTTGTGGGTAGCCCCACTGTCGATGAGTACCACAACTCGCTGACCCTGCATAACTCCTCTAATCCTAAATGCCTTGTACATTGGAGTACTAGACAATGTGGCTATAATCTCCCGAGGGAAAGTCTCCTCCTCCTGCTCCACATCAGCACTATCCATCGCAACTCCATCCCCATCATCCATCTCGTGAGTCTCCAACTCCTCACCTCTGTCATCCTCACTCTCCTCGAAGACCTCGATGAATTGGGGCCTTCCCTCTACCTCTGCAATCATGTCCTGGAACCCAAGGTGTGCGGCAATCGAAACATAATTTCTTTCGCCTCAACTCATCTCAGTCCTCTCGGGAAATGAATGGCTTCTTAGCCACCTTCTGCCTCGATGGAGGCTCCCTCTACTGAAGTTCGTCTAATCCAGATGGAGGTTTTCTTTGCTAAACACGAGGTGGAACCCTCGACTTTGGAGTGGATAACTCCAAGTCTCGAGATCTCCTAATAGCCTCATGCAAAGAAGAAGGCTCAAATGCCTTCACAAATCCTGCTAAGGCGTCCGTCAACCCTGCCATGAAGAGTGAAGTCAACCTCATCTTCTTAAACATCAGATACCATAACTGATAACCTCTGAAAATCTGCAATGTACTGATCTAGAAAACCTGTCCGCCTCAAGTGAGTCAACTCCCTGAAGTGCCTATCTGGGTCCCTCCTATCGAACCTGCTCATCAACCTCTGTGTAAAATCTGCATAAGTAGTGATATGCATGTGCCCCTGTGTGATCAATCCATGATGCCACCAGTCATGAGCATCGCCCTCGAGGTGTAGGATAACAAACTTAATTGCATATTCTTCGCGCATGGGATTCAAGTCGAAGTAAGTCTTCAACTTCTGAATCCAAGACTGTGCGGTACACTTCTTAGAGCCATCGAAGTGTGGAATAGAGATTTGTCCCAATCTCCTTGGAAACTCAGGTAACTATGTCTGGTAATCTCTCTTAGGCCTGCTACCAATCTTCATTTTACAATATTCCTGAAATGGCGTGTTGTCCCGGAAACCCTCAATGTCCAGTACTTATCCCAACATGATTCCTCATCCACAATGTCTGCGGGCTGTTGTGTCTGCAAAACTTCCAGATCCTTAAAAAAAGAAGGCTCGTGGAGTCCCAAGGGCCTGGTAGAAGCATGAGGGGACCCTTGTCCTAAATGTCCACTCTCACCTGTATTACCATGTTGTCCCATATTGCTAGCTTCTCCTTTCTCCGTATGAACCTCAATCCTGCCCTGTGCTAACCTCTCAGTGAGCTGGCTCAAATAGAGGTTGGTATTCTCCTGTTGCTTCACCATATTGGTGAACAACTGTTTCATCAGATCTACTCCCATCTCTTCACTGTCTCTGTCTCTGTCTCCAATCTTTCAACCCCAACAGGGTGGAGAAACAACAGCTCTAATACCACTGAAATATCCCTTGTTGGGATCTTACAAAACAATTGACAAAATACAGAAATTTGCAGCAAATACTAAATCGGATTTTTTTTTTTTTTTGCAGAAATAGGGCAGCGAACAATAAAAATATGATATCTTGAAAAATACTTGCCCAAAACACTTCAAATTTCATAGGAAGCTGGCAAAAATAATAACAATAATAAACTGTTTTTGTATTTTTTATAACATAGAAAACTGCCAAGAAATTTTTTATAAACTCTGAAAATGATAGAATTCCAGAAAATTCATTTCTTTTCGAATACCCAACATAAAAAGCTGAAATTCTGGAAATAACTTATGAAAAATATGAGAAAAAAAGGCCAACCTTCAGATCTGGAAAATTCCACCCGAAACCCTAAATTTTAGGGCATGCAATTCTCCAAACAAGTCGTTTTTTGCTTAGGAATGGCTGAAACCCTCAACCAACCCTGTCGTTTTGTCAAAGAACCTCTCCTTAGCTGCCACAAACAAATTTCGCTTCAAACGGAGAAAAACCCAGAAAATTATCATGATTTTCCCAAAACTGCCCTTGAAAAACCCTACCTGAAGATGATTGCAAATCAGATCTAAAAAGGTGCAAGAGCCTAGCAAACTAGGCTAGATCTAGCTAGGAGTGGATCTCTCACCACCGAAGAGTGCCCTTCTAGCTAGGAGTGGATCTCTCACCACCAAAGCTGGGGATCTTGTGGGATTCACTCCACAAGCGGAACAAGCAAACAGCAATTGCTCACTATCAAGTATCACCAAAGAAAATAATGTATGCAAGAATGATTTCCAACTCCACCCTCTACCTCCCTATATAGCTTTTTATGAGCCCCAACGAAGAAATATAACATTTGATGCAATACATATCCCCCCAAGTCACCAAAAAGGGACTTTAAGTGGCCCCAACGAAGAAACATAACATTAAATGCCAAAAGTGTCCACTTAAGTGATCCCAACGACAAAATAGAACACAAAGGGCCCATTAGACCCTCCCAACGCCCAAAATATAACAAAAACATAGTAGGAAATCAGACAACCATCCCCAATAACCTCCAAAGTCGTTAGCCCCTTGGGAATGACCAGGGCTAAGACCAAAATATGGCCGTTAGGCCAACTGCTCGGAATTGGGGACATTACACCTTGATTTTTTTCCTTTTTTACCTTACACCTTGTAAAACCCCTAAACCCTACAAATGCCCTTAAAACCCTAATTATACATTTATTAAGCGGTTTTAGTTGTAAATGCAAGAGGACCCCCAAAATATTATGTCATCACTTTCCCCATCTCAAGCATACATTAGGAACAATTTCCTCCAAAGCTATGGAAGAAATAAAATGCTTGTGTTCAATCATGTGTATGTAAATCTATGTTTATTAGTTTAATAAAATGTGCAGTAGTTTTGTCTTGATAAACATGTATGATCTTTTATTGGTCTTTATTCTTAGCAGAGTTTGTCACTTACAATTTGTAACTCCTCAATGAGGATTATGAGCTTGGTATCAGGGTATGATAAGAGTGGCACTAATCACCTAGTAACAAATCCCTAGCTACTCATGTTCTCATAATGTAAAGTCTTGCCAAATAGCTTGAGGAAATATAGGTCTGAAGAAATGTCTACGAAGCAGATAGCTAGTGGCTAACGGATTAGCACTTAGGATTTCTGTTTTAGACGTAACCTCACCAACGCTCCATAGTATTTGACCCAATAGACATTAAAGCCTAGATCTATGCTCCATCTACTGGCCATATCATTCTCCAAGAATCTGATCACGCCTCGTAGTGCCATTCTAACTTGAAAATAAGATTCATATGGCATCTGAACATTTAAATGCCATGCTATCCATGTACAGCAACTACTGTGAATTCTGCCATAGAAAATGTATTTGTTACAAGAAGTTCAAAAATATATGCTACCAACAATGGGAAAGAAAGCATAAATATCTTGGAAACTAGTTTGCTCTGCACCTCTTACCAGATGAAGATGTGAGCCTTTCTAGAATATGGAGTATCCATCAAATTCAAGAAAAGGATCAAGACACGATACCATCTCATGACATGTATGGGAAATGTGCAGGCAACTCGAGCCAAGTTCCAACATCCAGATAGATATGATAAGATATCCTCAAAGAGATGTCGGTATAATAAAGTGCAAATAGTTTGCATTGTTTGAGGTTTGTACGTGAAAAATGTCAAACTAATTGATACCACATGAAATTATGCATAAAATCATACATGGATATAAGACAAATCCTTAAGATGCTTCAGATGGTCTTTGCAAATGCCCATGATAAGCTTCTATAGATAATGCATAAGCATATATAGATGCTTGTCAAAACAATTTGACAAAATGCCTTATATATTTAATGTAAACTCATTCACTGCATTGGTATCCAATGCAGAATGCATGAGATATGGCAAGGATATACGCAAAATGCTGCGAAAAAATGAAGCCCTACGTTTCACCTATTCATAGAGTGCAAATCCTTTAGCTCAAGACTGTAATCAAAACAATGGCTCACAATTTATGATCTATCTTGTCCCTGATGACAGTCACATGTAATTACACCTTATAGTTTGCATTTGTTTGGCAATCCTGTGACATCGCAAGAATTAAGCTCAGTAATTGCATTCTAGATATGTACAGTTAATGTAAATGACTTACAACATGGAGAAGAACTGTTTGACATAGATGTCATTAACAAGACTTTCTTGAGTTAAGGATATCCATCAAAGCTTTATACAATAAATAGATCAGTCTTATTACAAGGCATGTATGCAAAATGCTCCTAGCATTCATGAGACCACAATAGGAAATTTCTGCATGTTAAAATGGATCATTAAAATTCATTTTCCTGTTGACTGCAGTGGTTGCAATATTTGGCTATGGCTAGGATGATGTCAAACTCTTAATGATTTGTTTGATTGATTAACGATTTGCCTCTAATTTATCTTCAACAATTGAAATAGTCTCGAAACCAACTAAAATTCAAGATATAGAGCAAATAGTCTTTCATCTTGTAATGATCCAATTAAGGTAATCTGTGCAAGAACAACTTGCCTGTTGTACACGGATGTGCAAAGATTTTTGATGTCTTGCAGCCAATATGTTTCTCACTTGATGAAACTAAGCTATGTAACAAAATGACTTATTACATTTACCTTTTTATGGTGACAGAATCGGTATGCGCTCCATGCTCAACTACCTCTCCTGTTATTTACATGGCCCAGGGGACACAAGGCTTTGCATACAAGCACAAGTCTCCCTTGATGATATGAAGATCAGTAAATGGCACACTTGCACAGGCTGTGAACTTTTCAAACTACTAGCCTATTACCCCATTAGAAAAAAAATCTGCTAACATGTAGCGCCTTGGAAATCACTATTGTTCTCACAATTGACTAGTGAATAAATGTGGGATCACCTAATTACAACCCAATCATGTATTCATGTCAATTGTTAATGTTGTTGAAGATTCTTCACCCTAAAAGTAAATTGAAATAAAATGATTAACATTTTAAGTTTTTTGTGGGATTTAGACCTAAGTAATTAAGATGACACAGGACATTCACCAAAGACATATTCACAATGTTTTGCTCCTGCATAAAATTGGACACGTCATATTAATAATTTGACTTGTTGGAATTAAGAAGTTCTTCACATAAATTCTAGAAAGCCCTTTGGATTCAGTGCTAACTACAAAGATATGAATGATCTATAGCTTTCGTAACTTTTACTATCAAGCTCTAGGGAACTATAGGCAAATCATTTGTATCAACACAAGGCCTTAAACAAGAGGACCCCCTAAGTCCATACCTCTTCATCATAACGGGGGAAACATTTACCAAGCTAATAGATCAAGTGAGAAACAAAAGAAAAATTCATGGATCGACAAATATTGCTCCAGAGATAAGATTCTTGATCTTCCAATTTGCTGATGGCGCACTGCTATTTTTCACCCTCATCCTACAGGTAATCAAAAATCTAAAGAAGCGGCTGGAAAAATATCAGCTTGCTTCAGGAAAGCAAATCAATGCACAAAATCCAATATTTTCTTTACAAACATGAATGCCCAACACAAAAATGGATACTCAAGTGCATGGAATTTAGGGATTAGAGGGGAGGGGAGGGGAGGGTAGGGGGGAGATGGGGGCGTGCTCTCGAAAATGAATTGTAGCTTTCCACTGCCCTAGAAATACACCCCACAATTGTGTGAAACACGATAGTAAAGATGCAAGCCAAACTCGCCCACTGGACAAATGGTTGGCTTTCTTTGGCACGAAGGATACAACTGATCCAACAGTCAATCTTGGTTTACTTTCTAACTCTCCTCCCCCTCCTATGGCAAACTGAGACAGACGAAAAATCTATACTACAGAATCTCCTATGAAGGGGAGTAGAAGAAAAGTATAAGCACCCACTTATAGCTTGGTCAAATATAAAAAATCTGAAGTCTGAAAGAGGGTTACACATAAAAAATCTCAAAATTTTCAGTCAAGCATTGGCAATGAAACTGGCATGGAGAATCATTGGAAGTCATGACTCATAACTACCCAAAAGGCCACATCATCAGGCACAACTATCTAGTTGCGTCCCATGCATATATTTCAACAAGTGATAGGAGGTCACAAACATCAACAATTGCTCAACAAATTAAAATTGGAGCAATTTTACTGCAACAGAAAAGAACTAGATGGGTTGGCAATGGGAAGAAAGCTGGAATTGGAAGCTTCACCTCACAGATTTGGACCTGGACTAATTACAGGGAAGAACCTCATTCATATCTCAGACTATGCCACAAAATCAGACGAAACAATGGGAATAAGATGCAACATGAGCAAGATTCAAACCATGGGAAGCAATCAAAGTAGGCAGGCCCAAAGGTTGATGAGAGAGCTAACAAACAGACCAATTATGAATGGATATTTCCAGGTTCAACAAATGGAAAATGTACAGCCACTTCAGTGTATGCAGACCTCCAAAAGTCAACCCAGCCAACAGATAAAAATTGGAGGAAGATTTGAAAAATGAAAAATGGCCAAAAAATCACAGTTTTGTTGATGCTGGTCATACACAGAAATATACTAATAGTGGATAATCTACAAAAGAGAGGGTAGGTAGGCCTGACAGGTGTCTAAAATGCCAAAAAGATTTAAAAAATATAGAACATTTATTATTTTAACTGCTTATATTCCAAATAAATCATCCAAAAAAACATCGAAAATATATGCAAGCAAAAACATATTATTTTCTACATTGCCGAAACGGCACCCTAGGGCACTGGGAGCGGGTACAGGAGCGACAGGGAGTGGGAGCGGGCAGAGAGCGGCGAGGGGCCTGCAGAAACGGCCGGGTACGGCAGGGAGCGGGCACGGGAGCGGCAGGGAGCCGGCCGTACCCGGCCGTTTCCGCAGGCCCCTCACTGCTCCCTGCCATCTCCCACCGCCAAAAAACGTTTTTTTTATTTTTTCCATGTTTTAAAAGCCTAACATAAAAAAATTAAATATTCTTCTAATTTACACCCTAAAAGATAACTCTAAGCAATAAAACAAAAGAACAACACAAACAAAACATAAAGCAAAGAAACTTACCTTTGGCTCTCCAAAAATTGCATTTTGCTTGTCTAGGGTTTGAGGAGCTATTGCTAAGCTTGTAGGAGTGTAAGGAGTTGTAAAGGAGGAAGATTTGTGAAGGATTTGTGGTTTACTAAGTGAAGGTAAGTTTTTTTTTAATTTCTAACCTTGTTTCTCTTTTTTTTGTTTTATTATTTAATTTTTCACACATTACATTTTTTTGCTTATATTCATCATTTTTTTGCTCTTTCTATTTAATTTTTTTAATTTTCATTGTTCAATGCAATTGCATGCCATTGTTTTCTTTGCTTTTTTATTTTGAACCTTGTAAGTATTTCTACAATGGCAACAACAAGTTTTGCTTCTTCTGGGCAATCTTTGGCCAAGGATTTTGACCCAAATTCACCGTTATGGAGGCATGTAACAATACTTCAACAAATTGCAGGCGGTGGTTGTTTTGAATGGAAATGCAATGATTGTGATGGAATATTCAAAGGCTCTTACAGTAGGGTGAAAAGCCACTTGTGTGCCATAACGGGTAATGGTATAAGAGTATGCAAGGGGAGGAATAATGCTAGGGTGCCAAAAGCAAAAGTTTTGGCATATATCAAAGAGCAGGAAGATGCAGAGGCAAATGTGGCTATTAGAGCAGGTCATCCTTTGGCCAAAAGAGGAGGTTCATCTCGTTCAACGAGGCCTCCAGTTGCTCCATCACCTAGTGGATCCCCAATTGTGGCCATGCCACATCCATTTGTGGCTCCTATCTCCACGAATGAGAGTGCTTCCCTTGCACGAAAGAAAAGTAAGACATGAAGGCCATTGGAAAAGGCATTTCAGAATGAGAGCAAGGAAATTGCAGATGAACACATTGCAAGGTGTGTATATGCTAATGGGCTTTCTTTAAATGTTGTGAGATCACCTTATTGGCATGAGATGGTGAAAGCCATCAATGAGGCACCAAAAGGGTATAAATCACCAGGATATGAGAAGACCGCACCACCCTTTTGGATAAACAAAAAAAATATGTGGAAACCTCCTTGCAACCAATTAGGGACTCATGGACCAAAACAGGTGTGTCCATTGTTTCTAATAGATGGAAAAATACAAGAAATCGGCCTTTAATCAATGTGATTGCAGTACGCCCTAAGGGGGCAATATTTTTTAAAGCGGTTGATTGTGAAGGGCAAGTGAAGGATGCCCAATTCATAGCCAACATTCTCTTTGAGTCCATTAAGGCAATGGGGCCTGAAAATGTTGTCCAAGTCATAACAGACAACACCAAAAATTGCGAAGCTACGGGGATGCTAGTTGAGGCACGGTATGGGCATTTTTTTGGACACCATGTGTCGTGCATTCATTGAATTTAATGCTAAAGAAGATGGAAAACAAAATAGAGTGGATCCAACAAGTGTATGCAGAAACTAAAGAGATCCAAATGTTTGTCACCAACCACCACATGTCATAGGGCATTTTTAGATCATTCTCACAGTTGGAGCTATTGACGGTAAGGAAAAGCTTTCTTTCTTTTTTTAATTTAAATATAAGCTTTTTAGTATTCTTTTAGCTTTCAATTTTATTTTTAATTTTTGTTCCTCATTCTTATTAGGTTGTTGAGACTCAATTTGCATCACACAATCGTCTTGAGACGACTAGTGAAGGTGCAAGAGGCACTCATGAGGATGGTAACATCCAATCTTTGGTCTGTATGGAGGCAATCAAACACTCAAAGGGCTCAAAAAGTGAAGAACATGATCTTAGAGGACCCTTGGTGGGATAGAGTGGATTATGAGCATGATCCAGTTTACTGACACGGTTAAGCCATGTCTAGGAGAGATATATGACGGCATCGACTCAATGATTAAGAAGATAAAAACCGTCATAAATGCAAAAGAACAAGATCCCAAGGAAATATTTTTCAAACATGTGAAGTCAATCCTCATTGAGCGGTAGAACAAAATGACCACCCCATTACATCTACTGGCTTTTGCATTGACTCCTAGATTTTATAGCACAGAGATCCTTTCCTTGCCAGGGAGGGTAGCACCATACAGGGATGCGGAAGTCAGTGAGGGATATATGGCGGCATTGGCTAGGCTCTTCCCTGATCCTGAGGCCCAAGACCAGGTTATGGTAGAGTTTGGCAATTTCATAGCAGAAACGATGGGTCATAGCCTTCTTGCTCTTCGGAGCAAATACAAGATGGATGCTCGTATGTGGTGATACCTCCATGGTACTTCATCGGTTTACTTGCATCCTCTTGCAATCAAGGTCTTGGCACAGGTAAGTTTTTAATTTTTATATTCTCTTTTCTTTTAGTTTTTTAAAATTTAAGTTTGAGTGTTTAAGTTTGAAGTTAAACTTTGCATTGACTTTGAAGTTTGGGTTGCCTTAATAGCTTGCAAGTTCATCTTCCTCTGAGCGCAACTGGAGTACATATAGTTTCATCTACTCACAGAAACGTAACAGGTTGGGGGCTAAAAGGGCTGAAGATTTGGTATACATACATTCCAACTTGCGCCTTTTATCCCACAAGCAGCCGGAGTACAAGGAAGGGTCAACAAGACATTGGGACATTGATCCAGAGATAGTTGACTTGGATGCTTCCATTTCCCACCATGGAGCATATGATGATGAGGGGAGTTTTGTGGCACCACGAGACCTACATGCACAAGGGGGTGCAACTGGCAGTGGCCCTAGTGCGAGTGGTTCGAGCCCATGTGGTTCTAATGAACCACGTAATGATGATGATGTAGTTGATCTTGATCCTCTTGATGAAGAGGAATATGATGAATATTGACAATGAAAGATAGTTTGAACTTTGAATATTGATCTATGATTGAATTTAATATATCATGAGATTCATGACATTCACATTGTGTTTGATTTAAGTATTTTAATTTAACTTTTAAGCTTTTAAGTTTCTAAGTTTTATCGGTATCCTAGCTTGTTTTTTGTGGTTATTCACTTATTTAGCTTATAACTTGTCTTTTATCTTGTCTTTCATATGCATAATATGTGGTTAATAATTAAATTCCTATTTAGAAGGCTGAAATTTATATATTTTTTAATTTTTATATAGTTTTTGTACTTCCGTATCCGGGGTCAAAAAAAAATTTGCCGTTTCCGCATATTGGATACTCTGTACCCGCTCCCGTATCCAAAACGTTTCGGCTACTTAGATTATTTTCATTGACCAATGTCAAACCTCGTTTACCCTTTGAATAGCCCAGACTCCAAAGACATCCATACAAGGACGCATGCTCAGCAGCAGACACGTCAATTGTATATAGTTATATATAAGCACACTTGGTATATTTATAAATCAAGAACACTGGATACTCCATATGCTCGCTACTTTTCATTTTGTTGGTTATGTATTTAGAAAAACTGATGTTTCAATTTTTAGATTAAGATTTCAAGTTGAGCAGTAAAATTGAAAATCTCGATGCCAACTGAACTCTTTTTCTGTGCCTGCCCTCTAGATATATGGACCTCCCCTCTCTCTATATTGTGTATGGGCCTCTACTAATAAACCAAGAGCAAGGGCAGGATCAGCGGTCCAAAGGACCTCGACTGTAAGGGAGGGCAACTTGTCTGATAGGATGAGGGCCCGGCCCCATATATTTGGAGGGGGGGGGGGGGAGGAGAGAGTGATTGCAGCCCCTATCTATATATATACGGTCAACCACCGTGCCACCACCCACCCAACCTATTGATAGTATTGGTGCTACCATCCACTAGTATTGGCCACCCACCTACAAGCATTGGGATTGGGATTGCCATCACCATCCCCACCTATTGATTAGGATTGGGATTGGCCACCTATTGATTGATGCCCAGTTGGTTTGTCCATGTAGAAATATGTTGAATTTGGAACACCCTTCTGTTTTTCTAATATAACTAGTAGGATTTACAATGGAAGCCTCGAAGCCTCGAGTTCTTGGCTAAACCAAAATAAACTCAGTTCTAATAAATAGAAATGGATCACCAAGATCGAAATTCAGCTAAATGATATGCTAATCAGGTTGGTAACTCAATTAACTAATTTATTTAGCAATAAAACTTACTAGTTATTTCTTGCATCAAATAGCAGTTAATTCACAACTATTTACACATAATTTGTTAAAAATGGTTAAACATCTGATTAATCAATTATCTAGTTGAATAACTAAAGGGTTTTACTAACTAGTATGTGACTAGACTTCTAAGCATTGTTACTGAGTCCGGAAATATGGATCTGCTTGGGAGGGAAAAAATCCAAAAATACAGAATTCTTGAAAAAGTTTAGAAAAAATCGGTGCGAAATATATACATATTATATATGAGCATAATTGATAAATATACAAAATTGAGAAATACAATGAAAAACATGAATAACATATTATAAAATGTTAATACATTCTACATTAAATAATATATAAGGGTGTTTTTTATAGCAAAAAGCCTTTTAAGAAATATTTTTTCCTGAAAGGGCTGACCAGGACAAAACTTAGCTGAGCTTCCAGAAAAATCCCGATCCAGTAGGATTTTGTGCGGATCCAGACAGATTTGGTAACTATGCTTCTAAGTTGATAGTTGATCTCTCACTTGATCAACCTATGGCATATTTAAGGAAAATAAGTTTCTATATCTCTCCCAAACAAAGGCTTCTTTCCTTGATGACAAATATAGTAGGAGACTTGAAATGTCAGTAATAAAATATTTATGGTACACAACTTATTCAAAAAACTCAAAAAAACATGCAACGCAACAAATATAACCTCAAAACTCTAGCTCTTACCACCACTTGGCAAAAAGACATTCCCTTTTCCAATGGCACCATCATTCTCTTCGACATGGATTGAACATCCCCAACTCTAGCCTATGGTAGAATAAGGTTATTCAAGCTAACAATTTTCCACTTGTTGTCCAACCTAAATACAGAGCCCATTCCTTTGCAAACAGAGGCATCATCTTAATCAAGGATATTTGGGATCTAGGCACTTATAATTGGCTTTCTGGCATCTACTGTACAATATATTTGGGTTGTTTGCTACCCTTAAGGGGGCCTATGTTTTGTTCATTCAACTTATTCCTCCTACCGACAATTCTACATCCCCATGGAAATAATGGCACTGGCCAAACCAACTGATCATACCCTATGACACACAAAGACATTTGCATTAGCTCATGCGACCTCTATTTCCACTAAAAAACTCTCTTAATGTTAAATGGTTGTAATATCCCTTTTTATAAAAAACACAACAGATCTGGATTTACTTGAAACCCTTATGCAAAAAATTATAGGAAAGGAATTTTCCCTATGAAACCCTTATAGAAAATTAAATAACTTCGGGGAATACTTGCAAAATATTTTAGCAATGAGAAATTCCACTTAAATTAGATAAAAACTCAGATCTTTTAATGTAATTATTTTCCAGGTTAAACACCTGCAAACTTTGAAAATTCATATCTAGAGAAATAAGCAAGAATTACAACACACGGAACAGCTGAAAATGATCTATGCGATGATAACAATCACAGATATTTCTTACAGAACTTTCCAGCAACGGGAACACATAGAAACTCCATCCCGAATTCCCAAAATGGGGTGCCCAAGCTGGAAATGGCCAAAAAATGATCCAAAATACCATCCAAACCGCTAACAATCACTTCAACACTCTTCCAACTTGATGCCCTTCCTAGAATTTGTCCTCTCTACTCAAATGTGAAATAAATGAGGGTTCCCATCCTCGGATCTGAATAATAATGAGGGATTTCGTCCTCAATAGCTTTCTCTCAAGGGGTTTCGTCCTTAACAGCTGAAAAGAAGCAAGAATCCTCTCTTATATAAGAAAATAGTAAATCAAGATGATTACAAGTGAAACTCTGATCTTCTTTTATAATTTTTCTAGGCACACTACTCCATGTGGGTCACTCTATGTGGTAGGTGCACTTTATTAAATTAAAGTGACAACCTTTATGTCTTATTTTATCATTACACTTTTCCCCTTTCTAATTAATTGTTATAACTTAAAGTTGTTTTTTTACAAATATTACAAGGCTTAATAAAGCAACTTAAAAATATAACGATAAAGTACTTCCCTTGCATTTCCCTTTAAGCCTCTGAGGAAGTCAACTACGGCAAAAAGGGTACCCAATTGCATTTGACAGCCAAAAACTCAAAGAAATTGAGCGTGGATTTTCAATTTAAGACAAAGAAATGCTATCTATCATGAATGTTTTGGCAAAGTTCAGACAATACTTGGTGTGTGGCAAATTTGTGGTCAAAACCGACTACATTAGTTTGAAGTTCTTTTTGGGGCAAAAGGATTTAAATGATAGGCAATAGAAATGGGTAAACAAACTCCAAGCCTATGATTTTGATATTGAATATGTTAAGGGGAAGAACATCATAGTTGTTGATGCCTTGTTTAGGAAGCAGCAAAATGGAAGGCCTACATAACTGTTGAATATGCAAAAGATGAGTTTACAACAGCCATACAAGGTTATGGATGGACTGATTTTGTAAGTATAGGGTCTTTTTAACACAAGATTCTAAGATTAAGCACAAGGTTCTAAGGGTTGGTTATGATTCACCATCGACGGGACATCCGGGCTACTTCAAAACATACAAGCAAGTAAGAGAGGTACTTTTCGAAGGGTCTCAAAGATATACTTCAATATATTAGGGAATGTATCACATGCCAACAAAATAAGGTAGAACATGTTTTTCCAGCTGGTCTATTGCAGCCATTACCCATTCCTACTCAAAAATGAGAGAGCATATCCATGGACTTTATCGCGGGGCTGCCTATGGTCCAAGCTAAGAATTGCTTGTTTCTGGTGGTTGATAGGATCACAAAATATGCCCATTTCTTCGCACTTCCAGTCAAGTATGATGCTCCCTTAGTGGTTGATGTTTCCTTCAAAGAGGTATTTAGACTTCATGGGTTGCCAAAAATATTGTGTGATAGGGACAACAGATTTATGAGCCAATTTTGGCAGGAGATTTTCTGATTAACCGACATGGAATTGACTCCAAACACTAGCTACCACCCACAAACTAATGGTCAAACTGAAGCAGTGAACAAATGGATATAGGGATACTTTAGGAGCTTTGTTACAGGGTAGCAATCAGCATGGATAAAAAGGTTGTACATGTGTGACTATTGTTACAACACTTCCCATTAAATGTCCATTGGAATGACTCCCTTTAAAGCTCTTTATAGGTATGATACATTTTCCTTCATAGATGTGGTCTTAACAAATAGTAGAGTGCCCGGCGCACATGATTTGGTACAATAGTGTCAAGAAATCTTGGAAGTTCTCAAAGAAAATCTCCAACATGCCCAAAGCCAACATAAGCTATATACAGACCAGTAATGTTCAATGAGGACATTTGAGGTGGGTGACATAGTCTTTTTGAGATTGCAGCCCTACCGACAATCCTTACTCAAACAAAGTGAGGTAGAGAAGCTCAAGCCTTGCTTTTATGGGCCATACAAAGTGCAAAGAAGGGTTGGAGATTATGCATATGAGTTGGAGCCGTTGGAGCATAGCAAGATACATAATTTGTTTCATGTTTTGTGCCTCAAGAAGGAACTTGGACAACATACTATCCCTTCTACAGAGCTGCCACCTATGGATGAGGAAGGAAACTAATTCTAGTTTTGGAAGCCATCGTGAATGTTCTTGAGAAGAAGTTAAAGTGTCGGATCATAAGTGAGTATTTGATTCCGACCTGCCTTTGGAGGATGCTACATGGGAGGGAACAGCCATTCTTGAACACCCAAATTTGTAATTGCTTGAGGGCACGCAATTTTGGGAAGGGAGGACTGTAATGTCCCTTCTTTAACACGAGCTCACCATGAGACCCTTTTTTCCCTAGTTGACTTCCCAGGGGCTCAAAGGATAGTGCAAGGGAAGTACTTTATCGTTATATTTTTAAGTTGCTTTATTAATCCTTGTAATATTTGTAAAAAAACAACTTTGAGTTATAACGATTTATTAGAAAAGGAAAAATTGTGATGATAGAATAAGACATAAAGGTGGTCACTTTAATTTAGCCTAGAAAAAGTATAAAAGAAGTTCAAGGGTTCGTTTGTAATCATCTTGATTTACTATTTTCTTATATAAGAGAGCATTCTTGCTTCTTTTCAGCTGTTAAGGATGAAACTCCTTGAGACAACCTATTGAGGATGAAACCCCTCATTAGTATTCAGATTTGAGGACAAAAACCCTTATTTCTTTCACATTTGAGCAGAGAAAGGACAAATTCCAGCAAGGGCATCGAGTTGGAAGAATGTTGCAGTGATTGTCAGTGGTTTGGAGGGTTTTTGGATCAGTTTTTTGGCCATTTCCATCCTGGACACCCCATTTTGGGAATTTGGGATGGAATTTCTGTGTTCCCATCTAGACTGCCCCGAAACGCCCCTGCCCCTCCCATACCATGTTTGATACGTACCTGGTTCGGGTACGGGTACAAATACGGTATTGATACGTTGTGGGTACGTACTCATAGGTCCCGGGTACGGATTTCCATACCTGGGACCTATGAGTACATACATGAAGTGTACCCAGTCAAAAAAACTTTTTTTTTAAACTTAAAACTAAAGTAACCTAAACCTAATTTAACCCTAAAAGACCCCCCCCCCCCAAAACCTATTTATACACCCAACCCCTCTTGTTTATTCACACACTCATATTTTGTTATTTTGCTAATTTTGAGCTTGAAAGAGAGAAAGAGAGCTTGAAGGAGAGAGAGAGAGAGAGAGAGAGAGAGCTTCAAGGAAAAAGAGAGAGAGCTTGAAGGAGAGAGAGAGAAGGAGAAGGATCAACTACAAGTCTACAAACAACAAGGAGGATTATTTTCAGGTATTTTTCATGCATCCTTTTTTTTAAATCTTTTGATCAATGTTTTGTATGTAATAATCAAACTAGTATGTGATCAATGATCAATGATCATAAATGATGTGTTTCAAACACATCATTCATGATCATTGATCATGATCTATTTAATTTTCAATATTTATTAATTATTTATTTTACATTTTTTAAAATATTAATTAATTTTTTCGTATTTAAAGTTTAGTATTGAAGTTCTATTTTATTAAACGTCTACCCTCTGTGTATGCTCTCACCTCGCACCATTTATGGCGAACTTGGTGATCAAAATCAGAGATTGACATGCAGGGCTAACTATTTAATTTTTTTAATTAGTTGTGTTCGTTTTTTTTATTTTCAAGTTTTAAATTGAATTCATTAAAAACTTAAACATTTACCCTCTGTGTATGCTCTCACCTTGCACCATTTATGGCGAACTTGGTGATCAGAATCAGAGATTGACGTGTAGGCCCTAGGGTTTAACTTTTTTTAATTAGTAATGTGTTTGTTTTTTATTTTAAAGTTTTAAATTGAATTCATTAAAAACTTAAACACCTACCCTCTGTGTATGCTCTCACCTCGCACCATTTATGGCAAACTTGGTGATCAGAATCAGAGATCGACGTGTAGGCCCTAAGGTTTAACTTGTTTTTTTAATTAGTAATGTGTTTGTTTTTTTATTTTAAAGTTTTAAATTGAATTCATTAAAAACTTAAATGTCTACCCTCTGTGTATGCTCTCACCTCGCACCATTTATGGCGAACTTGGTGATCAGAATCAGAGATTGACGTGTATGGGTTAACAAATTAATTGTCTAATTTGTATTTGTTGTTTTTAATTAAATTATTTAGCAATGTTTTAAAAAATATCTCTTATTGTAGGTTAAAACAAATTAAACAGTTGTAGTCATGGCATCCAGTTCAGCTTCAAGGGGGCATGGGGAAGCAAGCAATGAGGGAGGAACACAAGGAAGTGTTCCAAGTGGCCTGATAGTGAAAATGGATCCTCATTCTCCTTTATGGAGGCATGTGGAAGTGCTAGAGCTCATTGCCAGTGGTGGTGTCCGTGTTTGGACGTGCCCCCATTGTGGCACCACATTTAAGTCCTCGTATACCCATTTGAAAGCTCATCTAACTGCGGTATCGGGGATGGGCATTAGAGCATGTAAGAAGGTGGAGAAGAATAAAATAGCTATGTACTTAAGAGAGCAAGAGGAGGCAAACTTTGAAATTGCAAGAGCTCGCTCTAAAACCATTTCTTTGCAGCAGAGGACTATGGGAAAACCACCAACACCACCACCATCATTCCATCCTTTCATTGATAGTAATGTTGAAACTGTTCCAGTTGAAACTCCTTTCGATGAAGATACCCCATCAAGAAAGAGAACAAAAGGGCCTTTAGAAAAAGCATTCAACATGGAGAAGAGAGAAATTGCAGATGAATTGGTGGCTCGGTGTATTTATGCATGTGGGCTACCATTCAATGTGTTGAGGTCACCATATTGGCAGCAGATGGTGAGAGGCATTAATGAGGCACCACAGGGGTATACAAGCCCCAACTATAATAAGGTTCGCACTTCTCTTTTGGCAAAAGAAGTGCAACACATACAAACATATTTACAGTTGATTAGAGATTCCTGGAAGGATTCAGGAGTGTCTATTATCTCAGATGGATGGAAAGACTCCCGAAACAGACCTCTTATCAACATTATTGCAGTAAGCCCTAAAGGGGCAATGTTTCTGAAGGTTGTTGATTGTGAGGGGGAAATAAAAGATGCCCAATTCATTGCAAACATTCTAATTGAGGCTATTGAGTCAGTGGGCCCTCAGAACGTTGTCCAAGTCATCATGAACAATGCAAAAAAATACAAGGCAACAAGGTTGATAGTAGAAGGTAGGTATGAGCACATATTTTGGACACCATGTGCAATACACTCTCTGAATCTGATGTTGCAGAAGATTGGGAAAATCACATGGATTGAGGAAATCTACATGGAGGCAAACGAGATTCAGATGTTTGTCACCAACCATCACATGTCTCAAGCCATTTTCAGAAGATTCTCGAAGTTGGAGTTGTTGAAGGTAAGGGAACAACTCATGAGTCATAAGTTTTACTTTTAAGTTTTTCATTTTAATATTTAATTTTAAATCAATTTCAATTTGTATTGTTATTGAATTCTTTTCATTCCTTTTTAATAGGTTGTTGAGACTAGGTTTGCCTCTCACACACTCATCTTGAGACGACTTGTGAAGGTGAAACATGCTTTGAGTAGCATGGTGATTGACAATGTTTGGACCATCTGGAGGCAAGCAAATACAGAGAGAGCCCAAAAGATAAAGGCATGGATCCTTGATGATGATTGGTGGGCAAAAGTTGAGTATTTGTTGAGTTTCACTGAGCCTGTTTTAAGTATGATTGATAGTGTTTGCATTAGAGAAATTTATGATGGCATTGACTCCATGCCTAGGAAAATAACAGATATCATACAAGCCAAAGAGCAGGACCCTGAGGAAAAGTTTTACAATGAAGTTAAAAAACGTGGTCATGAAAAGGTGGAACAAAATGACCACCCCATTGCATCTCCTTGCTTATGCCTTAAATCCCAAATATTACAGCAATGAAATAGTTGGGTTACCTAGTAGGCAACGACCATATGATGACCAAGAGGTTGCAAATGGGACGAGGGCAGCATTCAAGAGGTTGTTTACCTATCCAGCTATATCTAGTGCAGTCCACAATGAGATGGGGATGTTTGTATCTGGAGAAGGTAGCATGGGAGAGGTAGAGGCTCTTTGTGACAAAGCCACCTTGACTCCAATCAAGTGGTGGATTGTACATGGCCATGATGCCAAGTACATACGACCTATTGCGATCAAATTGCTCTCACAGGTATGAAGTTTGTAACTTGTTATTTGAATATTCTAATTACCAATTAAGAATTAAAATGTAAGATGATAGCACTCCTTTTAATATTTTTATATTAATAATACTTTGTTTTTGTGACAGGTGGCTAGTAATTCTTCTGCAAAGCGAAACTGGAGTACTTATGGCTTCATCCACTCAGCCAAACGCACCATGTTGGCATCCAAGAAGGCTGAGGATCTAGTATACGTACATTCCAACTTGCGCCTCTTAATGCATAAGACGGAAGAGTATACTAGAGGTCCTAACAAGCTTTGGGACATTCAACCTGAAACCACGAACTTTGAAGCTTCTATAGCTTGTTTGTCTAATGTTTCACTACTTGGCATTGATGACGAACTTCCAAGGAGCCCTTCACAAGGGTTCAACAATGGAGCTAGTGGGAGTGGAGCTGCAAGTGCCATCCATGAAGATGATTTTGAGGATCATCTAGATGATATGTTCTAGGCTTTTAGCCCTAGGAAACTGAAAGTGAAGCAAGTTGAGAACTTGAATGTATTAAGTTATTAACTATTATGTTTTGAACATTATGAATCAATACAAACTCAAGTCTCAATTCTCAAAGCATTTGATTTGTTTTCATGTTCTATGAATGATTGTATGAGTATTAAATTTTAATAAGTATGCAAATGCTTCTTTAAATTTATAATTTTAATACATATTTATATCTTCATATATATATAATGTACCCAACATCGTACTGTACCCGAAGTTTTTAAAAACTTGTCGTATCAGTGTACCGTACCCATACCCGTATTTCTACCCGTACCAGTACCAAAACAGTCTAGGTTCCCATTGCTGGAAAATTCTGTAAGAAATATCTATGATTGTTGTCATCCCATAGATCATGTTCAGTATTATGTTTGTTGTAATTCCACATATTTCTCTAGATATGAATTTTCAAAGTTTGCGGTTGTTTAGCTTGGAAAATAATTAAATTAAATCAAATCTGAGTTTTTAACTGATTTTAAGTGGAATTTCTGTATTGCTAAAATATTTTGCGAGTATTCCCTGAAGTTATTTACTTTTCTATAAGGGTTTTATAGGGAAAATCCCTTTTCTATAATTTTCTGCATAAGGGTTTCAGGGAAATCCAGATCTGCTCTCATTGGCAGCGCATGGTTTGTATATTTGGCAGTCCCCCATTGAAGCCAAATGTCAATTATTTGACTGGCGTATCCTATATATGAAGTTTCCTGTTGGTCACATATTACCCAAACTCAACCTTTCTACAAGCAAATGCCCTTTCTTCCCTGCTCTTGAAATTGTTCATCTTTTTTGGCACTGCCCTTCCTCTTCTCAGTTGTGCTCTGCTCTTCATTCCTCGCTTCCTGATTTATTTCTCACTTATTTCAACCAAAAAACAGCCCTGATTGGTCTTCTTTCCCTCTCCCTTCTCTCGGTCATTTGGAATACCAGTTGGCTGGTTATACTTTTCCAAATTTGAAAAAATCATTGCTAACAATTGTACATTGGAATGTTTCTGCCTTAGCCAATCAACAAGCTCATCTTCGCTCTTGTATCTCTCTACAGTTGGAGCAGATCAACATATAAAGCCATGACATAATTATGGTTATTGATAAGATGAAGGATCGCCTCAAACAATTGCAGCATTAGTTTTATGTTTTACTCCTACTATTCAAACTATAATTGTATTGTTCAAAATATAAATGTTAATGTCTCATTGCAGGTGGTCTGTTTCCTGTACAAGGGGCATCCAAAGACTGACTCTTGTACTTTGATTAATTAACTTTTTTAATAAATGCAGCATCTTCAATTCAAAAACCTCAAAACTCTAAGATCCAAATCTTTGACGTTACCATCATCTACAAGGAAAGACCAACTAGGAGCAGATGCCATTTTCCTCGACTCTTTATAACCAAGATTATAAGAATATCTTTAAGAATGGGTTGTTTTTCTTCAGGTACAAATTGGTAATCATACCACATTTGAGTTTAGATGGAGGAATGTTGCATGAAAAGAGTTGTCTTCATCAGGTAGGCATGTATAGTAACTGAAGAATTGTCTTAAGGTAAGAAATTTTTAATAGAGAATTTATTTTAGAATGGTATGATGCATGTTATTCAAAAAAAATTAGCTGAATATAATGCGTTCCTAGAGAAGAAAGTAAGAAACTGCATTGAGCTCAGGATTATTGCAAGCACTACACATACCTGAGCATGAATAGGAAAAGATCAGCATATAATCTATATTTTATCACCAATTTGCCCAAATCATATACGAAGGATTGCATTTATGTTGTTGTATACAGATTAATTAACTTTTATCCTATTATGCTTGAGATGGGAAGTTGCTTTTTGCTTTGTCAACTGGATTAAGGTAAGTAATCGTCAAATAGATGCTAGTTGCTTTGGCAACTTCTGGAAGGAGTTAGACTGGTAAGAACCTTTCTCAATCCATATCACTAACAATCGTCCCCAAACAAATGACCAGACTAAAATTATTAACCAATTTGAAGATTTAATTGAGGCACAATATATCTAATCAGTTTCACCAAGTAATTTAGCCCAAATGGCTTGGGACAAGCAGCACATAATAACGAGCTCTTGAGAGTTTCCAGTCCTGCGGGGACTTGGGCATCTTGTAGTAGCCATTGGGACACCTTGAGGTAGGAGTTGAACTTATGGCAATACATGGACCTGAGCCCATCCATATGGGTCACGAATGGAGCATCTAAAGGTAGAGATCAAGTGTAACCATATTAATGACTCAAACCCACCCCCATGTTCTCTACAAGCTTTACCCTTATGTCTACCCTAATATTTTGTTGAATGGGATCAACTCGAGTGGTAAGAGTATTGGCGCCTCTAAAGCAAAGCCTCAAGTTCAAGTCGGTGGGTGATGTGATAGCATCTTGAAATTGGGTAAAATACCAGATCTAACTTGTTGGGTGCAGCGCACCATTACAAACAGGGCCAGGTGCAAGTATTGGGTGACTTTGACAAAAGAGATACACCATCAGTCGTGGCATCTAAATCGAAGGTCACCACAAGTACAAATTTGACAAATTTAAATAAACAGTTTCACTGGTCAAATGGCTGCACCTGGAGAAAATCTACACAATAATCATTATTACACAATAGCTGTAAAGTTATTTCTCTAATGGGTCAAGGCTGATTGTAATTCATTATCTGTTTAGTGCATCTTGGAAAAAATCCAACCAATCATAGGTTCATTGAAAGTACAGATGAGAGAGTCCACGGACAGACTGGAGGCCCATGCAAACATGCAAAGATCTGACACAGAATTTAACGTCACTGAGCTGGACTATGCTAAATAACTGAAGCTGCAATCCGCTAAATAGAATAGCCTGAAAGATAATGGGAAGGATAAGCTTTCTTTTAATAGATTATATGGGCTAGAAAAAGTGTTAAGAGTGGATTGTACAAGGTCGCATACAAGATAGGATTGACCCCAGGAACCAGAAAGTATTTGTGTTCCACGTGTCGGGGTTGAAGAGACAACTTGGTAAAAAAGTTGCAACACTTAAAGAAATGCCTCTTCCAGGAATCTTATGACCACAGGGGAAACTAGTGGTAGGATAATTATATTATTAATCCTCAGAGAAAGAGTAGTTCGAAAATATCTGATGAAATAGAGCATCTGCATATCAAGAATGCATTATGGGTGGCATCTAATTTGTTTGAAACTTTGAGTAATTCAGTTTTAATTTTCTGTCGGACAAATTGATTCAGCAGGGTTTTAAATTTTAATCATCTTCAATGTACATGAGAATTAAGTTGGAACAGCAAAAAACAGCAATACATTTCAAAAATATTTTCTCTTGGACTGTCAGACCAAGTCATTCCTGTAATAGTAAAATAGGAAGGGGTCGTGCTGATTTAGAAACCTGTACCTTTAAATGCAAGCTAAAGCCCATGCCCTTGCTCATAACATCCACATGGAGCTTTTCATTGACTGGTGGCTTTTCCATCATGAACTCAAAATCTTGCTCCCATCTTGGATCCCTATTCTTCTTCAATGGCTGCACCGAAAAAGTGATAAGGATGATAGGATTATTGTAAGGTGTAAAGAGGGATTCTCTGTTTTGTAACCTATAAGAAATAGAACCATTTATTTCAAAATAAGAAATACTCAACAATCACCTTTGTCTTCCTCTTCTCACCCCGAAAAATAAGTTGAGCATAAGGATTGGTATGACGCTTGCCTTCAAGATCCTCAGCTGCATGGACAGTGACAACTAACAAACCTCCACCTTCTGGTGTGCCCTCGGGAGGTTTATCGACTGCATTTCCATTATCATCCAAATTAAATTTATTTTCATCCTCTTTGAATGGATTATAAGTCAATTCTACAGTGATTTTTCCCCGTGGCTTTTTATTGTGAGGGTCATTTGGGTCCATAGTTCTAAGCAGATCAAGTTGAAAGATCTTGGATTCATAAGCTGTGAGATATTTCAAAGGAACAATTTGCATGCCCATCTTGTCATGTGCACCAACCTGCAGCATAGAAAGACTGTAACTTAGAATGTAACTTGGTGCCATAAACTTAGAGTTCACAATATGAATGAAAACAAAGTAGGAAAAGAGAGTCTAAATGACTTGAGAGAAAAATTTAGCAATGATCATGCCTTGTCCCAATCATAGGCAAGCAATTCAAGGACTTGAGATGTGGGATCTTTTACAACAAAGGTGAATGCTTCATTCCATTCAGGGTTCAAGTTATTCATTTTAACAGTTGTTTTCTTTGATTGTAGCCTGTCTCCCGCTAGTTTCAATTTCACATAAGGATCGGATTTTCCTAAGATGTCCATCTTCTTCAAGTTAACAGCCCTAATCACCTTCACATTCAGCATACCGACAGGCTTCTTCATAGCCCTGCGAAATCAATGGCCTAAAATTAAATCTAGCTGACACAAAAATAGGTCAATCTTCTTTTAGTAACCTTTTTTTCATTATTGGTAATAGATTTTAAAGATTGTAAAAGGATAAAGTTATGATGCACCATTTTTGGTGAAGTTGCAATCAAAGAAGACTTTGCACGATAAATACAAAAGAGAGCATTATTCGGATGGTATAGTAATACCTAGAGTCATCCAAAATAGGTATATCAAGTGACTTTGGCCACATGTATAATTCTGCAACTTGTTCCTTAATATACTCCTGATCATAAAACACAAATTTGTTAATCAAGAGCAACAATGTAAATAAAAAACCATATTGACCAAGAATGTGTTGCAATACATTTAATTTAGCGCTCCATTGACTGTGCAGTCTCCATAACATTAACACCACAAATGATCAATAAAGCTACAACTGCCAACTTCTAGGAAAAATCATCAGAAGTTGCATCAGGTTATACATTTATGCTCTCTACATAATGGATTGTTTACATAAGGTAAGATTGAATTGGGTCAAGCTTAAATAGGTTTAGTTGGAATGCCAACAAGTTTGTGCATTTCTTCATTTTATTCAAATATTAAAGGAACATTGATTAAAGACAGAATAATTCATTACCAAAAATGAGCAGGGTAGGTGCTATTGTGATATTTTTTTTTTTAAATATGGGCCTTCTCCTTCAAAATGACACCATCATTAGTTCAAGTGCCATTATAGAAGAAAGTATTAATTAGCTACAAACCTAAGGATTACTTACAATGATCCAAATCCTAGGAGGTTTGGAGGACAAACACTCTAATCAAGATTTAGACACGTTATATGCATATGTGGAAGCAATATGTATAAGATTCAAAGATAGAGAAAATAATAGAACTGGGACAGAAAATTATAATATGTGTGTTTTGTGCATAGCATAGTCTTGAGGGAGATGTATTGCTGCTTATCCTCTACTATCTGCTTGCTATCTGATGCTACAAATATGCATACAAAAATTACAAAGTTGTGAAGGCATAAAGAAAGATCATGGAAGTCAAACTGTTTTGGCTTCGATGTGTGACTCTTCATCTCCCAATGGTTCGTGTCTTGAATACAAGGTGCACAGTATGCTGACAGATGCTCCGGCATAACACGGGCCCTAGAAGTGCCACTTGGAATTGCGCAGTGTGGCGTAGAGTGCACACATGGCCACTGAAATTTGGATGTTCTGTGCAAGGAATAATCTCCGTGGCATGTCCGCAGGCGCTGCACGGATGGCTGATGATGTGCAGAGGTTGCACGTATGGCATGCATTGACAGTGTTCTGTAGCCTGTGTGGAGTGCACAAAGGCTGTGCTGCACAAATCCAGAGTTGCACCAAATAGTGTTGAGGTTGATCATCAAAATTTTGGATACAATTTGGGGCCGCACAGAGGTTGTCTTCGGAATTGTGTGGCATGTATCATGGTGCTGTGCGGAAGGTGGATGATGCGAGGAACTGCACAGATTTGCACAAGTGACCAAATAACTTAAGGCATGAGCTAGGGCTGGGGTGGCTACACACGTATCATACAATATTACACATCTCCAGACTTATAACCACAAAATCTGCACTACCATTAATAAAATACTAAGGAGTAACATATCATTTGATGCAGTGCTTAGAACAAGTTTTTCCTGATTTCCAAACATTGAATAATATTGTAGTTACTCACAATGTCTTGCTTCATGCATGGCCTATCACTTCTGACCAGGTTATTTATATAGCCAGCACAGCAGGTACCTTTTGTAGAGATACTCCAACTTAAATGAGGCAAAGGCAAAAGTGCGATACGTAATTGTCAACTATTGGTGTTAAGGCATTTACTTATACAAAAGAAGTATGGTGGAGTATCATCCATCAACAAAAAGAGATGATAAGATCAAACTTAAATTAATTAGTAAAACCCTTAGGTTGAAATACCGCTTTGGAAAAAAAATAATAGCATAGTTTTCATCAATATTGCCATAAAAAGGCTAAACATTTTGCAAACCTGTTTTATTGCCTAGAATCACACAAAGAACTAGCATACAGTTTCACAGCTAAGCAATATAGAATTGGTTGTTGAGGACAACAGGGAAAATCCAATAAAATGAACTTATTAAGGAATTAGATATGAAGAACCAATAAAACTAGCTAGCCATCAAGATATTGATTCATTAACAAGTAATATGAACACCGGCAAAGCAGTCGGTATGCCTCGAGATATTTTTACGTGAGGCCTTTTTATGTACATCCTGTCTTGACTTGTTCTTTTTGTTTTTGTCTTGTTTCTTTGACCACAAGTCTGGTCCTTTTATTAGTGCTGCAACTGAGGAAAATTCTAGGCTCCTTGTTTACAATATTAAAAGTGCACTATTTGAAAATATTACCTTTGGACTCTAGATCTTGAAGGGAAATTATGTTGTTTAGTGTCATCCTCAAAATACAAGATAAACATGTCCTTATACCATTAAATTCAATAGTCGGAACAGATTTTGCATTGTTGTTAGATGATGGCATTATCACTTGAGTTCTGCAAAATGTAGAAGTTTTTATCTTTTTTGTTTGTGAAATGTCTTTTTTTTCTTACATGAAATGCGAGAGATGAAACCTGTATGCAAAAGGAAGGATGGAAATGTCTCATTTCATCATAAAAAAAAACCAATTTGACTGACAATTAGAAAAGGAAAAAATGTCTCCTGCTGTCATAAATATTAATCAAATTTCTTGTTTCTACAGGATTCTTGGTATGATTATCAACTAAGCTTGTAACTTTTGGACAAAGTTTGAAAGTTAAAACCAAATTGAGTATGTTTTTGCTTTCCAATCAAAAAATAAAACACAAACAAAAGAAAAGTGGATTAACCTGTACAAATCGGTACAGACCAGGAATGGCCATAACATCTCCCCCAACTAGTTTTAGTCCAAAGTCAACATGTGGCTGCAAAAAAAGTTAATTTTACAAAATATGTCAATCGCAAAATTGGAAAATTGTTGCGAAGGTGATTACGAACAGCAAATCAAGCTAATGGATTGTAGATCTTAGTTCTTACCTTCTCCATAAGGGACACTGATATCTTACCAAAGCATGGGAATGATGGCACAAGAGGCTTAAGTGTAACCCGTGGAACAGCAAAAACCTGCAAGTCCACCAACTGAAAAAAAGACTTTGTTAGTTACGTATACTTACTTTCATTGCACAAAAATGTGTTGCAAGAAGTAGTTCTACCTTCCATAGAGAATAACTAACCTGTGCAGTTGCCACAATACCAAATGCTTTTACTGCCACAATCACATTTGGGTTTCCAGCCCATCTAAGAGCAGGTTCAATGATTAATTCATCCTCTCGAGTATCAAAGACTTTAATTCCTGCCGCATGAAATCACAACTGTAATCAACAACATAAGTCTTCTGGCATGCAAAATAGAACTGTTCAATCCAAAGTGATTGGAAGAACATCTGTTTTAAACGCATTAACTTGGTAAGGTTTAGGACATATAGTTTAGGTTTTAGGGGAATTCATCATTATTCATGGTCAACTCGAATGAGGACAATGCCAATACTTGACAAAGCTATTAATAAAAGCATCACCAAACTAGTACTACTATTTATCAGAAAGCATATTTCAAGAAGCGTACAAAAATCCTCATTATTCAAGAAGCGTACAAAAATCCTCTAGAGTCAATACTGTTGGACCATTTCAACTAGATACCGTTTTTCATATCATCCCTAGCTTTGGCTATGTTAACCTTCAAAGTTGCAATAGGTGATTAATCATGTGACATAAGGAGCCAACAAATCCAAGGTTGAACTGAAAAGTGTTCAGCAGTTTCAGAAGTATAGACTGATGTGGATCTCTTCTCTCCTTGACAGTTTGAGTTTACAATTTATGCTTTCCTTCTTTAGCTTATTATAAGTTTACCTTCTAATGCAGATATTGAACTAATGTCCGTTCTTAATTCTGCTTTTTTGCCATTCTGCTTTTAATAAAGGATTTACCCTTGATATATAAACAAATTTGTCTAACACCAATATTACTCTCTATTGCACTCCTTTCCATTGGCATCAAATTCAGGTAAATCTTTCTTTCCCCTTATTTCTTCAAGATTTGGTGCATTTTCATTTCCCCTACACTTTCTGTAATATAATGAAGCATTTATATAGAACATTTCGATTCATGTCCCCACATGGTGCACTACTCTAGCTCACCTCGTCCCCATGGATCTTGCCCTATGAACCGTTGGTATGATGATAAGTGTGAATCCCTACATAGGAGACTTCGTGTTTCCCGAGCCCCTAACGCTCCCTCCAAACCCCCCACTAGTACATATTATCAATGTCTTCTCCGACGAAAGAAACATAAGTTTCTTACGTCTAGAAAACTCTCTCCTTACTGTTCTCCACCATTCCCCTAAGACCTTTGGGCGTACTCTCCTCCAGAGGAAACGTGTTTTTGACGTCAACCCTAGGAATGCGTTTCTTATGCTTGTTCTCTTTACGACATCCCAGACGAGCCTGTTGTCATTGTCTCCACTTCGCCATTATCTTCAAAAATTTTCCTTGCAAGTACACCATACAATTAGGAAATCTATTTAGAAGTTGTGTTCCTCAAATATGGTGTGGATTTCCTTGCCTACCCATTGGAAAAGCTCTTTTATGAGGTTGTTTGCTAAGATTTTCCTCATTCTTGGTCCCAACACATGATCCATCCCATTCATAAGTCCGAGGATATCTCCGACAATAGCAACTACAAGACCATTCTAATTGGGCATACGTTTTCCATACTCTATGGCACAGTATTCGACATCCATCTTTCAAAGCACTTGGAGAGTGGAGAGAAGGGGGAAAAACAAATTCAAGAGATAATACTAGATTATTAACCATATGTTTATGCTCCGGGCTATTATTGAGGAGACTCATCATTAGTCTTCTAAAGTATTCTTTTTTTTATAGACTTCTGGAAGACCTTCGACTCAGTTCCAAGAAATCTTATTTACCAAACATTCTAGGCTCTCTCGTTACTTCCGCTTCATGGCTCCATGAGCCAGTTGTCGAGTAGTTTCATACTTCTCATAGTCTTTTTAGCTTTGTGAAGAGTACCTGTTACCATATTTTTCCATGCAAGATCGAACAAAGGTATTTTTAAGTTGGCTATTTTTTATGGAAAAGTCTATTTTTAGTGTTTTGATATTTTTAGCATTCGCTAAAAATAAAGTGTTCTAGATGAAAATTGGGTGGATGGAAAAAATGGCTATTTTTAGCATATGCTAAAAAAAGCAAGTGTCCAAAATAGAATGCAAAAAAGCATGCACAAGAAAAGAGCTATGCATGAGAATTGGCGCCAAAATTAGAAGCATCTAATGCATGGGAATCAGCACCAAAATTAGGAGCAACTGTTAATTAAAGTCAGCGCTAAAAATATGAAGAAAGGGGCAGCAGTTAAGTCAAGTTTGATGCTAAAAATAAAGGTAAAGGCAGCTAATCTGTGGTCCAAAATAAATTAGAAAAACAGTGCCAAAAATAGAAGGTTTATTAGCAGCTAATTATCCTAAGGGTTGGCACCATATAGAGGAGTTGTGGGCCTCAAATATTAATTAAATTAGCAACAGCTAATTATACATGAAATTGGCGCCAAGTATAAGAGCCTTTAGGGTGCAATTTAAGGGTTATTTGCATGCTTTTACCTCTAAAATTCAACACTGCAGTCAAAGGTGTGAATATTTTATTAATTTACTTGCTTTAAAACAGTAATTGCATGCCTTTCAAAGCAGCCAGCATGCCTAGTTCTCAACGTAGCCTTAGCAAAAAACTAAGGCACAAAAGGACAAAAGAAAAAGCAGAAAAAGACCGCCAAAAAAGGTAAAAGCAGCAGGTCCAGACTTCTACAAAGCAGCAAAGCAGGAGTTTTATTTACTATTTCAGGGGCACTTGCATGCTTCCAACAGTCAAGGGATGAATATTTTATTATTTAAAGTGCTTGCATGCACAATTTCCAATGCAGGTTAGGGGCAACAGCCTTTTAAAGGCTTATTCTTGATGAAAGAAAGATATAAACACTTCTTCTGGCTGTTCTACAATGGTAGTCCTAGCTTGTACTTGCATCTCTGAATAGAAAAACTCCATTTTTGCCTTCTAACATCGTTGGTTTTTTGAGTATTCCTTGTGTTTATTAGGGTATTGTATTGCTTTATTGTGGAATTTCTTCCCTATACTGTTGTACCTTGCCTAAACCTTTGAATTATTTGTGCATATTAGCCTAAGTTGTGCATGTGTGTGGATCTCTATATTTCTGTATGCAGTAGTACATGTGTGTGTCAAAAAATTGGTGTACCACCTCAATTTTATATTTCCTTCTTCCTTTTCCTTGTCAATTTTATTAGTTTTTCAAGTGATTCAAAGGGGAACCAGCGCACTCTGGAGGTTCACCTCAGTTATAGGTTCCCACAACCTTGAGGTGTTCCAATTTTGTCAACAGAAGAGAGTACATGTCATTTTCTATCAAGGTGCACTTCTGGGTGACAACAGTACCATTGGGATCAAGCAAGGGTGCCCTATCTTACCGAACCTTTTCAACATCTACATCGATGAGCTACAAGATTTTCTTTGACAACATACCCATGTTGATAGTGGTAGCATTCTACAAGATGTGGTGATAGTCGTTCTTCTTTCCGAGGAAATATCCTTCCTCACTCTATTGATGGTTTACAAAGACAAAATGATGCCCTTGCTCGTTTTTGTGAACTTCGTTAGATAGTGATCAATTTAGCAAAACTAAGGTCGTGATATTCAACGGCTCCAAACATTCTCTTCCCCAATTCTAGTTCTACTACCAATGAACTTTGGAGATCACATTAGCCTACACTTACTTGGGTGTCCAATTTTCAGGCCCGTTTTTTAGTATGAAGCCCGCTTCCTTGAGGATTTGACTCCCTTTTTTTCTTGAAGTGCCAACGTTTTCAAATCCACTTCCACGATATCCTTTTGAAGATGAGCCTCTTCAATAGATGGGTTCAAGGTTTGGGGTCCGTTGATGGGGCTTGTATTGAGAGAGTCCAAATTCTCTTGATTCAACATATGATCCAATGCAAATGAATTGTCCCTCAATTCATCGTTCAAGTTAAGTTTTCTACCCAATCCCTGCACCTTTGAGAGCTTCGGGCTTACTAACTACAGTAACTCAAGAGTCAAAACCATGGGGGATTCATCTTCAAGCCGTTAGAGGTATCCATACTTAGCCCCATGTTCTTCAGAAAGGATTATATCATTGGGCCCCAATAGACATGGATTAGCTAGTATTTTAAGACTAGATTTTTCCTTCAGTCTATTGCAGTCTTTATTGATAGGTTACCTTCCTACAAGTACTCCTTGGATTCCCCTCACAAGATTCTTCCCATAAAGGAGGTCGCCATTAGAGCTGTCAGAGAGGATATCTATAGGCAATATGTCTAGATCATTTAGACCTCTTATCTTTAGTAGCTTAACCCCAAGCTTGCCTTTTACGCTCAACATTTCTTGTAGGTGGTGGATGGTGTCATCCATTGTCCTGACTATCTCCAACATCATTGGTCTCACATCTTGAGGTTTTCCCTTGGCTAGTTGAGGGTGTGCTCGCACCAACTGTGGGTTGAGACTGATCATCATATTCCAAGTGGGGATTGCATTTGTCGTCTTTTCTCCCTCCAGGAGGTGGAGACTAAGAAGCACTTCATTTTCAAATGCCCCATTTATTATGAGATCTAGGGGATATACCACTATACTTACAGAGACTTGAGCGACTCTCTATCCACTTTTTTTTGGTACTCGGACCAACAATGTCTGGCTCTTTTTCTTCAAGAGGTTGACACTCTTTGACGCAAGTCCTTATTGGGATCCCCTATAGGCCCTAGGCTGATGACCTCTTTCTTTCTGCCCATCACAAATGTTGGCAGCTCTAAGTGTCCTTTGGATACTGTATCTTCACACTTTGAGGGGGATAGGTCTGTGAGGTGGCGTTCATCTCTGCACAACACTACTACTAATGTTCCTTGACACATTATCTCCCAACAATGGGGATTTGCTCCTTCTCGGCATCATGGATCTGCTATTTTCCATCGTGGATCTTCTCAACCGCTACCTAGGCTATAGGTACAAGAACACATTATGACTTTCTTTGCAGCCACAAGATTTTCTTTAACCTTGGATATTGGGGGGATTCTAGGGGGAGTTCTTTACTTCCTACTAGGACCACAGATGTTGGTAACACTAAGCACCCTTTGGATGCCACTACTTCACACAATGAGGGGGTAAGTCTGTGAGAAGGCACTCATCTCTCCACGGCACAACAACTAACGTTCCCTCGCACACTGTCTCCTAAGGATAGGGATTTGCTCTTTCTTAGCATCATGGATCTAATCTTCGACATCGTGGATCTTCTGAACTACTTCTCGGGTTGTGGGTACAATAACACATTACGAGTTTCTTAGCCACCATGGGATTTTTTTCAGCCTTTGATGTAAGGAAGGATTCTAGAGGGAGTTCTTCACTTACTCCTAGGATTACACAACATGTCCCCCTCACTTGTAAACACCTAATGAGTATTATCATATACTGCATTGGCCCTTACAAAGTGATGGAAGATGACAAATAATTCGTTTGCCCTAAGCATGGTTAGATATTTTTGATGTGACTACCATCTAGTCATCATCTCATGCTCTTTGGGGGTTCTTGCTATCCCCACATGGCTATTTTTATTGGTACCTTAACCACATGGGTTGGGGCTTTCTTTCTTTGTGTTTACCCTAAATCATTTATTTTCAGTGTTTTTATTATTTATTTTAGTTACAATAAACTAACTCTACAAGTGGCAAAGGGCATGTTGGCTAGATTTCCTGCATAGCTGAAATCCTAGGGCAGTCATGAGATAAATCTCCCTCATTTACCGGTGAGGCTCCCGTGTAAGATTTGTCAATAAAGTATGCTAGTATCTCTTTAGGGGTTTTACTTTAACCATGCAGCTCATGAACCATAGTTGTATAGTTTTGCAACAAGTAAACAACTGTTTAAAGAAAGGAAATATCTAAAGAAGAAGAAAGTAATAAAAACACAGGAAAGAAAAAAGGAAGATGTGCAACCCAATCAATAGATTACAGAGTTGATTGCATGCACATAGACAACACCAATTGATATTAACACTCAGAATTTTAAGCAAAGGCAGCTTTCAAATCTAGATCTAAGATAACAAAAAGTTTATAAATAGATCTAAGACAATAAGCTAGAAACAAAATGCACCATAACACAAAGTTCTCTGGAAATTTGCTCCTTTCTATTCCTTTGCTTCAAATAGCTATCAGGGGCTTCAGCACAAAGTCTGGAACACAAGAATGTTGCTTACAAATTCCGATCTTTTAACCCGTAGGTTCTTCCTCTACTTATAGCATGTAGAGGGGAAATTACAAATAAGAAGCTTTTAGTTGAACTGGCACATGTGGAAGTCGGAAAGGAAACAACTGGCAATCTCCCTCCTGGAATTCCTCTTTGCATGACATGCATGATTTGCAACTAAAGATATAACCTTCTATTTTGCATGTCTGCCACCTATTTCCAAGTAGTTGACTTCTTCAAGTAATGGCTTTTAAACCAATCACTTAAGTTTTATAATTTAATTGACCGCTCAATTACTTTGTCGGAGGAAATAATAGAAAGAAGAAGAAAGAGGAAAGCTACAGCCTTGTCATTTTTCATATTCTGCATGCAGCTAATTCTTTTGCCTTTGATTCTCACCAAACTAGATCTGGAAGCAACTGGATCTAGAAGCAGCTGGATCTGGAAGCAAGTGACTTTGATTTGTTTGTGGGTACTGCCTTTGACATGTCTTCCGTCTTATCCTTGTTCTTTTGCATTTCTTCTCCAGTACATGCATCAATGCAATGTTTGTCGTAAAAACTCATCATTTTTATTTTTAATTGCATATGAGCAATTAAAAATTCTGGAAAACACTCCGGGTGAATGCAAATTCAATGAAGGCCTCAACTGGAAGATTGGGAGAACATGCATAAGGTCCTAGAAGGAATTCTCCATGCACTGACTTCTTCACGGGCTGCATTCAAAACAAGAGGATGAAGCCTTTGCAATTATGGATCTGGATCTGGATTTGGATCTGAATCTGGATCTGGATCTATGCATGATTCTCGTTCATCCCGCTTTGCCATGGCTGGAGCAATATTTGTCTGAGCAATTCTTTTTCTTTTTATTCAATCAGAATTCTTTACAACCGGTGCAGATCTGGAGATTTTTTCAGATTCGAAGGATATGTTCAATGTATTGGACATTGATTTAAGCTCCCTTTCTCTTATAAAAGCACCTGTAATGAATTCCTACAATTAATTCAGACAAAGATAGCAACCGGAACATGAACACTTGATTTTAATTATAAAAATCTGCATATATCAAGCCTGCTACCCCAAAATTTGATGTTTTGTTTGCATGCAAAGCAAGCATGAATTTTGTCAACTTCACCTGAGCACCTGTACCACTATGCAGACAATTAATCATACTTAATTCAAGCTTCTTCAAACCTAGGTGCCAAACTTTGAAGCCTTCCAGCAGTAAAAACACCTTCTGTGCAAAATTCCTCCTTAATTAGGCGCCAAAACCTGGGCTACACTTCCTTGTTGAAGAATTAATTAATTCATCATTATGGCAGCCCATTCTTATATAACCTTCACCATTCTATAATTAATAATTGCCTCTCCTATTCCTGACAATTAATTAATTAATTAACATGCTTTTCTCTTCAATTTGGGCACCTATTTTGTGCATGCTCATGGCTGCTATTAAATAAATTAAATTTATTTAATTTTAGCTTTCTACTTCCAGTCCACATTGACTTCACAGTGTGCTTTGACCTTATGCACCAAAATAGGAATTAATTCCATTAATTAATACTTTAAAAAGTATTATTTCTCCTCAATATGGGTCGCACTTTTTTGCATGAGAGGGGGCTGCATTAAATAAATTAAATTTATTTAATTTTAGAATTCTATTTCCAATCTTCTTTATCCTTTCATCATGCGTTGACTTTTCCTTATGCTTGGGCACCAAAATTGGAGAAAGAATTAATTAATTAATGCATTTAAAGTTGCCTTTCTTTTCCAAAGGGGTCACACTTTTTGACATGAAGGCATTTCTATTTTTAAAAGTTAATTTTCAATGGGATTATTCACCCTGCACCGCAGCTCCAAAAATCCCATGATCCACTTAAGTTGTTTGACTTTCATGATGGGATTAGTTACCCTGCAAGGCAGGTAAGAAAATCTCATCAATGCCTTAAGTGATTTCTTTTATTTCATAATGGGAATTTTCACCCTACAAGGAAGGTAAGAAATTCCCACCTGCCTGTTGCCTCTAATTTTTCCATTGTGACTTAAGTGGCGTTGCTTCCATAGGAAAAAATACCCTGCTAGGTAGGTACAAAATTCCCACCTGCCTGCTGCTACCAAAAATCCCATTGTAGCTTAAAACCTTTTTTCCCAAAAATGCGACCTGCCCAGAAGAAGTTTTTTCATGCATGACTTCGTCTTTTCAAATAGAACCAAACCTCCTGTGGCAAATTCCTTCTGGCATAATGTCCATAGATGATCTCCATATACTCCAGGCAAGAAATCAGACTAAACCGGCAAAGAAATTGACCTAGAGAAATTTTACAGAAAACAAAAACAAAAAACACCAAAAATGCAAAATGTTGCCAGAAGTCACAGATAAAGCCCAGGGTTCATTCTTGGTTAAAACCCTACTAGTATATGGGAAAATTGACATGTAAGGCCACAACAAGGTTAAACCGGAGCACAATTTGCCTCAAACAGGGCTCAGAATAATTAAATAAAAATTTCCCACAGGCAAACCCCAGCGACAAAATATAATGATTTCAGGCATCTGGGTATTTGACGAAATTGGCAAATATGACTCTCTGGGAATATCTTGACGCAATACTGACACTTTCTGGCAATTAACACACAAAACGACCCATTATTTTAAAAGAACGAAATTTTTTAACATGGGGTAGTCTTAGATTTCAGGGTGAAATCTGGGGACACCAAGGCATTTGAAGTCAATGAGAGTTATAAAAAGGTTTTTGGCCTCAAGGGACGATGGTCATAGCCAACTGGAAAAGATATTGAGTTGGACCTCAAAGGATTGTTGTGACCAAATACAAGGCCCATACTACTCGTGGATTGGGCCTAAGTTGACATTAACCTTCTTGTCTTCGTGGAGTATTAGAAGGGTTTCAATTCCATCAACGCAATGTGAGAAAACTCAAAAAAAGAAGTGGCATTTGCTATGAATGAATCCATCACCAATCTAATGGGTGAAATTAAGGAAACCATGAACCATATGAAAAATGGTATCACAATCATGAATAGGAATCTAAGCACTCTACTTTGATTTATGGAAAAAGAGACCAACATGAGAATGAAGAATAGGATGTTCATGTACCTCGAAATTGAAGAAGAGAGTCTAGAAATGAAGAATACAAGTTGGAAATCACATAAACAAAGGCTGGTGGAGAAGATCTCCATTCCCTAGTTTGATGGAGTGAATGAAAGTATTAATACCATGGCTTGAATTGGTCAAATGAATTGCTGGAAAACAACTAAGCATGAGGAAAATGACGATGACTATGGTCGTCAGGGCATAACTATTGTTGTTTAATGTCCCTTTCGGGCTCAAAATTGAAATAAATGGATATTGCACAAAACACAATAGATGACGAACTGAAAATTTATGACAGTAAGTACAGCAAACCGATTTATTTATAATAGCAATTAGTTTTTTGCAATTTCATCCCAAAATACTCAAACACAACTATAGCTAGATGGATCCAAAGCTTTAGAAATATGTTTAGAACTCTTAGGAATAAGGAAAAGATCAACCAAGCCACCAACTGATTTTATTTAATTAAATTTATGACAGCAGCGAGTACACTCACAGATATGGCTAAAATTGGTCTAACAGCCCTCCAAGGTATGGCGCTTCCACCCAATGCACTAAAAATCTGCCCAAAACTTTGTGCTGATCCAACACGGACTCTTGTGGTTGTTCCACACCCAAAACTATGCAAATCTAATCTGCCCTAGCTGAAAATGACTGAAACAAGATAGTGCATCAAAGACATCTGAATTTAGCCCAATGTAATCTCTAAATGAGACCACCTTTTGCAGATTTGGAGGGATTTTGTCCTCAAATCTGATTGCTATTGGAGGATTTCATCCTCATAGCTTGCTCTCAAGGGGTTTCGTCCTTAATAGCTGAAAAGAAGCAAGAATGCTCTCTCATATAAGAAAATGGTAAATCAAGATGATTCTAATGAACCCCCTTGATCTTCTTTTATACTTTTTTCTACTCCATGTGGGTCGCTCCATGTGGTGGGCGCACTATATTAAATTAAAGTGGCCACCTTTGTCTTATTCTATCATGGCACACTACTCCATGTCTTATTTTATCATTACATTTTTTCCACTTTTAATTAATTATTATAACTTAAAGTTGCTTTTTCTACGAATATTACAAGGCTTAATAAGGCAACTTAAAAATATAACAATAAAGCACTTCCCTTGCATTTCCCTTTAATCCCCCGGGAAGTTAACTAGGGCAAAAGGGTCTCGTGGTGAGCTCGTGTTAAAAAGGGGACATTACATTGTGTCCACAACACACCCCTAATTCCACAGGTGAAATCATGGAGCCCCTAGTCCTGTCTCAAGGTAATTTGGATTTGCTCTTACAACTTGGATTTCATCCATCACACAATTCTTTGTTTAGAGGTATTAACGCACTCTTGTTGCATTTGTGTGTCCCTTGTGCTATTTCACCTTTCGCACCCTTCGCAAATGCACCCTTTGGCCTTCGCACAATATTCTCTTCACATTGCGGCCCGCACAAAGCAAGGCGCAATGTTCTGTGTCCCCCTTAGTCTCATGTGGCCTCATCCTTTGTCTCACAACCCACTCAATTCATTACATAGACTTCAGCGGCCTTCCCATTTGCCTTGGCATTATTTACTTAAGCCCCGAGCATTACCCGATCTCACGCCGTCAATCTAGCTTTGCGCTTCACCACTTGGCCGTATCTCGAATCCAGAAACACGTGAATGCTCCGGGGCATCAAAATAATGACCAAGCGTCCCGCACAATTCCATCCCTTCTTTTCACGTCCTAACATAGGTATATTTTCCATAGCTTGTTTGGGCAAATCTAATACCTAACACTTGGTTTCTCAATGATTTATGTTGCGCAAATACAATACACACACTCGCAATACCTTGAGGTCTGCGTAAAGAATGTGTTTGTGGTTCTCTTAAGGATGGATTTGTGCATGGCTTAATGCACAATCAAACTTCCCTTGTTGCACAAAGTTATGAACCAACAAGGAGTGTGCACTCTCATGCGCAAGACATAGAATGACGAAACACGTGTTTATACAGCCCGAGCACCATAAGTAATTTTCCCATGTTTCAATCAGCCATCTATGATGCTAACTCTATGTCTTTCATTTTGTGTGCACGAGTATTTAACACGCATTCGCAACATCCACAGAAGAAGTGCGTAAAAGATACAGAGGGCGCCTAATCTCCAAAGGCATTGTTTCGTATGGAATGAAAGGAAATGGTTCCTCATAATGAAGAAACAAATCCCCTAACACCTGCACTGCACACAACCATTGCAAGAAAACATGAAGCCCGCGCGCCGCAAATCCTTAATCAAAAAAGGTGACAAAATGTCCAATCCACTAGAAGAAAAAATTGATTTCCTGCAATCAACGGAGCCGCCATCTCTAACATCTTTTTCAAGAGATCTAAGAACTTGCCTCCTCGCCGACTTTGGAAGCTAACTACATCCCATGGAACATGCCATGTCAAATAGAGGGTGGTGAAATTGATGAGAAGCTCGACTTCTGAGCACAAACTATCCCTGCACACCACAGAACAGTGAATGCCACCAACCAAATCAGATCGATCCAGGCATATTCTAGGCACTTAGCAACATTTAATGAAGATCTTTGTGACTGCTAAGAGCAATCAGACATGGAAGACACTTCAAGGTCGCCCAATGGGCATTCAATTGATCTGAAAATGTAACCACCTTCCATTTAATTTGTCAAATCTAGGCTATGCAGTAGATTGCTGCCATTAATACTTGTAAAACACTGTTCAACTTGGGTTTTCCTATAAGTAGCCAATTGAAATACATTGTAAACGTTCGTGAATTTGGAATAGAGAAGCTTATGAGAATTTTTATGCATTTTACTTGTCTCACTTTCCTTTCCAAGTTTTGGCCTAAGTTTTGCAATTGTGCATGTTTGTTTCAATTCACCCAAGTATCAAAGGATCCCCTTGATGCTCATTACTTCTCATATCCTTTGATTCAACAACTGTGCAAGCTAGAGTGCACTTTTGAGCATCTAAGGACAATGTGTTCCCTCTATCTTGGCGGTTGACTCCCTCAAAGTCTTGCACCTACCCGTGTCTTGATCAAGTGCATACCGATTTGAGCATGGGCATGGTTATTGGATCTTGGTATTTAAAACGGATTGGAGCTCTCATTGTGGCATGCAAGCTTATTTCTCTTTTCTCCCTAACCTGTTCATATTTTGCACTTTTTTATACCCCTGTTAGAGTAAATTAGAGTAGCACTAAAGCTTGCAATTCGTTTATCAAGTTTAGCCTAATTGATTGCAAGTGAAATTCATAGTTGAATATATATATATATATATAAACACACACGAACACACATATATACATATATCTGGCTTATGTACGTCAATATGCCATGAAATATGTCATAATTAGTTTGTTTTGCTTGCAAAATCCTAAAAACTGATTCCTGTGAGTGATGCCTCAAGCCATAGTTTCCATATTAGGTATGAACCAACAAAAGCCCTCACATTATAAAACAATCATTGTCGGGCCTTTGAGCTATTCTTAGCAAACCTTTTGGCCACCAAGACCTAGTGAGAGTTGACCTTGGGGAAGTGCGTGCTATCTTGCATGCGCTTCCTTTCAAGAGAGGCATACCCCCTCCCATCTGCGTGGGACTTTGCCTATTGTTTCTTGTGCTCGCCCACCGCCACTTGTCTTCTCGCAAAGACTAACATCTTTGGTGTTGTACGGGTGGAGAGCTTTCGCATAACAATAACCACTTATAAAGAGTTTGTAACTACATTCTCCCGATTTTTGAGGCATACTCCTCCTAAGAAATTCGTCAAGCAAGTTTATTGGTTGAAAGAATCTCTTGTCAACAATATATATATAGAGAGAGAGGAGTCCATCAGTGGGTATGCCAAGGCCTTCAAGGCTAGGAACTCAAAGGAAGCGATTCAATAGGAAAAGGCCTATCATAAGTGGTTAAGAGGTTAGTTGTAACGAGTTCAGCCTCCAAACTTACCATGGAAACTAAGGCCAACCCTAAGGGTGATGAAAACTACATATCCTCTATAATTCTAAGTCTTGGCCCATCAAAAGCTATAGTATTGGACTTGTTGTCCTTGATGATTTGTGTTCAACATACCTTTTCTATACCTGGAAATAAACCTAGTCCAAATGCAAAGGTTCCTAAAATATTCACATGATTGGTATTATGGATGAAGAAGAAGCCAAAGCAAATGGATAGTGTGCAGGAGGAACAAATGCCCATCGAGGATTATGTTGTGGATGAAATATTGAATATATAATATGTTGATATGGTTGTAAGTTGTAACCATCTAACAAGTTGCAACCACTTGTCACTTCCCTGACTAAGTTTGGATATTAATAAACAAAAGGCATGCATGAATCAAATTGCACTTCATTTTTTCCCTCCAAGCTCTCTCTCTCTCTCTCTCTCTCTCTCTCTCTCTCTCCAAGCTCTCACTCTCTCCCTCCCCCTCTCCTACTCTCCATGAATCAAATTGCACTTCATTTTTTCCCTCCATGCACTCTCCCTCTCCCTCTCCCCCTCTTCCCCCTCTCCCCCTCTATCTCACCCACACCCACACCCACACACACAGTTAATAACAGCCATATCAGAGCCACAAGGAATTTGAGGTTGAGGGCATCCAGAGCTGAGCTAAGAAGGTGTTCCATTTGTTTAAGGGAAGAGAGGGGTTTCGAATCAGACTCGAAGCATAAATTAGTGAAGAAAGCTCAGGAGCATAAATTCGTGGAAGAAGTTCAGGGCAATAAATTTGTGGAGGAACTTCATGAGCAGAATTTTTTTGGAAGTTGTTCACGAGTAGAGTTTGTGCACGAAAGAAAGGACAAAGCCGGCACAAGAACAGGAAAGAGCTGGCATGGAGGATTTGTGGAGCATTTTGCAAACAAGAAAAAGTTGATCCCCTACATGTTTTTCAGAGACAACCTCAGAAAATAACATGGGTGTATCTATTTCTAGTCTTATAAATATGAGTAATTTCTGAGAATTTTGTTTGTTCTGAAATCTCTAATAAACCCTGGTCTGAAACAAAGTTTATGTTAAAAATTGGATGATAATCTAAAAAAAATGTATTCTATCAAATTTGAGCACTGCAAAAAAAAGTGTAAACTTGTAAGTCCAATCAAATTATTGTAGTTAAGGAAAACATCCAAAACCTAGTTTACCAGAGTCTTAAAAAATGCCAGGTCAACTATAATGTGTGGAGTCACAAAATACTCACAATTTCTGAGTTTAGTATTGTAACAAGGTCATTCTAGAAACTAATAGAAGACCTGCTGCCGATTTTGATGATTATGAAGAGCATCATAAGGAAACACTTTTGCTTCTAAAATTATTTGTTTATGATGATTTGATCCCAAAGGTCAGAGATTTAATCTTTGCAGGAGATATTTGGGAAATCCTAAAAACAATTATCAACATCTGAAAAATATCGTGTTGTATTTAAAAATCCTATTGTTTTATGCAAAAATTGAAAAATGCAAGAGGGTGAATCACTGTCAGAGCACCTTCTTAGCTTGCATGCCTTAAGAGACCCATTGGAAACTGTTAATAAGAAGGTGGATGAAGACGACATGGTTGCTATCGTGATGAATATTTAGGCACCTTTTAAGTCTTATGTGGTCTCTGAATTCACTAGCATAAACTTAGACACTCATATTATTCAAGGTCAATCATATCCCCTTCATAAAAAACAAAGGCATGCAGAGTTGGGTGACTCTAGTGTTAGACACTCTGAAAGTGCATTTGTTGCTCAGTACAAAGGCAAAGGAAAAAGAAACTCAGAATCCTTACCAAAACACAAGTTACAATACTACTGCTGCTATAAGGTCAGGCACAGCAAGAAGGATTTCCAAAATAAACAGTATGATATCTCTCATCTTTAAAAGCTGCGGATTTAAGAAAATGTAGCATATGGAGCATGATTGTGGGGAGGAAGATGCCTTCATGGCTTCCCAAGACACAAACATGATCCACCAGTTGTTCGTTCTTTGACTCTGGTGCATCACATCATTTGACCTACCACAAGGACTGGTATGTAAAATTCACTGCTGATTCCAATTATATTGATTTTGTTTCACTAGGAGATGATGGGTCACATGCATTGGAAGGCATAGGTGATCTCTGCATTATTTTGAATTATGTTACAAAATTCATAATTTGGAATGTTGGGTATGTTCCAAAAACGAACAAGAATCCTATCAATCAGCCAACTTACATAAAATCCTAACATTGATGTGAATTTCTATGGTAAGTAATGTATTTTCTCGGATGTCAAGCAAGGAAGAATGGTTTCCCGTGGAATTGTGCAAGGTTGTATAAGTTAGTTGATCTTGCAACCGTTAATGAGCATGCATTGGTTGTGGAGGAAAATGTTCACATTCTTTAGCACGAAAGGTATGGCCATTTTATTTTCCAGTACTTAGTCACACTTAGCCAAACTAAAGATGGTTAGAGGATTGCCTTCTATATAAGAAAAACAGAACATATGTGTAGGATGCTAGTAATCCATTTCTTACTAATGGTGCATGGTGTGCTAAGGGTTCTTGATCTCATTCATGAAGATTTGTGCAAACCATCCAGGAAATCACTAACCGTTCTAGGACAAGGTATTTTCTTCCTTTAGTTGATAATTTCTCAAGGAAAATGTGGGTCTTCTTTATGAAGAAAAAACCTTAATGCTTTATTTCCTTTTTCAAATTCAAAACATTGGTAGAATAAACTAGTGATGTACAAAAAATCTCAGGTCAGATAATGGAGGAGAGTTTACTTTCAGGTGGTTCAAGGATTACTACGAGAAGGGGTTTAGAGGCAATTGTCAGTTCTATACACCTCTTAGCCTAATGGGATTGTTGAAAGAAGGAAAATGATTACTATAGAGACAGGCTGCTGCATGATGCACAACTGAGGTTTGTTGTATTGATATTGGGGTGAAGTAGTTAATATGGCAATATATCTCCTAAAACAGAAGTTTGTGTAAAGCCTTGCAAGATATTACTCTTAAGGAATCATGGTCAGTACAGACACCAAAGGTAAATCATCTTCGCGTTTTTGGTTCAGTTGCTTATGTTTTGGTTCATCATGGCAAGAGGAGTAAGTTAGATTCCAAATGTAATAGACATTTATTTCAGTACAGACACCAAAGGTAAATCATCTTCGCATTTTTGGTTCAGTTGCTTATGTTTTGGTTCATCATGGCAAAAGGAGTAAGTTAGATTCCAAAAGTAATAGACATTTATTTTCTGGATATACTGAGCAACATAAGGATTATAGACTTCTTGATGTTTCTATTAATAAGGTAATCATTAGTAGAGATGTTGATGCAAAAGAAAAAAAAATCTTTATTGTAGTACTAGCTAACAGGCAGTTACTGATGACTAGAACTAGTGTTGTGATTCCACTGGAGGTGAAGGAATTGAGTTTTTGGGGTGCGGGGGAAAATGTTCCCGCCCTTGACCCACAACAGTGTTTGCCGTTCGGAGTTGGAGACCATTCAAGCTGGGGATTGGCCACCACAAGTATATCAACAGAGGAGATCTGAGTTGGCAACAACTCAAAATCAATGAGATGGCTCAAGAACAAGGGACAAACAGTGAATAGATTATGATCAAAATTTGGTCACCCCTGAATCAAGGGCTTTGGAGAAATTTCCATCAAAAGAAAGTAACCAGTAGAAATTTGCCTAAAACACCCCAAAAATTCAAAGATGCTTGAAATGAATTGAATTGGACCAGAGATAAACAGACATTTTGGTTCAAAAAGAGATGAAATAAGAGACAGTCAGTCTAAAATATGGGCAAACAACAATGATTAGGATTTCTCTGACTAATGGAACGAAGAACACCCCAGAGATGCAATTGTCTAAGATGAGGGAAATGATGATGAAGAAGAAAATATCCTTGATCTTGTTCAATTCAGAATTGAGATGAGGGGTAAAAAACACTGGAGGGTTATCCCATAGGGGCTCCAATATTAAAGAAACAGAGGTACACTTATGGAGGACTTGGTCCTTAAGGTCCAAGGACCTTGGGAAGCTATTCATCGAGACACTCAATCTGTTGTAACGGCTTAGGAGCAATCCCCCACCTGCCCACAGAAGAAATGGATGCTAAGAAAAATAAAACCCCACTCACTCCTCGCTAAGGCTGTCTCCAAGGATTTTTGCAACAAACCTTGTTGTCCAACGCATTGGGGCCATCGACTTTGTGTCAAACAGAGAAAAGAGATAGTGAAAACAGCCCAAGCTCAGAGCCATTGCTCAAGAAAATCAAGCTAGATTTCAATCCACCATTGGGAGATACAGAATCATCCATTAACACAGTTGTCACAAGTATTCCTCTCCCATTTCTTCCTCTTGTTACCTCTACTTTCAGCCAAGAAACTATGGCTTTGCTATGTAGTCCTACTAGTATGTTAAATACAAGCTCTAGCCTGGTTGTTCCTATGGATACTCAACAACAAAATTTCATGCCTAGAAGTGGACCTGGCTCTCCTGCTACCACATTTGCAGGCCTTGCTACAGCTAGCTCATCCCATCCAGTTCAATTTTTAATCTAATCTTTCAAATCCCTGTCCAAAATCTACTATCACCTTCATCCTCCATGCATTTAATCCAGCTTAGCCTTATAAGGCCCTTGATCTCCCCTGATTTTATTAGAGATTACCAATAGAGAGTCAATGCTCGTAAAACATCAATCTTGTTGCCTATACCCTTCCTTAACAGTACAAATCCTGCCACAAGCAAATTGCTAGCTGAGATAACTGGGCCAAATACATTTAGAATGGGTTTTCTGATTTCTCACACCTCAAGCGAAAAAACTAGAATGTCAAATGAGGCCAGAAGACTATAAAGTGGAAGGTAGTGAGATAGATTTGACTGGGAATAAAGAGGTGGACAATATCGGGTTCAAAAACAGGGTAGCTAAATCCATAGTCCTGGATTATGTGGAGAAAGTCTAAAGGCTGAAGAGAATGGAAGAACAGTTTGAGAAATTGAAGGAACAACATCAATTTGAGAAGGATGAAATTAAGTCTCTTGAAAAAAGAGAACAAGGAAGACAGATATTTGTAGAAGGGGAGACCTCAAAGATGTTGAGATTAAGAAGCTGGAAAGAGATCAAGATAGTTATCAGGATCTGCTTTATAATGCTCGTACATTGGCTTGAAGAGGATAAGATTAAGTCTCTTGAAAAAAGGTAACAAGGAATTCAAAGATATCTGTAGAGGAGGAGACCTCAATTGAGATTAAAAATCTCAAAAGCGGTTGAGACAGTTATAAGGATCTGCTTTATAATGCTCGTAGTGATCTGGACAAATTGAAAGGTGACACTGACATCAAAAATCTAATGAAAAAGACCTATCAGGTCCAATGGGATGAGATTGATAAATTGGAAAAGCATATCAGAGGAAAGTGGTAGTAATTGATGAAATGGATTTACAGATTAATGACATTAAAGAATAAATTTATAAGCAGGCTCCAATTATGGAGGCCAGGTTTGACAGAGCTAAGGAACTACTGAAGTTATATGTTAGGACTCCTAAAGAATTAGAAGCTCGTCAAATTGAAGATAGAGTATGTCTTGCACAACAGTTCCGGACATACTACAAGAAGCATATAATCTATCTCAGAATTCAAAACTTCATAGCCAAAGCTGATGAACAGCTCGTAGATATGAAGAAGGCAGAAAAAAAGTTGATTCACCTAGGATAGCCTTCACCATTCAACAAGAATAACAGATTGACCAATCAAGAAGAGTTCTTAGCTTTACTCAAAGAAAAAAAAGAAGATGAGAAGATTTTTAATGAATGGAAACCCGCCATCTGCCCAAAATGTAATTAGTCTAATGGAAAATCCATTAAGATTACGGTTAGAAATGGAGGGAATTGCCAAGCCATGTTTAGAATTCATTAAGATTACAGTTAGAAATGGAGGGAATTGCCAAGCCATGTTTAGAATTCAGCTAACACCAAATAATAGACTTATCTATTGAGTATGGTGATTATAAAGAGATACGGTTGAATGAGGAAGATGAGTCAAATGAGATCATATCTCATTTTACTCCATAAATTATCACTATAGCTGGGAACCAGTTCAAAGAAATAGGGCAATTAAACGACATGCCAGAAGTTGCATGAAGATCAAATCTCACCAATCCATTTTTGTAAATATCATAGAATAATTTTCAGTCATTAGCCTTATCTTGTAAAAAACGAAAATTTGCAAGCTTCGACGAATATCCTTGTCTTTGATTATATCCAAAGCCTGTGAAGATAAACTCTGAAAAAAAGCAAATATCTCAATGATAGTTAACAAGCTTATTTTATAGTATTTTGTTCTTAGCTAACATGTAGGCATCTAGGAATCATGTAGAAGTTCAATTGAAGCATAGCCACTAATCTTCAACCAACGTTTGAAGCTATAAAAGCAAGGAAGAAAGAAGAAGAAAAGGTATTTTTGCAGGAGAGTTTAGAAAGTATATTGTTGGTATCTCTATAGCTTAGGATTCATCCTTGTTTTTCTTATGTAGTCATCCCCCAATATTCTCATACCCATTTTAATTTCTGTGTAGATTTTGTCCAATACAACGATAAGAGAAAGACTGTAATCCCAGCTCCCCCTTTTTATTTTATGCAATCTGTAATGTCCCCTTTTCTTCCTACGCCAAATGGCCCAAGGGCCAAGTTGGGCCCAAAACGTGGTCAAACCCAAGGGGGCTGTGGACGCTGGAAGCTTGTGGGAAGGGGCCCCGTGGTTTTAATGTCCTAGTTTGGTGTTTGGGGGTCACTTTTGGACCCGGCGACTCAAAAGGGGAGAAAGTAATTATGGATACTTTTATGTTAGTGGCCCCTCCATGGAATGAAATGCGCTAGGGTTGTGGGGGCTCGTTTGCCAAGGAAAGGTATATATGGAGACGGAGAAGGAAGAAAAGGCACTTTTTGTCGCATACATTTTAGCCTCCTTCACGTGCAGCTGCAACTGTTGCGTTTCTACAGCTTGTGGAGTCAAATCCCATAGGGACCCTAGCTTCGGTGGTGAGAGACCCGTCCCTAGCTAGCAGGGCATTCTTCGGTAGTGAGAGATCTACCCTAGTCTGTCATCTTGGAGCCCCTTTTTGGAGTCGTGCCACAGAGATATTTCCGAAGGGTTCAGAGGAAGGGTTTCGAGGATTTTTGGGGGCTTTCGGGGAAGACAATTAGAGGGGCTCTAGATCCGACTCATGGCAGCCATCTAGGTTGGGCATGGCAGCGGGTGGAAGGCGCCTCCCTCATTTCCTGACTCCATTCCTAGCGCGGCGACTTGCAGCCTCTATTTGGGGGTTTTCCAGTCGGTCGGGTCAGATCTACAGGTGGCAGTGTTGTTCCCTACATCTGCCATTGTTGTTTTCAAAGAACCTTATTTTGCTCTTGTATTTAGAGGGTCACGGACCTCTGAAGTTGACTAGCCACCTAGGGCTTTCTGTACCTTGTCGGGCAGCAATATATTATTCCATAAAATGTCTGCATAGTGTTTATTATTATCATTGCAAGCTTCCCTTGTAATTTCATGCACTGTGGACAAATATTTTGTGTGATTTCAATTCAATACCATTCGCTGTCCTAGCTGGACATTTTCATTAAAAATCGGTATTTTACTTTGCCGCAAATTTTCTATATTTTGTGCATTTTTTTTAAGTAATATCCTACAAGGGATATTTCACAATCCTACTTCATTGTTTTAAGCTATGTTTTTAGGAAACTGGTATGGGTACAGGTTTGAAACGCAAAAATGTCAATTTTATAAGACCCTTGGGTACAAAACAGCAGGGAAACGTCCTTACAATATATTATTAAAAAAACATAAATATTTATAAAACAATGCACAATACTTTTTTTTAGTCCACAAAAGATAAAATACTTTGTATTCATTAAAGTTCAAAACATTCAACTTGCTTCAATGTTCATATGTACATGATTACAATCTTGATTCTAGAATAAATCATCTATATTTTTCTCAAAATCAGATCCATGAATGTTGCTAGCAGCTCCACTCCCACTCACATTAGCTCCACTATCCAACCCCTGTGAAGAACTCTCCAAATTTTCATCATCGATACCAAGTAGTGAACGTTGGGCAACATTAGTAGCAGAAGCATCAAAGTCAGTAGTCTCAGGATGAATATCCCAAAAGCTTGTTAGGACCTTTAGTATAGTCTTCAGTCTTGTCTATTAGGAGGCACAAATTGGAATGTATATATACCAAATCCTCAGCCTTATTAATGCCAACTGTAGACACCACATTTTGGTAATTTAGCATTTGATAATGTCAGTATTGACTTAATCCCTTTAATCATGACTTCTGCGCCTATTCTAAGCTTAATTGTTATATCTTATTCCATCCTTAGTCATATTGCAAGGCTTTCTCTTCTCATTACATTGCTCAGCCACTTGCAAAAATGCTCATATCAGTCACGAGCAATTTATTACTCTTGATCATCGTGTACAAAGCCCCACAACATTGTTCATTACTATTGGACAAAACCATCCATCAAAGACAGAACCGTCCAACAATTTTGTCTCGAGTTGGACAATCCCGTCTTCGGCTACCAAACAATCAGTTTTCCAAATTGTATATCATTTATGGGTCAGCATTTGCACTATAGGTATGCCTTAATGTGAATTGTATCCATGGAACCCTAATAAGAAAGTCTAAAACACTCATTTAAGGGATTTGGTAATCACCTGAAAAAGGATTTGGGATTTTTCAAGAGCTCCTCAGGAACAAATCACTAAAAGAAAATAAAATCTCTCCTATACTTCTCTAAGTCACAAACATGCAGTAGGAGCAGCCCCTACACAGGTCTGAAGCACTATAACCAAGTCCAAGAGTCAAGCTTCCCAAATCCAGAGCCTGCAAAGCCAAGTCAAGCACAAGCAAGCTAAGTCAATACAAAGCAAATGTCAAGTGTTCAAGTTATCAAATATAGTTGCATTCATATAGTATTATCGCATATCTAGGTGGAGAACTACATGTAGTTTGAGGCCTCTACAAAGTATTACCAACATAGGCGGCAGATGGATTGCACTTCAACCCAACCACTAAGCTTTTTACAATGTCTTTACTAAAGATTAGGGTTTTGGGTCAAGGTGACTGATTTCAAAGGGTTTCGCACATGATCGGGACTTGATATTCCATAGAGAGCCATATACTAGTCATTCATAGAGGTCCTGGAAGTTACAGAGCTTCATTTTCAGCCTAGACAAAATTGTTTAGGAGGACGAAAGTGTCCAACAATCTTGTCTTTTACCCAACGGTTTTGTCCCTGAGCACAATATAGTTACAGAATTAGAGGCGAAGCATTTACTGAATATTTCCAATTTGTTCATACTCCTGTCACACTTAGATCAGCTTTCGGACCAGCCAAAAAGCTAAGTACATCTATCTTTCTATATTTGGAACATGTTCTGATTGATCTATCTTTCAATACTTTATATGTATGTTTTGATCTATCCATGAATGAGAAAAATGGGTCAAAGGGACTCGAGAATACACCTCAATACAATGGAATGTACTAGGGAAAAAATACCCTAGGAACAACTACTAACTAGAAGAAGAACAACAAATGAACTGAAAGTAAACAGGGGGTAAACCCAATGCAGCAAACCCCCAACCCATGCGGTCGGGGTAAGAATACAAATAGCCATGTGGGGGGAGTAAGAACCCCCAAATATCATGGGTTAATGAAAGTCAAAATTCAAAATACTCGATGGTAATCACATCAAACATCCTTGTTCATGCCCAAGATAGAGGAATCATTGTGTCATCATCTATCATTGCGAAAGGGCCAATACAAGATCTAATAATGCTCCTTGGGGAAGGTCTAGGGCTAAATCGGCTAGGTTGGATATTCGTAAGAGGAAGCAAAGCACTCCCCCTAGAATCCCTCCTAACACCTAAGGCCAAAGAAGCTCCCATGATGGAAAATAAAATCCTAATGCATGCTTGCCTCCGCAAATCGTGAGTCGGTCATGAAGAAGTAACTCCACGACGTTGAGCAAGGGCAGATCCTCGTTGTCAAGAGCTAGAGTGTTGGGGTACCATAGGAGTAGTGTTGTACAGAGATGAGTGGAACCTCACTGGTCTATCCCCCTTAGTGTGTGACGCACTAGTATCCAATGATGCTTAATGCCACAAACCTCTGTAAGGGGCTGGAAGAAAGATCATCCTAGGGGCTTTAGAGGTTCCTTGCAACGACCTACACTAAAAGGTGACCTCTCGAAGAAAAACGGTCAAGCACCATTGATTTGAGTACCGAAAGAAGGTGGATAGAGAATTTCCTATGTCTCTACAAAGGCAATGGTATCTTCCTCGGATTTCATAATAAATAGGGAATTTGAAAATGTTCTCCTCAATCTCCATCTCTTGGAGGGAGAAAAGACAACAAATCCAGTCCCCACGAGGAATATGATGATCAGTCTCAACCTGCAACTGGTGTGAGCATACCCTCAATAGGTTGAGAGGAAACCTCAAGCCATGAGACCAATTATGTAGGAAATAGTCAAGGCAGCGAATGAATCCATCCACCACCTGTAATAAATGCTCAAAATAAAAGGTAAGCTTGGGGCCTAGTGGCTGAGAAGGAGGGTCCAAGTGACGTGGATTAATTGCACATAGATATCCTCTCTGAAAGCTCTAATGATGACCCCTTTAAGGGAAGAATCAAGGAGGGTCATCAAAGGAGTACCTTAAAGGAGATAACCAATCAATAGATATGTCGATATACTAGAGGAACAAACTGGTCTCAGGATACTAATAACATCGACATCTATTGGTGCCCAAAGATTCAATCCTCTATGAATAACAAAGGGCTAAGTATGGATACCTTGCGTGGCTAAAAGATAAATCGCCCATGTTTATGAGTCTGTGAATGTAGAAAGTGATTCTGAAGACAATCTCAAGGCGCAGAGGGTGGGAGGAAAACTCAACTTGGACAATGCACTGAGGAAAAGTTCATTTGCAATGGATCATATGCTAAATCCCGCTTGTTTATGAGTATGAGAATGAAGTGAGTCTAAAGACTATCTTAAGGCACAAAGGGTGGGAGGAAAACTCAACTTGGACAATGCACTAAGGAACAATTCGTTTGCAATGGATCATATGCTAAATCATGAAAATCGGGATCCTCTCAATACAAGTTCAATCAACAAAACCCAGACTAGGTCTCCAAATCTCAAACCCATATTAAATGTAGGTTTGATGACTATATCAAAGAGGCACATATTGAAGGGATATCATGGAAGTGGATCTGCAAGAATTTTCTATTCATTTTATAAACTTGTTTAAATGTGTTGGGCCAACCTTAACCCCAAGCATCAATTCTCATCCTCAAACAAATGGAAAATCTTAGATAGTTGGCAAATGTTTAGAAGGTTGCTTGAGGAATTATGTTGCAAACCAGCAGATTTTATGGCCAAAATGGTTGTGGTTGTCTAACATGTCTCCATTTAAGGCCTTGTACAGTTATGATCCTCCCTTGATGATAAATAAGTCCATTCAAGTCCTAGATGTTCGGGATTTCCTTGAAGAGAGCCAATAGATTCTCAAACATTTTAAGTAGAACCGAAAAGTATCTTACAATAGAATGGATTATCAGCATATTTATATCCCAAAAACATCGTTAGTGATCAAGATCCAATATTTATTAATCATTTATGGAAGTTGTTTAAATGTGTCGGGACATCCTTAACCCCAACTATTACTATCATCCTCAAACAGATGGTCAATTTGAGATTGTTAACAAATGTTTAGAAGGGTAATTGAGGAAATATCTTGCAGATCAACAAACTTCATGACCAAAATGGTTGCATTTAGCTGAAACATGTCACCATCTACGGCCTTGTATAGTTACGATCCTCCCTTGATGATAAATTGGACTTTTGAATCATTTTCTTGAAGATAGAATAGATAAAACAATTAAAGTAGAACCTCAATGTGGCTGGAGATAATATGAAATCTCAGCCGGATCAGCACCAACGTTAAGGTAGGTGATTGGGTTTTCTTGAAGTTGCAGCCCTACAAGCAAAAGTTTCTTAAAGGAAAGGGAGAGGCGAAATTTGCGCGTCGATATTATGGGGCTTACAAGATACTAGCACAAGTGGAAGTTTGCATCCACTCTTGAGCAACCGACAGGAACCTGAGCAGACAATACCTTCTGTGTCTCGCGCATGACAAAGGTATATGGAATAATGTCAATACGTTATAGGCTTTGCCACCCATAGATAGTGGAGGACACGATCTTTTGATTATGGAGCATAATTTGGCAACTAAGGAGAAGTTAAGGAATAAAGTGCTGTGAGAATACATCAGTCAAGGGAAGGCGTCTGCCTTCAGAGGATGCTGCATGGAAGGGCCCTGAGATACTTTAACATTCAACACTCCAAATTCCCCGGGGGCAAAGCAATTCAAGCAGGTCAGATGGTCACGATGCTAGAAAGAGGCACTCACATGTTAAGCATAAGAATATTTATATAGTTGTGCAGGCAGAATCAGTTCTTTACAAAATAATTTAGTTCTGCAGGCATAGTCAATAATGTAGAAAAATAAATTAACTGTGCAGGAATAGTCAGTCACGCAGAAATAAATAAGCTTTGGAGGAATAATCATTTATGCAGAAATATAGTAGTAGTAGTAGAGAAATAATCTGTTATGAAGAAATAAGTTAGTTGTGGTGGAATGAATCAGCCATGCAGATATAGGTCAGTTATTTAGAATATATCAATTATGTAGGAATATGTCAGCCTTGTCCTGCTGCATTCATTAGTTACTCTTCAGTTATTACGTCAATTACAAATAATTTATGCAGTCAATTACATACCACTTATGCAATCAACATCAGAAGATTTGTCAGTTACAATATGCTGACACTAAAAGTGGCAAAAGCAATCTTAAGTCAGTTACACTAAGACGTGAGGCCCGCAGAAATTATAAAAAGGCTTTGAGCCTCAACCGAAAAGGTTCTTTTAGGCCGGAAAAGATGTTGAGTGAGATCTTGGAGGACTTTTGGGGCCAAGAGCAGCACCCATACTGCTTGAGATAGGGCCTATGTTGGCAACTATAGTCTATACCTTCTCAGGAATGTTTTCCTTATTCTATCTACAGTCTGAAAATGTTTTTGCAATATAAAATAGGGTCCTATGCAGTTTTCATTCCAGTTTTGGTGTGTTTTCTTGTCTCAAAATATTGTAATCCCTTTCCAGAAAATTCAGATTTCAGTCAAAAAGGAAAAAATCAGGAAAAATAAAATTTCATATTTTATAATCGTAATCCAAATTTTGTAAACAGTTTACTGTATCTGTGTTTTTATTTCCATCAGTTCAGATCCAGTTCATAACAATGAGAGATTACCAGGTCCTGCTCAGAATTTGTATTGGACTGAGCACTACAAGAAAGGCGTGTTTCTAAAGCATAATTATTACATAGCACAAGAGATGTAAACCTTCTCAATTTTTGAATGATGTAAACTATTCCCAGGAGAGTAATATCTCCAACAAAAAATTTCTGTACTCGAACTACTTTTGGAAAACAATAATTGGTTTTATGCCCCTTTTAGAAAACAATAATAGGAGCTAAACAGAATTAGCAAACCTTGCAGGGTAGGTGGCAGAGTCCCCAAAGTAAGAGCTTCAAATTCAATAGATTCTATCTTGTATTGCCCAATGTATTGGTTAATGATGGGCTTTGTTGTCTCTCTTATTATGTTACATATCGCCTGAAGAAAATGAAACAAAGACAAGTATGAAGGACTTGGTCAAACTTAAACTTCTGAATGTAAAGCTTGATATTATTTATAAATTTCAGTCTCTGTGAATCGTCGTGATTGATGTACAACTTACAAGTTTAATGATTCAGTGAACTTAAGAGTAGTAAAAACATAAAGATTTTACCTATTGCAAAGAAATTTTGATCCCAAAAAAACTGATTTACCTTATCAAGATAAGGCCACAACTCTGAAAGAAAGCTGTTAAGCCAATCAACCTGCGCATTGTCAAGGCTTCAGAAGAAAGAATAAATAGGCAGTAATCCAGGAACCAAAATTCATTATTCCAATATCCTGAAGGCAATTGCAAACACAGCACCAAAAGAATTTGTTCTCTATTTCATTTGACACCAAGAACATTACACTCGAATGGAAGAGAAAAACAATTGAAGTTTGAAATATGTCCATACTCTATCATAATCGGGATTTTTGACCCACAGTGGCATTTCTTGTAGAAGACCTCGCAAAGCGTTTGAATCTAGTTCCATAATTGGTCTCATTATGGTGTCACTCAGATTTCACCCTGAAATCTGTGACTACCCAATCCGAAAAAATTTCGTACTTTTAAAATAGTAGGTCGTTTGTTGTTTTTATTGCCTGAAAGTTCCTGTATTACGTCAAAATAATCCTAAAGAGCCATATTAGCCTTTTTCGCCAAATACCCAGATGCCCAAAATTGTTTTATTCTGTCGTCGGGATTTGTCTGCGGGAAATTTGTATTTAATTATTTTGAGCCCCGTATGAGGCTATTTGCGCTCTGTTTTAACTCCATTATAAGCGAATATGTTATTATTCCTATGTACCAGAAGGATTTTAACTTATTTTAAGTTTTGGGCTTTATTTGTAACTTTTGGCAATTTTTCGTGTTTTTGTGGTGTCCCGTTCTGTTTTCTGTAAAATTTCTCTGGAACAACTCCTTTGCCGGGTAAGCCCGATTTTTGGCCTGGAGCAGCTAGAAAACATATACGCACATTGTGCCCGGAGGAAGTCGCCATCGGAGGTCTGGATCACTGGGAAAAAGCGAAGTCGTGCACAGAAAAGCCCCTGCGGGGATGGGCGCATTTTTGGAAAACAAAGGATTTAAGCTGCGATGGGAAAAATATAAGCCGCAGGCAGGGTGGGAATTTTATACTTGCCTGGCAGGGTACTTTTTCCCGTGTTATAAAAATCACTTAAGTGGATCACGGGGTTTTGGTGCCTGCCTGGCAGGGTAAAGCATCCCGTTATCAAAAAATTCTTAAAAATAGAATTACATGTGCAAAAAAGTGCGCCCCCTTTGGTGAGAGATTAAAAGAATTAAAATTGATTATTTTTATTAATCTTTCTTCTCAAAAAGTGCGCCCAAGCTTGGAGGAGGTCAACAAGTCAAAGGTGGAATAAAAGAAAGGAATTAAATTAATTAAATTTAATTTATTTAGTGGCTGCCCCCTTCCTCTCAAAAAGTGCGCCCCATTTGGGCATTATTTAATGTTTTTTAAGCATTAAAACATTAAATTAATTTCTATTTTCAGTGGCTATGGTCAAAGCACACTGTGGGGCTTGAGTGAAGTGCTGTGTGAAGGATTAAATTGGATTAATTTAATTTATTGGATGGCTGTCCTTAAACATGCTATTTTTAAAAGAGAAAAGCATGATTTTTAATTAATTAATTGCCTTTAATTGTTAGGGCAATTATTAATTATAGAATTGTGAAGGTTATATAAGCATGGGCAGCCATATGGGTGAATAATTTAATTCACAGGTAAAGAATTGCAGCTAGGAGGAAAAGTGCGCCCCCATTAGAGGAAGGATTTTGTTCAGACAAAGTGCTAACAAGGCTAAAAGCTTCCAGATTTGGCGCATGCTTTGGAGAAGGTTGATCTTCGTCTGCATAGTTGTTTTCACAGGTGTTACAGGAGCTCAGGTGTTGATTGAAAGGATTCATGCTCTCTTTATGTGCAAATTAAACACCAATTTTTGGGGCAGCAGGCTTGAAAAGTGCAGATTTTTATAATTTAAATTCACTATTCATGCTCCGGTGGCCATTTTTGTCTGAATAAATTGCAGGAATTCATTACAGGTGCTTTACAAAAGAAAAGGAGTTTTTATCAATGTCCAATACATTGCAAATATCCTCCGAATCTGAAGAATTGTCCAGATCTGCACCAGTATTGAAGAAATCCGGCCAAGTTAGAAGAAAAAGAATTATTCAGACAAAGATAGATAAAGCCATGGCGAAAGGAGATGAAAAAGAGAGCACGATGGATTCATGCATTGCTTCCAAACTTTCAGACATAGGAGACACGGATCTAGGCCCAGAACCTCTTTCTGATTTGATTGATAGATCCAGAGCTGGAAAGACTTCACTCATGCGTGCGGTCAAAAGTAGCGGAATTATCCGAGCTGCAGCTTTCCCATGTACAGCCCAATTGCCAGAGTTCGTGATGGAGTGTGCTAGATCTTATCATCCTTCATCCAGATCAGTGCGTGATGTTGCGGGAAAGACAATAATTCGTTTGGATGCGGAATTCATCAATTATTGTCTGAAGATTCCAGTGCGAAAGGTGGTGACTTCTATTAGCATTCAGGATGCTGACAGTAGATGGGAGAAACATAGAGCTGATTGCGTGAGCATAATGAACAGCCGGTTCATGAAGAAGCCTAGATCCCCTTCAAAGTTCCCGAGAACTCTTCCACGGTCCAATTTGGTGCAGGAAGCAGATGATGTCGTCAAATTGCTATGCAGGATGAATGGCGAAGCGAATGCCTACACTTTCCGTACATGGATGTATGCTTTCATCAGGACCATTGAAATCAACAAGGTTGATTCTATAATCAATTGGTCGGAAATTATTAGCAGCAACATCGGTGAGCAACTTCGGAACGTGAAGCGTACTTTCAGCTTCAAGATGACTTCGTACTTGGTATATGTTGCAGCTTCACAGGGTGTCTTTTCCAAGCTGGATAGATGTGGTGTTCTTTCCAAGGACCCCATTTTCGAGTGCTACCCACAGCTTACTGTACCTGCATGCGAGAAGGACTTCAAAGTGATCAACGATGACTTCTTCTACGATTTCATCTGCAGGCTAGACAAAGACTTGAAGACTCACAGGGTAAGCAAGGAAGCGTGGGAAGCAGTGTCCAAGATTGGCAGTTTATTCATCCAGTTTGCAGATTTCACATACCTCAGGGTTACGGGCTTTTCTGGAGAACCTATAAAGATGCCCAGGTATCCAAGTGATAGAGTGATCGCCATGGAGCTGAGCAGGCAACTCGTAGAGTTACACGACCTTCAGTTGAAACGGCACAAGTCTACGGGCTTCTTCCCAATCACTGTGGGATATTACAGTTGCATCAGCATTCACAGAGCTCGAGGGATGGAAGCGCAAATGTTATCCGAGTATGAGCAAGAGTTCTTCCCTACACGGCTTAACTTCGATCCATTTGGAGTAGCCAGGAAGACAATCTCCCAGGAGTACGCACATGTGCCTTCGTTAGAAGATTTCTGGATGAAGTGCAGAAGTGAGTACGAGGTTAGAAAGAAAGATTTCAGCAGGCTATCAGCAAAGCAAGTGTTCGACTTTGGACTAGCGCGGATACCTGCGGATCTTAAAGATGATGGGAACGTGGTACTTGACACTTACCATCAGAATGGGAGGAGATAAAGCTATACTGCAGGATAACATTGGAGGCTGCCATTCAATTGAAGAGAGATCTGGAGCTGTGTTGGTGAATACTTCGAGCTGGCTGCTAACGAAGGGATACTGCCTTGATGAAGTATTGATGAATCAAATCACGGGCAACTTCGGCGCAGGAGATTCCCTCAAACGAAAGCATGAAGGAGAAAGCAGCAGAAGGTCCGAGAAGTTGAAAGTACACAGAAGATCTCAAGAGAAAGAGAAGACCACTTCTACGACCATAGCTTTGACTCCGACTTCTCCAGTACCCAGAAGATCACCAACTATTGCACCGCAGCAGCAGGATGCTTCCATGCCTTCATTGAAACCGGCGACGTTCGTTTTCTCTCCGCAGCCACTTCGTTCAGCACCCGTTCCAGAGGAGATGTTGAAGCTGCAGATGACGGAGTTCGAAAGAGCTTTGTCCTTGGATGTTTCAGAAGATGGCAGCCATGACACTGTGGCACTTTCTGACGGAGAGGATGCAGAGCGGGAGATGGTAGTGCACTCAGTGACTTCTTACTCCCCGAGAAATAACTTCTCGGGATGGTTAGCTTTGCAGTTGGTTCCGGAAGCAAGAGTAGAGATGAACTTAGAGGAGCATGACTTGCAGCTACTTCAGGATCTGAGCAGAAGAGACAGAAGGCCTAAAGTTGCTAAAGCAACTTCTAGGTTGATCATCAAAGATTCGGGAGAGAAGTTTGCTGAGATATCAATTCCGGCAGAAGGAAAGATAGAAGAGGAGCTCACGGCAGAAGATGTGACGGTGACCAAAATACCACTCGGTCAAGCTACCACTGAAGGATTGAAGCAGGACACGCAAACATTGCTGGATGCTTTGTTCCTTAGGCTTGACAGTGAAAAGGCGGAGAAAGAAGAGCTGCAGAAGCAAATATCTCAATTATGTGAGATCATAGCCAAGGTTGCTAAACCTTCCATTCAGCCCATTTCAGAGCAGGTGAGTGATCATCTTATGCAGGAAATGGAAGATGCAAGCAATCAAGTAAAGGCTATTGACGAATGGAAGGATCTGATTATTCGTCAAGCTTCTGTGCAACTTGGGGAAGTGCCAGCCCGCCTAAAGGTTATGAAAGATGCAGCAAATCAACTAAAGCAACTGATGGAAAGCATAGAAGGCATGAATACAGTTGCAGAGAGTAACCTGAGTATTTTGGCCGAGATCAACAAGCTGCCGGGAGATGTATTGGTTGCAGAACAAATTGTACCGGATGGATCAGTCGAGAAGGGGAAGCAGCTAGAGTTTGCAGTATCTTTCCGTTTGGAGATCTGCAGAGTTTTGCTGAAAAGGATGCAGGTGCTTGAGAGTAGAACATCAGATTTACCAGACAGTAGCGTTTCTTTCACTGAGGAAAGAGTGGATGGAGGTGTTACTTCATACGTGCGGATTGTTTCTAACGAGGTGCATGATTCCCTGGAAGGTTCTCTTCTGATGGTGCAAAAGAGAATTGATAAAGCTACCAAGCCTTTCACGATGAATTCTATCAGTAGATTGGTGGCGCTGCAGGCAGACATTGCGAGGTTCGGGCCGAGTTTGGAAGAGGTGGAAGCATGCAGCAAAGTGTTGAATGAAGGGTTGCTGCAGTTCAGGACAGAGAAGGAAGCAGTGGCTAAAACAGATGGAAGGATGCTGAATTATATGTTCGACAAGTATATCAGATATCAGAACAAGAAGAAGATGTAAACATTACAGCTGGCATGACTTCTTCTATTCTTTCTTCTTCTATTTTCTATGTTCCCGGATGAAATTGTAAAACTTCTAAGTTATTGGTTTTGCAACCATTACTTGAAGTCATGTGGAACTATTCTATTAGTTAAGTGATACATGTGTCACTTAAGAAGAAGTTAGTTGAGGATGATTGCCAAATGTCATCTTTACTTGTTGTTCATACTTTAGTTCAGTTTGAGTCTTCTATTTGTACTTTCCCTCCTACATTCTATAAGTAGGAGAAGAACCTCCGGGTTAATGATCAATCAGAATTTGTAAGAAGCAATCTTGTGTTCTAGACTTTGTGCTGAACCCCTGAGAGCCACTTGTTGCAGAGGAATACAAAGAAGCAGGTTTCCGGAGAACTTTGTGTCACGGCGTACTGTGTTTCTTGCTTTTAAATCTTTAGATCTTTTAAGTAAACTTTGTGTTATTGTAGATCTGGATCTAGAGCTGCCTTTGCTTTATAATTCTGTGTGTTCAAATCTATTAAGTTTCTTCTATGTGCATGCAATTAGCTCTGCTATCTACTAATTGGGATGCACATCTTCCTTACTTCTTCTCTGTAATACCTTTACTTTCTTCTTCTATAATTTTCCTTTCTTAAACAGCTGCTTACTTGCTGCAGAACTTCTTAGTTATGGTTCATGAACTAAGTGGTTAAAGTAAAACCCCTGATAGATAAAAACACATTTATATTGACAAATTCGACATCTGTTTTGTAATACCCCTTAGACTAATATATGGCCATCATTGTTGTTGATATTTAAATTTTGATATTGTAATATGTTTTTGCAACACTTATCAATACGATACTTTAGACTTCTATTTAAGAAAAAAAGCACCCAACAATTGGATTGCCATAGACCACGAGTACAGCCCAGGAGAACTGATAAAACTTGCAATTAAAACAACTTGCAAGCTGGATGATAATTTTAGTTGTTAAAATAAGAGTGTAGTATTCAAACTGATCACCCAATGACCAGAGAGAGACCTAATTAGAACATATGGGCTCGGCAACCATAAGCTTCCCTGCGTAAAAAAACCTGGAACTTGGTAGCCACATCCATAGGCATGCATGGAAATTTTCAAATTATATTAATGCATCAATATTCAACAAAACCATTAGGAACAGAAACATAACAACATTTAACATCCCATTAATCAATTCAAAACATCAGCCATAAACTCAAAACATGTCAACATGACAGATAAACCAAAAATATATCAATGTACGACGTACGTGTGGAAATAGGGTGTAAACTGTAACCACTTTAGGTTTATGCACCTGGAACTTGCACATTAATACCTACCCTTCCATGCACCTACCCTCTCCCAACCAGCTCTCAATCCATTCATGATATGCCCTTAGCCTATTGGGTGTCTTGGGATATGTGTGGCCAACCTATTTGTCAATTAATAGTTTCTATAGTGCATATTGGAAGGAGTAGTCAGCTTAATTGGATTATGGAGTCCCTATGGCCTGATTAGATTATGTGGTCCCCATAGCCTAATTATGGTATATATACGAGGTAGCATTGAGTATTGAATCATCATATTATGAATTTCGTTCTTACTCTAAAGATTGTGGAGGGTGCCCCCTCGAAGTGGCTCAATAATATATTTCAGTATTCTGCTTTTCATTTCACTTTTATTGCATGGATCTTCTCTATCTTGCTCTGATTTGGAAGTGAGTGTTGTCAGTTTGTCATCATCTACTGAATTGTGATCAATTGCTATGAATCTTCTTTTGTGATATGATAAATCTATGTTACCGGGTATGCACCTGCAGGGGACCAATCCTAGTACGGGTCCAGTTCACACAAGGTCCGTCAAGACAGCCTTGACCATGTTCAAGTTCATCTCTAGATGAACCCAGGTATACCTGAAAATACCCTAATGTACCCTATGAGAACCAGCAGCATACCCAAACAGAATATTTTTATTTTACTTTATGTTTTAAAAATTCAAAAGTTGACTTTAAAAAACATTATAAACCCTAAAAGACACTTCCAAACTATTTTTTTATTGAAAAGATACTTCATATATTCACAAATATTTACAAAAAAAGACTTATACAGAGGCCGTGTAATGTCCCCATTTCCAAGCAAATGGCCTAGGAGGCTTTTCATCCATCTTAGCCTTGGTTATGCCCAAGGGGCTAGTGATGTTGATGGTTATTGGGTGTGGTTTGTACCTTCATTTCACTTATATGTTATGTTTTGGAGTTGGACACATACTTTGATGTGACTTAAGTGAAATAAGGTTGTGAGATGCTCCCCTAAGGCACTTTATGTTATATTTAGTCGATGACTTAAGTGATGGGTGAATATATGGTACTTTATGTTCTAATTCTTTGTTGGGGTCACTTAAGGGGACTTTTTGGCATGTGAGGAATAAAGTGACTTAAGTTATTTTAATTAATTAAAGAAAAGACCCAAGGGGGTGATTAGGGTTCTTTTGGCATTTTGTTGCAATGAGAAGTTATAAAAGGAAGCGCTTGGGGGAGAATAGGCATTCATTCATACACTCACCTATTTTAATATTGGACCATCTGTAGTTTGCACTTTCTTTGCTTGTGGAGTAAGATCCCACAAGAACCCTAGCTTCGGTGGTGAAAGATCCACACCTAGCTAGCAGAGCACTCTTTGGTGGTGAAAGATCCTCCCTAGTTTGCTATTTTGGAACTTTATTCATATTTTTGGATCAGATCTAGAAAGTAATCAGAAATTCAATTTCAGAGTAAGAGGACAACCCTTCTTCATCAAGGGTTTCAGTTCAGATTTGGAACAACTATTTTCTAGGGTTTTATCTACTCAGTTCCTGATTTGCAGCAGTGTTTTTTAGGGTTTTCAGGTGTCCGTTTTCAGATCTGGAGGTTGGGATCATTTCTATATATTTAGTAGATGTTATTTCCAGAAAATCAGATTTTTATCAGTTGCATTCACATAGTTGTGATTTTTTGAAATTTTTCACCAGTTTAGGGCTTTCTAAAAATTATTGGGAGTTATACATTACTCTGAAAAATCAAAAAATATTTTTCTAGTCTTTTTTTCACCTTAGCAAGCTCTCTATAAAATTTCGTGTGATTTGGGCAAGTTTTTTGCAAGATATCTATAAATTTCAGTTCGCTGCCCTAGTTGATTCATTTCTAGAAATTTCAGAATTCATTTGCTGCAAATTTTTATTAAATTTTGTCAAATTTCAAGATTATCCCACAAGGGATATTTCAAGCCGGTATATACAAAAATTTACAATCTCTTCCTCAAGGGAACATAGATAGAGATAAAATCAGAATAATCATTACGATCAAACAATTTAACTTCCTTGGTCAGTAGATAACTTTTAGCCAACAACTGCATATGAACCTCTTCTTTCCACAAAAGGCAAAATCCATACAAAGAGCTAAAATCATTCACAAAAACATACTTGCATCGAAGCTTCCAAATAATAAGCATAGCTGAAATCCTCAAACAGCGCCAAATGCCCCGAAGAGGACCCCGAATTATAGACCTGGAGTCCCAAAACACAACACGCAAATGTAGGTTTCCTTGAAGGAGAGCTAACCATTACATTTGCAAATGACTGCAACAGGACCTAGTAAAAGGGCAGTCCCAAAATAAATGCTTCACCATTTCCAATTTGTGGTAGCATAGACAAAGGCTGTCGGAAAGACCACTTTTAGCCAAACGTGCTTTGGTGGGAAGCTCCTAACAAATCACAAACCAAGTGAACACCTAGAGCTTGTAAGACACCTTCTTCGACCATGCCCCGTGCAACCTCTACACCCACCTACTCTCAACATTAGAGGATATCAATCTTGCATTAAGAATAGGGCCAAACTCTTGCCGTTGATGAAGAATGGAATATAATCTACAATAGTCAGATTGTGCTAAGGCTGCCCATAGCTCCACACCCAATCATGCCAAATGGGTGTAATGTCCCCTTCATACTTATTCATTTTGAAGACTTCTATCCCATTCCACTTCCCATGGACAAGAAGAAGGTGAACAAGGGAGGTGTTTGTTGATGTTTTTAGTCTTTTTGTGAACATTTACCTTTTTCTTTCCTGGTTTCTCTTATGAGGCAGGTCGGCTGGGTTGGAGAGGTGAAAAGACAAGTTAAAAGATTAAAGCAATCATCCTTAAGAGGTCGGTCTTGGGAAAGACTCCCTAATTGACCTTTGGCGCCACCAAAAAGCTATATAAAGGGTTGTTTCGACTCATTTTGGGCATGCATCTTATTATAATTTTACACATACTTTGTTTTTGAGCTGATTTCTCAATTCCATTCCACTAGAGGGCAAAAATCCTTTGGCGTGGCACACAAGGAGGATGAAACTCTTCCTTGTTCAAGTTAGAGAACAAAAACTCTCCAATTGGTGGTTCTTATGGGCTTAAAAGAAGGTGATGTTGTTGGTTTGCAACTAAGGTTTTAAGGAGAAAGAGCTGTCAAGGTTTCTAAATTTATTTTTCTCCTAGGGTAGCGACTTGGGTAGAGGAAGGGTTTAGTGCCTTCTAGGGCACATTTGGGCCATTGGAGTTGTTATTCACTTTCCTCATAATTTATAAGGCTGATTTCTCATTTCATTGGTATTTTTTGGGTTTTGGAATCATCATTTCCAGCCCTTAATGTGAGTTGCACTTCTGTTGATTATTTAATTAATTACATTTGTGGTTTATCTCATGTTTTTTCTTTATTGTAAAGTATATTGGTTGGATAAATATCTTCATGGTTAGATAAAATATTTGGAAGCATTCTTTAACATTTTTAGCTTGTTATTGCATGGGAATAGATGCCATTAAGTGTCATTACAGTTCGCTGCCATAGAGGGGTTTTCACTAATTTCATTCAGCTGGTTTTGAAGGGAGTTTTTCCCTAAAAGTGTGATTTTCAGTTTGTTGTTAGGGTTGTATAAATTTTAGAGATGTTGTTCCAAAAATCTGATTTCTCTCATTTGGGTTTGAGGCCAAACCCTTATTTTCAGTTTCAGCCCTAGAAAGGGACATTACAGTGGTAACAGAGCTTCAATCTTCCCAGCCTGGAGGGTTTCCTTCAAAAGGAATAGATAGATGGCGAACATACATTTTGAGAGGTTTTTGCCCTAGGGCAAGAAAGATTGGCGAATAGGATGACTCAGTTGATGCTAGGCCATGCAAAACCACAATGGAGAAGGAAGTTCTTCAGGGATTCATAGTGTGAGGCAACCCTTAGGGTCAAGTTTTGGAGCTGCTGCTAGGCCATTTTAGCCTACCTTCCTCCCTAGGGAAGAAGCCATTCCAAATGTTGAAACACGACATTCGGTGAGCCATAACATTGCTACCATCTATGAGGAGTACATGGCTCTTCCGGATGAGATTCGTGATGCCATGACACTTGCCGAGTTCATAGGGTTGAAGAATGGTAGAGTGGGAATTGGACCAAGGTCTAAACCCCGAGTTATACCCAAGGAAAATGGGAAAGATGTTCCATCCCTAGAGGGAAAGAATCCCTCCATCATGATCAAGGATGAAGAAGAACAATTGAGTTGTTGGGCATTGAGAGGGAGCAGCCCATTGAAGCCCTAGAAGCACCCATCACTCTTACCAAGGATGAGCCCTCGACTGATTTTCAGAATAGCAGTATGAAGGTCCAAGCGTTTGATGAAATATTGAAGCACAGAGCCTAGGGAAGAGAAGGAAATCATGAAGCACGAGTTGGAAGGTAAAAATCCTTTGATATTTAACGATGATTCATTGATTTTTAATGATGGCATGTTGCAAAAAAATGAAGAAGAAAAATCATATTTACAAGGTGTTGAAGAGAAGTTGAAGGTTGAAGCTCAATTGCCAAAGGACAAGGAGGATGATCATCTCGCTAGGACTTTCTGGACAACAAGCAATGAAAAACAAATTGGTGATGTTCATGATTTCGGCAAGATTCATGATGTTGTTCCTTACATGTATCAACAAAATGAGAATGCTTCAACAAATTCTCATAAGGTGAAGAAAGATGAACACTATGAAGACAACCGAAAGGTATGAAGGTAATTCAGAATTGTTGCTTTTCAGATACCATGCCATTTCAGACAACCTTGGGGCATGGTCATGAAATCACGCAAATTTGTTGAAAAAGATGACCATGGGGCAAGTTTGATGCTCCATAGTAAACCACAACAAATGGGTAATCATCATGGTGCTAAGAATGGAGAAAAATCATAATTGCAAGGGTTAATGGGGCAAAAGGAATTTTGGGTGACCTTTCAGATTGGGAGGCATGGAGGACCCATATAAAAGGAATAACATGTTGAGGGACTCAGAGATTCTTGTTGCTCAGTTTTCTTGTACATAATTTTCAAGAGTGCTCACTAAAACATTTCATGACAAGGAAAAGGCAACCTATGGTAACTGTTCACTTCAACTCATCTTCAATGTAAGCATGGATTTTTTTTGAATTCTACTATCAACCTCATGTTTGACATGTCTTTGCAATATTTTGGTCATCAGTTGTTACACCTAAGAAATATGGTTTAACCATTTACAGTAACAATAAGTTACAAAGATGAAGGAACAAGAGAAACTACCAGGTGGGAAGAGGATTCCATACTTCAGCCATAGATTAGAAGTGAACTCTTTGTTGGAAGGGGCCCTAGACTTTTTTTGTTCTGACCACAGTCATATTCTTCAACATTTAGGACCACACGGAAGGATTATGGAGTCCTGAGGACAAACTATGTTGTCTGCCATATTTGTATCATGGAGGGGTCATCAATAAGTGCATGATCAAGTTTGATAAGAGGAAGAACATGTTGAGTGGACAAAGGGGCATTAACATAGATTCTTCCTTGTTCTAAATTCAAGTCCTTGCTTGCAAAACATCTATGACATCGGAAGTCGTTGGGATCCTAACCAATCTGAGATCTTTTGAAGAGTCTTCCATGAGACTCTGAGGACTACTGTTACTTGAGTAAAATAAATCAGCAATTTCCAGTTACAAATGTCTCCTCACATGTAATGGAAGCCATGGTTCAAGAATGGGTAAACAAAGGAAGGAATTTAAAGCATCAAAAGAAGGGAGCCGGGGTTTAGACATCACCCACCCAATGAAGGATGTAGTGTTCACAAGAATCAAACACAACAATGAAAAAGCTGCAAGATGGTCTATCCAACTCTACCACCATCCCAATTTTGCATAGGGTGGTTGAAAGAGCCTCGTACAATGCTACAGGAAGGAACCATGGTAAACATGTTCTTTCTGAATTCATATTTTGGAGACGCCATGGAATCTCAGTACAAATCTCCTTGAGAGGAAGAACCAAGCAGCCCACCGTAGGATTGACATTTATGATCTCAAAGCTCCCCCTCTTTGAGTTTTACATGATGTGTGAAAGGGATTTCAAGTATTGTAGTTGTTGCACTTTCCTATGTTACTAATATCCAAGATTTTTGAGTTTGAAATGCTATGCTACAACCATGATGGATTGTTCTTCCCAAATTCATGATGGAGTTGTGCATATCTTCCATGGACAACAAGAGATGGGTATGTTTGGAGACATTCTTTCCACTTAATATGATGTGTAAGAGGGTTCACTCATTGAGATCAAGCAAAACCAACATCCCAACATCTTTGGCGTTGACTGGGAAGAAATTTAGAGTTGTACATGGCTATTACACCCACTCATCCGCACTCCTATGGTCTGATCCAAACCAATTTGTGAAGAAAATTCAGTGGGGCAGCTTGGAGGCAACATTTGGAATCCAAAATCAGCAAGGTAACATCAATCAAGAAGAGGTGAGCATAAGTATTGGTATGCATTGTTTACATCTTATGTTGGAATTCAAGAAGAAAATACTTCAAGGTAGAGTGGATGGAGTTCCAAGGATGGCTACCACAAAGAAGGAAAAGGCATATTCTCAGAGCACTCAAGGCATAGAGACAAGCAAGGGTCTACTCTTAGGTAAGGTACTCCATGGTGATAAATTTTGGTTAGTTCCGGGCATACATGGTATTACTTTCTTGTGGGGGACACATGAAGAATTATGTTCAAAATGGAGTTTTCTTGTTGAAAGCCATCTTCTACACCAAGTTGGGGTGTGGGTTGTAAGAATCTTGAACTAAGGGCCAATGTATCTGTTGTTTTCAATTGTAGACCTGTTGTTCTTAATTTTTCAGCTGATGTAAGACAATTTTCAGTCCCTACACTACTCATGAATTTGTTTTTCTTCATAAGATTTCAGTTTGGTAGTTGTTATGCCATTGTCATATGGATGAACATGCAAAAATTAGATTTGGGACTGCCATTAGCAGTCACGGGCAGCAGCAAGCATGCACTTTTAGGATGAATTTCATAATTGGATAATGTGGAAAGAAGGTTACAGCTGGAAGAAACAAATAAATCAGATTTGATAGCCTTGATTTAGATGAGGTCTCACGTATTTTATGGCTGTTGTAACTTGGACCCAGCCAATCCACAATCTGATTTGCATCTTGTAATAAGAGGGATAGCTGGTCCAGCTGATTATTCATATATTTCTTGCTCTATGATGGAAATTACAACAGTTTGGAGAGATTTTGGTATAGCTAAGTATGCAAAGGAAGGAGTTGCCACTGTTATTTTTGAAGTGGAAGATGAAGAGGACTTCAATGAAGAGAGGGGCAGCAGAGGTATGAGTTTGTTTGGGTTGAAGCTCCTTCATTTGACAGGCACGGGATCCAGATTATGGGAGCACTACAACATGTTCCTTCACCTTGATATGATGATACTTGGGCATATGAATTTGCAATTTCTTGAGGGAAAGCAATTTCGGGAAGGGAGGATTGTAATGGCCCCTTTTTCAAACTAATTCATTTTGAAGACTTCTAGCCCATTCCACTTCTCATGGGCCAGAAGAAGGTGAACAAGGGAAGTGTTTGTTGATGTTTTTAGTCTTTTTGGTGAACATTTACCTTTTTCTTTCGTGGTTTCTCTTATGAGGCAAGTCGGTTGGGTTGGAGAGGTGAAAAGACAAGATTAAAAGATTAAAGCAATCATCCTTAAGAGGTCAGTCTTGGGAAAGACTCCCTAATTGACCTTTGGCGCCACCAAGAAGCTATATAAGGGGTTGCTTAGACTCATTTTGGGCATGCATCTTCATATAATTTTACACTAACTTGGTTTTGGGGCTAATTGCTCTATTCCATTCCACTAGAGGGCAAAAATTCTTTGGTGTGGCACACAAAGAGGAGGAAACCCTTCCTTGTTCAAGTTGGGGAACAAAAACACTCTAATTGGTGGTTCTTAAGGGCTGCAAAGAAAGTGATCTTGCTGGTTTGCAACTTGGGTTTGAAGGAGAAAGAGTTGTCAAGGTCATCTACATCAATTTTGCACCCTTTCCTAGGATGGCGACTTGGGTGGAGAAGGGTTTGAGTGCCTTCTAGGGCACATCTTGGCATTTGAGTTGATATTCAAATTCCTCATAATTTATAATGTTGATTTCTCACTTCATTGGTATTTTTGGGGTTTTGGAATCATCATTTCCATCCCTTAATTTGAGTTGTACTTCCGCGGGTTATTTAATTAATTACAACTTTGGTTATCACTTGCTTCTTATTTATTTTTGAAGTAGACTAGCTAGATAAATATCTGTGGTTGGATAAAATAGTTGGAAAAAATCTGTCATTTTCAGCTTGTTATTGCATGGAAATAGATGCTATTAAGTGCCATTACAATTCACTTCCATAGGAGGTTTAATACATTTCATTCAGCTGGTTTGGAGGGTGTGTGCTCCCCTAAAGGGACATTACAATGGGTCCCAACATATCAATAACCATTTTGAACAGATCTTCCTAAGGGATAAAGTCCTGTGGCTAAATGGGTGGTTCAGTGCTTGGAGGGTTTTTCACTGTAGCAAGTCTTGTTGAGACAAATTTCTCACAGCACAAAATATTGGCAAAGTTAGGGGGTCTTTTGAGCTTTGTGACATTATTTTTGACCCTCAACATTTTCAGTTCTCAGGCACCTTTATTCTTAGAAGTATTTGGTCAGCATGGAGAAAGGTTGTGAGCTTGGTTAGGTGGCGAATCTTGGTCAGCTGTGCGTGCGGGGTGAGATTTGGCCAAAAGACCAATTTGGAATTAGAATCTGCATGACACCTGTATTGCAGATTTTCCTCACTTTCAGGTCATAAGATTGAGAAACAAAAATATCTTCCTCTGGAGAGATTTATGGGATGAAAATGCATGTTCTTGGAAGGATTGGTGTTCTTTAGCTCACAAGTTTTCTCTTTCCTACGTTGATTGGCCTTCCAACATGGAGATTGAGTCCTCTTTATCCAAAACATGCCCTTAGTATCAATTTGAAGTCTGCACTGCCTGTAAAAAACATGCATATGCCTACTCTTTCTCCTCCCTCAGTTGGCACAGCACAATTGTCAAGCATGCATCCCAAGCATAAGAATAATGTCAGTATCAATCTTCTCCCTAGTTCTATCCCATACTGTTCATCTTCTACCAGTTCTAGTGAGTCGGTGACCATACTCAAAAGTCTCAGTGCAGAAGCTTTGAGATAAACAATGGAATTCAAGAAACATTACTCCAAACCATTCACGAGTTGGATTACAGTATTAACATCTTAGCCTCTAAAATTGGCACCAAGGGCAGCCAAATTCCATACCTTGGTGATTGCATAGTCCAGTTCAATGCTTATGTCAAAAAACAGGATCAAAGTGTTGACCAACTCAAGTCAATGAATAGATCCATCTTAGACTTCAAAATCCTGAACAAGCATTGATTTTCATGAAAATATCCGAGAACAATTGGCTCAAAATCGCCCAAATAGATGCCATGCAGAAAGTTCCCGCTCAACTCATGCTCAAGCCACTGAGCTGTCCCAGTTTTCAAGTCAACTACGCAGAATGTGGGCGTTCCAATGGATTCTCAAGAGAGACCTGACTATAGGCACAAGAGCCCTGTTAAAGACCAGATTTAACACTTCAGGAAAAAGCCAGGGGAAATTCTTACATTGCTATATCACTATTGCGACTTTCAAATTTCTGTTTGACTGATTGTTCATTAAGCATGTTCATAATGATAGTGTGATATCAGTGTTCAGGTGTTCCTTTCTTGGCTGGGGTTTAAGCTCGTCATATGTTGAATCTGAGCTGCCAGAGTAGATTTCCTTTGGTTTCTTCTACTTGCCTATAGGTTATCTTTTGCTTTTCCATGGGGGTGTTGCGTGGCTATATTTTTTTATTTTGTACTCATTCCCATTGGCTCTTACTGGTATTCAGCATTTTGGCTTAGTAGCTGCCTCCTGATGTAATTTCCTATTTGCTTTAACACAATCTGTACTTTTTCAAAGAAAATATACAATTGATGCATTCAACTCGTAAAATCATTTAACTTCCAAAGAGAAGCCCTAGGTTTAAACTCCCAGTAGACATGATAAGAGTTGAAACTGGGTAAAATACCAAATTCAACTTCCTGCATGTGGCATACCCCAACAGAGAGTCCCAGTGTCTGGGTCAATTTCACAGAAGAGATACCCCTCAGTTGTGGCTTCCAAGCCTAAGGTCACCCCACAAGGTGAATTTCCCAATCACAAAGAAAAAAAGTACATAAGTAGTAAATACCATGCATATGAATACCCAAAGTAGCAAGTCAGTTGACTACACCAAAATTTTGGATGGAACAGCCCTTACGTAAACTCAAATCAACACGCACATCATCGTATTGATATATATACACAATAACCACCGCATATATGTATATACAATAGCAAACATGTCAATTTAACAGTCAATCACAATCAAATCAATACAACAGCAATAAGTACATCAGGACTAGAGTCTAAGAGTGACAATACCCGTATTAAGAAGCTAGTTGACTATACCAGAATATATCTCAGAGTATGAGGAACAATCCTTATGAAAACCCAAATTTATGAACACGTCCATGTATTGATTTCAAGACACAATAATCACCACATACATACACATATCAATAGCAGCCAATTACAATCATATCAATATAACTGCAATAAGTAAATCAAGACTGTGAATGCCAATGCCCAAATTATCAAGCCAGTTGATTTTGCAAGTACTTCAAATACAGGGATGATGAAAATTCCTTATAGAAACCCAAATTGATGCATATATCTTTGTATTGATGTATACACGCCACACACATATATGGATATAGATACACACAGTCAGAATTCCAATACCCAAATTAACAAGCCGATAGACATTGCCAGAACTTCAAATATCAAAGTATAAGGAAAATGCTTATGGAAACCCAAATCGAGGCATGCAGCCATATATCAACCTATAGATACAGTAATCACCACATGCATACATATATAGATAACAGTCCATCACAATTCACAGTCAAATAAATACAAGAGGAATAAGTACATCAAGACTACAATGTCAATACCCAAATTAACAATAGACTCTACCAGAGCTTCAAATATCAGGGGATGAAGAACGATCCTTATGGAAACCTCAATCGATGCATACATATATGTATTGATGTATACACACAAAAACCGCCTTTCCCGTTCCTTGCCCCCTTACATGTATAATACAAACACACTAAGAATTCCAATACCCAAATTAACAAGCCATTTGATTTTTCCAAAACTTCAAATATCAGGGGAATCCTTTGGAAAACCCAAACGAAGGCATACAGCCATTTACCGATGTATGAATACATACACAGCAATAACGGTCAAATATCCTGGTATTTAACCCACAGCGGAATAATCACTGCATACATGCATATACCAATAACAGTCACTTACAGTCAAATCAATACAACAGGAATAATTTCATCAAGACTAAGAATGCCAATGCCCAAATTCAGAAGTCAGCTGACTTTGCCAGAACCTCAAATTTTCAAGGGACTAGGAACAATCCTTATAAAAACCCAACTGATAGACGCATCCATGTATTAATCTATATACACAATAATCACTCCCAATTGCACACATAATGATATAAATACATAAACACACTCAACCAAATTAAAAATTCAAACATCCAAATCAACAGGGCAGTTAATTTTGCCGAAACTTTAAATACTGAATAAGAAACAATGATTATGGATTCCCAAATCAATGCTACAATCATTTTCGTCTAAAAAAGGATGACAAAGAATCCTTATGAACACTCAAATCAACGCTGCATCCATCATGTATGGAGAGAGAGAATTCAAAAAGATAGCCAAGCAGGAACTCACCTTGACATCATTGGTCTCAAAATATATGAACATGAAGTAGCCAATGAGCAGTCCTATTGGAATGCCGATTCCAAAACCAACAAAACTGAAAATAGCATTGAAGAAACTCATCTTCCCTAAATGGTCTGTGATCAATCAATTTACCCAAATTTCCAATCAAACTGTTAACATCGACAGCCCAATTCAAACAGCACCTATTTGAGAGAAACAATGAATCCAATTTGCCTGAAAACAGAGCGTTGTAGCTTCCTTTTCCCTACGGGCGGCAACAAATTTTGGGCCCTTCAAAACTCTGCAATGAATGTGGACACGGACTAGACAACGATTGGAAGTTATATGGTCTATTTGATTATTTGGGTTCATCATAAATCTATAATTTTCTCGAGTTCTTTTCGTTGAAGACATTTTTTAGGAAGTTTATCGAGGTGTATCTCTCAGAACATTGCAAAATTCCGCATCTCTTCGATGGTAGATGAAAGCTTATCGATCTAATTCGTTGGCAAACATGTGGATGAGACACTTGTTGTTTTGTCATGCTATGTAGTTTCCAAGGCCTAGCTTTATGTTTCGACACGCATGTGTAGTACAAAATCAAAGGTTTTTATAAGTCTTCTAATTTTCTTTGATTTGAAGTTGAGTTGTTGCTTTTTACTACTTTTAAATATAGTATGAGTCAAATTTGACAAAACAATTAAATACACGAATAAAATTTGAAAAATTAATAATATAGTCTTTTTAATTTATTTTCTAAATGTATATGTCAATCTAGGTATATCTAAACACCTTTATTAGGTTAAAGACTTTCTTAGATTAAAGACACGTGCATTTATCAATAGTTTTATAAATATATATTGTAAATTTATGTCAACCCCTTTTTAATTTTACAATTGAACTAAAGCGGGAAACCTTTCAAGGAATTTATATTCTAAGGGATCCAACTTACAAAAGAAACTCATCTACCATTTGGCCCACCACTTCTTCATTCGTTCTAAGATTTTTCATATTGTTGTGATCTTCTATTAAACCAACTTAAACTTGACTTAACTATCTTTCCTTCTATTGCAACGAGTCTTGCAAACTATTTCGAGTCAAATTTTCAAATATGATTGAAACATTATGAGCCACTTGTACATGTTTAATACCTAGATCTCCCTGGTCATTCTTTGGTGAGCATGTCTTCTTACTTTGGCTTATTGAGGTGTTTGAGTCACTTTGTTCCTTTTTGCAATCCATAGTAGGGTGGCTATGCTCGTGGAATTTGTTCCAATTGAAGGGTAATTTATCATGGCCTAAATATACAAATATGACTATCCATCAAAATAAAACTAAATGGCCTTGGGAAGACCATTCCCCAAATTCACTTTTAGACATTCGAGCGCATACACAACCACCTTTAAGTTTGTCACTATCAATGAAGTGCCCCAAGGCATTACTAATGGCAGTCATGGATTATGTATCCCAAAACATAAAAAAAGAAGGCGTTGAAGTTTTACTTACACAAGGACAACCTTAAGCATATCTTGAACTCAATTGAAATTAATGGACTAGTGATTTAGATATATCCCTCTTGAGCCCATCAAATAAAGATCACTTCTAAAAATGAGATCTCTAACTTCCTTTAACTCAAAGAAAAAAGTATGAAATCCTCTACCACAAGACCGAAAAGTGCAGTCTGTCTTTCAATAAAAATTTCTAGCAGATCTCGATATAATTGGCGATGCTTTTGGGTCTTAGTTAGAGACCAATATATTTTCCAATCAAAACTTTTTTGAAAGAAAGGTGAGCTTTCTTCCTTAAAACATCAGAAATATATCTAATATTTTCATAGAAAATGTTTGAAAAAAAAAGGTCTTAACCTTATTGATAGTCATGATTGTTAAATCATTAAAAGTAGAAGCCTTCGTAGCAAAAGCATCCTTTAAATAGAAAAAAGATTTTCTTCTCTAAATTCACTAGAGGATCTATTGGCCCTATATTGTCACTATCATTAGAGGTAGCAACAACTTAGCATTGCCACCCTGTACCTTAGTGTAACGCTTTATTCTAAGATGTTATGCCATGTTCTTTTACTTTAACATTTGGCATACTCAACCTTATCAATTTATTTTTTAATATCGACTTTTGACATTTAAAATCATCAAAATGAAAAAATATATATAATAAAAAAATTAAAATTTTATTATGTTCGAACTATAGTCATTTAATTATTTTTAAAATTAAAATATAAAAATATTTAATTTATATTAATATAAGTATGCCCTAGTTAAATAAGTATACACTATATTATTCTTAAATTTGCCACAAAAGTAGACAATTAATTTATCCCTGAAAACCTTATGTCACAAAAAAAAAAAGAGTAAAAATTAAATAATTAATTTATATTAAATTATTAATATACATATTTAACAAGAGTTTCTACAATTTCTATTTTATTTTTAATAAAATCTTATTATTTATTATTATTTAAAATTTTAATATAAATATACATTAACTAATTAAGCATACATTATATCACTTTTAATCTATAAAATAAAAATGAAATAATTCATCTATATAATATTATAACTAATTATATATCATATTGATGGTAAACATAAATTAATTAATTTACATATTAATATTCATTAAATAGTCACTAAAGATTGACATTAGTTCGTGAGACTACAAAAGATATAATGTACAATAAATCATAACAAGGAGAGTCTTATGTAGTGAGATAATTATTTAAGATGGTGAAGAAGTGTGTGATACGAGTGAGGCCATGTGAATCATTGAATATATAACATCCCATTAATTTATCATATAAGTTTGGAAGATGGTTACACGACCTCAATTATTGATGACGTGAGACAGGGGTAAGTATAATGTGATTACCTAATACATGCCACCGTTGAAAACTTTTGACTGAATAGATGTTGTTGAACGTTGAACATATCCCATAAAAAAGAGGGTTAAACATCTTTGAGCTTCATAAGCCATAAGTAATATATGTCATATTATTTTTAAGACCCTAAAAAATCCCAAAAATAATACTTATTACTATCCCATGATATGTGTCTCTTTAGTACATATTGGAATTATCTCTATGATTTTAAAATCCTCATTCATTCAAAAATTTCGATTTTTTGTTGCTTTGTTGGGGATGGAAATAGGAGAAGTACTTCGTGTCCTCCCTAGTTTGCCTAAAACCTTGGATGCATGGTTTCCTCCGCTTAAGCATGGCTTAAGGAATGTCGTTGGCTAGGGGAAGGGTGGATGATCTTCTTGGTGCCTCTGGCACATTGCACATGTGATTTCTTTGGGCATCTATTTGTGGTTCAATACAAGGAGGTGTTGGTGTTGTTCAACATTTTGTATTGGTTCAACTTTTGTAGATTTGTGTTCAATTATTGTGTTGGTGACAGAGGCCTTGGCTATTAGGGTTTCTACTATGATTTGCTTGTGTCTTTGTTACATCGGATGTGGCTAATATGTTGTTACAGTGCTTTTGGAAACGAAAGTTATGATTATTGTTGTCATTTCTTACGATTTTGTTGTTTGTGTGCCTCCTACTCCTTTAATGGTGATGATCATATTCCTAGATTAGTGTGGTGACATTTTGGGTAAGGGTTTCTCTCTTTAAGGAAATGATATCTCTCTAAAAGGCATTTTCTTGTTCATTATAGGTTTGTTAGGGTTTGGTTTCAATTACTTGGCTCCTCCCAGTTAGCAAGGGTGCTTTGTGGGATGGTAGTTCATTCACTTAGCTTTCGGGTGTAAGATTATTCACTTGTTTGGCTCTTCCTTAGAAATAAGGGTGTTATGAGATTTGTGGGACATGTCTTCTTCTCATGATCTTTTCTTTAAACACTTTCATTTATAAAGTGTGCTTCCTTTCCACCTATTTTTTAGCAATCGACAATATTTTTTACTTGTTTTCATAACAATGTACATATAAAAAAACTATAATCTCACATTAATTAATAGACTTAACTCAAAACATATAAACCCAATAAACCATAATATGTATGTCACCCCATATCTAAAACATAATTCTTATAATATCAAAATAATGATGTCCTTGTAGTTGGGCTCACTTGGCTTCAATCATCATTTTAGGTGACTCGGATTATAAGTTTGATTCTAGGTAGCATGTGGAAGGAAGCATTTACAAATTCAATAGTGATAATCTTATGTTAGAGCCTCACTCTTCAAAACTCTTAATTATAAAATATTTGAAATTCTTTTAAATTATATAAAAAAAAATTTTTGTCACAATAAGACATTCCCTCCATTTTTTTAATATTATAAGTGTAAAAAGCCTCTATTCTTTGTTAAAATTTTAAAACTGTTTGTACGAGGGTAAAATATTAATTCTTTCATTTGGCACGTGTCTTCCATATAGACACATAGGAAGAAGATTAGTTGGTGGACCCACTCCAAGTTGTCACTTTGTTTGTATCGATGATAGGTATGACAATATCTTCTGAAAATGCCTACCCACGGTTGACCTTTTACCAAATAGAACAACATTAGGTATCGTGGCATTGGAATGACGGGTGCCTGTCTTTTAAATATTAAAGAATGAAAGTGCCTTTCTAGAGTATAAAATATAAAATTATCCATCTTTATTGATATGTACAAAATAGGATTCTAAGTTTTCTCGAACAGTATATGCTTCTAGAATTTCATCCCTGAACTTCAAAATAAGAAATGAAGATCTCATGTGGACAACAAAAATTATTTGTCAATATATTGGCTATCAATATATTTACAAATCCACCTCTTTAGTATTAATATTTTAGTAAAAAAGATAATTATGTTGTAGGTGTTTTATCATAATAATCAATTGAAGTGTAATGAAATAGGTTGTCCTTAAATTTGAAGTATATTTTATTATTATTGTGAAATTTCATTTTTTTGTTTGAATTCTATTGAATAGTCACTTATAACTTTTTTTTATCAAAACTGAAGTTTGTAGTGTGTCATTTTACTAAAAATGTTTTTTCAAGTTTGATAACATGGTGTAGCTAGATCAATAACATTTTTCATCCATAAAAAAATGGCATTAAAGATAATGAAATTATTATTCGATATGGTGTGTGAAAAATCTAAGATAAAAACCTCAAGATTAGTAGGTATCTCTTGGCATATTTCATATATATGTATTTTAGATATATGTACTAGTAATATTAACAATGACTATAGTGTATTTTCTTATTATTGATTCTCTCAAAGATGCAAAACTACGTAAAGTACTTTTTTGGGTGGCATGAGTTCTCTAACAAATTGGATTATGTTTGTGTTTGACATATGTTGCTTATTTATTTATTTTTCACAAAAATAAATTGAAAAGAGAAAAACGTTATATAATAAGAACAATATAAAGCATCACTATAATAAAATGTTCCTCCCAAATTTCTTGTTAAATTAAATTCCAAAATATACTTTACCTTGGAAACTTCCACAATTCTTTATATTTTTACTCACTATATTTCTACATGAGTAATAATTCATGTTCTACATGTCAACATTATTTACATAAAATAATTGAAAAATATATTTAATAAATCAGATATACTAATAAATAAATAAGAGAATCTCTTAATAAATCTATTAAAAAAAAACCTTATTTTCTGCAATCAAAATATAATATTTTTAGTCACAAGTTAGGGAAATATTTAAGAACTATATGTATAGGAAGTGTTCTAATTTAAACATTATAAATGAACGTACTATGATAATAAAAATGTTTGCATAATATCATTTATTTTATTTCATTTACTATACATAATTTCTAAACTCATAAAATTAAAATAGCCTGCAGGCCTTTATTTATGTTGAATATTATTTCATTGTTAAACAAATTTGAATACTTTAGTCCTCGAGATGCAGTGGACTTGAATTTTGTCTACTAATTCAAAACAATATATTCAATTGCTAATACTTATGATATTCTGTTACTAATACCTTTAAAAAATATATCCTTGTGCCGCATGGATTTTCAGTTTTATATTATATATATTCTCACAAGAAATATTCTGCAAAGTGTATTTTCTTATGTTTGATTTGTAGGCCATATAACAATATGTATAGATATTTGGACACATTAGTTTGTATTTATGTATTTCCTCTGAAATAATCGAGCAGTCCCGCAACTGGTAAAGGTAAAATTTAAAATTTAAATTTCAGTTATATGTGATGTCATCAAGGTGGATGATAACGATGATGATTATTTTAGCGTTAGGATGCATCTATGCCTATATAATATATTATAGAATATCAACATCCATTAATTTGTTATGTTTTAACTTGGATTGTTTTTTCAAAAAAATTGAGTCCCATTAATAATGAAGGTAAAATTTTAAATTTAAATTTCACGAACATGTGATGTCATCATAGTGGATGATAACTACAATGGTTAAATATGGTGAAAGGATGCACCTATGCCCATAGAATACACCATATATTACATGCATCCATTTGGTTGCTACGAACTTATAATTTTTCAAAAAAAAATAGTAAACACACATGTTTACTACAAAAAAATACAGCGCCAGAATCTATAGTGCGAACAATTCGAACCCATGACTAATGATTTTTTTATGTGATGCTTTACAAACTATACTACATGGTAGCAGCTAATCATAAATAATGTGCATCATAATTATTTTAGTTACACTATTTGTTTGACTTTTCAATGGAACCCCCATGTTTTTATATGGGGGCATACATGTACGAAAGTGCATCGTGACATGGTGATGCTATTAAAGTGTACTTGGTGATGTAGTTAAGGTGGTGCCATGGTAAAATGCTCTCCCATGGCACACTAATGCTCAGTTTTTCACACTGCCAACAAGTGCATATGGGGAGGGTTTCAATTGCTAAATTTATAGAGGGTGTGATAATGAGGAACTATGGCTATTGCAACTTGAAATATTCTTGTTCTAATTTCCAATTTATATGGCTAAACCTCATCCTTATGTAATAGCTTTTCATATTTCAGTCATTTAAATTGTATGGACCATTATTTATGAGAAACATTGATCATTGCTACAAAATATAAACTAACAATTGCACATGAGCGATGCAATGGAGACGTTGATAGGGATGTGTTGAATAACTTGAACTTGAAGGAGTGAAATATTGCAGGAGGAAGAGGGGTTGTGAAGAAGGGGATTGATGGAGGAGGAGTTCAGGGGTAAGGAAAATGTTGGGCGTTATGTATGTGAAACTTTTCATTCTTCTGAAAAGACACATATGAACCATGTGTCTTTTTTTCAACCATTTGAAGGAGAAAGTGGGTGTGGTGGACAGATCATTCAGGCAACACACTTTGGATATATTGCATGAGGAAGAGGGGTTGTGAAGAAGGGGCTTGATGGAGGAGGAGTTCAGGGGCAAGGAAAATGTTGGGCATTATGTATGTGAAATGTTTCATTCTTCTGAGAAGACACATATGAACCATGTGTCTTTTTTTCAACCATTTGAAGGAGAAAGGGGGTGTGGTGGACAGATCGTTGAGGCAACACACTCTGGATATATCTTAGAAAGCAATCCCCTTGTCGATTAATACAAATAATGATAATAGTTACTTTTTGCAATATGAGGCCTTATATTTTGTGGATTTAGTTAGAGCACATGAAATGTTTGGGGGAATTCGATTATGCATTCCACATGATACATTAGAGATAGGGACATGTGGAGGAGACTCGGTATCCCATGTAGAGCTGATGTAATAGTTAAATTTGATAACCACAAAACATGGCAAGTCAAGTGATTTTGTGTCGTGTTTATAGACCATTATCTTAGGTCATTCTCCATCCCTTCCCAAGAAACAATAGATATCAATTGCAATATTTTTCTGTGTGGATTTAGATTTGACACCACCTCATGAACATTTCATGTTCTTGACACTCATTAAATTTGAAGTAATGCCTTGTGTATAATCTTAAGCCTATTATTTTAAAATTTGGCGGTATGGGATTGACAACAAGAGGAGTGGTCAAAGAAGATAAGAGGGGACCAAGAGTATGGGGGTGGAAAGAAAAATGCATCTATTTTGGGCATATGAGCTTGCCATTATGAAGTGAACACATGTTTTAGGAGGACATTTGTAAGTAATGTCATCCATGGGGTAGATGCCTACAAATTCTCTATATTGTGCAAGTTCTCACGATGGATGCATTTAATCCAAAATTTTCATTGCTAACACTATTATCACCAAGGTTTGAACATACGATATGACATCGCTCTTAATATTTTGTCATTTTTCGATCGAATTCACGCATTTGTTTTCCTTTTTCCTAGATGAGCATTTTTTGTGAATTCAAACCGTCATCGACAGGGGGCTGGTCATGCAAAATGGAAGAATAAGAGGATCTCTGAAATTAAGTTTTTTACTATTATTTGATTTAGCATTGCTTTGCTTTCTCATTTATATTGCGTCCAAAATAAGGGATTGCATATGAAAAATGCTAATTGGAAAAGGATGTTTTTATTTCTCTTTTAACATTGCCATTCTAGTTAATTTATGGCCTAGTTGACCATTCTTGGCCTCATACAAACACTAATAAAAAATAGTTTCGAACATTAAAAACATGGTACGAATAATAAATTTTGACACATTATAAGGAATTTAAATATCAACTTCAAACACATGAGTAAACAAATAAAGTTGCTAGATTCTAACAATATTTTTTAAAAATTTGAATCTTTAACATTACATAAAGATTGAAAGGAAAAACATGTGTACACATAGTCACCACCCCAATTGTATATATCCTCAATAATAACCACACGAAAAATTACATGAAAACTACCACAAACAAATATCGAAATAGTAGGTGTAGCATGTATGTATTTGCAAACAATGTAGTAGCAGGAGATGTGGAATGTCTGCGTTGGGCTATTGGTAACCATTCCTTAGGTTGGAGAGCATGACTTATTTCCCCTAGGGTCATATGGAGAAGTTCATGTATTGTGTAACTGCAATTATGATTAATTTTACTTTGGCTTTGGTTTCTGCAGTGGCAACTATGACTTGGACATGAATGCATTTGTTACGCCATTCTACAGCAAATAATCCAACCAGTTGATATGGCATTCAACAATATATCAAATCATTCAACTGCAACCCCTTTTCCCCATTTAGAAATCATCATAAAAATGGTTGAACGCACTGGAGGTTTGCGCAGGTGTGTAAAACACTATCGGTGTAATAAAACTTAAAATTTGATAGTTGTCGATTGTAGAATAAAACTTCATTTCTCTCCAAGGACACAACTGATTGGTATAGATAATGAAGTCGTCCAACAAATAAAATTTGATTTCTTTTAATTAAGGAATTTTTTTTGGAAGTTTGTCAGGTCATCTTGAGAGACAAGAACATTTCAAAATTCAATAGTAGAACAAAGTATAAGGACAACATGTTTTTTCAAAGATCTGAGATATCAATCTATATGGAATTTTTTTTAAAATTCAAGACACATGTATTTATCTCTAGTTTTATAAAAATATATTCTTAATCTATATCAATAACCCTTTAATTTTATAATTGAATTTTAATTTTCCTAGTGTTTGATTATAAAGTTAAAATATGATTATAACATTATGAGTCACCTGTACCTATTTAATTCACATATTCCATTAGTTTTTCTTTTGGTGAGCATGTCTTCTTACTTTGACTACGATAAAATCACGAAGTTGAGGTATTTGAGCAACATTTTGTTCTAGTGTTGATGCATTAGAGCTATATCTCTATCCAATCCCTCTATTTTTTTGAGAGATAAATTAAGATGCCTCGGTTTGAAGCCTTTCCACCATGAATCACTAGGGATCCCATCTTTGAAAGGTTTTTTTCTCTTATTTAACATATGTGGGCAACGCGTACCGTCAAATTTGCGATATCTAATCCATAGCCCATGCCATCTAATTGTTGCATCGCTACACAATCTCTAACCCTTCCTCCATTGATAAACTAGAGGCTTAATGAGTTGTTGTGACCCTATTAAGCCAATTGAATGTAAAATGTTTTCTCAAACACCCCACTTACCTATTGCAACTATATTTGAGTGCCCATTATCTGCCACATCCTGCATTGCACTTTTCGTATCAGTCGATGTCCACATTGTATTAACTTATACAATATGTGCCTCTTTTGTCTAGTTGGTAGGCATTTCCTCTACAATAACTTCATTAAAACATCAACATTTATAAACCTCACCCCTTTGTTCTTCATTGATGTGTTGGGCTTTTTCCTAATGAATGGTCTCCTGTTCTTGTTATTCCTCATGGTGAACTTCAAGAACTACCAAAATGCATAAGTAAATTCAAATCGTGAAAAGATTAAAATAGATATAAGCATGTACAATATATTTGAAATTGCAACAATAAGGATAACCCTTAAGTTATGAATGTTTTTTTTTTTTTTTGTTTATCAATATGTGATTGTTTATTGAGAAAAACAAATCTACACCATGTTTTACTCTAAAATAAGATGGATTTAATTGGATGTATAGATATGAATTCATTTTGAAGATAAATAGAGTGATTAATACCTTCTAATTTTTTTTGCTTTAAAATTGCATAATCCAAAATTCTCATATTCACTCATATTTAGATGCACATTTTAAATACATGTATATATAAAAAAAAAAGAAATGCACACTTTTGAATAAAAATAAACAAAATTTAAAAGTCATATTTATTCCACTGTTGTCATTATTTATAAACAACATATGTTATTGAAATTTCACACAAAGGGAAAAATCTATTTCAAAATTTATTTTATATTAAAAATTTTATTGCTCCAATTTACTATAAAATTCCTACAATTTATGGAGCAAACAAATATATAAGGAACAAGTTAAATTTTTGTAGATTAGTTAGATTATAAAGATATACAATAAAAAATGTGAGCATATTTCCCTTCAATGATGGAATATTTAAATCCATAATCCATCCATGTATATGGTAAACTAAGATTAAAGACAAGTACAATAATACATTAATTTTTTTATGAAAATTAATATAAAATAGAATTATATAATAGGCAAGGAAAATTTTAATGATTCATATTAGTAATTTGGTTATTTATGGATATTTTGAAAGTCTCATTTGGCTATTTAGACATTATATGCATGCCCAAGATTCGTCAAAAGTAATCACAAATATTATTATTTTACACTAGCATAGCGAAATGAATTCTAATTTCAATATGTTCTTTTTAATGGATCGTTATTAAATCGATAGGCCATTATTTTAAAACATGTTGGGATCGCCATCAATTCTATTGGCCCTTGGATCACAATTGCCAACATTCTAGAGGAAAAGTTTGAAATATGATTAAATTTGTCTCTTATATTTGTGTGTGTGTGTGGATATAATAAAATATATTAAATGCACCAATTCAAGTAACCATCTATTCAATTACAAGATTATCTAAGATTAAAATTAGAATATGGGTCCTATTCTATATAATATGTTTTAATTATGGAATTCCTAGGACCATTTAAGCCATTAACATGTATTATTTACATCTTGGATTGAATTGGTTTAGCTAACAGTAATTTAGAGCCTTTACAATGGAGACCTTTGTAATTTTTCTTTTGGGACATATCCCACATTTCCTAAGGAGTGAAAATAATATGTGTATGTATAGAAAATAATATGTGTATATATAGAAAAAAATATCTCTTAGTATATTGGAGGAAAGGCTTTATAGGACACCTTTTGGAAAAGGCAGGGGACTTTGGAGCCAAAATAGCATAGGATGTTTAGTTCGCACATTGCAAGATATTTGACAAACATGATATAATTTCGATTTGTGAGGAAGGATTGAGAGATCATGGATTTTCATGAAATTGTATAAAATGGTGACATGTGGCCAATGGATCAACGATCAAAGTTTAATCTTGGATAAGATTGGGGAAATTGGATCTAAATTTCATAACTCAAAACATTTTGTTGCTTAAGGACTACATATAATGCACGTCATATCATCAATAGCTTAGACAAACAAAATATAACATGAAGAGAAAAAAAACGAAATTTGTCAAAATATTTTTTAAAATTAGAAAAAGTAAGTAAGATTCGTGTTTATGTTTGTAACCATTTTAAATGATTTTTTCCATTTTCGTCATAGTCACGATAGCCGTTTTTGTAAGATTCACCACCCTTTCTATAAGTTTTTTCTATGGGTTCCTTAAAATTTTCATTGATGATAGGTAACTAGCATATATATTTGAAATATATCTATTTAAAATATGTCGAGAGATCTTAAAGGCACCTATGTGACCTTATGCTAGTTTAATATAAGTATACCGAAAAATATATTTTAAAAAATAAAAACAATATGATAAATGTATCTATATAAAATGCATCAATACATATCAATTTCAAGATTCTTAGCTTAGATTTTTCACATATCACATTAATCATAACTTCATTAAATTCTCTATCAATTTCCCATTGGTTGACAAATGGAATCAATTTAGCTACACCATTGTGTCCAAAATTACAATATGGTGAAGATATTACTTATTTTTTACTGAATTTTCTATGAAAAAAGGAATAAAAACAATAAACTATTAAAGTGACAGTTTAATGGATGTCAAATTTATGGGTGAATTGTCATGTGACGGTCAAATTTAATGTCAAAAATAAAAGTAAATAACTCACTCCATTATAACATTGACTACCATTTTAGGAACGCCCCTCAACATAATAAATAAAAAAAATTATATAAAATAAATTTAAAATGTCAATAAGTAGGAATTATGCACCATAAGTGTATGGAATAAAGTTAGATACAATTTTTTGTCAGCTTTTAAAATTGCTTCATTTGTCCACTTGCATACTATTGAGTTTCTAGGTAGTACTTGATCTTTTATTGAATAGTTTAAAATTTTGGTGTCATAGACTTTTATTTAAAAGTTGTGTAAGTAAATTGTACATTTTAATAATTGTACAATTGGAATGATATTCACAGTCATTTTAATTGTGTGGAGTTGTGGACCATGATTTATAAAAAAATATTCCAATATTCTCTGATCCAGTTGGCAAATAAATGTCCTGCAAGATAAAGGACACAACCCACTGGTATAAATAAAGGAGTCGTCTGGCAAAAAAAAAAAGTTCATAGCTGTCGACTGCAATTTTCTAAAAAAAGATTAGTTGATAGGTATTGATAGTGAGAGAACATTTAGTAAGGGTGGGTAAGAGTTTGAGTCATCATTTATTTTTTATAAAGGAATGCGTGATTTATTTGGACCATTATGTGTTCTTGTGTGATAATGGGAAAAGGAATTTTTTGGAACTGAATCTCAACTCAAGATTATGATAAACTCTACCTGATCAAGTTTGACATGAGAGAAATCTTTTTAGGAATTGATACTAAAAAGATCCAACTTACAATTGATTCTCATGCCGGATTAAACAAGAAAAAGGCTTTCTTGTTTAATGGGGAGGTTCTAGATTGCCACTATTATATGTGGCAAAAATAACTTACCCTAACCTACATTTATTTTCTAACATGTCTGTCTGCTTCACCATTTTGCACATTTTGAATCCTATCAAATTTCTTTGACTTAATATCAACTTTTAACATTTCGAATCCATTAAAATGAAAATATATTAAAATAACAAAAAATAGTACGTGTTTGGACTCAATTGGTTGAGCCATGTAATTATCTTTATTAAAACTAAAGTGTAAAAACAATCGATTTATATTTTACCAGAAAAATAGACAATTAATTTATCTCACCAAAAAAAATATTAAGTAAAAAATAAATTATTAATATACATATCTAAAAAGAGTTTCTAAAATTTCTAAATTATATAATATTATAAATAATTATGTATTATGCTATGGTAAACAAAAAGAAAAATATCAAATAATTAATTCATATAAATTATAAATATAGAAACACTAATTACGCCAAAGGCGTTCCCCCTATGGGAAAGGGTCTTGCAAACGTTTCTATGACTATCTTAAATTTGACGGTTTGATGGCTATCTAAAATTTTTTGTTGTTTAATAGTTTTTTGGGACGCTCATTGAATTTTATGTAGCTGGAGAATGCGTGCTTATGCATGCTCAGAATCCAGAAAAGCCTCCATACGTGGCGAGAATAGAGAAAATCGAAGGCGATGGTGATAGCAATAAGAAGAAGAATGTGAAGGTGCAGGTTCAGTGGTATTACCGGCCGGAGGAATCGATCGGTGGTCGGAGGTAGTTTCACGGGTTGAAGGAGCTGTTCTTGTCGGATCATTACGATGTGCAGAGAGCAGATACGATTGAGGGAAAGTGTACGGTACATACTTTCAAGAAATACACCAAGCTAGAGTTTGTCGGCTCTGAGGATTATTTATGTCACTTTGAGTACAAGGTCGTTACGAGAGGCTTCACCCTAGATAGAGTTGTTGTGTGCGTTTCTTTTTCTTTCTTCTTTTTCCTTACCTAGCTGGCCTGGACTGTATGGTGCACACTTATTTCCTGGTGTTGCTTGTTGGTTCCAAAGACTTTCATTTCATTTAATTTGATTTATTCTTTGGTTTGAACCATGGTTGCTTTGATATAAAGACTTTGAGCATTCACATTTCATAATGGTAGATGAAGCGAAGTTGTAGATAAAAATCACAACTTTGAAGGTTTAAGAAGGGATTTAGCAACTTAAGTTAGGCACACACAGTCCTTGTTTTTAGTAAATTCATTTAGCAATCAGACTAGACACACCAGTCTTATCTCATAACAAACGTGTGGAGAGCCAGTTGATCGGTGTTTCAGGCCACTGTTAATAAATCAAGTTTCTTCAGCAAAGATTTTAGGACATAAATTGCCAACAAACACGTTAAATATAAATCAATTTTTTTGGAAATAGTGGGGTGAAAAGCTAATTAAATTTTACTCGTCCGCAAATTCGGCTCTAATATCTTCAAAAAAATTGGAGAAAGGTCTCAGATTTATCAACAATTTGGCTCAAAATAACACGAGAGAGCGCAACAAAACAAATCTTTCTCACCTTTAAAGACCTTGTTTGCACCCTTGATTGTGCAAGATTGTAATACTTTGCTAGTGGATTTGGATTTTGCCATCAAACCCTAACCCTTTCTTAACATTTATTTAACTGGAGCAAAACCACCCAAAGAAATTTATAGCAGGAATGTAAGAGAACGAAAGAGCCCTAAACTTTCGGGTCGTGATTTCATTTCACCAGCCCGTGCAGTTTAACATGGTGTGCTGGTTTGGAACGCCACGTGGATGGGCTGGCTATCTTTGGTATATTTTCTTTGACCATGGAGATGTGAAATAATTCTAGTGACTTTTAGCTTTTGGTGATTTAACCTGAATATTGATCTTTTGGAATAGTATCTTTGTATTTATTTATTTTTTAATAATTTAGAGGAAATTGAGGTTAATTAAAATATATTGATTTTTTCCAAATTATAATTTTATATTTTTATTTTTAATAATTTAGAAGAAATTGAGATTAAATCTTGATATTTAAGATTGTCGTAGGTTTGTGGTAGGTTTTGTGTTCTTAAGGCCCGCCTCAATTGGTAATATGTTTTTTTATATAGAAGGTTATTATTTATCCAAAGATAAAATGATGGAGTTGTAATTATGCCAAAGGCATCCCCCCTATGGGAAAGGCCCTTCTAGACGTTTCTACAACTGTGCTAAATTTGACGGCCGTTTAGACGTTTATCATCGTTATTAAATTTGACGTTCGTTTGGCTGTATTTTTCTGTGTGATGTTGTCGCATGCAGTTTCTTCATTCCCTTTTCGTTTTTAGTAAACTACAGTTGCTCTCGGGGATTATATGAAAATGGTTTATTTTTGTATGATTTTTCCATCGTAGAATTGTTGGAAACATAAAGCTACATCCTACCACTCTCTTCTACGACACATTGAAGGTCCCCTTAATCCCCTCAAAACCCTTGGGCCCTGTAACCACCTAACTCAAAAACTGATTGATAATGACGTGAATTGGTGTAGCCGCACGGAATGTAGAAAAGGACATGGAGTATTAGTAGCATGCCATAGAGGCCTCTTAATCCTAAATCTGAACCATACTGCCATGATTGTATATCTGATTGGAACTTGACAGAGTATGACAGGAATGTGGTTTTGGTGTACACCAGATATCTGTGCTTGTGGAAGTTAGATGAAAATAATAATTCATGGTCAGAGGCGAAGCCATTTCCTGAAAGTCCGTGTTTGGGAATGTCGTATACGGGAATGAAGTATTATTCTCCACTGGTTTTAGTGAACAGTTGTGGGTGGATTTTAGTACACCTGCCTGACCTCGGTTTGGTTGTTATGGACTCACAAGGAACAATGATTCACACCACTGAAGCTGCATCAATCAATGCACCAAGGGGATTCACCTATGAAATGAATAATTTTTTATACCCTTAGAAAAACATTGTGTTTGAGTTTGTACAATTTTGCTGTCAAGATCCAAGGGTTTTGAGTTCGTAATCAAAGTTTGTAAAGGTTTAACCTATTTGGATTTTTTTGGGTTTATTACTATTTTAGTATTTTTATCTTTTATTTATGAGCATTTCATGAGATTTATATTTTTGATAGATGACAACACGATATCTTTTAGACTAAATTACTTAATAAGGTTATACAATTTAAATAGAAACCAATACACTTCATAGCTGGGTAGATTATGATGACTACTCCCTTTTGGCACCCTCTATCACAAGCCAATTTATGGGCCCTCCAAAGAGCTTGACCTCTGTAACAATGATTTTAGGAGGTACTACATATGGAACACAGAGAGAAATGAATGGGCCATGGTTCACGTTGAAATAAAAAATATCAACATGGACAACTTCTTTTCCAAGGCATGTCCTCTTCAAAAATGTGACAAACAATGTAGGAAAAAGGTGAGAGAGAATGGTAATGGTTCACGGTTATGTTCAAGTTGCAACAGACAAGTTCAAAACTATGATTATATATATATACACTGAGGATCAATCTAAAGGACCCAACATGAGAACTTCCATAACCTTTACGCAAGGATTTCCAAACATTACACCCTCACCCATCCCATTCTATACTTTGAACTATCACCACTATGTTTCTTATTTCATATCTATGTTTCACTTTTTTCCCTGCTTCAAAAGAAAACTGTTGTATTCCCTTATACACTGACATACTATTGTCTCCTGCTACTATGTGGATTGTTAGTACTTTTAAGAAAATAAATATAAAATACATGCACTTTGGTTATGTACATATTTACATCCTTGTGTACTATGTGAACACATTGTATGTTTCTATATATCTAATACTCTTTTCCTTAAGAAAAAATGCAGTTTCTCGATACTCAAATTGTTACCTCTTATGCGTATTTCCCATTGGAACTCCACATGCATTACAATTGAATTTAGTTTTATATTTTGACTTATTTCTGCATTTGTATGTCATCAAACTATGTATCGTTCCTTGCTAACCTACATGATCTTTATCCAACAGGTGGTACTCCATAATCCTGTGACTTCACAATCATGTCGACTCCTGCAAAATGAGCCCAACGAAGAGAGAACTACACAAAAAATAAAGTACACATAACTGCTGAGCAACGACATCGTAAATTAGAGGATAGAACAACAAAAATCTCTAATATCTTTCAACTTACAATGACCAACAACCTACGATCCCCTGACATTCCAATCTTGCCATCAAATACAACTACTGAAGAATTTCCAACCAACATTCCGCATGTAACTTCCATGGAAACAAAATTTCAAGAGCATACCACTTCCTTCCGTACGAACCCATCTTTGCTAACAACTGTCACTTTTCCCCAAATATCTGGGATGCCACATGAAACTATCTCAAGTACCAACCTTTCTTCAGTTCATCACACATATACAAATAGTTTCTCCTCTCCTTCTGAATGCTTTCCACCTTGCAATCCACAAACGACTCAAACAAAACACCCCACCCCTTCCAATACACAGAGATTTCCCATATTCATGCCCTTGATGCTGACTATTGAAGCCCAACGTCAATTTTGCAAAATAATAGATTTGCTAGCGAACATCCAAACTTGCTCAATCTGCTTGGAAAATTACCCAAGAATTAAAACAATTTCCTTTGAAGGCTTTCCCTCCTATAATAGATGCAAAATTGAAAAACAAGGCCACCTCTTCTCTTCATGGAGCAACATGGAACCTAAAAATAGCCTACCTTTCTTGTGTCTTTAATCCAAATCAAGGAGATGCTTATTGCATGAGTTAATCCATTCATGCAAGTCGCCCAAGTACGTGGCGGGCAATACAAACACTCAGGACACACCATAAGTTTCCCGCAAAACATTACTTCAATAGCAAAGACCCTACCCCACTTCCTAGGAGATTTGGACATAGTTCTCATACAAAGGGAAGGATCTAATTTTAAAAATTATGATTTCTACGTTAGTAGATCTTGTGTTTGTGCAACCTTGCAATATAAAATCCAACATGATCCCTATTACAAAGATGTCTTAATCGATGATGACACCCTTTCCTCTCCACCATCTGAGTTGTCAAATGTTCCCTCCTCTCTCAACACAACCACAATGGAACTGTCCCAAATGAAAAAATTTCTCTACAACTCATGGTATTGGTGTTTCCATGCACTTTGATGAAACATATGAAGACTCATCATCTTTCGTGTCAACACCTCACAATACAGGAACAAAAGAAGATAAAATCGAACAATTCTTGCTCAACCACGATGGTAACACTCCATTTACCATGCCATGGCTAGAGCTTGGGATTTCGCCAATAAATGATCTTACAATACAGAAGGCATGTTCTCAATGGATTTCCCAACTTTGTTTCTGATAGGAAAAACAATGTGGCAACAACCCCGCATTAAAGAAGTTCCAATGCATTAATACGCTCTTCATTTGATGTGTTATCAAGATGGGTGCTTTGGTTCCCACCCAAGATTTCATTATTTCCTTCTAAACCTCATAATGTGACACAAAGCCAATCCACAGCAGTAGTTTTTATGAAACAGAACATCGAATATAGAATCCCTTTGACAATTAAAGATCTGCGAAGACAACTACTGGAATTCCCTAAAGATAACCTCCCAGACAGCTTAATGCACTTTGGATCAAGTCTTCAAGGGACACGTTCATTCTGGGTAAAAAGTAGAAGCGAGATTCCAAATATGGTGGAATAATTGGGGACACCAACCTTATTCTTCACTCTAAGTGCTACAGACACTAAATGGCCAGATCTCCACAATATTATACCTGGTGAATGCCCAACAGATCCTCGAGCCACACAACATTAGAGAACACTTAACATTTTCTCTAAACCTCATCGAGTATCAACATACCTGCATCATAGATTCACAATATTTCGGGAAGAAATATTACATTAGGAACTTGGAGCAGTAGACATTTTGGTACAAGTAATCAAATCTACTTATTTCAATTTTTTTTTCCAAACTACATATCTAATATTTATTTTCCCTCGTCTCGCAGGTATGAATGGTAACATAGACACTCCGCACATGTCCATAGTTTATTGTGGCTCGAGAATGCGCCAAAAGTTGACGAAATGGACTGGGAGGATATAACAGTTATTGAGGTGACAAAACAATACTTTGATAAGTTCGTGTCTGCCTAGAACCCCCGCCTTGACTTGCAACCACTTGGATTTTATTCGCAAGTCACTCCTAGACAACCCTTGCTTGCTAGATACAACACAAATTCTATCCACCTCCCCGCATGCAGACCTTGAAGAATTACTTAATCGATTTCAGAGCCACACTAAATGTTCAGAGTAGACATGCCTGCATAGAAAGCAATCACAACTACAGTACAGGTACAACATCCCCTGGGCCATGCAACCTTCTTCTTCCTTGCACATTGAAAGTGATGGGAAAATTAAGTACTTCCCTTCCAAAAATGATGATAGATTGAACATCCACAATCAAACAATGATATACATATGGAGAGAAAATGTCGATTTCCAACCGGTACTTTCCTGCCATGTCATTCTTAATTATATTACAAAATATGCTTTGAAAGCCGGCAACGTTAAAAAACATATCACCAAACGCTATCCATATTTTCAAGAGACACAGACATAGATTCTCGAGCACATATCGCGATCTATAAAATTCTCACAGAAAGCATTGTTGAACATGACATAAGCGCACAAGAAACATGCCACATGTTGCAAAAATTTCCACTTGTTATGTGTAACCGTCCCTTTGTATCATTAAATGTTGGAAAAAAAATTATGAGATGTGTCATTGTAAGTGACGCTGATGCACAACAAACAACCACTTTCTTGGATGCATATAAATTTCTCCAACAACCATGGAACACCTACCACTTATTCGAGTTTCTCGAGATTGGAGCTATAACAAGAATCGTAAAGGTGATAAAAGGAAAAAGTGACCGACACAAGCAATTGTTCAGGTCCACCCAAGATTTGTGGATGTCGCAGCTCAGGATTCAACGTCATATGACCTTTTCTGTTGGTCAGAACTCCTTTTATACAAGCCTTTAGAAATATTGCATCCAAATTTGGCTCAAGCCCACATGACATCAATGGCACTTGGGACATGTTCAAGCACAAATATAGACCGTGGCATATTCTACGCACTACCATAGACACAGGACTTGCTACAGATGTTAGTTCTGACTCTGAGCTTGAATGCAGTATTCAACAAGAACCATTGCAAGAATGGAAGGTCTTTGCATAACTTCACCCCAGAAACAAACCTGGGTCTAGACAGACTTGACATGTTGGGGAAATGATATTTTGACATACACAATAATTGGACCATACATGACATTCCCCATGATTTACAGATAACTGGTTCATCATTCATCGAGAGAGAGAAGGCAGACATAATTAAAAACAACATACATGCCACACCACCATCTTCCACACTTCCTTTGTCTCCAGAACAACAAATAGCTCTTAATACCATACTACACCATTCAACAAACAAAACCCTTCTACCTCCACTAAGATTGATAATTCAAGGAACGGCTGGCACAGGAAAATCATTTCTGATAAATAAAATCTGGAATTCATTCACAGCATCAACCACATCTCCCTCACCTCTACTTGTGCTCACCCCTACCGGTGTTTCAGCATTCAACATCTCTACAGCCACAATCCACGCAGCCATGCGTATTCCAATCAAAGAACTGAAACCCCTTGAAGGTAGTGCATTATCGTCTTTTCAAGAGTCACTAAAACATATAGAATATGTTCTTATTGATGAAATGAGTTTCATCGGGCCAAAGTTGCTAAGAAAAATTGACAGTAGGCTCTATGAAGCTTTCCCACACTCAAGAACATTTGAATTTGGGAACAGATCAGTCATCCTCGTTGGTGACCTCGATCAATTACTACCAGTTTTGGACAGTCCTCTTTATGTAAGTAATCCCTACGGAGCAACCCTTTGGAAGGGATTTCAGTCTTCCATTACATTACAAACAATATTTCGGCATCAAGGAACAACCAATGCATATGTTTCATTCCAGAATTTACTGCTCCACATGTAAGATTCAACCCCTCTAATTGAGGATTGGGAACTCCTAATGTCTCACACAGACACACACCTAACTCAGCAGGAGCTCAACATTTTTAAAGACACACCACATTTGTTTGCAAAAAATGATCTGGTGGACTCCCACAACCTAAAAATGTTGAAGGCATTGAATGTTCCGATCGCCCAATCCATTGCTGAAAGTAACAAGCAGACTGGACCAGGAAATCCTGATGATGATCAGTTGGAACACAAAGTTTTGTTGTGCAAACAACAAAAAATCATGCTTATTGCAAATCTATGGGTTGATGCAGGCCTTGTGAATGGTGCCACGGGAACAGTCATCGACATTGTCTACGACACATCAATGCAACCACCAACATTACCTTTATTTGTTGTTGTAAAATTTGATAGATACAACAACCCATATTGGGATCCCTCCAACCCATTACATATTCCCATACCCCCTATTTCGAGAGGGAATCGAAGAAAATTGCCGATTAAAATGGCATGGGGATTAACTATCCACAAGTCACAAGGACTTACTTTGCACAGAGAAACCGTCGACATTGGAACCACTGAAAGGAAGGGTCTGACATTCACATCTTTCTCCAGAGTTCCCTCACTTGCAAATCTGTGCATTTCACCTACTTTTTCATTTGAGAGATACTCAAATATGGCACACGTACTAGCACTCGGAGCAAGAAGAAAGGAGGAAGCAAGACTACTATCACTCAACCCATGGTAAATACTACCCTCTACTTCGATAACACCTCCACTAGTACTATACTCAACACTTCTTCTATCCAAACCGACATTGTTGTTCAAGGGGTATCAAATGTAATCATGTTTATTGAAACTAAAATTGCCCACTAAAGGCTACCATTCATGATATAAATACTGCAAATGTATACATGTCTCATTATGTGTACGTATATCTTCATTTATTTGATGTTTTCAAATATGAAAAGTAACTTTAAATGTACGAATCTGTAACATAATTAAATGTACACATACAACATTTCAATGTAATGTTTCAACTAAATTCCTACACTACAACTTTCAATCACACACATTATCAACTGTACAATAAATGTTTTTCCAACAAAACACCAACCGAACAATCGATGCACAACTAACACAATAAAGCCGAATTAAATACATAAAACATCAACTATAAAATAAATTAACTATTGAAAACGGTATCAAATGTATTCATGTACGAATTTATAACAACTTTGAAATGTATAAACAACCTTAAAATTAAGTGGCCCACCTATATTTCTACACTTACGAAAACAATCACACCCCTAATCAACATCAACTACAAAAGTAATAACTATACCTCTAAATCAAATAACATATACCGTTCGGCATTCACATCTCATGAAACACATGCGATTGCTAGTTGAATAGTTATGTATTATATAAATTTTAATTTTAAATATAAAAATAAAATAATATTATTAATATAGGCTAAGCTCAATTTTAAGTGTAGGGATGATAGTCATTCATCATAACCTTATTTAATAATAATAATTAGTATTTAATTTATATATTAATATTCACCAAAGGTAACATTAGGTCATAAGACTACAAAAGATATAATGTAGTAGATTATCATAAAGAGAGTCTTATGTAGTGAAATGAATATTAAATATGGTGAAGAAGTGTGTGATAGGTGTGAGACCATGTGAATAATTTAATATGTAATATCTCATTGATCTATCATATCCTTTTAGAAGATGATCACATGACCTCTTATTATTGATTATGTGACATAATTGTAAGTAGAATGTAATTACTTGATTCAGCCTCCGTTGAAAACTTTTGAATGAAAAGATGTTGGCGAAGGTTGAACATTTCCTAGAAGAAGAGGGCTAAATGTCATTGAGTTTCATAAGCCATGAGCAATATATGTCATATTATTTTTAAGACCTGTAAAAATCCCCAAAAATATATCCATTACTAGTGTGCCTCTTTAGTACATATTGGAATTTATCTCTATGATTTAAAATCCCCATTCATTCAAAAACTACTATCTTTTATTGCTTTGTTGGGGATGGAAATAGAAGAAGTGCTTTGTGTTCTCCCTCCTTTTCCTTAAACCCTAGATGCACGGTTTCCCATGCTTGAGCATGGCTTAAGGAACACCACTGGCCAGAGGAGGAGTGGATGTTCTTCTTGGTGCCTCTGGAACATGCACGAGTGATTTCTTTGTGCATCTGTTTGTGTTTCAATACAAGGATATGTTGGCATTGTTTGGCATTTTGTCTAGGTTTGGTTTTTGTAGATCCGTCTTTGGTTATTGTGTTGGTGGCAAAGGCCTTAGTTCCTAGGGTTTCTTATCTAATTTGATTATGTATTTTTTATAGTAGATGTGGATAATATGTTGTTGCAGTGCTCTTGGAAACAAAAGTTATGATGGTTGTGGTTGCTTCTTACAATTTTGTTGTCTATGTGCCTCCTTCAATGACGATGGTCATATTCCTAGACTAGTGTGGTGAAAATTTGGGTTAGGGTTTCTCTCTTTAAGGAAATGATATCTCTTTGAAGGGAATTTTATTTTTCATTATAACCTTTTCTTATGGTTTGATTTCACTTACTTGGATCCTCCCAGTTAACAAGAGTTCTTTGTTGGATGGTATTTCGCTTGCTTGGATTTTGGGCTTAAGGTTATTCACTTGTTTGACTTTTCCCTACCAACAAAGGGGTTATAAGATTTGTGGGATGTATCTTCTTGTCAAAAAAATTTCTCTAACCACTTTCATTTCTAAAGCGTGCTTCCTTCGCACCTATTTTTTCATACGATCAACAATATTTTTACTCGTTTATTCATAAAAAGGTATATATAAAAATATAATCCCACATTTATTATTAGACTTAACTCGAAACATATAAAACCAATAAACCATAATATGTTTTCCTCCCCTATACCTAAAACCTGATTCTTATAGCAATAGAATAATGTCACCATTGTAGTTAGGCTCACTTAGCATCAATCACTGCTTTAGGTGGCCCAAGTTGTAGGTTTGATTCTTGATTTACCTACAACATGTGGAGTGGGACATTTGCACGTTACTCTAAAATTTGATCGGTAGCGATTTCCTTATGTAAACCTCACTCTCCAAAACTTATAATAATTAAATATTTACCAATCTATTTAAATGATAAAAAAATGCCACGATAATAAATTCCCTCCATTTTTAATATTATGAAGTGTAAAAGCCTATATTATTTTTTAATATTGTAAAAATATTTATTTGATAATAAAATGCGATAGTAAACCCACATGGATATAGTTCATGATTTCACAATCCTTTTGTGTGTGTGTGTGTGTGTGTGTGTGTGTGTGTGTGTGTGTGTGTGTGTGTGTGTGTGTGTGTGTGTGTGTGTGTGTGTGTGTGTGTGTGTGTGTGTGTGTGTGTGTGTGTGTGTGTGTGTGTGTATAAGACAAAATATAGAATGTGTATCTTCTCTGTCCATAGGTAGAGTATTAAAAGCCTCTAAGGAGATGAGAAAGAGATGAAAGGAATTTTAATTCAACAATCATCACATTTTGTATAAATATATGTAATTTGAATTGAAAGAGGCCGATCTTGGATCCTAATATAAAGTACTTTAGTATAATTCTTTTTTTCCATCTATGTTTTGATCTACTTTGTTTACATTATGATATTTTTGTGATATGTTTCTCTTTTCGTGAACTCGTTGTATATAGTCTAATGCGTAATTGAATTATTTATTGATATTCCATGTTATATTCAATACTACAACATGTTGCAATTTCTGATGTTGTAACTTAGGAACCTCTGCTAACAATGGTTTTGTTGCAGAGACCCAACAATTCTAAGATGAATACCAGGAAAAAGAGATGTAAAAAGATGGTTACATGAGAAGATGAAGAAATTTACAAAAGATGAAGAGATGTTGGGCCATGAGTCCTAATTGAAAGAATTCATTTAGGACATATCTACGAAGATATTCATGAAAAATTTTGGTGTGAACTTCCTGAGATGTTGGCTTCCTAGTTATCTCGACTAGAATTCTATTACTTTCGATACGAGCCCAAGAAGGAATACACATGGATGGAGGAAAAAGAGGAAATATTTCATAATTTGGATGTTTCGTGGACCCTTGTTGTTGATCATTGGATGAAAACTACTATTGATAGGTACATAAATGAAATTGTTGTTCAATTTTTTTTCTCATTTGATTCTTATGAAGCACGATTTCTATTCAGACTAAAAGGAATTTTTTTAGACAATTACCATACTTGGTCAAAATGTTGGCTATGGAAAAGGCCATGGTGCTGATTCCACATGGTATGGAGTAGTCAAGTAGGTGCCAAAGGGATGTAATCCTAAAAGAGGAAGATGAAGGGGAAGGGTCTGGAGCTAAAGAGAAATATGGAAGGGTCTAATAAGTATTAAAGGCTAGAAAATGAGATTAGAAAGGATGAAGAGAGAAATAAGACTTTGTAATAGAGAGGAAAGTGGAAATAATTATAGGGGAAAGAAAAAACCAACTACGAGTAGGAGTAAGGTAGGAAGAGTAATTGTAGGAGGGGGAAAAATCCTCCTCTAGATACTAAAGGAAACAAGGAAGAAAAAAACCGAAGTGATAGAGATAATACACAGTGAGGCATGAACCTTGAAGAGGAAACCAAAAAAGAAACCAAGGAACCAAAACAAGAAGCCGAAGGAGAAACCGGGGGAAAGAAAAGGAAACAAAGGACACACAATTATAATTAGTTAGGAGTTGATTTAATAAGCAGTGGATGTTGAACCCAAAGAAACCATCATGGAAAACTTGGTATTGTGAGAATCAAGAAAGCATACAATATGAGGAAAGAATGCAATAGAAACCGTAGAGGACTAGAGAAGATGATAATACCCCTCTTCTAGGATATATATCCCTGGAACCAGATAGATACTTGATTACTTATTATTGGTTAAATGAAATTGAACAATTCATAATTTTACAATAATTATGAAGAAAATTAGAACATAAATATGAAACACAATGTAGCCTTTTGTTTACCCTCTTAATAATTGTGTGCGCTAGAACTTCATTAAGGTAGATATGAACAATCACCCAAACCGCGTGTAGCCACTAGGTCCCTCCTTTGTTATGCTTACAAAGGTGTTAGCATTCATAATCACCATATTTATAGTCAAAATGTTCATTCATGCATAATAGTTAACATAGTAACTTGGAAACACATATAATAAGGAAGATAATCAATGTAAACAAGAACTAAGATCAACTACATCATCAAGACACCATCTTATGAAATATTCATAATCATTATCCAACCACAAGTATTCATTATAAACCAAGATTCATTACATCACAAAAGATGAATACATATGCAGCTAATACAATGGTGCGTAAGACCATGCACGAAAATACCAAACCCTAACTTTGTGACAAAACATCATAACTCTATTTTTACACACACGATCTAAACTCTTTGTTATCCATTTCGTCCCCTTGGGAAAAATGGAAAATAGGGGCAAGAACAGACCTTGGCACCAGAAGGGGGCCCACACAGAAAAATCTAGGTTATAGGGAAAAATCAAGCGTTTCAGGAGCACTTGAGTTATTTCGACATCTTGAAATCATATTGAGGAATTTTTTCCTCTTCTAGGTTTGGAAGACCCAGGTTAGTCTTAAGGAGAAAATGGCCCCTTGACGGACCCACATCTAGTTAAAATGGGGAAAAAATTGCAAAATCTAGTTTTCATGCATTTTAATAGGTCTTCATGGCTCCTGAAACTGAGCAAGATTAAAAAAACCCCAAAAAATGCAAGAAGTATGTTAAAATCCCCAAAAGGGCCTAAAATGACTAGGGGTAAAAATAGCTTATCGAGTAGCTCGACGAGTCACTATGGTTGTAACATGAAATGACTTGTAACGAGTTGGTGGGTCGATGCATTGGATGGGCCAGCCAAGGGAGGTGAGTCGAACTCATTGGTGCACAACGAAGAAAGGATAGAGCTCAAGTCAACATAGAAAGGGCTTGGCTTGACGAGCCGAGCCAGGAGATAACTCCTCATCATTTTAGGTTCAACTCGGAGGGGAAAAGGTAATGGTGCTTACATCGAAGGAGTTGTGGCTTGGCAATCCCATGAAGAGTGACCGGATATTATTGGAATAAGTATCTAGAAGGAGCTCGACATTGGAGGTATTAAGGGACTCGTGAGGAGAGCTTAGACGAGCCAAGTGGGAAACACCACAAAAATTGTGGGATTTGTAGAAGGGCTCGCTCAACCGAGCTAGGCACAAGCCATGGTGGCCAATGGAAAATATACGAGGTCTAGAGGGAAACATGTGAGCTAAGGATATCTCAACTTTGAGCTTGCAGAGAGGGATGCAATGAGCTCGCGAAGGATGTAACAGTATGCTTGGGCTCGGCGTTGGAACCAAACAAGTCGGCGGGGTGTGTTTTGGCGGAGGATTTCAATATTCAAAGTACTTCAAACTTCAGAGGTTAGTAGCTTTAGGAATTAGCCAAAAAAGTATGATCGACAAGCTAAAAAACTCTGAAACCCCACGAGCCTGAAGCTCAATGGGCTCGAGTGGGGTCAACCCTCTTTTCAAGGTCAGCGAGGGGTTTTTTTTCGAAGATCGGGGAGTTCAAATATCGGGGCTCGGTGGATGAGGATTCCAAAGGTGGTGAGTTAAAATCTCTGAAGTTGGAAAGACTCGAAATTTGAAGTGGATGTTTGGTGGTCAGTTTTGGAGGTTGAGATAAGAGATTTAGCTCACCAAATGTCCAAAGTGGGGGGTAAAAAAACTCCAAAGTCTGCCCAAGTGAATCCTCGAAACCTGAAGCATTGAGCCCACTGAGTTTGCATTAGATGCCAAGATACATCGAGTGATGAATGGTGGGTAGGTGTAGACATTGGACACCGAGTTGTCTAAGGAGGCCTGTAGTGAGTTATGAGAGAGGAGCTCAGTAGATGGGGTTTTAAACCCAAAGAGGTGTCATGTATAATTTTTAGCATATCTTGGGCTTCCATTATCCAAATTTTATGAAATTGTACTTGTTGGAAAGGAGATTTAGAGCACTATCTAATGGAAGGGTTAAATTCTCAAGATCAGTGTGGTAGGTGAGGAATGAGATCAGAAATCAACTTGGAGAAAAATCATGATAAATTTTTCCATACTCATCCGTTTTTTGAAATTTTATAGTCATTGGAAATTTATTTTGGAACTTTATGAGATGAGATGATAAAAAATGAGAGAATGATGGGTTATGTAGGTGAATAATGATGATGAAGTTTCAGGAACTGAACCCATACCCAGGTGCAATTATGAAGTGAATGAAGCATAGACCCATTTCTTCTTGTAGAAGGAAAAGAATAATCACGGGGTTTGCAGATATTCCCATAACCATTGTAGGAAAATAATGATTATTTTGGTGGGTTTTGGAGCATTTTCAAAATTCTATATTCTCTCTCTCATACAAATCTTCTCCTATAAATTGTAAGGAGGGGCATAGTTAAAAAGGTTGGACACTTTGCATTTTCCCATCCCTTCTTTCTTGTATGTAAGAAATCTGTGGAGTTTCAAACCTCCCTATTTAAATATTACAATGAAATATTTTTTCCTTTGGCCCCTCAATGTAATTATTTGCATCAATTTTATGGAGCAATAAAAATCAAATCAGTGGATGTTTATAGCCCTCCTTTGTGTTTTATTGCATCTCCTAGTCTTTTCATTACATGTATGTTTATTTTACACTATCATACTTGTATTACAGGGTTCAAAATGGGGTTGTGTTTATTTGCAAATGGATTTGTAGCACTTGTTTAGATCTATGGTGCTTGACCACCCTTCCCAATTTACTTGATTTCATTCTCATGCGGTGTAAATTTTCCAGCATTCCTTCTTGGTGCATCACCTTCCCTTAGAGTATATTTAATTTTCATGCAATACTTCTATCCTTGTCCCCTTGGAAAGCATTAGAGTAGGGTTAGATTAGAAATTATATGAACTTTAGAGTAGTTTGACACTAGGTTAGGAATAGGAAGTCGACCTTCTCTAGAGAGCTATCCTGTTTGCAAAGTTTGACACTTTGGGATAGCTCCATGTGTGACAAATCACAGGGTCAATGCATGGTGCTGAGTCCCACTTTTTATCCCAAAAACATGAGTGAGGAATGAGTTTTGGTGGTAAAAAAATATGGTTCGTGCGAACACTCCCTTCACGTGAACGGGGTTCACGTGAACTGACATGTCGGCTATTGTTTTGCCATATATAGCGTTGAATATGGTTCCTGTGAAAGGGGTGTTCACGCGAGCCACCTTCGTGCGAAGGGCGTTCGTGTGAACACCCCTATTTATATATTGGAGTTGTTGCGGAGGAAATCACTTTCCTCCACGCGAAGGGCGTTCGCACGAACACCCCTATTTATATATTGGAGGTGCTATGAAGGAAATCAATTTCCTCCACCCCACCTCCTTCGCACGAAGTTTACAGCAGACCAGACCGAGCCCACCGCCCACAGACTAGAGCCCACCAAGCCCACCAAGCACTGTTGAAGGAGCCGACCGAGGAGACCATATAGAGCCCACAGCACAAAACAGACCGAGCCCACAAGCAAAGACCAAACTGAGCCCACAAGCACCCACCATGCCCAACGAGCCCACTAGCGTGGCCATTGAGGAGTGAGGAGGCCATTGACGAGCACCGGGTATGCATGTAGTTGTTTTTTTGGGTGAAAATGGAGGTACCTAGAAAATTGCAAAAAAAATGAAACCCTAGTTTTTTATTTGCAAAACCCTAGCAAATTGCAGATGTTTTTTTGTGTAATCATTTTTAAGAGAGCTCTGTTCACATTTTTTCATTGATCTACCTCTACATTGGCACATTTGCTCATTTTTTGCAATTTGATCTACCAGAAAACTACCCATATAGATCCAAGCTATCCATATAGATCCATTTCACATTTCAAACAAGTAGCCTGATTATAATTATTTAATGATATGTGTAAGATATTTTCTTATCTCTGGAATGCTACGGAATAGATGGGATGCACACCTTAAAATCAAATGTGTCACATAAAAATTTGTAATATTAATATGGATTTAAATAAAGTATAAATTAATTCCTTCCCTTTCCCCACACTCGCTTATTATTCCAAGTGTAACCACAAATTTCTATCAGGAAGTGGGTGGTTTTCAACACACATTTTCAGCTCTTCAATTCTAAGGAAGATTCGACACATTTATTAAACCTTGCATTAATTTTGACTCCCTTCGGGTAGAATTTTACCCTTCCCAAAACTCAAATAACTCACCCTAACATGAGGTTTTAGTTAATTTTTAAAATCCAAAAAAGAGTTTTATACAATTACATATTGCTATCTAATTTTTCATTAAAAGCACTTGTTAAAAGCAAGTAAAAATTCCATAGAAACAATCAATCAAACCACACAAAGGTTTCATTTCCCCTAGTCAATAAATGGTCTAATATATATGCCTCTAATTTTCATTATTTTTTAATTTTTAGATTCTTATGACATGTTCCAAGAAAATTTAATCCGAATAAAACTTCAATAATTTATTTTCTTTATAAATTTTCTCCCTGGAAATTAATCAAGAAATTAAAATAACTTCACCAAAAAAATTCAAGAAAATTCTTCACAACTTCGTGTAAATCTTTGTAGCTTCACATCTCTTATATTTTTCTCCTTCCTCATGGATCATGAGAAAACATTGGGCTATGATACCATTGGTACTAATATTTGCACAACTAATATGGAAGAAATGTATTAAATCAAGAATATATTACAACTTTAATAAATACTCCATTACATTTAATTTCCTTCATACTCAAGCTTAACTAATCTTATAAAAGAGTGTTTTGTATATATAAGTAAGTTAGAAAATAAAACAAACAAAAACACAATGAGAACTTAGGATCACATGTTCCAACACATGTACTATGATGTTTTTATTGATCAATACATGACCTACACTTAAGAATCCCCTTGATGGGATTATAGGTCATCTTTTCCAACCTATCTTCATATGGTAGCTTAGATACATTTGGAGTGAAATAATTGAAAATTTATTTTAGGATCTAATATCCATTATGACATTGCTAATATCAATAGTCCTTACTATTTCACAGTAGTCATGCATTCATCTTGATAACTGAGGAATTCAATGAGAGTAGTAAAATGGAAGGGAAATGTTGTAATTCTTGAGAACTCCATTTGAATTTATGGAGTTCATAATTTGATAGAAATATCTCTTACAACGATACTAGATAGACAACTAGTAATTCTAGGCATGACTCAATGAACACTAATTTCATATATAGTATATTTAATATCTACTTTTCAATCCATTCCATAATAATTATGTACATTTGGTACAATAGCCTTTATTCAATAATTTTTAAAATGATGGTTTGAGTGAATTTTAGTTCAATGAGTATTACCATATTTAAAAGAGCCAACTTTGAGTATGAGAGAAATTGATTGAAGATTATTATTGTTTTATTTTATTGTAACGAATAAAACCCATCCATGAAATAATGAATCTTATGCCTAACATTGAAATTAAAAATCATATTAGTATAGGGAAAGATAATGTCATCAATGGGGCATAGTTTATTAATATCTCAAACATTTGTATATATCTTAATGCTCCTAGTTGACTTACCGATTGGGACAATGTGGGAAATCTATCAAAGTTATCGATAAGTTTAACAAAATCATAATTGAAATAAAAATTTGGATTTCTTATTAGGTAACTTTAGGATGTATATTTTTACTTTGCATGTTTAACATGATTCACAACAATATTATGCACCACGATAAAAGTAGGCATATTAAACATATATGCACATAACCACGTAACAATATCTTGATATTTTATTAATAACCCAATAAAAACTTTTTTCTCTATGAGAGTCGATGAGACACCTAACTCAACATTTTGGATGCCTCACCAATGCCAATTTTAATATCATATTTCATTTAATAATATTGATAAATTCCCCACAAGGAATCCAAAAGGTCCAATATAATCTCTTCATCACTATACAACGACTCACTTTCCCCAAATAAACATGATATCTCTCAATGTAAAAGGGAATTATTCTTATGATGATATGTAGGTGAATCCACATTAGTTCCAAAATATTTTTTATGGTTTCATTATTACAAAGAGTGTCAAAATATACTCTCTCATATGGCGAATCAAAATGGTTTAACTTAAGACAACCAAGTACAATTTGTAATTTTTCTTTTGATAATTAATTACAAATTGTACTTGGTTGTCTTAAGGTATGTGGACTCACATAACATCCAAATCATGCAAACAATTGTTAGCAGAATGTAGCACCCAAAATTTGGACCTAAGGAACTTGGAAATAATTATTTGGCATCTACCCCAACATATTCCCATTTACACATAAATTGACTTAATTGTAAAAACACCCCGCTCAATTCCTATGTTATGATTCCATCAAATCAACACTTTTCACTGAGTTTAGCACTTTAGGAACCAATTTACCTTAAAATGGACACATCTACACTCTCATATCCACTCAAAACATGTATGAGATTAGGTCCCAAGTTAAACCTGGGTAGAATCAAGTGACAAGGGTAGAAATGACCAATGTTTTTGACCTGGGTTGAAAATTTTGACCCATGCACTTACAATGGTCACATTTTCAAATACACACCTTACACCAATCATCTTATGGTCAATTGAGTGGGAAATATTTCACACAAGTTGTGTATATAAACACATACATGTTATTTATTAAGGGAATCTCTTGACTCCGTAGACATCTAAAGGATTTCATTCTAAAGAACTCTAAGGACTTTAGGCCCTACTAATTAAAATATCACATAATCACATCCTTAGAGCATGCCAACAAGTTACAAGTCTACATAAATCCCATGTTGTTTCCCTAGAACATTATCATGCACTATAACTAAATTCAAGGATTGTTAGCAAGTGTTGGAGGCCTTATTGGGGTCTTATCATAACCATTATTTATGCATATATGCACACACATCTAGTGGGAGGGATAACCGCATAGGTGTGAGGAGTTTTCATAATATAGATATCTAGGTGATGCTTGTATCAGATGGGGTTGAGGAATGTTAAGCCAATTGAAAAAACTCTTTTTTAGGTTATAACCTGGTAAGGATCTAGGGTTTTGTAATATCCAAACTAGGATTTTATTCTACTTAAGATATATATTATGTGCAAAGATGATATATGAATCATAATTGATATAAAGATCATTGTTCTCATGAATTTCATAGACATTTGCAATGTCTTAAATATGGTCAATAGGAGTTGTATGATTCTCTCCAGTGAAGTAGGGGATGTTTTTTAACACTGCCACCAGGATTGGATTTTGTGCGTTAAGGGTGAGTGAACTACTTCACATGAAGTTGAAAAAAGGATTTGGTGGCACTTGATGAGCCATTCTGATTGGTCTAAGGAACATAGTTGACTGAAGGGAAGGTCTACCAAGTGGAGGTGTAGACAAGGTTATGTTAGGTGGAGATGTTGATTTTTGTGGTCTTCTTCCTCTCCCACCTCTTCCTGGAGATAATTATAGGTACAAAAATATTCCTTCTTCTCTTATCTTAGATCTGGTTCAAATTCTTCTCATGTACTTGAGCAACCAATGTTGTTACACCACTGATTTTTAACCCTGGGAGTTGTCAGAGGTGCTAGGAAATGAGCCTCTAAAGGCTTGGGTTTTACCAAAACACACACTTGATCTTGATAAACTGGAGAACACAACTTTGAAGGGCTTGAATGTTGATTTTTAGAAGTCAAAACTTGTCTTGTAACTGGTAGTATCTGAAATTTTGAAATGAAGAGAGATCCCCAAAATCCCAAAGTAAGAAAATTCTAAAATTTGAAATACAGTGCACAGTGGAACCTCCGAAATTCCAAAATTTCTGAAAACCCAAAAAACCCCAAAATTTTGAATCCCAAAAATCTGAAATTTCTGAAATCTGAAAATTCAAAATTTATGAAATATAATTTAAAGTTTGAAATTCCAAATTCTTAAATTCTGAAAACCCAAAAAAGTCTGAAATTTCGAAAAGTAAAAAATTTTGAAATTCAGAATTTTGAATTTTTAAGAATACCCTTTTGATCTTCAACCTCCGATCTATCTTTTGGTAAAATTTGGTTTTTTTGTTCTCATGAAAAACCACCAAAAATTTATTTCAGAACTCTGACCCTATAGTGAAACTCTGAAATCCGAAATCTGCTTCCTTTGAAGTCTGAATTCCTTGCAAATGCCTCCAAATATGTAGAAATGACTTCTTGTCCCACTGGGCATGCTAAAATTTTTGTGGAAAAATCACAACAACCCTAAATGCTTGCAAGTGAATAACTAGATAATCAATGTCTATGGATGTTGCAGTTTGCAATGGTTTAGGAGTTTAACATTAGGGTCAATTGACAAATTGGGAGCAATTATGCACATCCCTCTATGAGTTAATTCAGAGAAAGGGTGAATTTTTTTCTTTATTGGAACAATTGACAACAATCAAGAGAGCTCTGAATGAGCATACAGAAGATTTTAATTTCTGGTTCCAAAAGACATGAGACAGAATCCCAGTGGCCATGAGACCAACTACCGAAGCTATGTTCCTCTATTTCTTGAAGGCTCTAAATTCAGACATAGCTATGATGATATAGTCTATGGGAGGAATGAAATTTCCAGGAGCCTACAACATAGCCATCAGAGCAGAGAACTATTTGATTCAATTAGGAAAGCTTGCACCTAGGGCACTTATGCCTCTATATCCAAAAATGGGAAATTCTACAACTAGTTAAGCACCTAAGTTGAATCCCATAGGAATCATAGCAATAACAAGGCCTCCACTTCTTCTGGCACTTCTAAAGAAATTCAGGAGGTTATGAAATAACTACAAAACTTAGGAAATGAGCTAGTGACTATTAAGAGGCCACAAGCTTAGAATTCCATAACGTATTAGCCTCAAGCTCAATCAAACAGGTGTATTTATCAACTAAGTAGGCCTCCAACTCAAGTTGCAAATCAAAATCATAACCAAGGACAACCTCAAGCTAATTGGACATTTCAATCATATAATCCAAATTTAGTTTCAAAATTCAGGGCCTTGGTTCCAACCCAAAACAACCTTGCACAGGAATATGAATGGTGCTTCCCATGTAATCAACCTCACAATCAAGCAACATGTTTCAATGGTGCACTGAATCAGGCCTTAATGGTATAAACTATCGGTGTGTCCCAAGATCCAACTGAAGAAGAAAATCAGCAGCAGGAAAGTACATAGGAGGCACCTCCAACTGAAACCACACTGCACAATTGACATATAAAAGACTTTTGTAGAGTTAACCAACCTCCTTTTCAAGGTGTATCTGCTAACATGAGGTCAAAGAAGAGGAACATAGAGGAAGGGAAACCATCTAATCTAATTGTTTCTCAACCTCCTACCATGCCACAAGGATTTAGTAATGCAAGAACAACCTAAAACCTACAAAGTCAGCCCAAGGCACCTATTGTAGCAACACATGTTCCCATTCAAGCGTCGAAAAAGGTTGTGCTAGGTAAGAGGCAGAAAAAGGATAATCCATCCCCTTTCAACATTATTGATCAAATGAAGAAAAAAAAAGTAAGCATTTCCATGTGTGAGTCACTGGCAATCCCAGGACATCTGGATTTGTTGCAAGGAAAAATGGCCAATTGGTCCACCTCGAATGGATCATCCAAAAGTCAAGATAAGGTTCTCACCAATGCAATGCAACAAGAAGGAGGTCAACCAAGTAAAAATTTGAAGCCTCCACCATTCTATGTGTCATTGATTGTCGGGAAAAACTTGGTGCACAACTGCATGATCGATTCAGGGGAAATCATCTCAGTAATGCCAAAAAAATAAAAGATCAATTGGGCCTAAAGTATGAACTGGTCTCTAAAGGAGTGGTGCAACTGGTCGGGACAACAGTGGGAATCATTGGAGTCATCAAAGGATTGAGTGTTACAATGTATGCTTGTCCCAATGTCATAGTTTTACAAGATGTATCAGTTATTGACCTACCCCACTTTTTGCCTTGTGTTTGTCAAGAGATTTTACTCCTAAGATTAGTGGGTACCTATAAGCCGATTGGTCCCACATGCTCTTCAAAATGAGATATGGAGCCAAAGCTACAATCAGATCAGAACCCATTGTAAAATTTCACATTGAGCCTCTTGTGCCAAGTCCAATCAATTCAAATTACTCAACTTTTGATCAGGAAGAAGTGTTCAAACACTCCAGAAATGGGTACTAAAGTTGAAAAGGCATTCCAGATTTGACATTAGATGAATGGGAAAACAAAAGGCATGCTTTTGATCCATACAAGGAGATGGAAGAAGCTGAATTGGGCATATATTACTTGCATGAAGAGAATCCACCTCTCCCTAACATCACCAAGCTAGAAGATAAGGATGAAAATGAAGTATGGAAACTATTTTTTGATGGTTTAAGGAGCAAGAAAGGTGCTGGAGGAGGTGCCATGTTGGTGTCACCACAAAACATCAAGTACTATTCAACCTTCTAATTTCAATTTTTTGTTCAAACAACATAGCTGATTATGAATCTCTAATCCATGGACTTCATTGGGAAAGGAAAAGAGGTATCAAACACTTACAAGCATTCAGAGATAGTGAACTGATTGTGAATCAAGTCAGAGGAATGAATGCTACTGAGTATGATATCCTAAGAGCTACAAGAAGGGGTATGGGATATCATTAAAGACTTTGATTCATTCGATATCAGTTCCATACCAAGGAAGAAGAATGAAGCTGTAGAAGACTTGCAGCAATTGGGCAACATTTGATGTGGTTGATAGTATTAAAAGGGATAAAACACAACCCCATATCAAGGTAGTTTTGAGGCAAATAGTTCCAGATAACAATACTAGTTGGCATGTGTTCAAGAACGATCAACAAATCATCAATTTCCTAGAGGAAGAAGTTGAATTCTCCACCAAGAACCAAGATAAATTAGAGCTACAATATGGGGACCAAGTGGTTCAATTAATGACAAAAGCTTCCCAAAAGGCTTGGTGACATTGGAGTCAATCTTCAATCCCAATGATAATTCTGGAAGGAAAAGGAAACCATCCAGCTCAAAGGGGAGGATTCAGAGTCCATTTCAGTTGGAGGAGGTAAGGTACTCTAAATTTAGAAAGTGAGTACTCAACAAGAAAAATATTATATCACACAACTTTCCCAGGAGTTCCTAGATGTCTTATTCTTGGAGCTATGAGGACTTAAGGGGTTTAATCCAAATTTAGCACAACATACTATTGAACTGGATATAGAGGCTAAGCCTATCAGGAAAAATCAAAGACTAGTCAACCCTCATATCAGCCTCTCTTGAAGAAGGAATTGAACAAGATCATAGAGGAAATCAATATTTCTCCAATCAAGCACTCAAGTTGGGTTGCAAATCAGGTGTTGGTTAGGAAAAGAAATGGAGAAATCAGGTTGTGCATAGAATTTCAGGACCTAAACATGGCATCTCTCAAAGACCACTACCACTCCCTTCTATGGAGATAAATTCTTGCAGGTGGTAGCCATTTTGGAAAGATTTTCTCTCCTATATGGCTACTTAGGCTATAATACAATTATGGTGAAAGAAGATGACCAATTCAAAAAACTCTTCACCACCAAATGGGGCACTTATGCCTAAAGGAAATTGCCATTTGGGTTATCAAACATCAGAGCTACATTCCAGAGAGCTATGGACATGGTGTTCAAGGGGTTGATAAACAAAATAGTTCTTGTGTACTTATATGACATCACTGTGTTCTCCAAGAATGCAATAAGTCACCTCTTTCACCTCAGGCAAGTGTTCCAAAGATGCAGGAGATTCAAGAGTGTCTCTAAATCCAAAGAAATGTATATTCCTAGCTCATAAAGGAAAGCTCTTAGGCCACATTGTATCTAAAGAGGGATTGACAAATTGATCCAGAAATGGTAGAGGTTATTCATGCATTACGACTACCAAGCCACAAGAAGGCTCTCTAAAGCTTCTTGGGGAGGATCAATTTTTTTTTAATATTTGTGCTGATTTTTACCGCTCTTATTTAAGTGGACAATAACCATGATGTTGAAGAAGATCAATGGAATTTAAGTGGAGAATCGCACTAATATGGAAAGAAAGTTTCATGGTCTATCAATGGTTACGAAATTGTTTATAATCTTAAGCAACAAAATAACTCTCATCAATCCAACTTTCTTCAATCAGACTTCATGACTATATGCCTTCGGTGGTTCATCGAGAAGACCATTTCTCACAGTTATTAGAAGTGCAAAAAAATAAACAATAGGATCCATTTGAGTGTCCCATTGGAGTCCTTCCTTCAGTCAGAGATTTAGAGGAAATGAGTGATGGTACTCATTCATGGAATAAGAATCATGGTCCTACTAAATTTTCATGGAAAGGGATTGTGTGAGAAACAATAAAATTCAAGTCATGTAAGGATACTTCATTTGAACAAATTTGAATGAAAAATGGGCAGGTTGGATCACCTTTTCATGGAGTATGACATAGAGATAGGACTAAATTGGTCCATGGAAAATCAAGAACAAGAAGATGATAGATGTCCCTAATATTTATTGGACTTAGGATATGATACATTTCCTACAAATAGGTCTATGCCCTCCAGAGATGAGAAAAACAAAGAGGAGATATTTCAGACTCCAAGCCATTTTGTATGTGCTTATTGACGGTGTCTAGTTCAAGAAAGATGCGAATGGAGTCCTATTGAGGTGCATTGGAACAAGTCAAATTGAAAAGGTACTACATGAGTTTCACGATGGAGAGGTCGAAGGTCATTTTTCACTCATGGGTAATGACTCTCAATGTAATGAAGGTGGGTTATTATTGGCCCACAGGTGTTTAGTGACTGTCTAAACTTGGATCAAGAAGTGTAAAAGTTTGCATTCTTCATAAGTAAGGAGAAACTAAAAATGACTTCCATTACATCCAATCTCTGGTTGACCAAACATTCATGTAGTGGGGATTGAAATTTCATTAGGGTCATCAATCTCAATTTGATCCAAGGTCATAAGTGGATTCTAACTAGCAACAAACTATTTCACCAAGTGGACTGAAGCAGTAGAACTCAATGATGAAATGAGTCTAGCATATTGGACTTCTACAAGGGTATAATGACAAGATTGGAGTCCCGACACCATCATATCATATAATGCTCTAGCATTCCTAGGTACCAAGATCACTGAATGGGATGTTAGGAATGGAATTTATTTGAGCACCTCCTCAAATTATTACCCCCAGGGTAACGAGAAAGCAAAGTCCACGAACAATAATTTTCTAAGAATCATCAGAAGGACTCTAGATGAAAATCAGAGGACATGGCATACCAAGCTCAAATCAAAATCCTTGTGGGTTGATAGAATAATGCCAAAGAGGTCAATAGGAAGCTCTCCTACATAAGTTAGTCTATGGGAAAGAAGCAATGTTGCCCATATCACTTGAGTTGTTAGCATTGGAGCTCATGAAGCAGTTAGAGTTGTCTGAGTTTGAGCCTATGGAAAATAGGTATGAAGAACTCATGGAATTGGAAGAAATAAGAGAACATGTAATGTAAACCATGGAAAAATATCAGGCCTTAATCAAGAGGTCATTTGACAAGAAAGCCAAGGCAAGGACCTTCCAGGAGGGGGACTTAGTTCTGAAATGGGATGCAGATCAGGCTAAGCCAAGAAGGCATTCCAAGTTTGATGCCATTTGGAGTGGCCCCTACATGGTCATAGGATGTAAGAGTAGTAATTCCTTTCAACTATCCACTTTGGATGGAGAAGAACTTCTGATTCCAGTCAATGGAATCTATCTCAAGCACTGCTACTGAAAGGAAATTCTCACCCTTGTACATATTAGTTTAGGATTTTAAATTCCTCTAAGTGCTTATGCACATTATCTTGTTGTAGATTAGGTTTTAGTTTCCCTAAGTGATTTTGGCATAGGTTTTATTACTCCTAGTTGTATCATTGCACAAATTGGTATGCCTCCCAAAAAGAATATTGTAATAGGAAGATCAAAGTTGCAGGAAACAATTATAGTCCTCAAGGAGTTTCAAATGCAGAGAAACTAAAATCATATTAGGGACAAATTCTTATAAGTTTTATTTTTCAATCTCAAAGGGTTAATCACAGTTGTGCCTCTCATGTTATTTGAGATTCCTAGGACCTCATTCAAGAAGGCCTTAAGTAGAAGATCAACCTCAATTTATCCCTAATCATCCTTTGGTTGTGGGCAGCTACGGTTTTAATAGTTTCCCCAAACAACGTGTCGCAAGTGGAATATTTAGAAGACGAGGAAAATAAAATTTTAATAGAGTTCCATGATGTCCAAAACCAACATGTGTTTTACTCCTAACTCTGTGGTGTGCTCATACTTGGCAAAATCAGGTTTCGGGACGGGTTTAGAGGTCTAATTTCAGTCCCTCATAATAGGATTGTAGAGAGGAAAGGGTGAAAATTCCAGATTTAGACAATTTTCCACTCTCACAATTTTAAATTCAATATTTTCTTAAAAAAATTGGGAGTGCAGATGGTCAAGGGTCAAGTCAAGTTCGAGCAACAGTGTTTCCAGTGGTTTTCAGGAGGTTCAAGATCAGTTATAGGCTATCAGTTCTGACTTCGTGCCCAGTGGAGACTTTAGGCTACTGGTATATGAACATCTAGTAGGAAGATGTCCCCGTGAGTCACCAAAATTGTTATCCATTTTTCCCCTCAGGAAAAATTGGACAACAACGGGGACCTAGACAAGACCTTGGCACCAGAAGGGACCCTATAGGATAAATCTAGGTTACAAGGCAAAATCAAGCAATTCAGGAGAACTTGAGTGATTCAGGAGCTTGAAATCATATTGAGGATTTTTTTCTCTTCTGGGTTTGGAAGACCCAGGTTGGTCTTAAGGAGAAAATGGGCCCTTGACAGGCCCACATCTGGTTAAAACAAGAAAAAGAAGAAAAAATACAAAACATGGGCCCAAGTTTTCATACATTTTAATAAGCCTCACGGCTCCACACTAAGAAAATTCAAAAATCCAAAATCTAAGAAAAATGCAAAAAATTTTCCCAAGGGCCTATATTGAAGGACTAAGCTAAAAAATAGCTCACCAAGCAGCTTGGTAGCTCAACAAGCACTAAGCTTGGATGAAGTGAATGATCAAAGGGGGTGAGCTTTCGAAGGATTTGGTGAGTTGGCAAGGTTGAAGCTCGAATGGCCCGAAGTCAAGATAAGGCTCATGGAGCTCAAAAAGCTCATTGGCGAGTCGGCGAGAGGCCAAGGTTGAGCTACATGTAGAAAGGGCCGATTGGTGAGTTGATGAGTTGAGTCCAGAGATTAGCTCGAGCATTAGTTTGGGTGAATCCAGTGCAGGGAAATTGGAGGAGCAATGGTGCTCACACAAAGGGATTTATGGCTCGAGCCCATGAAACTGAACCATCTAGGAAAAGAAACTAGAAGGAGCTCACAAATGGAGGTATCGAATGAATTCAAGGTCAAACCTCACAAGCTCATTATGGATCGATCAGAGCATAGGAGGGCTCATGGCTCAAACAAAGCACAGAGGTGAATTAGCAAAAGTGAGGTAGCTTATGGACAAGCCAAGGTAAAGGCTCAAGCCATGGTGAGCTCAATGGAAAATATGGACGAAGTCTTGGATGGATGAAGTGAGTAAGCTATGAGCTAATGAGGTCAACTCGCAAAGAGGGCGACGATGCTCAGGAAGAATAAGCCTGAAGGTCAACGAAGGTGTTGGCAGCTTAATAGGAGCTTTGAGGTGTTTCGGGTTTTGGATTTTGGAAGATCAGGGGTATCCAGAATGGGAGGCAGTAAAAAATGACCCAAAATTCAAGTGGTGAGCTTGATAAATTTCTCTGAAGGCATAAAAGACTTGAAGTCCAAAGTGAACAGGAGTCAACTGATTTTAGATGAGGGGCAATTCTAAAGATTTGGGGGTGGATAAATGACGGGAAGAAATTAAAGTCGTGAGTTAAATTTTTGGAGGTGGATCTCGGGGAAAAATTCCCGAAAGCATGGTGAGTTATGAATGTCTGAAGTTGAAATTATCCCAAATGTCCTTGAAGTGGGGATTATTTTTCAGAGATTTAGTTCAGAGGATTTAGCTCACCACATGTCCAAAGTGGGGTTAAAGCCTGAAGTCCACCAAGATAAACTCCGAAAACCCAAAATTGCAAGCCACCGAGTCACATTGGGAGAGTCATTTGGCTCATGGCTGTGGGTAGGTGGAGACATTGGACTAGCACTTGAGCCATGCATAGAGGATGGTGTGTAAGGCAGTTGATTCAATTAGGGAGCTCAGTAGGTAGGTGGGGTTTTAAACCCAAAAATGGTGGCCAACAAAATTTTCAAACTTGAATATATTTTGCATTCCCTTGTGTCAAATTTTAATAAAATTTTACTTGTTGGAAAGGAAATTTCATAGAGAGGAATTTAATGGAAGGACCAAATTTCAGAAATAAGGAGGGTAGGTGAAGAATGAGCTCAAAAAGTAACCTATCAGAAAAATGATGATAACTTCCCTTACACTCATCCATTTTTGGCAATTTTATAGTCAATGGAAAAGAATTTTCAGAGAACTCTCTACAACATGGAATGATCAAATGAGGAAATTAATGAGTTATATGGGTAAATAATCATGATGAAGTTATAGGAGCTAGAAGCCATACCTAGTGTAGTGATCATGAAACATGAGACCCATTTCTTCAAACATAAGGCAAAGTACAATCTAGCATGGAGTTTGTAGATCTTCTCATAACCATTGTAGGAAAATAATGATGATTTTTGGTGGGTTTTGGAGAAATTTCAGAATTATCTTCTCTATTCTCTCTCTCATGTTAATCTTCTTCTATAAATTGTAAGGAGGGGCTTAATAAAAAAGGTTGGATACTTTGCAATTTCCCCTCCCTTCTTTCTTGTTATGAGAAATCTGTGGAGTTTCAAACCTCCCTATTTGAGCATTGTAATGACAAATTTCATGCCTTTGGCCCCTAAATGTAATGTATTGTATCAAATTATTGGAGTAATAAAATCAAATATGTGGATGTTTGGAACCCTCCTTTGTGTTTTATTGCATCTTCTGATATTTTATTACATGTTAGAGGTTATTGTGCATTATTATATTGTCATTACAAGGTCTCAATGATGTTTTGTTTATTGGAAAGTTATTTTGTAGCAGGTGTTTGGATCTGTGGTGCTTTACCACCCTCCCCAATTTTCTTGTTTTCATTCTCATGTAGTGCAAGTTATTCAACATTCCTTCTTGGTGCATCACCTTCCCTTAGAGTAGATTTAATTTTCATGCAATACTTCTATCCTTGTCCCCTTGGAAAGCATTAAAGTAGGGTTAGATTAGCCATTCTCTACACTTTGGAGTAGTTTGGCACTAGGTTAGGAATAGGAAGCTGACCTTCTCTGGAGAGCTATTGCATTTGTAAAGTCCCACACTTTGGGATAGCTCCATGTTTGAAAAATCACACTAATTTCCCATTTATTAACTTGCAAACATTCAGGGGTGCTATGATTTTTCCACAATAGTTTTGGCACACCCAGTGGGACAAGAAGTCATATGACTTTGGAGGCATTTTCAAGGAATTCAGACTTCAAAGGAAGCAAATTTTGGATTTCAGAGTTTCACTGTAGGGTCAGAGTTCTGAAATCAATTTTTAGAGGTTTTTCATAAGCAAAACAAGTCCAAATTTCATCAATAGATAGATCAGAGGTTGAAGATCAAAAGGGTATTATTAAAAACTAAAATTCTTTAATCCCATAATCTACTTACCCTTAGGTAGTGTTGGTAGTGGAAGGTCTTCTCTGTCAGCATAGTTTTCATTGACTATTCTTGGCTTCAAGTAGATATATACCTTTTTTGCTTCCTTACTGCCCACAACCAAAGTTTGATGAGTGATGTCTATATCATCAAAATCCATTATCTTTACATACACTGTCTTTCAAGGATACATGTAATTTTTGTGCAATATATGAAAAAGTCTACATCCACCTTGTTTGCATTAAATCTCAACTTCCATGTATCATATATCCTATTCACAGAATCTTGGAAGTATCTTTCTATAAAGGTGAACAGGAGTTTACACCAGGGGATGCTATCGCCAAAGTTCATCACAAACGTCTATAAACAAAAATGTTGATACACTGCAAATTTAGCTTGACCATCTAACACCGAAGGTAATTCCCTTTGCATGCGCCACTCATGGTTGAATGCCTTGCGCATCCGCCTATACCATCGGTCCACCATGAGTTTGTATGCATTAGTGATTTCATCGTAGGTATATTCAAAGAACCTCTTCACAGGGGATTCATTCTCCAAAAAATACTTCCATACATTGTCATTTGGTCCATCAGGAACTCCAATATCGAAAAATACAAGTGTAAGGAGGATGGGACCCCAAGTTATCTTCTCACCTGTGTGCTTCTTCAATAATCCCTTCAACAATGAAGGAGGAAATATTATATACAATCTTGCTAGCCATATTTTGTGTGATGTGGAGCCATCTATTGTTCAGCCGAGTTCATAATTCTGATGTGCCCAACTTGCAATTCACCAGGAATGCAAAAAATCTCATAGTTGGGTCAGTGATCTTCAAAATGTCCATTACGTAGCCTCCCTAATGGTATTTGAATGCAACTCCAATGGCTTCTACTCCCACATCATCCTCTATATCAATTTCTATCTCTAAGCCCGAGCTGCACAAACATGCAACTCTCCTGATCAATTATGCGGTGATGCACATCCTTCTATTTGTAAAATAGAAGTAATCTTTGTGGACACATAATAAGAAACACTGATATAAGTGCCTAAGCTTATTAAATTTTGACAACTCATACAAATGTATAACTCTCTTGCTTTCCATGTCCTTTTATATCTTGTCATCGTAGAACAAATTTCCATATGGGGTCCTCTAATCCATTTTCCTTATTACTTCCTTCTCTATTTTACACTCATTGGCCTCTGAGCGATGGTTAAAATAACTAATCTTACACTTGGTCAAGTTTGATTCCTATGGTTTTCCAATGATCACCTCTCCTAGATACTTCAATTCTGAGAACCATTCTTTAGGCATTTCTTCTGTCATGGGCTTCTTTCCCTTATCCTTCCTTTTTCCCTTGGGAGATGTTGTGGATGTCTTTCTTAGTGACATTTCTTCAGCTGCACAATGTGTTTCTTCACAAATTAATAATTTAGTGCCCTAGGTGCTCAGATCTTCTTACCCATATTCTGTGCTTCTTCGTCGAGCGTGTAATTCTCTCTCAAACCTCTCAACTTCTTACTTATCTTCGTACTTGGTTTCATTATTTAAACCCTTGCTCCTTAGCTATAAATATTAAAGTTTCCTACGAATTCATATCTCTCGAAACCATAGATCTAAAAAAAACCTCTAAACCTTGTACTCCTCTCTTCACACGCCTAATTTTTGTGTTCACACTTCCTCCAAAGAAGCTTCAGCGTAGGCGGTGTTAACACAGATCTGGTTCACCAAATTTTGTTTGCAAAGGATATTTTACACAATTCCCACTTTAATCACTCCTCAAATGGCTCAATAATTTCAAAATATGCAATATAGGAATGAACTTACTCGCGACCTCTTTTATAGAGTTCCAAAAATTTTCTGCATTAATTTCTCCTCATCTACCACCGTACTGCAGCTTTGAATATGTTTTTTTCTTTTTCCATGCTTTAATATGATTTCTTCTATGCATGGAAGTCATAACCTTCTAGCGTGATACTACTTTCGGGCCATAGAAATCCTCACGTGAACTTATTTGTGTTACAACACATCTTCCTCTATGGCATGTACAAAGTAGATCATCCTGTTGCTTCCTACCTCATCTTACACTACACAGATTCTTCCTCGTGTGATATTTAATTCGAGAAATGATTTTTAAATACCATTATCCTTAGCACCTACAATACCTTTTTCTTTTTCTTGCATGCATTCTCAATTCTTATTCACTCGACACCTACCTTTCTACAATTTTCATGCGCGCCTCTGTACTAACTTCAGGGCATGAACCATCATCAGAGGTTTCCTGTTAAAATTCATACCTACTTCTACCCCACACTAAAAGTATGTGTGGTCCTTTGCGCATCAAATTAATAGATAGCAATCATCTCCTGCACGTGAACACGCTTATTACAATAAAACAATTAAAGCAAAAATAAACATGAAAATGAAATATAAATTAAGTGGCAATACTACCTTATTACAAACACAAAGAAGCTTATTTATAGTAGGGATTGGGCCTACTGCCATTGAAGTAACTATGGAACATGGCATCATCTAACGCTTGCAATTGACATACATGACTGAGTCAAGTATTTTGGTTACTAAAAATGGTTCCAACCAATGAACCATCAATTTCCCTGGATGGTACACAAACTTGGAGTCATAGAGCAGAACCATCTTCCCAACTACAAAAGAATTGCTACTGATGTGCCTATCATGCCAAGCATTCTATCATTCCTTCTCATTCTTTTGACTCCAAAACACAGAGGCACGCCACTAATTTTATTGCATAAATTTCTCAATGCAATCTTCCATGGACTTTTCATATGATAAACCACATGCGCGTGTAATACACAAGGATGACAATAATAACTCCATAGGTAAGAAATCCTCTTATCCAAACACCAAATAAAAGGGTATGCCCTTGTTCTATCGTTTAGAGGTTGTTCTATATTCCCAAAGAATAACTGATATTTTTTCATCCCAATCCTTTCTTCCAACATCACATATTTATGTAAGTGTTTGTCCCAAAATTTTGTTGAAAGCTTCAGCAGTGCCATTTACTTGAGGGTGAAAAGGAGTAGTCTTATGGTGTGCTACCATTAAATTTTCTAAAAGAATTCTAACAGTCTCATTTAACAAATGAGTTCCTCTATTACTTGTCAAGCTCAAAGGGCATCCATGCATGATGATAATATTCTCCCAAAGGAACCTTGTTGTTGTGGCTTCCATGTAATATTTCATAGGTGCAACCTCTGCCCACCTGATCAAGTAGTTAGTACATGTAATAATGTAGCATGCCCCAATCCTACGTTGATGTGGTGTAATAGGTCCTAAAAAATCAACATCCCACTTCTCAAATGGTTTTGAGCTCACTATAAACCGTAAAGGAATTTCATCTCAACTTTCAACCTCGCCAAGTCACTGACAGTGATCACATACTTTGACATAATCCTTGGTATCCTTGTAAAATTTCTCCCACCATAGACTAACTAGAAGGATCTTATGCGTAATCACATCTCCTGCATAATATCCTCCTATAATACCTCCATGAAATTCTTCCATAACAACTTCGCGCTCATACTCCAAAACACACTTGCGTAAGACCTCATTATGAACCATTTTGTAAAAGTCTCCTCTAATGAGCTGATATGACATGGATCGAATAGCAAGCTACTTCTTCTCCAATATTTTTTTATCCCTTCTAACACAAGTTCGGTGCACAGAAATGTCCTCCAAATATGTTGGCGTGTGGTTAAGCCTAAATAAATATGCATTAGGCATAATGTCTTTGATACTTTACGCGTCCTCTCTAGAATTGATCCTTGGTAAGTGATCAGGTCCCATATTTCTCTTTCATGGCTTGACTACAATAGTGAAATCAAACTCCCGAAATAAGAGTATCCACTGGTAGATGAACCCTTGTAAAATAGGTTTGCTGACAAAGTACTTCAGTGCCATTTGATCTATATAAAAGATGAATGGTGTGGTAAATAAATACTATCAAATTTTTTGAAGCATATAGATCATAAATAATTCCTTGCACTCTGTTGTAGTATAATTGTACTATGATGGTGTCAATTATTTTCTCACAAAACATATGACTTGATTTACATTTCCCTCTCCTATTTGTGCCAAAACTATGCAAATCTCCATACTAGAGGAATCAACATATACATGAAAAGGTTTTTTCCAGGAAGGAAAGCGCATGATAGGAGCAATGCTCAATATTTCCATCAAGTTCTCAAATGCTTTCTACTATGCATCACCCCAATAAATTTTTTCTTTGGCCTTAAGTAATTCTTCCAATAGCACAATTTTTTTTACATATCCCTTTATGATTTTTTTATAGTAGCCAATATGCCCCAGAAATCTGCACACTTCACTTTGGTTGGTAGGTTCTTCTAACCCCAAAATGACATCTATCTTAGCTGGATCCACCAACAATCCATCCTCGTAAATGATGTACCCAAGCAATGCTCACTCTATTTCATACATGTAAGTAGTATATGATCCCAACAAGTATTATCTCTCCCTGAAAAGGAGGTGATCTAGACACACCTTCTAGTATGGCTATCTTGTTACAAATTCCATGCTCAAATTCATTACCTTAACTAGAAGGAGGGGGGGGTGCCCAAGGAACAAATAGTGACCAGAGTAAAGTCATAACAAGGTAGCCGTACTGGAAGGGGTGGCTAGCTCACCTCTTTTTTAAAAAGATATAATACTTGTTGGGATCATATATTGCTTACGTGTACAAGATAGAGTTAGTGGCATTAAAATATGTTACTCAATAGTGAAGTGCCAAAAGATGTAGCAAAGATACACTTCGTAATTTTAAGAGAGATGCTTAACTACCTGCACCTCTCAAACATGAGCCTCAAATTATCATAGTGATCTTTGACAAGTCCATAGATAGTCCAATCATCTAGGTATACCTGTTATCCCAAATTCACCCCCAGGTTAATTTAGATAACTCATTATAAGTGGACTTAACCATTCAAAATTCAAAGATTCCTAGACGACCATGAAATTTTAGTCCCGAGTATCAGAAGAGAAAGGCAGTTCAGGATGGCTTCGCCGAGTCAATGGCGGGGTAGATGAGCCCAAAAAAGTTCCTATGGAAATCATTTTACATGCCCTACATTATGGAAAAGATGGAACATATTGAAACATCATACACTTTCCGAGGCGATTCATTCTTCTAGTGCATAAATGGAAATACCAGGAAATAAGGGGCCATTTGGAGGTGTTTCAGTCAAAATTTTATCTTGATACTTGTTATCCAAAATTCACCCCCCAGGGTAATTTTGATAACATGCATCAGATTATTCAGTCCCGAGCAAGTAGATTGATTCAAGGCCCAAAATCATGTTTTTTGGGGTCCCCTCGGCCTTTTTCTAACTCTCCCATCCAAGAAGAAATCCCAACAGGTTAGATAAGAATGGAAAAAATGCAAAAAATAAGGTTACAGGACTGTGTTGAGGCATTTCAGGTCTGAAGGGCTCGGGTTGTACCAGTTCGGGTTGAACTGAGGTTCGTCGTACCAAGCTTGGGGCCGAAAAAATGAAGAAAATTGGCTAAGTCCTAGTCCAGGCGGTCTACGGGATAGTTGGGACGTCGGGACGCGTGGGACGCGAAAAGCCGAAATGGCCGAAAGAAGGAAAAAATTGCCTAAGTCTTTTGTTTCACTCGGTTTGGGACAGTTGGGACAAAAGTACGCGCGGGACGCGGATCGGCCGGTTTGGCGCAAGTCAGTCCATTTCGGGCGGTTCGGAGATATTTGTCCCAGGCAGTTTGGGACATCCGGGCCAAAAGTACGCGGAGGACGCGAACCGGCCGATTCGGCCGAAACAGGAGACTTTCGTCTGGGACAGTTGGGCCAAAAGGACGCGTGAGGCGCGAAAAGCCGAAAGAGCCGAGAGCCAATGGAATCTCGCCACGTGTCTTCACCGCAAAGAGGGACAAGGAAGCCCGAATCGGGCGGTTCAGAGATTTTCGTTTGGGACATTTGGGCCAAAAGTACGTGAGGGACGCGTGGGACGCGAAAAGCCAAAAGAGCCGCCAACGAATCAAATCTCGCCACGTGTCTTCACCTCATCGGCCCGGCGGGAAAATTTTGAAATTTTTTCCAAAGGCAAAAAAAAAAGGGAAATGGTCAGGAAGGGCCCGTGTCCAATGAAATCGTGCCATGTGGCACTTGAGTGGCGGAGCGCGGGGGAGAAATGGGAAAATTTTCCCAAAGTGAAAAATACCAAATTTTCGAAGGACAAAGTGCGCCCCTCAGGCCCGAGCCAATAAAATAGTGCCACGTGTCCAAGTGGCAAGAAATTAAGGAAGGGCCCGAAAGAAATTTTCAGAGGATGAACCCGCAGATGAATCAGAGCCTGACACGTGTCATCCAAGTGGCAGAGCGCGGAAAAAAATTCAAATATTTTCCCGCTGATCCGTTTTGGCCTGTTTTTGCCCTAAATCTTCAAATCGCCATAACTTTCGATCCAGAGCTCAGATTTTCACGTTCTTTATATCAATGGAAAGCTGGTGAAATTCTCTACATGATTCCAGGGGTCAATCTTGCATTTTGGTTCAGTTTGGAGAGAGAAAATCAAGGAAATCTCTGGCGCGTGGTAATGGCCAGAACTGACGTTTCAACAACCAGCTTTAATGCAAAATACAGTTCGCCGCTTTTGCTAGGGTTCTCACCCACCACCATAATGAGATGAGTTAAATGCAACCTAGAAGTGGTTGGGGTAGATTTAGATTTCCTCTCTCTTCCCTCTCTCATTCTTCCTATAAATTGTAAGGAGGGGCTTCTTTCTAAAGGTGGTTCATCTTTTCAGCTCTGCCCTCCCTTCTTTTCTTCTCCAGGGTTGAAAATGGAGTTCGAACCTCCTCCCCTGCTCTGTAATGGCGTTTTTGCCTTTTACCATTAAAATGATGTTCTGTGCAAACTTCTGAAGCAACAAAAATGTGTTTCGTGATGCATCTGTCCATCCTTGCTCATTTTTCGCTTGTTTTCTTCTTGCCTCTCTTCATTGCAGGTATTTGTGCACGTTTGAATGTTCATTACAGGTTTGGAGCTGTGTTCATGGAGTTTTGGGACATTTTCTGTGTGAAATCTATCCTTGGGCCTGTGATGCATCTGTCCATCCTTCCCATCGCTCACCTCTCCTTGTTCCATGGCAGTTTTGATAGATGTTCAACATTTTCCTTCTCTGGTGTATCACCGTTTTAGTGTAGGCTCTGTTTTTCCCTTTTCTCTCTCTCTGTCTCCTTGGCATGGTTAGATTAGGATTAGATTAGCTTTCCTGCACTGGAATAGCTTGTGGCAGGTAGTTTAGGAAGAGGAACCAGCCTTCTCTGGAGATTCCTTTCTCATTTTGCAAGTCCCACACTTGGAGAAAGGATTCCATGTTGTGCAATCACACTGGATGCTAGAGTGATCAACCTAGAAATCTGATCAACATCCAGGGGTGCTGTGATTTTGCACTAACAGTTTTGGCATGCCCGGTGGGACCTTAGAGGTCTTCCACTTCATCTTTTGCAGGTTGGTGTGTTCCTGTGAAGATTTCAGCCTTTGGAGGCACTTGCAAACACATTTGGCGACTCCATCTGATCAGCAACCCATTTCTGAAGTTGCAGACCTATTTTTCATCCATTCCCATCCATCCTTCTTTCCATCCCTTTCATTCTTTTCCATTCCATGAAGTTGTGCAATCATGACTTCATTTCCATCATGGAACTCACATTTACAACAACAGCAATGTTTCCCACCTCCAACATGTTTTTTAAATCCTCCAAATCAGCATTTTGAACAAATTCAAAATCAGCATGCATACCCATATGAGCAGCAATGCCAAAATCAGTTTGGCTATGGAGCTTTCCAAGAGCAAGAGTATGCATATAATGAAGACAATCAGATGCAAGATGCTGGTCTGTTGGAGAAAATCCAAAAGATGGAGGTAAAGATGGTGCAGTCCAGAGCAACAGCTCAAATGAGAGCTTTCAGAATTGGTTGCAGGACTCCTTGTCCATGGGGAGGCCCTTTTCCAAGACACTTCAGCCCTCAGGAGAAGCTGGACTTCATGATGAAGATGCTGCCCCAACTTGCACAATGGACAACAGAAATAGAGGCCTATACACTTGTTGTTGAACAACCTTGTCAATGGGTAAGTTCTACACCATCATCTAGTTTTTCTCTTCCCATTACTCAAGCAACACCATCTCATTTGGAATTGCAAATTCTAAACTCCCCATCTGCTGTCCCAAATGTTGATCCCATGTCTCCACCTCTCAGTCTTCCACCACACCTCAATTCTTCTTTCCTTTTTCCTTCCAAACAGTCATCCCCTCCACAAGAGCTAAAAGAAATACGCTCTCCCCCAAAGAAACAAGAGGTTTCACCTCCTCTACCACCACAAAAAATTGCCAAATCAATTGAGTTACAACCCATCCCTCCTCTTGCATTCCCAATTCCATGTGGGGAAGAAGAAATTGCAAAAATCAGCCATGAAGGACAGCAAGAAGAGGAGCCCAACAGAAAAGAAATGACAGACAACTTGAGGGTTTGGGCTGCCAAATTTGGGATGACAAAGATCCCCTTGATGGTTAAACCTACAGAAGAGGCTAAGGTTGAACAAATGGTGGTTAAGACTGATTTTGTGGCAGCAGAAGAAGAGCAAAAAGAAGAAGCAGATCAGCAGTCAGTTTGCTCAGAAAGTAGTGTCCATGTTGGCACTCTATTTGAAGGGAATGCTGATTCAATTCAAGTTGCACAATCAGCCATAAAGGAAGAAAGCTCAGAAGAAGATCTTGCAGTCCCAACTTGTCCTCTAGAGCAGCAGATTGAAGAGTTTGACTTGACAAACTTCGTGCTAGAGGAAGATTTCTATCAAGAGCAAGATTGTCTTCAAGTAGTAGAGAAAGGAGAAGCTGCTCCAGATCCAAAAGAAGAGGAGCACATTCTAGTTGTGGAGGAGAAAATTGCAGATCCAAGGGCTTTGAGCACAAAGCAGGCTATAGAAGAACCTTCAGTTCTTCTTTCTACTTCATCTCTCTCAAGTTCTAGTGCTGAAGAAGAGTTTGATCTCTCAAACTCAATGTTGGAGGGTGAAAGAAACCATGGTGGTCAAGTTACAGATCAAGAAGACACCATGGAGGAAGTGGAGCATTTGCAGCAGGACAGCCATGAGGTAGTTTATCTGTCAGATTTGGAGGACTGTTTTGATGGAGAAGAGCCGGTTGAGTTTCCACCATTCTCTCTTTCATCATCCACATTCCAAACACTTGAGTCTGCTGTCATGAAGGAGAACATTCATTTGCAGCAGCCTGCATCTTATAGCAGCTCTTTGGAACCAAGATTGGAAGATTTTAATCTTTCATGTCCTTCATTGGAGGAAGAGAAAGGGAACAACGATTCTACCATTGCTTCCACACCATCCATTCAAGAAGGTCTACAAGAAGACTCCATTTTTGGAGTTGAAAATCAGAGCTATGGGCATATCAAATGGACCATACCTTGCCCAATCAGGTATTTGGCTTCATTGGAGCCAAAGGAGAAGTCACAACCAGTCATGCTTGCTTCTGAGCATGAGGGTGAGCTACAAAGTACCAAGGATCAGCTGTCATACCTCTTCAATCCAAATGCAGAGCAACTAAAAGAGGTATTGAATTTGTCTTCAGCTGATACCTTGATGATTTGGGTGGAAGACCAGCTTCTTGTTGATTTTCCATCCATCCAATCAGCCATGTTCAATGCCAAATCAATTGCATGGCTGCCACTTTTGAGAAAGGGAAGCTATTTCTGACAACCAATTGCAGGGTTTGTTTAGCTTGCACTTTGCTTCCAGTTAGAGTAGAGTAGGTAGGTTTGCTTTTAGCAGAAGAAGTGCTTGTGCACACTCTGCATGTTCCATTTGGAGCATGTATGATTTTCAGTTCTGTACATAGTTTTTGTGGTGCTGGTTTTGCTCTTGCACAGTCCATTTCAGTGGCATTTTGGTGAGAACGACTCCATTTCAGTGGGTTTCCAAGTGGCTCAGAGAGGAGGTTTTCAAAGTTCAGATCAGTTTGCAGGTTACAACTCATGACTCCATGCCCAATGGATGCTTCAGGCAACTGGTAACTTCATCCAGCAGGCAGATGACCCCGCTGAGTCACCAAATTGTTATCCAAAATTCACCCCCCAGGGTAAATTTGATAACATGCATCAGATTATTCAGTCCCGAGCAAGTAGATTGATTCAAGGCCCAAAATCATGTTTTTGGGGTCCCCTCGGCTTCCTTCTAACTCTCCCATCCAAGAAGAAATCCCAACAGTTAGAAAAATGGAAAAAATGAAAAATAAGGTTGCAAACTAAAGGCATTTCAGCTGAAGGGCTCGGGTTGTACGTTCGGGTTGAACTGAGGTTCAACCAAGCTTGGGCCGAAAAATGAAGAAAATTGGCTAAGTCCTAGTCCAGGCGGTCTGCGGGACAGTTGGGACGTCGGGACGCGTGGGACGCGAAAAGCTGAATCGGCCAAAAGAAGGAAAAAATTGCCTAAGTCTTGTTTCGCTCAGTTTGGGACAGTTGGGACAAAAGTACGCGCGGGACGCGGATCGGCCGGTTTGGCGCAAGTCAGTCCATTTCGGGCGGTTCAGAGATATTTGTCCCAGGCAGTTTGGGACATTGGGCCAAAAGTACGTGGAGGACGCGAACCGGCCGATTTGGCCGAAACAAGAGACTTTCGTCCAGGACATTTGGGCCAAAAGGACGCGGAGGACGCGAAAAGCCGAAAGAGCCGAGAGCCAATGGAATCTCGCCACGTGTCTTCACCGCAAAGAGGAACAAGGAAGCCCGAATCAGGTGGTTCAAAGATTTTTCCCAGACAGTTTGGGACAGCCTGGCCAAAGGTACGCGAGGGACGCGTGGGACGTGAAAAGCCGAAAGAGCCGCCAATGAATCAAATCTCGCCACGTGTCTTCACCTCATCGGCCCGGCGGGAAAATTTTGAAAAATTTTCCAAAGGCAAAAACAAAAGGGAAATGGTCAGGAAGGGCCCACGTCCAATGAAATCATGCCATGTGGCACTTGAGTGGCGGAGCGCGGGGGAGAAATGGGAAAATTTTCCCAAAGTGAAAAATACCAAATTTTCGAAGGACAAAGTGCGCCCCTCAGGCCCGAGCCAATAAAATAGTGCCACGTGTCCAAGTGGCAAGAAATTAAGGAAGGGCCCGAAAGGAATTTTCAGAGGATGAACCCGCGAATGAATCAGAGCCTGACACGTGTCATCCAAGTGGCAGAGCGCGGAAAAAATTCAAATATTTTCCCGCCGATCCGTTTTGGCCTGTTTTTTGCCCTAAATCTTCAAATCGCCATAACTTTCGATCCAGAGCTCAGATTTTCACGTTCTTTATATCAATGGAAAGCTGGTGAAATTATCTACATGATTCCAGGGTCAATCTTGCATTTTGGTTCAGTTTGGAGAGAGAAAATTAAAAAACGCCTCTGGCGCGTGATAATGGCCAGAACTGACGTTTCAACAACCAGCTTTAATGCAAATACAGTTCACCGCTTTTGCTAGGGTTCTCACCTACCGCCATAATGAGATGAATTAAATGCAACCTAGGTGGTTGGGGTAGATTCAGGATTTCCTCTCTCTTCCCTCTCTCATTCTTCCTATAAATTGTAAGGAGGGGCTTCTTTATAAAGGTGGTTCATCTTTTCAGCTCTGCCCTCCCTTCTTTTCTTCTCCAGGGTTGAAAATGGAGTTCGAACCTCCTCCCCTTCTCTGTAATGGCATTTTTTGCCTTTTACCATTAAAATGATGTTCTGTGCAAACTTCTGAAGCAACAAAAACATGTTTTGTGATGCATCTGTCCATCCTTGCTCGTTTTTCGCTTGTTTTCTTCTTGCCTCTCTTCATTGCAGGTATTTGTGCACGTTTGAATGTTCATTACAGGTTTGGAGCTGTGTTCATGGAGTTTTGGGACATTTTCTATGTGAAATCTATCCTTGGGCCTGTGATGCATCTGTCCATCCTTCCCATTGCTCACCTCTCCTTGTTCCATGGCAGTTTTGATAGATGTTCAACATTTTCCTTCTCTGGTGTATCACCGTTTTAGTGTAGGCTCTGTTTTTCCCTTTTCTCTCTCTCTCTGTCTCCTTGGCATGGTTAGATTAGGATTAGATTAGCTTGCCTGCACTGGAATAGCTTGTGGCAGGTAGTTTAGGAAGAGGAACCAGCCTTCTCTGGAGAATCCTTTCTCATTTTACAAGTCCCACACTTGGAGAAAGGATTCCATGTTGTGCAATCACACTGGATGCTAGAGTGATCAACCTAGAAATCTGATCAACGTCCAGGGGTTTGTAAAAAAGTCTAAAAATGTGGAACCCATGTGAAATGGTAAGGTTTATCTTATCTTAAAAGATAAGCTTACATGTACAGATAAGAGTTAAGGTATGGAATATGATCCGTTAGAGTGGATTTCTTATCCTATCTTAGAGATATTTCTTATCCTATCTTAGAGATAAGATGGATAAGCCTAGAAGTTCCTATAAATAAAGAGGCCACCCCCCTCATTTAGCATATAGAAGGAAGTAGTGAGAAATATTGTATGAGAAAGTGTGTAAAGGAAGCCATCATTTTGAAGTTGTGTTTAAAGAAGCCATTAATAGGTGTAATTGTGAATTTTCTCCCATAGTTATTGTTGGATAGGCAAGTGAAGTCAGTAACACTTGAAGTAAACTTCATGGGTGAGATTGTAACAATTTCATGTTGGTATTATAATTTACATTGATATTTCATATTTATCATCATTCTTTCTTATCATAGTCTATGGTATTCTTGTGTTATGTTTGTTGTTGTGTTTCCAGATTACATCCACCAAACTAAAGGTTTTGCATTAGTAAATAATCATAGCATGAGGAGTTCCCAGATGAAGAATTATCATAGTGCCAGATTGGTGATGACATTTTGGTTCCGTTGCCGGGACCATTCCTTGTTGGTGAATTTTTTGGAGAGATATTCCCACTTAGTCAAAAATCATTTGGAGGGTAACCTTGTTTTTTACTGTGCATAGTAGTTACCATGGTAAAGTCACTTTTTTCCGTGAATAGTATTTACCGCAGTAAAGTCACTTTTTACTGTGAATAGTATTTATTACAGTAACTTCACTTTTTACTGTGAATAGTGTTTACCAAAGTAAATTCAAAATTTACCGTAGTAATTCAAATTTTACCATAGTTTACCGTGGTCATTTCTATTTTCTATTATAGTGATTCCAATTGTTTGTGCACATAAGTCTTGTTGATTGTACTTGTGGGCTGGTATTTCACTGTGGTTACTTTTGGAAATGGGGAAGATTCCTGTTTTTTCAGCCCAATCCAATGAAGATGCTTCCTCTTTCATTCAAGAGTTTAAACAATCTTGTATTTGTAATGGCCTTATAAGAAGGGAACAATGGACTGAATTTTTTCCTACCTTTTTGGATGGTTCAACCCTTAGGTGGTTTGAAACACTAGGTGATAATGTGAAAAACTCATGGGATTTATTAACTGAAAGTTTTCTTGAAGAATTTGGTGAACAATAGAAATATGCAGATCTCATGATTAATATCACAAAGCTATCCCAAGGAGAGAAGGAGAAGATAAGGGATTATCATGTTTGTGTTCTAGAGCTAAAGAGGAAGCTCGATGCCCAGATCCGGAAGGAAGGATTAGCGGATGGGTTGATGAATGGCATAGATAATCTCCTCTATAAGCACTTCATTCTTGGGATGAAGCTAGAGATCAGACAACGAGTGAAGTATGACCGCCCAGCTACCATTGAAAAAGTAAAGGAGATTATAAGAAGGCAAGAAGAAAGCATGGAAGAGGAGCCCAAAGAAATTGTTGCTAAAGTAGAGCCTACACCAGCACCTTTGGTTCAGAATCCACAACCACTCTCGGTGAGCAAACATATTTCTCCTAGTACATCTACTGAGTATGAAGATCTGCTCAAGAAGATGGGTCAGTTAACTATTAATCTTCTTCAAGGAAAAGAATTTAGTTCTCAGGGAGGAGATAGTGGTCCAAAAATAAATATTTCTGAAGTTGTATGTTATGGCTGTTATAAAAAGGGTCATTATAAGTAAAATTGTCCAGATAGAGCTTCTAAATCTAGTAAAAGAGATAATGATAAAGGAAAAACACCTATGAATTCTTTTGATGTAGTAGATAAGAGCATAAATAATGAAGTAGATGTGTTTGTAACAAAAAGAAAGAAAGAAAAAGATAATCAAGATGGAAATGATCCTAAGAAGATGAAAGGAGAAACTAGTAAGAAACATAAGAGAAGAAAGTTGGGTGTGTAGGATTTTCTAATTTCACAGGGACAAGGACCATACTCCATCTTAGAAGATCTATCCAAAAGGCCTACAAATATTACATATGGTCAACTCTTGGCTATGTCTTCTGAGAAGAGGCGGGAGCTGCGAAGTGGACTTAATGCTGGATGAAGGAAGGAGGTTGAGGTCCCTATTTTGGAGGCAGAGGCAGATCCTTACGCTCCACAAGTTGAGGTATTATGTAATGGTATTTCAATTCATGATGTCTTAGTTGATGGAGGTGCTGCAGTTAATGTAATGACCGAGTTTGTAATGAATATGTTGGGTTTAAACATTGATTTCCCCTCAACACTTATGTTAAGGTCATTAAATAAGGGAAAAACTAAACCAGAAGGTGTAGTTTCAAATGTGGCAATATCTGTTATGGGTGTTGTATGTGTGGTAGACTTTCAGGTGATAAAAAATGGTACTGTTGTGTACCCAATGTTGTTGGGAAGACCATGGCTAAGGAGAGTTCATGCAAGAAACTACTAGAATGAAGGCTTCATGACACTTGGACGTGGTAGAGAGAGGGTGAAGATAAGTGTGATCCCTCGGCATCATAAGATGAAACCTGTGGATTCAAGTGACGAAAATGATGATTGGACATCCTTTGATTACTCTAGTACCAGTAAAGTGGACACAAAAAATGAAGAAAGTGAGGTTGATGTTTCGGTCATGGATATCCTTCAAGTCACACCGAATCATGAACCCATAAAATTATCTGAAGAAGAAATTGATGATCGTCTCTAACAAATAAAGATTGGTGATGCTGTGGTGGAGAGTGAGAGGGAATGCTACCTCCATCTCTTTCGAAGGTACATACACCTATTCACTTTTGATTACAAGGAACTCCGTCAAGTAAGTTGGGTAGAACATTATATTGAGCTGGTAGATGGTGCTAAGCCCATAAAGCAAATGCCATATAGAATGAATCCTAATTTTTCTAAGATTGTAAAAGAAGAAATAGATAAGTTGCTTGATGCAGGATTCATATTTGCTGTGGAGAATTCAGAATGGGTTTCTCCCATTGTGATCTCAATAAAAAAGAATGGGAAGCTACGCATTTGTGTTGATTATAGGAAGCTTAATAAGGCAACAAAGAAGGATCATTACCCTCTTCCATTCTCAGATTAGATCTTGGATGAAGTAGCTGGCCAAGAGTGCTATAGTTTTGCTGATGGATATAGTGGATACAACCAAGTTTGTATAGCAGAGAAAGATCAGTTGAAGACCACGTTCACCACTCCTTGGGGAATGTTTACTTATAGAGTTATGCCTTTTGGGTTGTGTAATGCTCCGGAAATTTTCCAGCGTTTGATGAAGAGGGTGTTCGAACCCTACATTGGGAACTTCATCAGAGTATTTCTGGATGATTTTTGCATCTATGGGAGCAAGATGGACCACCTGCACTAGATGGAGACATCATTTCAAAGGTTAGATGAAGCACAAGCCTCACTAAACCCTACAAAGCGTGTCTTTGGATGTTCTAAAGGTATTTTGTTAGGGCATGTTGTATCCAGAGATGGTATTGGTACCGATCCTGATAAAGTTTCAAAAATCAAAGAGTTACCATTTTCTATGAATAGAAGTAAGTTGAGATCATTTTTAGGCCATGTGGGTTACTATAGAAGGTTCATCAAGAATTTTTCAAAGATTGCATAGCCACTAACCCAATTCTTGAAGAAGAATGTTACTTATGAACTAGGAAATAAGGCACATGAAGCTTTTGAACAACTAAAGGAAGCCCTGGTGTCTTCACCTATTTTAAAGAATCCAGATTGGAGCAAGCCATTCATTGTGTACACTGATGCCTCAAATGCAGCACTAGGAAGTACTCTGAGCCAAAAAGATGAAAACAAGAATGAACATCTAGTTTACTTTGGGAGCAGACAAATGAGCAGTGCTGAGGTAAATTATACTATAACTGAAAAAGAGGCTCTAGCTATCATTTTTGCTGCAAAGAAGTTTAGACATTACTTGCTAGGGTAAAAATTTATAGTTGTAACAGATCATCAAGCTCTAAAATATATTGTCAATAAGCCTAACCCATCAGGGAGGATAGAAAGATGGATAATTTTACTACAAGAATTTGAATTTGATATTATAGATAGGTAAGGAAAGAAGCATGCCAATGCAGATGCACTCTCTCAAGCCTATGATGGTGTAGGTTCATCTTGTGATGATGATGATTTCCTAGATGCATCATTGCTATCCCTTGACACAATCCCTAGTGAATACATAGATATTTGGAATTATCTGAATGAATTCCAGTTTCCTGATGGTGCCAATGCAAAGACTAAGAGGAAGATTACTCAAGCTAGTCGTCCATATTCTATTTTGCATGGAGTATTATTTTGAATATGACCCGATGGATAGTACAAGAGAGCAGTTGGACGGGATCAAGGGAAGGAGCTGATAGAATAATTCCACAATGGTACATGTGGAGGGCACTTCTTTGGACAACTTACGACAAGAAGGATCTTGGATGTAAGTTATCACTGGCCCACTCTTTTTAGAGATTGTTATAATTATTGTAAGACATGTGATATTTGTCAAACACATGGTAACTGTAAGACTTCATCAGCTCCATTATGCCCTATTCTTCTACTTGGTCCCTTTGAAAAGTGGGGAATAGACATTGTAGGTCCACTTCCAACTACCCCACACCAAAATAAGTATATTGTAGTTGCCACAGATTATTTAACCAAGTGGGTTGAAGCTAGGCCATTGAAAACAACTTCCATGGATGAAGTGACAAGGTTCATATATGAACACATTATCACCAGATTTGGTTGTCCATTAGAAATTGTAACAGATCAAGGAAGCCACTTCATTAATGAGGTGGTAGAAGCCCTAGTCAATAAGTTTTCTATTAAGCACAGGAAGGAAACAACATACAAGCCAAGCATAAATGGATAGGTGGAACAATTTTTTTTTATGTTGTGTTAAATTCTAGCAAAAGATGCAGCCTTGCAGGTACATAAGTGGGATAAAAGGATTCATGCAACATTGTGGGCATATAGGGCAACATCAAAGTCAACAACATGATACTCCCCATTTCAGTTGGCTTATGGCATTGATCCAGTTCTTCTTATTGAGTTTGATATTCCCATTATGAGAGTTATGAAAAATGAAAGGATGGATGAAAGTGATTCAGTAAAAGAAAGGTTGGTACATCTTCATTTGCTAGAGGAAATGAGGGAAATAGCAAAGGATACAAGCTATAAGAAGAAAATGAAGCAGAAGGAATACTTTGATCAAAAGATCTGTTGGTCTCCATTTCATGTGAATGACTTGGTCCTAGTATATGATTTGAGATACAAAAAAAGAAGACAGAGAAAATTTCTTCCAAAATGGATGGGGGCCTACAAAATAGTAGTTGTGTATGAAAATGGTACGTATCGACTGGAGGAATTAGATGGCACTCCCATTATGAAATGGGTCAACCACGACAAGTTGAATATTTTCCAAGTACCAGAATAGTCTACTTCGAGGATGGAGTAGAAGCTAGGAAGGGGGAAGATGTCGACACTAAAATTTTCCTCCGTAATTTCTATTTCATTAATGTATGTATTATGAATAAGATGTTGTTAAGTGTAATTAGTAGTAGCGTCCAATAAAAGATAATGGTGTTGCCAGTACGACATCACCAATAATGTATAGTACGGTAGTAGTCAAAAGTATAATAGGAATGTTGTGGTAAAAAGTAAATATTTGTCGTAAGTGGTCCAGTAATGTTAAAATGTCAAAGTTGGGGTAAGTAGAGAAGTAGGGTCTACATGATTAGGAATTAGAAATATTATATTTGTAATAAGGACAAGGAGTGATGTCATAAATATTTTGTGTATTTTATTTGTAGAAAATTCGAAAAAGGTGGAACCCATGTGAAATGATAAGGTTTATCTTATTTTAGAAGATAAGCCTACATCTAAAGGCAAGAGTTTAGGCATGGAATATGATTGGCCAGAAGAGATTTCCTATCCTATCTTAGAGATAGGGTGGATAAGCCTAGATTCCTATAAATAAAGAGGCCACCCCCTTCATTTAGTATATAGAAGGAAGTAGTGAGAAATATTGTATGAGTAAGCCATCATTTTGAAGGTGTGTTAAAGAAGCCATTAAGAGGTGTAATTGTGAAGTTGGAAGGCAAGTGAAGTCAGTAACACTTGAAGTACCTCATGGGTGAGATTGTAACAATTTCATGTTGATATTATAATTTACACTGATATTTCAGATTTATCATCATTCCTTCTTATCATAGTCTATGGTATTCTTGTGTTATGTTTGTTGTTGTGTTTCCAGATTTCATCCACCAAACTAAAGGCTGTGCATTAGTAAATAATCATAGCACGAGGAGTTCCCGGTGAAGAATTATCATAGTGCCAGATTGGTGATGATAGTACCTAAGTTGTTTGGGGTTGGACGGCCTGGGGTTAGACGGATCGTTGGTAGCGCAGTTGTCTAGCTGTATGGCCCAGAGGTTGGAAAATTTTCTAACAAATATGGATGAATGGTTGTCATGGTCAGACACTCATCTGGTTGTATGACTCGTAGGATGGAAAACTTGCGGGTTAGTCGGGTCATCAAAATTTACTCTACCGGTCATCAACGGAAACATCAGTTATGAGCAGAACATTAATTGTGTTAGTTTAGGTAGTTCAACTACATGTTAGGGGTACGTGAGATAATTTTTCTTTATAATGTAGTTGACCCCCTCATTTGAAAGGAGACATTCTTAAATTAGGGGAAACTCTGCCATTTTTGTTTTTGAACACAAATAAGATGTAAGCCTTCTCTTGGGTCTGGAAGTGTTCTAATGCCTCTATGCATCAAGTGTAAATGGTTTGTATATATTTTGAAGCAAGAAAATCTGTGTTTGTTGTGTTTCTTCAACCCTTGTGCATATTTCATTGTATTTCACTTGCCTCTCTATTATGCTGTTGCATTATGTGTATGATTTGTTCATTTGTAGGTTTATTTGTTGTGTTTCATGGAGAGTAGATGGTGAATAAAGATTTGGGTTTGTGTCACATTGGTCTGGCCTCTCTCAACTCTTTTCTCCCTCTCTTTCTCCCTTAGCATAGTATCTCGTCCCCTTTTCTTGGTGCTATCACCACCCTTACCTTAGGATTTCCCTTTTTTCACCTTTCTAACCCTCTCTCTCTCTCTCCCTGGTCCCTTGGAATGGTTAGTTTAGGATTAGTTAGCTTCATTTCCATGTTAGCAGTATTTTTAGCATTAGGAATAGGTAGAGGAAGCTAGCCTTCCCTGGAGGACCATATCAAGTTCATAAGTTCCACATCTTGAGAGATGGTCCCATGTTAGAAAATTACACCGAATGCCTCAGTCATATGCTAGCAATTCGGGGGGTGCTATAATTTTGCATTAGCAATACCTACAAAAAATTATGGATTAATTCATTGAATGTTTACATGATTATGCACGAGAATACAATTGGCACATTCTTCAATCCAAAGGGCATAACCATATAAGTGAAACTTTCCCATTCAGTGGTATTTTCCTGGTCCTTGCACACAATGCACACTTGATGATAGCCTAGAAATCCATATATGAAAGAATGGATTTCACGCCCTATAACTCCCTCAAGAATATCCTCTATGAATGGTGTAGGAAAAGGATTTATGACACATGAGGCATTAAGTTACATGTAATTTACACAGATCCTGATCTTCGGATCCTTCTTGATTCTAATAACCATCGGGCTAACCCACTCAAATTCTTCAATTGGTTCAATGATGTCAGAATTAAGCATCTTGTTAATATTTTCCTTGACCTTCATGCTCAATTTTAGATTCATCCTATAAGGCCTCTTCTAAAAAGGATGCATACCTTATTTTAGCTTAATCTTCATCTCTCCTAATGAGGGATGCACACCTTTCAACTCATGATAGCCTCTTGGAAAAAAAATCTAAAAGTCACACAAAGGCTCAATGATCTTTGCTATCTTTTTTTCTGACCAGTAATCTCCAATGATGGCCTCCTTAGGTGCATCCTTAGTACTAATATTAAATTTATTTATTTTCATAGGAGCATGGTACACATGCACCTTCTCATATATAGAGTCTATTATCTCGCGCACAACCTTTATATGGATAATATCTATGTTTTCCACTTCTTCATCATCAATTAGGTATACTAGCTTCCCCTTTTCTTTCTCTTTCCAGGCATGAACCAATTGCATCTCTTCTATCTTAAACATATCTTCACACGCCTCTAGATTTGGTTCTCCAAGTAACTGAAGCATAATCTCTTCTGATTTTGTGCTATCCCCTAGTGTGATGCATTTCGTGATTTATAAAGCCTCATGTACAAGTGTCTAATTAGAAAAATAGTTAATGGTATGAATAATAACTTCAGTTATCTTGCGCAGCTTGTAATCTCCCTTTTTAACTCAGCATGGATATACCAAGCACACACATCTACATAAGGTGGAATAGAACTTATGTACCCATAGAGATGGTGGTAAATCCTCTTGGAATTATACCCATAATCTTTCACAGTTATGGATGTGTACCAAAGAAAAAGTCTTCCCATCATACTCATGTATAAGTGTAGGTACATTGTTCTTAGTAAACCTTGTCGAAAAGGTGATTCTCACTTCTCACCAACCCAACAGGTTATCTCTATGTGTTTCCCACCAATGCGCTTCCATCCTGCGTAAAGTATAAACTAGAATATTGCTTTTATCACATTCATTCTGCCATTGGTTCTCCATGTCACAAAAGAATGTATCAGGCTTCTTATCACTAGTATACCTTGGTAAATGAGCTTATCCCAACCGCCTAACCATGCGCGACATGATCATCTTAGTGAATCTTCCTTTAACCTTGTAACTGACCATTTCATATGTGTCATGATCCCTATTTTCACAAGCAACACTAGTGGTGTCACTTATAGACTACGTGTCTTCCCACTAAAGGATGCCTTCTTTAGATGCTTCCACATTCTCAGGGTCACACACATTTTATGCATAGATTCTATTCAGTTCTTACTCACTTAAGGGTTCAAGTATGGTGCATCCTTCACATCATCTAGGGGTATGATCACACACTCATCAATGTTATCAAACCTGATGTATTGCTTGTTGAAACACAAGTCAACATTTTTCGCATAACACCAAGGATGTAAAAGTAGTGCCAGAAAGTTATCTACTTCAGAAAACTCTAAAACTTAAAAATCCCCAGTGAATTTAGCTCCTTGAATGATAATTGAAACATATTTCAATACCCTGATAGGCATAGCCCTCATCTTGTTCACCATTTATAACACATTGGTAGATAGCTGAAATGTTGGTCTCTCCATCTAGTTCCATACAGCTAAAGTCAAGACATTTACCTTAGCATATGTGTCAATAAAAATATTACTTACCATCTAGATATCAATAAATGCATCTAGTGTGATTTCCTTGTCATATTTGTGGTTTTGTGGTGGTAACTTTGCATGAAGTATCTGATGCGCACGCTTAACTTCTGCGCCTGGTACCTATTATCTAAATTATGCAACAAGGAGGATTCTTGCCTTTTCGAAGCCCATTCGGATATGAGTCTTCACCAATGGAAAAGACTTAGCCAAATCAGAAAGAAAGAAGCAGGCTCGTGGACGATGCCAAGTTTCCAACTGATGCAACTTCAAAGGTAAAAGGAGGGAATAAAGTCTTGGACTCCCATAGGGTTTCCATGTAGAGCCAACAAATAGGTCCCCGCCCGAAAAGGGGTTTTGACATTACATGCAACAAGGTCATTTTATTTCCTAAAGGAACAAAATGGCGTGCTCGCGGATGATGCCAAGTGTCGGCACAACACATTCCCATAACCCTACAGAAAAGAAAAAATATTAAGGATGCGCTAGCCTTTCACGTGGATCTTGTAACAAAAGGACTCCAGGTTCGAAGAAGGTCACAAAATGTGACAAACCATGTATCAAGTACGAGTGATTATGAGACTTATCTACAAGTTTTAAATGCTCAGGACTTTTTCAAAAGATCGGAAGTAAAGGGTTATTTGGCTTGTCACTTCGGTAACAAATTTAATGGGTAGTCCCATGTAAAGAGTGTGAACCTGTGAATACTCAAGTTATTAACCTGCATTCAAAGGACCGTTCCAATAGAATGAAAAAACACACGCCGCTTGAATCATGAGCTCGGGAACCAATGCACAAGAGATCGAAATATCTAGTTATGTAATAAAGAGCTGAAGGGATGTTCCTCAAAAGGCGAGTCCATCTCAAAAGAGTCAGTTGCAGGATAGTTAAATATGCATTAAATCGGAATGGATCTCACTCTTTAGAAAGGAAAAATAATATGAAAGCGTGAGAAAGATATCAAAAAATATGTTCTGTCACTTCGCTCCATTTATCATAATTAAAAGGCAATTGGAAAGGAGTAAAGGATGGCTTCTTATCTCATCCTCCTCCTCATATATATATATATATATATTTTAATCAAGAGAGATAGAGAATATACAAGAGATAGATATAGATAGAAATAATCAGAGAGTCAGTCTATTTTCTTCTCTATCTCAGTCCCTCTTCTGTAAAAGGTAGGGGCCTGGAGCTGTAGCCTTCTTCTTGGGTTTTGTAATAGAAATCTTGCCTCTTTTCTATTGTAATACTGTGCTCAATTTTTGGAGTAATATAATATGCCCTGTGGTGCATTTTTTCCATCCTTCAAAAAGAAATTGTGCATCTCTATAATGTTATTAATATATTTCAAGCTGTGCTTAAGTAGTTTGAAGTAGTGTTATGTGTGATTTTCTCTATCCTGTGGTGTAATTTCACCCACCCTTTTCAGTTGTTCACCATTTCCCTTCTTCATACAATTGCGTTCTTGATTGATTTCTTAAGAGGTTTGTTCAACACATTGCCCCCGTTAAATTTTATGTTTTGTTTCACTTTTTTGACCTTCATCTCGCACTATAAAGAAGAACCAACTTCTTTAAAATATGGAGGTCTCCTTAGGGCACACGTCCCACTAACCTAAGGTTTCATATGACTCAGATGGTCCAATCTTCCAAGGATGATCGTCAACAATACCTTCTCACTCAGCTATTCTCCTATCAATGGGATGATATTATCCTGCCGCAACATCTTGCATACCTCCTTTGGATCATCTATGTCCTTATGTGGAAGCTCAATGTTTTTCGCATGTTTTCTCTCATGCGCCTACTCCTTCAAGTTTTGAATCTCTCCTTACAGATCTCTGATCACTCCCATGGTCTCCTAATAGACCTCCTTCTAATGAGAAGCATATGGAAACTTAGCATGCATAACCTATTCTATCCTAATGAGAGATTTATCTTTAAGAGGTTCACATGCGTGCATTGCTTTTGCGTGAGTAGTCACTGACATGGGCTATAAATCTGGATCTGACGTCTTCTTTAGAATCCACTGGTCATTCTTCACACGCTACACCTTGATAATTCTCACACATTTTTCCTTATTTTTACTCTTACACATATGCTTATAAATATCAGGGTAGTCCTCAACCTTATGCTTCTTTCCACAATACAAACATACCTAATTTTGGGGAAAATCACATTGGTAATGATTTGGGTACCCAAAAGTGTAGTAAGTCCCACACGTAAATCTTCCTCTACCACCGCGGCCTCTACTCCTATAACCTTTATGGAATCAACCTCCTCCATTGTTACATTCTTTAGTAGAATGGGCTTCTTGTGCTTGAGAGCTACTTACAACCATGATTTTCCTTAATCCAATTTCATAGGCCTCATAAATTTGATCTACCAGCCTAAAATCCTTGGTATCATGGGTGTACGCATCACAAATATTATAATACATAGATAAATTCTTCATCATTTTGTGTTTCAAGAGGGGATAATTTTAGACATCATGGTTATTATAGAAAATCTCACAAGATTGTAAAAATGCGTGCATAGTCCTACGTGGGAAACTATCCTTCGTATGCCCCTCAACATCACAATCAGTGCACTATAACCCATTACATGTATCATGCTAAATTAGCATAGAGCTTCTCTAATTTCTTAGCCATAACTACTATCCGTGCCTCCAGAAATGAGATTACTCTAGTATCAACACTTCCAATTGCTTCTACGCACAGAGTTACTTCTAATGCCTCAGGCGGAACTACATATGCCTTATGTAAAAGGCCCTTATAAATGGAGTCAATAACCCTCCAACAAACCACTATGTGTGTTGACTTGGATGAATATCATATGATAGTTTTGACAAGAGAGTTTTAAAACACACATCATACTCCATCACACTTTCAGCCAAACCCTACTTGATGTCCTTTAGTGCACTGATACTCTGTTGCTCAAACTTTGGGATGTGAAATTTAGCCAAAAATGTTGTGCATAAAGAACCATAATCCAATGTAGTCTAGTGGGGACCATACTTTCGATACCAATTATGTGCACTTCCCTTAAGTCTCGTAGAAAATTGACTTACCGTTCTATCGGGGGCTGTAATTCCCTTTGCTCTCTATAACAATTCACACTTGTGCACATACTTAGATGCATCCTCCACACATCTATACTCTAGCAAGTGAAGAGACAACTCAAATAAGACTTGAGCTGTCTACTATTATGGTTGTTGAGGTGGTGTCTACTGCAGATGATTCATTGGTGGTTATTGTGGACCCTATCTTAGAGTAGGAACAAACCTAGATCTAGAAACTCCTCCAGGATTTCCTCCACGTGGTGGTTGGCCTGATGCTCTTGAGCCTCCTACGCCTCCTACTACGTCTTGTGGTCCATTAGATGAACTCCCTTGTGTCCCATTTATTGTAATGAACTAGATACCCAATATATGCATTGTCATAACACCTACAAGATTGCTTCCAATGGTATGCATGCCAACACTCTGTCTTGATGACGTGAATGTAAAAAATCATCCAAATGTACTCCCCAAAACTGGTGCCTTCTTTGCTTCCATATGAGTATTCTTAGTCTACTACACTTCCTGAACTAAAACTAAAATATGTCTACCCATATCTCCTTCCCAATGTGGAGATCTTACTTTCTCTCCTTCACTATGATGTTCTTCAATAACTACTACTTCTGAATCTGGAACACCTTACACAAGGGCTAGGTAGCTAGGCTGTATTAGGTGTGTGCCTACAGTCTTCATTCTTTCCTCCGGAATGCTCTCATCAGAAGCTGATGGGGTCTCTCTATTGCACTTTCCCAAAGTCAGGAGGACATGATACTGCGACTCCTTGTCTTCCATAGGGCTCTCGTCACTTCCACCAGTCATCATTCTCCTTGATCTTAGTGCTTCGTCAACTTCCCTATGTCACACTTCACTATACTTGAGCCACCTTTCCACTCTATGCCTGTCTTCCGCTAGGGCTGCCTCCATCCTTCTCCAGACCTGCTTCTTCCCTTGTGCATGGTGGAGATTTAGCTAGCCATAGGTAATCTCTCAATTCCCAGTTCTATCATCAAAATATTGATAGCTAAAGGTAACATGCACAAGTAAGATTCCCGAAGCTAACATATGAACTAGAACTCATCTTCCTCAAGGAAAGAATATGTAAAAATTACGTACTCCTAATTGCACTGAAAACCTTCCCACTAATGATATACAACTTTATTCCACACTTTGTCCGAATCAGAAAGTGTCTGATAATCTTCTTGCGTCCAAGCTCTCATTCCTAGGAACAAAATTCAGTTTGATGCGTAAGATGCCAACCACTGATACAATTCTACTGGGAAGAATTTGAAAAACGTCTCATATAGGTAGTCATATAGGTTATCCTCCACCCACTTGCGTGCATTAAAATCATGTGCAATGCTCTATCTTTGTCCAAATGCGTCTTGATCGTATTCTACCCATCTTTTAATACTCTCCAAATATAATTGATATACCATATGCATGCAACATCCTAGTAGAAAAATTGAAAAGAGGTCCCATAAATGAAACCAAAATGTAGCCTTTTTTACTCTCTTAATAGCTATGTGGGCTGGCATTTCATTCAAGCAGACCTAAATTCTCACCTAAAGCACTCGTAGTCACCATGTCCCTCCTTTTTTATGCTTACCAAGGTGTTAGCATGCATGTTCACCATATTTATATCCAAAACGTTCATTCATGCATAACAGTTAATATAGCAACTTGGAAACATATATAATAAGGGATGTAATCTATCTAAACAAGAACTAAGATCAACTACATCATCAAGACACTATCTTCTGACATATTCACTATCATTATCCAACCAAAAGTATTCATTATAAACTGAGATTCATTACATTAAAAAATATGAATACATATACAGTCAATAAAATGGTGCGCATGACCATGCGCACATATATCAAACCCTGACTCTGTGACAAAACAAAATAACTTTGTTCTTAAACACAAGGTATGTACTCTCTTCGTCCCTTAACAAAGACATACATTAGGTATATATATATGGGTGGGGAATTTCCCTTCACCTCCCATGCACTTTCCTAATAATTGGCGTGCTCACAAAATAACATGCATGCTTTCTTTCCTAAAATAGCCATGCATACAAAGCTTGCATGCTTTTACAAAGGTGGCTAATAATAGACTATCCTAAATATACACCATGATTTAATCCTATTATTATCTATCTCCATGTGCTTTCTTTATCTCTTTCTACATGTGCTTTTTCTAGTTATAGCCCCTTGCTTGACCTCCAAGTCTTCATGCTTTTATCCTTTGCTTGGTAGGCACTCAAACCCTGATTTTCCTATTTTGAGATCTAGCTTCGAGAAAAAGGATAAGTCCCTGTCCTTTTGCATTTTTATGTGCAGCTTCACGCGCTAACCCATGGTACCTCTATGTGTACCCCTTGCACATTACCTCATTCTTCTATGTGCGTGTGTTCCTGTGCATAAGCTTCTATGCTTCATGGACACTTAGTCAATTTATTTGACCAAAACACAATCAATATTAAAGTTGAGAGTACAAGAAGTTAGTGTATGATAAGTTATAAGAGAAATATATATTTCATTACTGATTCCTTCACTGTGGAGAATTGCGCTAAGGGGAAATTATGAGAGGAGGGGAGATAGTAACAATAGTTCCACCAACCCAAAATACAAGGTTTTTTTTTCCATATTCGTAAGAGTTAGAAGAAGAAAAACCTAAATATAATGCAACCGATACAAGTATTGGAGTAAACCATCTCAAACCTAAACCACACTTAAATTCAAGGAATTTTTTTAGTTTTTTCAACCACACATATTCAACTAGGATACCGGTTGGGACTAAGAAGAATAATATATCATTAATCCAATCTATTTACAAGCCTGCAACCATATGATGCACCTATTGACCCTGAACATTACTTGTTGACCAATGACATGCAATGGGGTGAAAAAGGAGTCACCAATGGAAATACCAAGAAATGTGAACTAATAGGCACACTATAATGAAGGGCCTTGGAATTCATCTACTGAAGACAAAGGAGTTTGATGAATTTGCAAGATGTCCGCAATGTGTTAAATCAAGAATTCAAAAGAAAAAAGTGTGTTGGGGATACAACTTAGGATCTGAAAAAGCAAAACAAAGAAAAAATTAATAGTCACATAATATGATCTTAGATTCTCAGAAGTCATGAATAAAATAAATTTCAATTTTGATGAGTTGAATAAATCTGTTTGGTTTGTGGAAGGATTGCACAGTAAAATCTTATTTGTTATTACACAGATGAAATTTTCAACTAAAACTTAATCCATTAAAGAAACTGTTATAGTGGAAAAATTTGAATATTATGGAGACAATAGTAATTGTAGTAAAAAAATCACACACTTTAGACATTATTTAGTCCCGGTCTCATACTACTATTCATATGGTTTTTGTATGAAGAAAGTACTAGTTAGCCCATGTCATTTGGCCATTTTACTTTACTTTTTTTCATCACTGCCAACCTCCTGCATCTACTCTCCCAGTGAGTTCTGTAATTTGGCATCATTTTATCTTTGAATGGGGCATTTGATCCCGTACTAGGGAGCCCTAGGTGCCATGGTCCCATTTAGGGTGCCCTGAGCCTTGCCACTTTTTAGGCACTCTCTGACCATTTTAACTTTTATCTTTTTGGTGGTCGGCCTTTTTGGGGTTAATTACAAACTTAGAACAAGAGAACCATATAAATATAAAGTTATGAGACCATAATGAGGGACCAAGCATTAAGCACTAGTATCATCACCTAAGGTTGCATCCATTTAAGGTTCCATTTGCATCCATCTAGCTCCATCATAAGGCACAAGACTGGTTCATCTACATCACACTGCATAGGAGAGAATCTTATTCTATTCCATCCATAATTCTATTACATTTTCTACACATGGTTATTGCTCGCTACTTTCGAAAATTGTGATTGAAGAAAAGCACTTAGATCATGATTGTACACACACATAGAACTACATCGGGTCTGAGATGTAGTGCAACACTTAGTTAATAAGACCACCATTGTGGTAGCTAAGGTCATTCCAACCCTTTCATATGTATCTTTATTTTTTTAGGGTTTGATTTTTTTCTTGGGGTTTTACAGGTCTTTTCTTCATCACTGATTACCAGTGACATACAACATAGTATAGCGAAGGTAGTGTGACAGGAAGTGAAGGTAGAAAACCATCGAGCGACACCTCGGAGGAAGTTTATAGAGATTTTTCACAGACCAGGGTGCCCATTTCTCAGACTAAGGCATCCACAGGCTCCTCTGCACCTATCCAGGTGCCCCAATCCACTCAAAAAACTTAGATCTATACTTTTTGGGACCTCTGCATGTTCGTTCCTGCTTCTAGAATATTCAATTTATTTTACGACACAGTCCAAATCAGCCTCTAGATCAGCTGAGTTCTTTCTAACTCTCTTTGCACTTTAGGGTTTTACATATCTAATTTCTTAATGTCTTGGGTCAATTTCTATATTTATTTATTTCTTTTATTTATTTATATTTACTGCTGTTCCTAGTTTAGATTAACTACTATTCTTCCACATTTTTAGTTAATCATTTTGGTGAACCCCACATTCGATGCTACTTTCCACTTAGGGCCCTTTTTTGATTCTTTACTATGGCTCATTCTTCTAATGATTTTACTAAGGCTCACATTAAAGCCATCAATGACCATATCGCTGAGAATCCTCAAGATCTAGAATTATTTTTACATGCTACTTGTGAGGAAGCTACCAATTTAGTAGAGCTTGATGCTTTTGCGGCCATATCTACTTCTAGGGTTTCCCCATCGATTTTTTCCATTATTCCACCCATTTCTACCATTCTCATTTCTATCCCTAATTTTAAAAATCATTTTACACCACCTCTTGTATCTCATACATGACAAGTTTCCTCCATTAGTACTCAATATTTAACACCTCTCTATCAAGACCTCCAAGTGTAGATTCGTCAGTTATAACATGTTACTTCTCACACATCCCCATCTTTATATTCCACCTTGTTATTGCATACGCCATTTGTGCTGACCATCTCCACTTATCCACTCCCTCCTAGTTTTTTCACCCCTAAGCTTCCCATTTTCAATGTGCACGGTGATCCATAAGAGCATCTTAGAGCATTCCATGTAGCTTGTCTTGACTTTGCGGACAATCATATGTTTTTGGATAATTTTTTTCCCTGTATTCTCCACGATTATGTGATGTGTTGGTTTTATAACCTACCTGTTCATTTGGTAACTTCATTTATGCATTTGGACGATACTTTTCTTACTCATTTTTCCATCAATATTGGATCCAACATATCTTATGCTCAATTAGCACAACTTAAACAAGGATCTAATGGACACCTTGCAAATTATGTGTTGAGATATAAAAATAATCTAGCTAAGATGTCAAATATGCTAGCAAACTCCGAGCTTCAGGACTTTTTCATTCAAAGTATTTTACCACCACTTAAGGAAAGTGTTCTCTTTGAGACCTCTCCTTCATTTGACCAAATTTTTCACACTCTTAAGCTTCATGAAACCAAACTCATATTCATAGAAAATCTCAAATATCAAGAACAAGCCTCGTCCCCTTCTTATTTTCCAAATAAGACACCATTCAAGCCATCTGCAACTAAACCAATTCATACCAAAATTACTATCAATGTAGTCATATCTCTTAAAGAGGTTCATTCACCACCACTTAGACGTACATTTAATATCTTTCCTATGGCCCCACCTTTCATATTATAACAAATTCTTGAGAGTAATCTTATCAAGCTCCCTCCACCACTCGAAATAGACCCATTGCGACTAAAAAGTAGGAGTTACAACGAGAAATTCCAATTGACTATCACAAATGCGTAACACACTTGACGAATCAATGTTTCAATCTCTACACAATTATCCAAGATCTTATTGATAATAGCAAGCTTGAGTTTCCAACACCTATCGAATCTCCACCTAACATTGATAAGGGAAAACTAAAAATATTTAATAGTAAACATCAACAACATGACAAGAAAAAAATTGAACCTTTTGCTAATTATGCATACCACGCAATGTCTCCTCCTACTTCAAGGGCCCTTCAATTTTTAGTTGTGCATACTGACTCTTCGTGATAGGTTGTCTATTTTTCTAATCATGAATATCAGGTAAATTTTACATTTGATCACCTACATATCGATGCATCTATTGGATCAATCCCCATCAATAATACTAAGGTTGACCCATCGTGGAATATTAACACATGCTCTATTCCATTTCTTGATGACATTGGTTACCCTCGCTCAAAAATTGAGTACCCTTTAAAAAAACCATATGGTGTTATCAAACTGCACTTTACAGTTGGTCCTCTCACTTTTCTTGTCCCCTTCCTTGTTGGGCAAGTATTCGATGGTTGAGACATGCTACTGTGACATGCTATTCGTAGGTCTCAATCCATTATCTCTATGAATCATTTGTGACTCAAATTCATTCATAATAATCAAGTTTCTCTATTGACAGTGTACCCCCATCTACTCCATGGTCATCATCAATGTGGGCATTGATTCACACATCTTCCACTTCATCTCACACATCACAATATGTATTACTAAAATCACAATCTAATCCTAGTTCACCTATCTGTACACCCTCTGTGTGACCTCATCGCTCAGCTAGTCCTACACATCGGCACATGCCCATTCCCAAGATAATTACTGCATCTCTCCATCTATCACCACCTTGTTTTATTCCATGTGGGTGTCCATCACCTCCACATTCAGCTTCACCTAGATATCCATCACCAACACATTTATGGTGACCATGTAGTCATCATATATTCATCACTCACATATATAAATATTTCCTTCATCTACGTAATGTTTGTCTACTATACCACCATTACTCGAACATGGTCATATGATTTCATTACCACATTCATCAGATGAAGGACCTTCATCCTTCACTTTCATTAGATTAATCACTCACTCACACACACTTAAGGGGCATAATATCTAACACAAACTCCCTCCTCACATTAGCATTAGCGTATTTCTCATCTTTGCATTATCATACATCACTCTCATATCAAAGGCACATTCATCTACACACTTTTTGACCATTTCTCGATGGCACACTCTTGTGCTTCAGTTCACACTTGATCGTTAAGGGCATACTACACATGAACCCCACACACTGCACAATAGATACTACACATTGAGAATCTTCATACATATCATGTCATATGTCTTACATATTAGATCACACACTCTACATTTTGTCTATATCATTTCAAAATTTGTGCATCTACACATCATACATCATATTAGTGATCATCATACATGTATCCACACATCTTGCATTTCATCTTATTCATTGTACATTACACATTCTACACACCAAATGGTTCTATCTTATCATCGCATATACTATATCTACTCACACATGCTACACTCACTACCCTATGACGTATTTTAGTTCCTCAGTCCATACTCAACTGTCGAGGGTTTATAAATCAAATGGACCCTGTTTTCATCACACATTCAACACTCAAACTTCTATCATACGACATTACTTGGTTAGTGACATACGCTATAGGCTAAAGGTCACCTATTCATTCATCTCGTAGTGGTTTATGCTTTAGGATACATCACCACTCTCCTTATTCATCTTGCAGTGAAATATGCTTTAGGCTACATCATCACTCTTTCGATCATCTTATCGTGATATACACTTCAACTATAAGGGTTACACACACATCATCTCTAGGTCACATATCATCAACACATAGACACATTCATCACAATGCATTAGACACAACACACACTTCAACCATTTCCCAATGAAGCACTTTTGTTTACGCTGTATTCTTGACTGTTGAGGGGGAAAACCAAACGAACCTTACTATATACATCTCCATTCATTCGGGGGGCACACAGATCCTACCATCCATCTTGCATTTCATTCCATCCATCCACATCATATTGCATATCTTGGTTGCTTGCATTTTCTTGTATATGGTAATTTTATTACACATGCTAGTTAGATCTCTTGTATGTCATTTATCTATACCAACACACCTGCACATTCACGTCTTTTTCTAGTTGTGATCATAGATATAGGTCTCTTGTACAAAACATGGATGATCACCTTCTACTACTTCTAAAATGGTTGCTGGGGGTATCTAGATTCGTCTCTTCTAGGTGCTATTGTTTCATTATGTACTTAATAGTTTTCATCACTTTCTTATACATGCTTTTGACATACTAGTTATCTTTCTAACATGCTAACTGGTGCTTCATGTGCAACATTTTTTTGTAGGATTAACTACTTCCATGGCTATTTGTTATTTGTACTTGTTTTTATATTATTTGCTATTATATGTGGGCCTTGCCATTTGTTTGGCATGCACACTTGTTTGTTGTATGTGGCCATGATGGATTTGTGTATATTGCGACATCGTGAGTGATGTCCCATGTTTGTAGCACACTTTGTACGAATTACTTTATCTTCTTATGTGTTTACATTACTATATTGTTTGGTAGCTTATACACTATTTGCACATATTACATATAGTGTTATACATGCATGCTTGTATGTACTGACACTTGTCTTTAGATAGCCTTTTGTTTGTGTGTGCTTTGGTTTCTACCAAGTTCATTCCTTTCCCACTGTAGGGAAGAGTTATAGATTTTATGCAATTGGTCCTCTTTTGGGGCCACATTCTCCTATCAACAACGTCGCATGCACCCCCAAAGAGCGGGGCATCGTTTGGGGTTTTACATACTACACAACACTTATACACTAGATCAATTCAATTTAGTATCCACCCTTGACATTGCAGGTTATACATCGAGTGGGTTCAGAATGGTCTACGAACCCTGTACACAATGGATTTTATAGGACATTTTTGTCCTTAGCATTCTAGGGAGAAGTTAAAGGTTAGAGGATACAATGGATTTCCTCTCTACACTACTTCAACCAAAGGTGTTAGATCACCCAAAAAACCAGGCAGTACAAATATCTCTTCATACAACTTCAGGCAAGAATTTATAGGTTGGAGAATAATGAAGCTTTCTCCCTACACTTCTTCAGCTAGAGTGGTGTGAGATCTCCCAATAAAATTATAGTATATGATATCCTTCTACACTTTTTATCTCGACATAGAGTAGGTGCACATGCTCTATTTTTCATTTATGTACTTTACATTTACATGCTTTCACATACATATACATGCGTATTTGACAACTTGATCATTTTCTCCTTGCAAGTCCGTCCATATGAGAAACAAGGAGTCAACAACAAAAAATACAACAATGGGGGCAAACACAAAATTTTTTTGTGGAAGCACACATGATACGAACCATGTAGGTGCATCACACACATTGGAAACTACACATGCATTTCCACCCTAGTTTCACTCATACCACTTTTTGCATTTTTGTATCTTTAGTTTCCACGCTCCATTATTTTCTCATTCCACAATTTTTCTAGTCCATCATCACACTTTCTACATCACTCTACATGGACATCAGGTACACATCTCTATCTACTTTATGTTACCAAGATTTCAGCTCACCAACATAAAGTGGCGATAAATGTTGTCACAAAATCACGCACTTTAGACATTATTTAGTCTTGGTCTCATACTACTATTCATATGGTTTTTGAGTGAAGAAAGTATTAGTTAACCCATGTCCTTTGGCCATTTTAATTTGCTTATTTTTGTCACTTCCTACCTCTCACATCTACTCACCCAACCAATTTTTCTATTTGGCATTGTTTTATCTTTGACTGGGGCACCCGGCCCCGTACTAGGGCACCCTAGGAGCTATAGTCCCATTTAGGGCTCCCCGAGCCTTCTTACATTTTCCTTCAACTTTTTGGGAACTTTCTAACCATTTTAGCTTCTTATATTTTTAGTGGTAAGCCTTTTTAGGGTTAATTACGAAATTAGAACAAGATAACCATATAAATATAAAGTTATGAGACCATAATGATGGACCAAGCACTAAGCACTATTATCATCACCTAAGGTTACATCCATCAAAGGCTCCATTTGCATCTATCTAGCTCCATCACAAGGAACACAACTAGTTCATCTACATCACACTGCATAGGAATAAAGTTTATTCTATTCCATCTACCATTCTAGTACATTTTCTACACATAGTTATTACTTGCTACTTTAAAAAAGTGTGACTGACACAAGAGAACCTAGGACATGATTGCACACACACACACAAAAAACTACATCAAGTTAGAGAGGTAGTGCAACAATTAGTTAATAAGACCACCATTGTGGTAGCTAAGGTTAGTCTGACCCCTTCATATGCATCTTTCCTTTTTTAGGGTTTGATTCTTGTTTTGGGATTTTTTAGGATTTTTCTTCATCAAGGTGACATATGCCACAGTGTAACAAAGGTGGTGTGATAGGAAGTGAAGGAATAACACCATCGAGTGACACCTCAGAGGAAGGTTACAAAGATTTCTCACAGACCAGGGAACCCATAGGTTTCGCTGCACCATCTAGTGCCCCAGTTCACTTAAACAACTCATATATGTACTTTTTGGGACCTCTGCATGTTTGCTCTTGCTTCCAAAATATTCAGTTTATTTTACGACATAGTCCAGATCGGGTGCATTATTTCTAACTCTCTTTGCACTTTAGGGTTTTACATATCTACTTTCTTAGTTAGTTGGGTTACTTTCTATATTTATTTACTATTTTTCCTAGTTTAGATTAAATACCATTCTTCCACATTTTTTAGTTAATCAATAATTCAATTTTTAAAATAGAAGGAAAGACTGATTCAATGAGGTTAATACTGTAGGAATTACAGGAAGGAAATAAGCATAGTCTCATAATATGCACATATTGCAAATAATAAGAACATCATAAGAATGAATTCCATAATATGAACTTTGGAGCCGTCGAAGCAAATTTTGTGATGTTTGTAAAATATTTGGATACATGATTAAAAATTGTCCTCTCTTACAACACTATGTGAGGCACCCAAAGAATGTGATATGTTCTTTTTGTAAGGTCATGACTCATGAGACAAACAATTTTTCAAGCGTTGATGGACGTAAAAGAGGAGATTACTAGAATTTTTTTAGTACAATCTCAAATGAAACCCAAGAGCCAAAATGTTGTAGCAGAGAGAGAAATGGTTACATCACCAAAGCTAGCCGCACCATGGGCTCTAGCCTCACCAAAAATAAATCCGTAATGGATCCCACAATATCCTCAAGCTATTCCAAGTTGGGAACCTCCATATCCACAAAACAATATGGGATGGGCACCTCCTTCACTACAAAAATCACCTGGGTGGAGCATGCCTTCACCACAAGAATATTACAAAGGATATCAAGGTTAAAGTCAAAATTAGAACGCACCATCGAGACCATAGTGAGTGCAACATGGAGGCTAGAAGGGTGGGTACAAGAAAAGGAGAATAGGACCCAAATCCCAACAATAAGTAGTGATATGTTAACTTTACATAGAACTAAACCACATTGTGCAAAATTGCTCTTCAAATCATGAATGGGACATTTTTGTGCTTATTACATGGTGCAGGAAAAATGCAATTTAGAACATTATCTTGTATTGGAGAAATAAAGAAAATAAAAATAAATGTGCAATGTCAAAATGATTATGCATTACTTAGAGCAACTGACAGTCTTTAAGTTGTTACACATGCACAAAGGAAAGAATGATGCTTGGAGAATGAGGAGATTCCTATGGAGTCCCAAATACATTGAACACATAAAGATACCTATCCTAACCCAAGAAATGAAAATTATTTATTAGAAGAAGCTAAAAAGTTATTATAATCAATTCAAAGTAGGGACGGTGATATGTAAAATATTGGTGTAGCAGAAGCTCAAATTTATGGACAAATGATTAGAATACTAAAACAAGAAGGAATAGTTGCAACCTTAGATGGTTTGTTGAGCATAATGAATGTATTTCACAATAAATATATATCTCATAACATATCCAATATTCTCAAACCTATATAAGAAAGTGTACCATACAAAGAGGTGTAAGCGAAAAAACCCATTTTGTATGTAAAAACTAAGAAGCTATAGGATGTGGACACCTAGATAAATGTAATTTTGGGGGAATATGAAATAAGAGGCACAATTTTTGACTTTGGAATCACCATAAATAAGAGGCACAATTTTTGAATTTGGAATCACCATAAATATGATGCCAATATATACTAGGGAAGCAATGGGAGCTCCTTCTCTGAAATATAGTCACGTAACACTAAGCCTCGTAGACTATGGAAGAGTATATCCTATTCATTGATTATAAGACATTAAAATAAAGGTATAAGAATTGTGTTTGAAAGGATATTTTGAAGTCATGGATATGAAAACAAAGGAAACACACTATCCATTATTGATTGGAAAAAATGGGCATATGATGGTAATATAATGATCGACAAATTCATAGAGCAAATGGAAGAATATCTAGATGATTCTATTATTGTAATTCCTATGAACATAACTAAATAGAAAAAATTTACCATCCCTAAAGAACCATTGTATTCATATGCTCATGATTTCAAAATTTGGTTTGAGGTAGGAAACTAGGAAAAGGCTTTTGTCCCGCGATGCGTGCCATAAACATGAAAGGAAGAATTCATAGAATGGTCAAATCTGATTCAAATCCACACCAATAATCCATTCATAGGATAAGAACCAAGTTATGATATTTGGTCCCCAAATAGATCTGAGATATTCTAGCTCTATAACTTTGCGCAACACAACCAAGAGTACATAGAGTCAAAAGGAGAAATTCATATTACATGGGAAATAAAATCTTCAGTTGGTGGTGACTCAGATGAAAATTTGAATCATTGGATGAGAAGGGAACACGAGATAATACCACTCAGATGGCACATGTTGAAGAAAAATGTTTATGGAAATATTTTGGGACTTCGAACCTAGATACATTCTTGCTATAATTACAAAAATATGTACCTCAAAAAGAGCTAAGAGTAAGTGCATAGGATTATGCATTGAAATGTATAGTTGCATCATGGTGGGATGTGCATAAATCTAATATGTTGACCTGGGAAGAAGTCACATAAATATCATGGTCAAGATTTGTATTAGATGACAATATTACTAAGATACGACCAAATTATTGAATGGAGAATGCCTAGAGATACTCATCCAAGAATTCATTGGAACTTGGAAAATTTGGGAGATAGAGTTAAAATGGTAGGTCTATATATTCCTAGAAACATTTACATTTTTACCAAAAGCATGGTATTTTTATCAAGAAAGAATAAAATAAACACACAATTGAGGAGAGATGTAATATGATTTTATTCAAACTTTCACCTTTGAAGATAGTAATCCTATAGTTGTATTGCTCTTCACAAAATTAAAAAATTCCTCTACCATAAAAGTATTAATTCAAAAGAAGGAACATAATTCCCCAATCTTATAGAAAAGACCAAGAAAAAATGTGTAGGGTATAAGAAGGAGACTACAACATAAAACAACGAAAAGGGGAAATTACAAAAGTTGTAATAGGGTGGGGGATAATAACGAAGACACTAACGAAAAGAAAAATGAAGAGGATAATGAACTAAGAGAATTATTTGAACTTTAACCTCTTCACCTAATACCAATAGAAAAATAAGTTTCAATAAATAAGAAGCACAATTGCGTAATCTAAACATAGAAGAAAAAGAAAGATCCAAGATGGTTACACAGACCCACAATAAAGGAAAGGCTAAAATATATGATGAACTAGTACGCAAGACTACTGGATGGAAAAGGAGATGTCAGAAATATTGAAATTGTTACTAGAATATTAATATGTGCTCCCTAATAAATTTAGTGAAATAAAAAGAGTGGACCCATCAATCAGAGAAATGTGCATCGAATTGAAATAAGGAGAAAAACCTATAAAGAAAAGGTCATACAGATTGAACCCAAATGTGAAATCTAAGGTAAAATTGGAATTGGATTGCATGATAAAATAAGGTTCAATATAACCAATAGAAAAATAATATTGGGTAAGTCCGATAGTCACTCAACCTAATAAAATAGAAGAAATCATAATTTGTGGAGACTATAGGGCTCTATATGATGCGTGTGTTAATGAACCTTTCCCAACTCCATTTACCCATGAAATATTAGAAGCAGTAGCGGGACATAAAGTATACTCATTCATAGATGGATTCAATGGATACCATAAAATACAACAAGCGCAAGAAAATAAAGATAAAACCACTTTCACAACTGAACGGGGAAGCTTTGCATATAATTTCATGCCATTTGGACTAAAAAATGCACCTGTAGTCTTTTCCTGAGTTATTACTTCTATCTTCAAATATTTCATTCATGATTTCCTAGAAGTATACTTGGATGATTGGGTTATACTTCTTGTTCAAAGAACAAGTATCCAAGGCATGTCTAATGTTAGAAAGATGTAGAGATTTACGCAATGCATTAAATTTAATTAAGATTGTCTTCACACCATTTGGAGTACTAGTGGGACTCGTAGTTTGCAAGGAAGAATTTTTTGTTCATTAAGCTAAAATAGATGTCATAATTAGAATAAAACCACCAACAACATCCTAAGAGCTTGACACATTCCTGGGATATACATGATACTATAGAAAATTTAATAGGGGACATGCAAACATAGTTTATCCAATGGAGAAGTTGTAACTTGAGGGTGAAAATTTTGAATGGAAAAACTAATGTCAATATGTGTTTATGCAATTAAAACAAAAATAGTCAGTGCACCAATATTAGTATTTCTAGATTTGTCGAAATTTCTCCATGTGCATGTTGATGCGTCAGGACCACAATTGGCCCAATTCTAGCTCAACCAGGGGAAGGAGGTATATACCAACCAATTCGCTTCACAAGCAATAAGTTTTTACCCACATAAAGAAACTACACTATGGAACACGAATCTCTATCTATGATTTTCACACTCCAAATGTTCAGGAAATAGTTTTTAGCAACTGAGTTTGAATTCTTCATAGATCACTAAGAACTATGATATCTCATGAATAAGTCACTCTTGGGAGGTAGGATATCGAGATGGTTGATGTTATTCCAAGAATATAAGTTTAAAATAAATGTGAAACTATGAAGAGATAATGTAGGACTAGGACCATTTGAGTTGCATGAACACATGAGAAGAACCAGATGAATATGTCCCATATGCACCACATATTTCATGTTATCACAATACTAAAACATATAGAATAAAATTGTGTAGTGTTCTTAAAGAAAGGAATTTTCCACAACACTATATAGAGAAACACAATAAACTATTGATTACAAAGGCCTTTCCATATACTATCATCAATGGATTTTGTACAAGTTAGGTAAGGATGAAGTATTGCATAGGGTTGTGCTAGAAGCATGAAAGAGAACTATTATTATGGAAAGCTCACGAAAGAATTTCTGGAAGATACTTTGGAGGAGAAATCACTATGAAAAATATATTATAGAGCGTAATTTTATGGCTAACATTATTTCACGTTGTGCATCATATGGAAAAATATTGCGACATTTGTCAGTGAATAGGGGGAACCAAATAAGGACAAAATTCCTCTTAAACCCCATGTTAGCAATGTAACCATTTGAATAATGGGGAAATAGACCTCATTGGGCCAATTCACCATCTTTCAAGAATATCTAGAATTAGATATATAATCACAATAGTGGATTATTTTTTAAAATGGTTAAAAGATGTAGCTACAACAAATTGCATAGCAAGGGACGACTAAATTTCTTTATGAAAACACAATAACAAGATTTGAATTAACACAAAAATTAGTAACTGATAAAGCCACACATTTTTTTGAATAATACAAGTGAAATCATCACAATAGAATTTATGATTGCACACTATAATAGAACAAAATATCATCCACAAGAGAATGGAAAGAGAAATCTACAAACAAATTTTTGGAAAAAGTTTTAACAAAGATTTGTAATGTGAAAGGAGATGATTTGGAAGATCGAATACTTGTAATCCTTTAGACGTACAAAACCAACTACAAGAGAAGTATAAGAAAAAAACCATTCCAGCTAGTTTATAGAACTAAAGAAATCATGCCAATGGAATATATTGTGCCAACCCTTCATCTCGTAATAGCCACACAATTGGGAGACAAAAAATCTATTTAAAACAAATTATTAGACTAGAAAAAATAGAGGAACATTGGCCAACAACACAATGGCATCAAGAAGTACATAAACAAAGTTAGAAATCCTGACATGGTCTCAATCTACATAGTAAAGAATTCCTAATAAAAAAGACATTTTGGTGTATGAAAGAAGATTTAAAATGCACCTAGGTAAATTACACATAAGATGGAAAGTCCCAAATATTATTCATAACATCACAAAATAGGGAACTATAATATTGCAGGATCCATAGGGAAATTTATTACCTAGAAGAATAAATGAATGTAGGCTTAAAACATGTAATGTGTGATTACACATTGTATCAAAGAAGAAAATATGTGCCTCGACATAGTAGTTAGAGTAGGAAGTTGATTAAATTTTAAAATTTCATAGATTAGATGTTTGTGTAATTAATCGGTATGTGTATGCTCGTATGTATGATTTACCAAGATTCCCAAAAATATCATCATTAAACATGGTGTGAAGTAGAAAGAGGGAAAAAGGGAGTGA